>CM043702.1:94566587-95166587 GCA_023935145.1 Bretschneidera sinensis
AAGCTGGAGGATTGGGGTGGTCGGATAAAAGATCCTGAATCACAGTAAAGGAACCTTTTGAATGATCCCGGAAGAACTCGAAATCATCTCTCAATATACAAAGGTCAGTCTACACTGATTGAAAGCTGGAGTCAAGTGCTATCCTCAAACTCTGAAAGTTTGAATCGACTTCAGTCCTTATGTTGTTGAGTGAAACTTGAAGTCTAACAAGAGCTTGAAAAATATCCTTAATAAAACCAGCATCGGTTGTGCCCGAACTAGCTACCTGACTTCCTTCGTCAGTTATCTCTTGACTAGCTTTCTCTTGGGCACCTATCTCAGCATCCTTGCCAGTATCCTCCTCATCACTGTCCTTAGTCCCATTGATAACCTTCTTGCCTTTCTTTGGAACTACCATTCTATCATTTATATCACATTAGTTTTAAGATGGAAAGGTAAGCACATCTTGGGCCTCTTTCTTGTAGAGTGGAACCTTAAAGTGGGCCAAGATGTAGGTAATAAGCATTCCAAAAGTCAAAGCACCTGAATTACTTTCAGTGCCACCAATCGTATTCAAGGGATAGAAATTATACTTTTTTCCAGTCGTCAAACACCACAACAGAAAAATATCCAACTTAGATAAGTAGTCTTGGATGCCTAATCTAGGATTGATACAATAACTGATAATCAAGTTCATCAACTTAGAGTCTAAGGATAACTGAGCAATATATATTTGAGCTTAAAAAAATATATATATAGGGGATCATTTCTAACAACCTTACAGTAACAACCCATCCTGGGTTGGCCACCCCCAAGACGGTGTCATCACACTTTGAAAATCCCAGCACGACATATATATGCAACCATAAAAATAATACTAACGGAAATTTTTACATTAATCCTTAACCCTCAACAGGGGAGATACATCAATATGATATTAACTTAAACATAATATACAACGTAAAATGCATAAATATTTACAAATAAAATTTTATTTTCTTTTCTCATTAGTCTGAGGATGTTGACATGTACGTGGCTTACAGAAAATGATTTCGTCTGAACCTCAACTCACCAAAGCTTATCCCAGCTGTCACGATATTTATTTCCAGCATATACTGGCTATCACGGTGTCCCTTTTATTTACAGCATATACCAGTTGTCACGGTTTTTCAATTAGACCAGCCTCCTCTAGGTTCTTTTCTTTTGTTTAATGCATATGCATATGAACAATGATATGAAATATACATACGAACAATAACATAAAAAAAAACAAACATGAATTCAAATATTTAAATTGGCTATCCTGATTTTTCTCAAATTATATAAAAAAATTCCACTAAATTCCTCTCATCCTAAATCACATCAAAGCTTGTCAAGATCCACTAAATTTTATCTTCTCATAATTCGTATCAAAACATCAACCATAGCTCATCAAGAATTTCACTAATCGCTTTTATTATTAAATCAACTTATTATTCCAAAAATATTATTTCTCACCTAATAATTTTCTACATGTCCAAAATTTCTATCATACCTATCAATCAATTTTATCATCTACCACCAAAGAATATGCTAATAATTTATTTTAACACTATCACTAGATATTTCATTTTTATTTAGATTACTTAAAGTAAATCTAACTCACCACGTAGCACTTAAAGCTATACGTAGATCACCTCATTGCCTTTTTCTTTCCCCTGGTTACTGATCGTCAACATCTGACATAATATTTATATTAACTTTCTAATTTATTCTTCAATTCTTCATAAACCACACCATTTGAAAATTCTCAATTTGAATTATGGGAAATTTCATGTATGCTAAAAATTCAAAAATAAACATTACATTATTACCTTCTGTTTTTCTGATAGCTTTCCGTGACTCTCTATAACATTCTCTCATAAACCCCTTCAAAATTTTGGTTTTCAACCTTTCTTTGGGTCACCAAGAGTTTAAACAAAATGAGTGATCGAAGGAAAACCAATAGAATTTGGAAATTAATAATAATGTAACTTGAGGCGTCCAAATCTTGATGAGCCTTATTGCTTGATTTGTTGGTGACCCCTTCACCTTTGGATGATTGAAGAGCTTCCTTGTGAGTTTTAGGAGGATTTGGTGACTTGGGACCAAAAGTGGTCATTTTGATACGTGGTTGTTGGGACATTGTGAGTGAAAACACAGAAAAAAGGGATTTGATGAGTGGGTTTGTGAGAAAAGTAAAGAACTTGGATGGATTTTTAGAAAGTTTAGAGAGTGTGTGCGAGATGACGATTAGTTTGGGAAGTTTTTGCGTTTAAAAGGAACTTAAAATAATGTAAAAGTTATAAGTAAATCATGTGTCCAGTCGACTAGGTACTTCATCTAATTGATTGAATGTGAAGAAAATGGGAATTTTAGGTCAGGTTACGGGCATCTAATCAAATGGGTCCTCTATCCAATTGACTATATGAAACAATTCTGAGAGATTTTGGACTAGCATCCAGTCGACTGGGTAAAGGATCTAGTCAACTACATTGATAGGCAGAAACTCACTGGAACTTTATCTAGTTGACTGAAAGAAAGAGGCAGTCGACTAGGGTCCAGTCGACTAAGGACAAGATTTTGAAAAAAAAAATTAAACTCCAAATTGGACTTTTGAAAGACTGATTTACTTTATATCATTTTTGAGTGAGAGAATATCAAACTTGTAGTTAATCTTTATTCACTCAAAGGCAGGAATGCAAGTGATGAATGCAAAATGCAATCAATAATCACACCTATTGACCCATATTTGATTTTAATAATGACAAAACACTACTATAATTGTACTAACAATTTTATCTAATTGTTTAAGTGGTAAAAGCTTTCAGCATAGAAACAAGATGCAAGAACTCAACTAGATTCAAACGCCAAGACACAACAGAAGATATAGAATAGGCATTAAGGTATTGAAAACAACGGTAAATCTCTCATGTTCAAATACTTAGGTTGGCCTATGGGTCATTTTACAAAACATTTGACAAAACTATTAATATAAATGTTTTTAAGTCAAAAACAGTTTTAATTCATGAAAAACTAGGTTGAAGGGCAACCCAATCGACTAGCTCAATATACCAGTCGACTCGTGTCAAAAACCCAGTTGACTGGGAACTTGGACAGAGAGTTCTTAGTCGACTAGTGCTTAGTACCTAGTCGACTAGTACTCCCCCATAGCCTAAAAGTGAAATTTCTCACTTAACCCAGTCGACTGGTACAAGGACCCAAACGACTGGTAATTCAAAAATATGACCGTTTGAGACGCGGGACTTGAGCATTTAATGCATCAAACCTACCAAGTTAGTGTCTAACGGCCATATTGATTCAAAGCTATATAAAGTCACTTATTGTTATTCAAAGAGAACACATTCAATTCACAAGTTTGCTCATTAATTCTCAAAATCTTTAAAATTTTTATTGTTGAGCCATTTTTCAAGCTTATTCTTGAAAGAGAGATATTGTTTATTTGTAAAAGCGCTTATTGCTATCTCTCTACCATTTACTTTACAGTAAATCTCATTTATTGTAAAGGGAAAAGAGTTGTAATAACTCTTAGAGTGTTTAAGATTAAACACTTCTTTGTAAGCTTGCATGAGGAAGGGAATTGCTTCTGTGAGGAAGGGATTGGTTTTAAGGTTTATACAACACCCGTGAAGTTGTACGACTAAAAGTTTTAATGGATTACTTTAAGGAGGTTCTTTGAAGAGAGTGGATGTTGGGTCGGAAGGAATATAATATTGTCGAACCACTATAAATTGAATTTGCACTTTCTCTTCCTTAAACTCTTTTACTTAAAGCACATTACTTGTTTGTATGCTTTGTGCATTTAACTATTTTTATAAACTTGCAAGTAATTAGCAAAAGTGTTTTAAAAGCCCAATTCACCTCCCTATTGGCTTTGAACCTTGGTTTACAATTGGTATCAGAGCTTCGTACTCAATTTCAAGCTTAAAATCCTTGAGTTGATCCGATGGCATCTAATAGTTATTTCGAAGGACATTCCTATACTAGGCCTCCCTTGTTTAATGGCTCTAACTATAATTATTGGAAAAATAGGATGAAAATCTTTGTCGAAGGACAAGATTACAATCTATGGAGAGTCATTGAGGAATGACCTAGAATTCCTACAAAGGAAATAACTATTGGAGAAATCAATCATAAAATGCCTAAACTCAAAACTGAGTTCAATGAAAAGGATTGTAGAATGATGTCATTAAATAGTAGAGCCACAAGTATTTTACATTGTGCTTTAGATATTTCTGAATATAATAAAATTTTTGCTTGTTTTTCGGCTACGGAGATTTGGGACAAATTGCAAGTTACATATGAAGGAACTAACAAAGTTAAAAAAAAAAAATCTATATGCTAGTGTCCAAGTATGAATCTTTCAAAACGTCTCTTAACGAAACAATTTCTCAAATACACTCACATTTTACCACTATTGTTAATGGTTTAAAGCTTCTTGGTAGGAATATTGAGGAATTTGAACTAACAAGGAACATCTTAAGGTCTTTGCCATACACTTGGAAAGCAAAGAAGATGGCCATCATAGAGGCCAAAGATCTCGACAAACTTGATGTCGAAACACTTATCAGATCATTATTGACATATTAGATGGAAGAAATGAATCCTGTTGTCAATGATGATGAGAAGAAGAAAAAGGTGAATGCTCTCAGGGCCTCTACGAGCAACAAAGAGGAAGAAACGAAAGAAGAGGTAGCGAAGAAGATGGTGAAATGACTCTAATCCCCAAGAAGTTTCACAGATTCTTGAAGAAGAGCAAGAAACCTTACACAAAGGATCCCATTTCAAAAAGGGAACTGCTTGTGCGTTATAGTTGCAAGAAGCCCGGTCACATCAAGGCCGATTGTACAGTGATAAGCAAACCATATAAGAGCTTTAAAATGAAAACTATGATTGCAACCACTTGGAGTGATGACGAAGAAGAAGAATCCTGGGACAATGAGGTCGGATATGAGGAGATTGCCAACCTATGTCTAATGGCAATCGACGATGAAAATGAGGTATCAAATTCTTCCCCTTCTAATAATAACATTTTTAGTAGTATTGAAGAGTTAATTAAGGTTATAAATGGAACGCATGAAGAATTTAAGAATTCGATTGTAGGAAGACCACCCTAAAAAAGAAAGTCTCGTCTCTCTAAAGAGATGGAGGGCTTAAAGGAAGAAAAAGAAAATCTATCTTCCTTGTTTTATAACTCTTCACGAGATTTTCTAAAAAATGAAAATGACATTTTAAAGAAGAAAATAATGGATTGGAATAGCACTATATCTAGACTTATTCTCGGAGAAGAAAAGCTAGATGAAGTGTTAGCTAGCCAAAGATTAAATGGAGGAAAATCTGGCTTGGGTTATTCTCCATTGGACAACGAAAAGTACAAAGAAACTTTGTTCATAAAAACAACAAGTTTGAATGAAGCCTCCACTTCCAAGACCTGTAGCAAGGTTAAAAATACTCCCTCAATGTATGCTAGTAGGTCTAAAAATGTGAATTTAAATTTTAATGCATATATAAGAATTAAATATCCTAGAAATACTTATGCATATATGTATACTCACTCAAGAAATGCATATTCACATCCTAGAGATAATATGTATACTCATAACTTGCACACTACACATTCACATCCTAGGAATTGCCATAATGTATATACTATAAATAATATGCATGTTCATAATAATGCAAGAACATATCCTAGAAATCATCATCATACATTTCCTAGAAATGACATGCATGTTCATAATCTTTACGATAGAAACATGTATCCTAGGAATACTTATCCAAGGAACTATAGGCATACATATTTGATAAATCCTGGAAATATCAATAACTATTATCCTAGGATCATTCCTAATCAATATATCTACCATTTTAGAGCACTTTACAATGTTAAGAAAGTATGGGTCCCTAAAGGAACCGTATTTTCTAGGACTAACCCCAAAGGACCCAAGAAATTTTGGGTACCTAAGAGTGCAATTGTATATCCTTGTGTAATGTAGATATGTCTCCACACCAAGGAAAAAGGTAACTATTGGTACCTTGACAGTGGATGCTCAAAGCACATGACCGATGACCGAAGTGTATTCAAAGAGCTAACTCTAAGAGATTGCGGACATGTCACCATTGGAGATAACACAAAGATAAAGATCATCGGGCATGGAAAAGTTGGTAATGATTTCTCAACCATTGATCATGTATTATTTGTGCAAGACCTTATGCCAAATTTACTAAGTATTAGTCAACTATGTGACAAAGGAAACAAAGTCATATTTAAAACCTCTCATTGTCTAGTTATAGACATCAAAAGCAACAATATCAAAGTTTGTTGGCCATAGGCACAAAAATGTCTATATAGTTGATTTAAAATCTTTGCATTCAGAAAATGAAAAATGTTTTCTCGCATTTAGTGAAAACCCGTGGCTATGGCATAGAAGGCTTGGACATGTGAATATGGATTTGCTTAAAATCATTTCAAGAAAAGATTTAGTCATTGGACTTCCAAAAATCAAAATCGAAAAAGACAAGGTGTGTGATGCTTGTCAAATGGGAAAACAAACTAGAATTTCTTTTAAAACAAAAAATATAGTCTCAACCACTAGACCATTGGAACTTTTGTATATGGACTTATTTGGTCAAATAAGTACCATTAGTCTAGGTGGCCATCAATATGCTCTTGTTATTGTTGATGACTATTCAAGATGTACCTTTGTTATTTTTATTGCTTACAAGGATAAAGCTTACAAAGGATTTGAAAACTTTTGTAAAAAGGTTCAAAATGAAAAAGGAATTTGTATTTCAAGTATTAGAAGTGATCATGGAAAAGAATTTGAAAACCAAAGTTTTTCAAAATTTTGTGATGAAAATGGAATTGATCATAACTTTTCGGCTCCTAGAACTCCTCAACAAAATGGAGTTGTTGAGAGGAAAATAAAGTTCTAGAAGAATTTGCAAGAATAATGCTATGTGACCAAAATATTTTTGTGTGAAAGCTATAAACACTTCTTGCTATGTCTTAAACAGAGTTTTAATTAGGCCTATGCTTAACAAAACTGCATATGAATTATGAAAAGGTAGAAAGTCTAATATCTCCTATTTTTACGCCTTTGGTTGTAAATGTTTTATCCTAAATAACAATTAAAATAAATTTGGTAAATTTGACTCAAAGACCGATGATGGGATATTCTTAGGATTTTCAACCTCTAGTAAAGCTTATAGAGTCTTTAACAAAAGAACTCTAGTGGTAGAACAATCCGTACATGTAGCCTTTGATAAGTCTAACCCAGTTAGTAGTAGAGTAGTTTCTTTCAATGATGATGCAGATTTAATTCTAAGAACAGAAACACCTACTCCCATTGTTGACCCAAAGGAGAGCCCACCTCAAATAAGTCAAGAGGTAGAAGCTCTCAATCTTGATCAACCATCTACAAGTCAACAAGAGGATAGTCTTCCCAAAGATTAAAGGTATGTAAATTATCAACCAGTCGATCAAGTGGTTAGTGATCCTTCACAAGGGGTAATAACTCGTTCCTCTATTAGAAATATTTACAATTATGTAGCTTATTTATCTCAAATAGAACCTAAAACGTTTGTAGAAGTTGATAAGGATGTTGATTGGATAAATGCTATGCAAGAAGAAATAAATCAATTTGAAAGAAACAATGTATGGAATCTAGTTCCTAGACCAAATAATCATACTATAATAGGAACTAAATGGGTATTTAGAAATAAGATGGATGAAAATGGAAGAGTAACTAGGAACAAGGCTAGACTAGTTGCTATGGGATATAATCAAGAAAAATGAGTAGACTTTGATGAGATCTATGCTTCTGTAGCTAGATTACAAGCTATTCGAATGTTATTAGCCATTTCATACTTTAACAAGTTTAAGTTATTTCAAATGGATGTAAAAGGTTCCTTTTTAAATGGCTTTCTAGAGGAAGAGGTGTATGTTGAACAACCTCTTAGATTTGAAAATCCTAGTTTTCCAAATCATGTAGCTTTCTAAAGCTCTATATGGGTTGAAGCAAGCTCCAAGAGCATGGTGTGAAAGACTAAGTAAGTTTTTTCTTGAAAATAATTTTACAAGAGGAAAAATAGACACAACCTTCTTCACAAAAACTCACAAAAATGACACACTACTAGTCCAAATATATGTTGATGATATCATATTTGGGGCTACTAATGAATCTATGTGTTAAGAGTTTGCTAAGTGCATGCAAGGTGAATTTGAAATGACCATGATGGGAGACTTACCTACTTTCTTAGACTTCAAATCAAACAATTGAAAGGAGGCATCTTCATCAATCAATCAAAATACACCAAGAACCTAATAAAGAGGTTCGGGATGGAAAACTCAAAGTCAATTGGCACTCCTATGAGAACTTCTACAAAACTTGACCTTGATGAAGGAGGTAAGTGTGTAGACACTAAAACTTATAAAAGCATGATAGGAGCTTTACTTTATTTAACTGCAAGTAGACCTGATATAATGTTCAGTGTATGCATGTGTGCTAGATTTCAAGCTAATCCTAAGGATTCACATGTAATCGCAGTAAAAGGAATCCTTAGATATCTACAAGGGGCTCAAAACCTAGGATTATGGTACTCTAGAGATTCAACTTTTGAGCTTGTAGGATATTAAGATGTTGATTTTTCGGGGTGTAGACTAGATAGAAAAGGCACTAGTTGAACATGTCAATTCTTAGGTGTAATTCTAACCTCTTGGTTTTCCAAGAAACAAAACTCGGTTGCGTTATCAACCGCTGAGGCGGAATATGTAGCAGCCAAAAGTTATTGTGCACAAGTGTTGTGGATGAAACAACAACTAGAAGACTATGGCATGAACTTTAAAGATATTCCAATTCATTGTGATAACACCAGTGCTATCAACTTAACCAAAAACCCTATTCAACATTCTAGAACCAAAAACATAGAAATTAGACATCATTTCATAAGAGACCATACTCAAAAGGGTGAGATAAGACAAGAATTCATTCTTTCAGAAGATCAAATAGCTGATATTCTTACATAACCCTCATTTTCTACTGTTGTCAAAACAGGAGAGAAAAAGAGAAAAAAAAATCAATTTAAACTTATAATAGAGCATAGATTTAGGGGGATCATTGCTTCGAATACATTGATGAATATAACTTTGTCTTACTTTGTTTGATTTGGTTAATTATAAATTATGTTTGAACTGCTTAACAGGTTGGTTTTATCCAAAAAACAGAGGAAACTCTACCCAATTTTTTTTTTTCTAAAAACCTAACACTTAAATTTTAAAAAACTATTTTTCTCTCATTAGTTTTGTCATCATCAAAAAGAGCGAGATTGTTGACCTATATTTGATTTTAATAATGACAAAACACTACTCTAATTGTACTAAAAGTTTTATCTAAGTGTTTAAGTAGTAAAAGCTTTTAGTTTAGCAATAAGATTCAAGAACTCAACTAGATTCAAATGCCAAGACAAGACAGAAGATATAGATAGGCATTAAGGTATTGAAAACAACTGTAAATCTCTCATGTTCAAATACTTAACTTGATCTATGGCTTATTTTACAAAATATTTTGACAAAACTATTAATAAAAATGTTTCCAAGTCAAAAGCTATTTTAATACATGAAAAGTTGGGTTGAAGAGCAACCCAGCCGACTGGCTTAATATACCAGTCGACTGGGGTATAGGACAGAAGGTCTCTAGTCGACTAGTGTCAAAAACTCAGTCGTCTGGCAACTGGGATAGAGAATTCCCAGTCGACTGGTGCTTAGTACCCAATCGACTGGTCCTCCCCTATAGCCTAAAAGTGAAGTTTCTCACTTGACCGAGTCGACTGGTACAAGAACCCGGTCGACTGGTAATTCAAAAATATGACCGTTTGAGACGCGGGACTTGAACATTTAATGCATCAAACCTACCAAGTTAGTGTCTAACGGCCATATTGATTCAAGGCTATACAAACCCACTTCAATGAGCATTTAAAACAAGAAGAGAACACATTCAATTCACAAGTTTGCTCATTAATTCTCAAAAACTTTAAAAAATTTATTGTTGAGCCATTCTTCAAGCTTATTCTTGAAAGAGAGATATTGTTTATTTGTAAAAGCACTTATTGCTATCTCTCTACCATTTACTTTACAGCAAATCTCATTTATTGTAAAGGGGAAAGAGTTGTAATAACTCTTAGAGTGTTTAGGATTAAACACTTCTTTGTAAGCTTCCGTGAGGAATGGTTTAGCTTCCATAAAGAAGGGATTAGCTTCCATGAGGAAAGGAATAGCTTTCATGAGGAAGGGATTGGTTGTAAGGTTTGTACAACACCCGTGAAGTTGTACAACTAAAAGTTTTAGTGGATTACTTCAAGGAGGTTCCTTGAAGAGAGTGGACGTGGGGTCGGAAGGAATCCGATATTGCCAAACCACTATAAACTGAGTTTGTACTTTCTCTTCCTTAAACTTGTTTGCTTAAAGCACATTACTTGTTTGTATGCTTTGTGCATTTAACTGTTTTTATAAACTTGCAAGTAATTAGAAAAAGTTTTTTTAAAGACCCAATTCAACCCCTTCTTGGGTTTGAACCTCGATTTGCAACACCAAATTTCTCATGCCTAATTCCATTCTTATCATACAAAACCTATCCTCATTCAAGGGTTTAGTGAAAATAGCAGCTAATTAATTTTCAGTGCTAATGAATTCAAGTTTAATATCACTTTTTTTAGTGTGATATTTTATAAAATACTGTCGAATTTCAATGTGTTCTGTCCTTGAATGCTGAATTGGATTCTTAGTTAGATTGACGGCACTAGTGCCATCATATAAAATTGGAAATATTTTAAATTGTATATCAAAGTCTTCTAATTATTGTTTTATTTATAAAACTTGTGCACAACAACTACTGACGACTACATATTCTGCTTCGACTGTTGATTGTGGAATTGAATTTTGTTTCTTTAAAAACCAAAAAATTCACATACACTTGAAAAATTGGAATGTTCCACTAGTATTCTTTCTATCTAACTTATAACCAGCAAATTCAGTATCCGAGTACCCAATTAAATCAAAAATGATTCTTTAGAATACCATAACCCTAAATTTTGAGTTCCTAGCGAGTATCTTAAGATTCTTTTAACTACCATTAAGTGATATTCTTTAGGATTAGATTGAAATCTCACACACATGCATGAACTAAATGTAATATCGGGTCTACTTGCATAAGATGAGATAAGTATAAACTAAGTAAGACTAAAAAACCAACTAGGATACGTAATAGGAAACCTAATTAGGACTCTCAATATTAACCTAATTAGGACTCTCAACACTCTCTCTCAAGTTGAAGCATACGCATGCACCAACTTGCTACAAAAAAAATCATACCAACAAACAATCTCATTCATTCTAAAATAAACAAACCCAAACCCATAAATTACAATAATGCATGAGAACAAACTGGGGCTCCACACCCATGTCAAACAATTAGCTCGGATCAACAAAACTTTGATTTTTTTTTCGTCTTATTTTTTTTACTAACGTTGACATTGATTTTGATTTGAATGGGATGCAATCATTAAGGTAAGAGGATACAACATCAACACATTTTGGATCAGGTTAACAACATCAACATCTATAGGTCAACAACATCAACATCGAGGTGATGAGATTGAATAAAAATATTATAGAAGAAATTTTATTATTATTGTTATTGTGTGAACAAACCAACAACCTTATATATAGACTTAAGACTATAAATCCTGATAGGAATAGGAAACATAAATTTAGAAAGATTAAAAAAAACCTGGTATATATATATATATAATTAGGAAGCCTCTCAACATTCCCTTTAAGCAACAAATCTAGGAAGTTGCTCCATATAAACTTCTTCCTATAGAGAATCATTGAGTCAAGAAGATACATCATCAACACAGGTTGGATCAGGTTAACAATATCAACATATATGGGTCAACAACATCAACATCAGGGTAAAGAACTCTTCTTCTTCTTATCCTTCTTCTTGAACTCTTTTTTTTCTTGTTCAACTTCTTTTTGAACTTTTTTTTTTCTTTTTCAACTTCTTATTGAACTCAACAGATATATATATATATATATATATATATATATATATATATATATATATATTAAAAACACTTTTTTAACAGCCTTCTTTTTTTACTGCCTTTTTTTTTGTACAAATCTATTTATCAAACTTTCTATACTACTTGTGAACAGTACTCGTGAATAGTGTCATAAACAATGCTCATAAACAGATCAATAGTTTTTTTTTATGTATAGCATCGGGGTCGCACCGGAAAAATTAAAAAAAAAACTAAAAACTAAAAGGACTCTAAACTATATATATATATATATAGTGTTTATCTTAGATCACCTCTAGGATCCCAAACCTTGAGCTTTGATACCATGTTGAAATGAATTAAAAATAAATTTTGTTTTATTAATTGATGATCTGAATACAATTCAATAGTCCTATATATACACTTATGAATATCAAACTTACTAGAATTGTGAGACTTCAACTAGATGAGATAGACATAAACTAAGTAAGACTACAAAAACTTACTAGGGCACATAATAGGAAACCTAATTAGAAACACAATAGGAAACCTAACTAAGACTCCCAACATTAACCTAATTAAGACTCTCAACACTTAATATCTATACTTTAAGATATTATCCTTTGTTTGTTTGATTTGAAGTCTAAGAAAATAGTTGAGCTCTCCTATCATGCTCATCTCAAATTTACCTTGCATGCACTTAGCAAACTCTTTATAATAGATTCATTAGTATCACAAAATATAATATCATCAACATATATTTGCACCACGAGGATGTCATACTCATGAATTTTTGTAAAGAAAGTAGTGTCAATTATTCCTCTTGTAAAACCCTTATCAATTAAAAACTTAATTAACCTTTCATACCATGCTCTAGGAGCATGCTTCAACCAATAAAAAGCTTTCAAAAGCTTATAGACATAGTTTGGAAAGTTTGGGTCTTCAAAACCAATAAAATGTTCAATATAAACCTCTTCTTCAATAAAACCATTTAAAAATGAACTTTTTATGGCCATTTGAAATAATTTGAAAATTTTAAAGCATGAAAATGCAAGCAACTTGCGAATAGCTTCTAATCTAGCTACAGGACCAAAAGTTTTATCAAAATCAATTCCCTCTTCTTGATTCTATCATTTTTCTACAAGTCTAGCCATGTTTCTGGTTACTACACCATTTTCATCCATTTTATTTTTTAAAACCCATTTAGTTCCAATTACCGAATGATCCTTAGGTCTAGGAAATAAACTTTATTTCTTTCAAATTGATTTAATTATTATTACATAGCCATTATCCAATTTCCATTATGTTCGGCTTCATCAAAAGTCTTAGGTTCTAGTTGAGACAAAGAAGCAACATAATTGCATACATTTCTAATAGAAGACCGAGTTTTTACCCCTTGTGAAGGATGACTAATCACTTGATCGATTAGATGATAATTCGCATACCTCTAATCTTTTGGAAAACCATCTCCTTGTTGACTTGTTGAGGGTTGATCAAGTCTAGGTACTTATTCCCCTTAAGCCATTTGAGGTTGATTTTCCTTGGGGTCAACAATGGGAATGGTGGCCTCCACTCTTGTCATGAAACCTATATCTTCATCAAAGGAAACTCTTCTACTACAAAGAGGATTAGTTTCATCAAAGGCAACATGTACTAATTCTTCAACCCCTAGAGTTTTTTTGTTAAAAACTCTAGAAGTTGAATAACCTAAGAAAATCCCTTCAATGGTCTTAGAATCAAATTTACTTAAGTGAACTTTATTGTTATTCAAGATGAAACATTTGCAATCAAAATCATGAAAGTAAGAGATATTAGGCTTTCTTCCCTTCTATAGTTCATATGGAGTTTTCTTAAGTATGGCCCTAATTAAAACTCTATTTAAAACTTAACAAGCGATGTTTACGGCTTTCTTCCCTTCCATAGTTCATATAGAGTTCTACCAATTTCTTCTAAAACTCTATTTTTCCTTTCAACAATTACATTTTGTTGAGGTGTTCTAGGAGATGAAAATTTGTGATTAATACCATGATCATCACAATATTTTAAAAAGATTTAGTTTTCAAATTCAATTCCATGATCACTTCTTATGCTAGAAATAATGAAACCTTTTTCATTTTGAACCTTTTTACAAAAGTTTTCAAATCCTTTAAAGGTTGCATCCTTATAAGCTATAAAGATAACAAAGGTATATCTAGACTAATCATCCACAATAACAAGAGCATATTGATGGACATCTAGACTAATATTGCTTTTTGGACCAAACAAGTCTATGTGCAAAATCTTTAAAGGTCTAGAAGTTGAAACCATATTTTTGGATTTAAAAGAGATTCTTGTATGTTTCCCATTTGACAAACATCATAAACAGTCTTTTTCAAATTTGATTTTGGAAAGGCCAATAACCAAATCATTTTTAGAAAATTTTTTGATTAAATCCTTTGAATTCTTAAGCTTACTAGCATTTTTTAAGGGAATATTATTATCATTACTAGATGTCTTATAAGTAGAGGGATCATTTACATATGTTGCTTTCACAATGATTGTTTCATTTGATTTTTGTTTGCCTAATAGAGAATAACACAAACAAGATTTTTCTCCACTTATCCTTTAGCAAGAACGATAGTGTTGTTCAACTCATTCACTTTCTTTCTAAAAACAACATTTTCATTTACCAAAGACTCTTGTGATGAGTTGCTAAGCTCTAAAGAAAGTTTTTCTTTTTGTTCTTTTAAAACCTTCATTTCTTTAGAGAGAGATAAAACTTTTTTCTTAAGAGAAACATTTTAGCATCAAATTTATTTAATTCTTCATGAAATTCATTTATTGCTTCTATCAATTCTTCATTCCCATTTTCAATATCAATATCATTACTGGGAGAATAATTGGTTACCTCATTTTCATCATCTATTGTCATTAAGAAATGGTTGACAATCTCTTGATAGTCAACTTCTTCATCTGAATTGTCCTTTTCATCATCACTCTAAGTAGTTTCTACCATTGCTTTATTTTTAAAGTTCTTGTAAGGTTTCTTTGTTGAAGGATAATCTGCTTTGATGTGTTCGGGTTTTGCATCCGAAACATACAATTGGTTCTTGGTTGAATTATCCTTTGTATAGGGTTTCTTGATTCTTCTCAAGAACTTTTGGAACTTTTTTGTGATGAGATCCATTTCTCCATCTTCCTCACTACTTTCGTTCTCATCTTCTTCTACTTGCTTGCTTGTGGTAGCATTGAGAGCAATGACCTTCTTCTTCTTTGACTATTCATCAACAATCTTTTTCATGACATTCATCTCATGAGTCAATAGAGAGCTAAGAAGTGTGTCGATATTAAGTTTATCAAGCTCTTTGGCTTCCTCAATGGCCGTCATATTTGATTCCCAAGCCGATGGTAGGGCTCCAAGAATCTTTCGTACCAAATCACAATCTTCATAATTTTTACCAAGATGCTTCAAAGTGATAATAATGTTAGTAAATCAAGAATACATTTCATAAATGGTTTCAATAAGGAACATTTTAAAAGCTTCATATTCCGATACTAATCTATAAATTTTAGACTTCTTTACTTGATTAGTACCCTCATATGTAATTTGTGTTTTCTCCCAGATTTCTTTTGTAGAGATACAAGCAAAAAATTTATTATATTTATTTATGTCTAAAACACAATGAAGCATACTAATAGCTCTACTATTTAAGGACATCATTCTACAATCATCGTCATCAAATTCTAATTAGTCTTAGGAACTAGAATTTCTTCTTCACCATTTTTAACCTTTATCATAGGAATTCTCGGTCCTTCTTCAACTATCCTCCATAAGTTATAGTCTTGACCTTCTACAAAGATTTTCATCATATTCTTCCAATAATTATAGTTAGTTCCATTAAACAAAAGATACCTAGTATAAGAATGACCTTCATTATAGATATTGGATTCCATAGGATCTACTCAAGGATTTAAAGTTTATTAATCAGAACTAAGCTCTGATACCAATTGTTAACTAAAGTGCATCCTAAGAGGGGGTGAATTGGGTTTTAAAACTTTTTTCGTAATACAAATAAGTTCACAGCAATATGAAATCAAGTAAGAAAAATAGATAATTAAATATTGAAAATTGAAATAGTAAGGGAGAAAAAAGTTCAAACACGGATTATAGTGGTTCGCCAATATCAGAATCTCTCCCGACCCTACATCCACTCTCTTCAAGGATCCTCCTTGAAGGTTTCCACTAAAACAAGCAAGCAACTTCTAAGGTGTTGCCCAAACCTTTATAATTTTCTTTTACAAAGAAGCACTCTTAAGTGTTTAACTCTTAAACACTCATAAGAGTTAGTAACTCTTCCTCTTACAATAATTTGGAATTGATGAGATGAGATTGGTACAAAAGAGATTTTATTTAATGCTTACAACTGAATAAATTTTTTTTTTCAAGAACAAAACATTAATGAAGGCTGAATAAATTCTTAGCTCCATATGGCCGTTAGACACAAGGAATGATCATTTGCACCATTAATTTCTCTAACCCATGCCTCAATTTTTAAAAACTAGCAGTTATTTTTGAAGGTCCGGTCGACTGGGTCCAAGGTCCAGTCGTGTAACGACCCATCCTGGGTTGGCCATCCTCGAGATAGTGTCGTCACTTTTTGAAATCCCAGCACGATACATATATGCAACAATATAAAAACATCAACTGAATTATCTACATTCATAAATCCCCAACCCTCAACAGAGGAGTTACATTATTCAGATCACAACTGAACAGTAAATACAACATAGTATGCATGAATATTTACAAATTTTTTTTATCATTCTTTTAGTCTGAGGATGTGGACCACGTGGCCTACAGATAATAACTTCATCTGAATCTCAGTTCACCACTCTATATGTCTTGTCTGCTACCTGAAATTATTTAACAATGAGGAGTGAGCTTTACAAGCTCAGTGAATTAAATTTACTAGAAGTACTTGTTGTAGTATATGGCTCATATTGAGTGGAACATATTTACAGAGAAATTAAGGCTGATGCCAGAGTGAAGCAGAGTGGAGCGAGGGGAGCATAGCGTACTGAGTGGAACGGAGCGGTACAGGGGTATTTGAGGAATTTTCTAATACCTCTATACGGCTAGGGTTAGTATAAATACGTATGATGTAACCCTACTTTGATATAGTGAAATTTAGCCGCTGCTCGCTCCCGTGGACGTAGGCATACTACTGAACCACGTTAAATCTATGTGTTTAATTGCTTTCTCTATCTCTTTGTTTTTCGTATTATTCATCATAATTGTTGCACGTTTCACAACATTACTCGATTATATACTTCCAGTCACATCTTATAATTCAATTACTTCTAATAATCTTCCGATATTCATTTATCTATTTCCTCATTTAATTCAATAACAATATTCTAGTATCATTACTCAATTTCATAATTCTCTCATTATACAATCTATTCTAAAGTTACACATCAAACATAACAATCTTTCAATTATATATTTAATCATCTCTAAATTTTCAATTCAACATCATCATTTACCTCATTATGAGGTTCCAGCAATATAATCAATCACTAGATAATTCTTATCATATCAAACTTTCATATTTTTTATCTCATCATATTTGTCTTTCTATGACACTCACTTATTGATTAATAAGTTCACAATCAAGAATAATACCTTAGCACCTCAAGCAATAATAATCAATATTTAAAACAATGCGATGCATGAATTTAAATATTATTATTAATAGGAAACATTTTCTCATATGTTGACATGTTTTAATTTAGACCAGCCCCCGCCCAGTTCTTTTATTTCCAGCATCTACCGCCTGTCATGATTTTCATTTATTTCCAGCATATACCAGCTGTCACTATTTTCATTTAGACCGGCCCCCGCCGAGTTCTTTCATTTTCAGCATATACCAGTTGTCATAGTTTTCATTTATTTCTAGCATATACCAGCTGTCACGGTTTTCATTTTGACCGCCCCTCTCCCAGTTCTTTCATTTCCAGCATATGCATATGAACAATGATATGAAATGTGCATATGAACAATAATATAAAAACAAACATACATTCGAACATTCAATTTAGCTATCATATTCATTAAATTATCTCCTCATATGTCCTATCAAATTATCAATCATTATTTCAATAATATTACTTCTCACATAATAAATCTTTAACAAATCAATTATTCCTATCATATCTATCAACCAATTTTCATATTTCATCCAATCATAGTTTAATAATTAATTCAAATATCATCATTTTATATTTCATATTTACCTCGATTACTAAAAGTAAATCTAACTCACCATGTAGCACTTAGAGCTACCTGTGGATCACCTCTTTGCCTTTCCCGCTCATTTCAACAATTTCCTCATATTGCTGATCGTCAACACCTGACATAATATTTTTATTAAAATTTCTAATTTGTTCTTCAATTCTTCTAGAATTCATACTCTTTAAAATTTCCACATCGAGTTCTGAGAAATTTCATGTATGCTAAATTTCAAAAATAAAATTCACATTATCACCTTTTGTTTTTTCTTAGAGCTTTTCTCGATTCTCTTAAAAATTCTCCTGTAAACCTCTTCAAAATTTTACTATTTCAACCATCTTTCAGTCCACAAGTGTTTAAAGAAAGAGAGAAATTTGAATTAAAAAAAATGAAACCAAATAGGATTTTGTAAGAAAAATTAAAATAAAGTAAAAAAGTATATATATACACACACTCTGTGTCACCGTTTTCTCAAACGTGGCCTAGATTTTTTTTTCCTTTTCTTTTCTCCTTAACGTCTAGATTTTTTTTTTCAAAGGATTATTTTATTCAATAATAAATTTTTCATATATATATATACATTATTTTAATTACATGTTATATTTATCAAATTACTTCTTTACCCTTACTTTAAAAATATAGGTATTACAATTCTATCCATCATATAAAAATTTCGTCCCTGAAATTTCCTTACCTAATTTATGAAAAAGTTGGGGGTATTCTTTCCTCATTCTTGCCTCATGCTCCCAAGTAATTTCTTCATTATCTTTGTTCCTCCATAATACTTGAATCAAATAAATAACTTTATTACGCAATACTTGTTCCTTTCTATCTAGAATTCTACCTGGTACTTGCAAAAATGTCAAATTTTCCTGAAGTTCTACTGTCTGATTCGGAATACTATGGGATTCATCATGTAAACACTTTCTCAAAAGTGAAACATGAAACATGTTATGTAATTGCTTTAACTCTGGAGGAAAATCCAATCTGTATGCTACTGTTCCAACTCTCTCAATCATCTCATATGGCCCCACAAATCTCAGACTCAATTTTCCCTTCTTTTTAAACCTCAATACACCCTTCCACGGAGATATCTTCAAGAATACCCAGTCACCAACCTGAAACTTAAAAGGTCATCTTCTATTATTAACATATCCCTTATGTATGTTCTGTGCTGCTCTAAGATTCTCTCTAACCAGTTTGGTCCTCTCGGTAGTCAAATCTATCATTTCTGGACCAAATATCTTTCTTTCTCCCACTTCTTCCCAACGTACTGGAGTTCTAGACCATAAAAAGCCTCAAATGGTGCCATCCCAATACTAGTTTGATACTGATTATTGTATGCAAACTTGATCAGATGTAAATAAGCATTCTAGCTTACTGAGAAACTCAATACACTTGCCCTCAACATATCTTCTAGTATTATGATGATTCTCTTTGTTTTCCCATCAGTTTGTGGATGAAACATTTTACTAAACTATAATTTCATACCCATAGCTTCTTGAAAAACCCTCAAAAATCTAGAAGTAAATCTAAAATCTCTATCTGATACAATGCTTAAAGGTACTCATGTAATCTCACAATCTCCGCTACATACAATTCAACAAACTTTTCATGACTCCTGGTAGTTTTAATAAGAAAGAAATGTGAAGACTTAGAAAGTCTATCCACTATAACCCATACAGTAGCATGACCTATATGGGTACGAGGAAAACCATATACAAAATCCATGTTCTCATTCTCTCATGGCCATTCAGGTACTGGAAGAGGTTGTAATAAACTTGTTGAATGTCTATTCTTAGACTTCATCTTTTGACAAGTCAAACATCTAGAAATATACTCCACTACATCCTTCTTCATCTCCGACTACTAATAATTCTGTCTCAACTCCCTATACATCTTATTATTACCTAGGTGTATAGAATATACAGAATCATGTGCCTCCCTTAGTATCTCTT
This sequence comes from Bretschneidera sinensis, assembly GCA_023935145.1. NCBI lineage: Eukaryota > Viridiplantae > Streptophyta > Magnoliopsida > Brassicales > Akaniaceae > Bretschneidera > Bretschneidera sinensis. The sequence continues at coordinate 94,586,895 of CM043702.1, forward strand.
TTCTCATCTCCACATCAATGGGAATATAAACTCTATGTCCCAATACTACCATACTATCTTCTCTAATTCTAAACTCAGTCGGCTTCCCACTCAATACTTTTTGTCTGATCTTCTCTATCCCTTCATCTCTACCCTGCATCTGTAATAAATGATGAATAATAGAAGATTGTACCACTATATTTGCCATCAATACTCCTCTATCATTGACACTCAACTACATCCTCATTTTTCTTAATTATATCATCAAGCTAGTATCATGACTCCCAATAACATCTAATCTCCCTGTAGACTTTCTACTCAGTGTATCAGCTACTACATTAGCCTTTCCTGGATGATAATGAATTGTATAGTAATAATCACTAATCAACTCCATCCACCTCCTCTGCCTCAAATTTAACTCTTTCTGGGTAGGCAAATGCGTCAAACTTTTATGATCAGTAAAAATTTCACAGGTGGCTCTTTACAAATGATGTCTCCAAATCTTCAAAGCAAAAACTGTAGCAGTCAATTCAAAATCATGAGTCGGGTAATTCATCTTATGGTTCTTCAATTGCCTAGAAGCATAAGCTATAATTCTCCCATGTTGTATCAACACACATCCCAACCCCTGATGTGACACATCATTATATACCACAAATCCTTCATCACCATAATGAAGTACTAATACCGGAACAATAGTCAATTTCTCTTTTAATAGCTGGAAACTCCTCTCACATTCATCTGACCACCTAAACTTCACTTCCTTCTGGGTTAATCTAGTCAGTGATCCAGTAATCATAGAAAAATTCTAGATAAACCTCCTATAATAACCAGCCAACCCGAAAAAGCTTCTAATTTCAGTCACACTGGTGGGTCTTTCCCAATTCAATACTGCCTTTACTTTCTGTGGGTTAATTGTTATAACCTCTCCTGACACAACATGCCCCAAGAATGATATTTCACTCAACCAAAACTCACACTTAGAGAACACTGCAAATAATTTCTCTCTCCTCAGAATTTCGACACTATCTCTAAATATTTCCCTTGCTCCTTTTCATTCTTCGAATATACCAGAATATCATCAATAAATACAATCACAAATCTATCCAAGAATGATTTAAACACTCGATTCATTAGATCCATAAATATTGCAGGAGCATTAGTCAATCCAAATGGCATCACAAGGAACTCGTGATGGCTATAACGTGTCCTAAAAGTAGTTTTAGGCACGTCCCCTTCCTATATCCTCAACCAATGATAACCCGATCTCAGAATTATCTTAGAAAACACCCTAGCCCCCTGTAACTTCTCAAATAAATCATCAATCTTGGGAAAAGGATATCTATTCTTGATAATAATCTTATTCAACTATCTAAAATCAATACACAACCTCATAGTCCCATCCTTCTTCTTGATAAACAACACAGGGGCTCCCCAAGGCGATATACTAGGTCGAATAAACTATTTATCTAGCAACTCCTGAACTTGAACTTTCAACTCTCTCAACTCAGCTGGTGTCATTCTATAAGGTGTTATAGATATGGGTGTTGATCTCAGATTTACCTCAATTGAAAACTCAATCTCCCTGTTGAGAAGCAAACCAGACAACTCCTCAGGGAATGCATCAAAAAAATCTTTCACTACGAGGATTTCATCTAACTTCCTAATCTCCTTTTTTAAAATCCACCATATACTTCAAATACCCCTCACAACCCTCCATCAACCATTTTCTAGCAGTCAGGGCAGAAATATGATAGTTGGCAAGTATCTTACGTTCTCCTTGAAAATTAAACTCCTTTTGTCCTAGTATCTTGAACACCACATTCTTCCTAAACCAATCTACCCAAGCATGACATATAAATAACCAATTCATCCCTAGAATTAACTTCAAATTCTAAAGGCAACAAATCAACTTCAAATTCTCTATTAGCCATACTAATCACACAACCCCGATAAATTGTCTTGATAATAACCCTATCCCAGTAGGAACCTCAATAATAATAGCATGCATCAAAGAACTAACATTAACATCAATAGATTTCATATAAACGTTAGATGTAAAAGAATGGGTTACACCAAGATCAATCAATAATCTAGTAGGTCTATCAAGAATAGATACCATACTCATAACAACATTAGAAGTGGCTTGTGCATCTTGTTGGGTCAATGCATAGACTCTGTTATCTCTAGGCTGTAACTGACCATTGTGTCCTCTCTCAGCTACTGATCCTCTACCTCTGCCCCGTATATTCCCTGATCCACCACCTGTCTTATCCCAACACCTCCAGCACCTATCTCAACAGATTTCCCTACTGGACAATCTACAATCCTATGTCCTCCCTCACCACATGTAAAGCACATCTGAGTAGGACAATTTTGAGCTATATACTCTGATTACATCTAAAGCAAACTCTTGGCTCTTGTTCCTACATCAGATTTCTACTTCCCCTTGGCAGCATACTTACTCTTCTGCCATGACTCTCAGTTCCCATAGCCTGTCTCCGAAATCTAATGATCCCACCGATATTACTCTGAGCTATAAAAGTAACAGATCCTGCTTACCACTGACTTTGTACTACAATTCCTTGTGACAAGGAACGCCGCATTTGGGGTGGTCGTCCACCCTACACACTCATACTGCTTCCATCTTTGGGTCCCTCAAATTTAGACCTCTTCAATCAATCTCTCCTACCTCTAAACTCCATCAAATCCTTCTCAATTTGTAATGCTTTATCCACTAGTATAGCATAATTCCCAATACTCATATAAGAGAGTTTAGTCTAAATTTCATAGTGTAACGCATCTAAAAATCTCTTACATTTCCTCTCTTCCATATTCACTAACTCAGGTAAAAACTTTGACAGGGCTATAAATCTACTATCTTACTTAGCCATAGATAAAGTACTTTGCCTTAGATGAATAAAATCTATCTCTTGCTGTGCTCGAAATATATCTAGAAAATACTTCACAAAGAACTCATCCTTAAACTTACACCAAGTTAAAGATTGATCTACCTTTGTACTCAATCTAGGCATAATATCCTCCCACCATTGAGAAGCCTCACCTTCCAGCATAAATTAAGCAAAAGCAATCTTCTGTCTATCTATTACTGGTAAGACTTCAAAATATTTCTCAACATGTCTAATCCACTACTCAGCTTCCACAGGATTTATAGATCCTCTAAAAGACTAGGGTTTAAACTTAAGGAATCTCATAAAACAATCCCCTTGAATCTCTTGTGCAAATACACCCTCTCTCTCATGAACCTCTTATCTCACCATGTCAGGTTCTATTCTACCTCTTTCCTTTAATCTTCTCTATAAATTATCAGCCCTTTTTTCTGCTGCATTAATTCTCTCTATAGCATGATCAAGAGCTTCTCTCAACTCATTCCTCCTAATATCATATTCTCTCCCACCTTTACTAGTACCAGTTGCACTATCAATCTATTCCCTTGTATGAACCACAGACTCAACCTCTCTCTCAGCTTCAGCTCTTCTAAATTTTAGGAGTTTAACATGTCCTCTCTGATTTAGAACTCTACCTCTAGCTCTAGCATGTCCACGTGTCATCCTAAGACTCTGCATTAAAATATAGTTTATTTATATCTTCCACTTCTTTAAATTTTTATGTAGTCTACAGAATCATAAAACCTAATGCTTTGATACCAAAATTGTAACGACCTATCTCGAGTTGGCCACCCCTGAGACGGTGTCGTGACTTTTTGAAATCCCAACATGACACATATATGCAACAATATAAAAACATCAACTGAATTATCTACATACATAAATCTTCAACCCTCAACAAAGGAGTTACATTATTCAAATCTTAATTGAATAGTCAATACAACATAGTATGCATGAATATTTATAAATATATTTTTTTTTCTTTCCATTAGTCTAAGGATGTGGACCACGTGGCTTACAAATAATGGCTCCATCTGAATCTCAGTTCACCAATCTATATGTCTTGTCTGCTACCTGAAAGTATATAACAATGAGGAGTGAGCTTCACAAGCTCAGTGAATTAAATTTACTAGAAGTACTCGATTATATACTTCTAGTCACATTTTATAATTCAATTACTTCTAATAATCTTTCGATATTCATTCATCTATTTCCTCATATAATTCAATAATAATATTCTGTTATCACTACTCAGTTTCATAATATCCCCATTATACAATCTCTTCTAATGTTACACATCAAACATATCAATCTTTCATTTTGAGGTTCCAGCAATATAATCAATCACTTAGATAATTCTTATCATATCAAAATTTTGTATTTCTTTCTCATCATATTTGTCTCTCTGTAAGACTCATTTATCGATTAATAAATTCACAATCAAGAATATTACCTTAGCACCTCAAGCAATAATAATCAATATTTAAAACAATGTGATGCATGAATTTAAATATTATTATTAATTGGGAACATCTTCCCACATGTCGACATGTTTTAATTTAGACCGGCCCCCTCCTGGTTCTTTTATTTCCAGCATCTACCACCTGTCACGGTTTTCATTTATTTCCAGCATATACCGGCTGTCACAGTTTTTCGTTTATTTCCAGCATATACCGGCTGTTACGGTTTTCATTTAGACCAGTCCGCTATCGATTCTTTCATTTCCAGCATACGTATATGAACAATGATATGAAATATGCATATGAACAATAATATAAAACAAGCATACATTTGAACATTCAATTTAGCTATCATATTCATTAAATTATCTCCTCATATTTCCTATCAAATTATCAATCATTATTTCAATAATATTACTTCTCACATAATAAATCTTTAACACATCAAGTATTCCTATCATATCAATCAACCAACTTTCATATATCATCCACTCATAGTTTAATAATTAATTCAAATATCATCACTTTATGTTTCATATTTACCTCTATTACTAAAAGTAAATCTAACTCACCATGTAGCACTTAAAGCTACCTGTGGATCACCTCCTTGTCTTTCCTGCTTCTTTCAGCAAATTCCCCTAATTGCTGATCATCAACACCTGATATAATATTTTTATTAAAATTTCTAATTTATTCTTCAATTCTTCCAGAATTCATACCCTTTAAAATTCTCACATTGAGTTCCGGGAAATTTCATGTATGCTAAATTTCAAAAATAAAATTTACATTATTACCTTTTGTTTTTTATTAGAGCTTTTCTCGATTCTCTTAAAAATTCTCCCGTAAACCCTTCAAAATTTTACTCTTTCAAAATTTCTTTCAATCTCTAAGTGTTTAAAGAAAGAGAGAGATTTGATTTGAATAAAGAATGAAACCAAACAGGATTTGGTTAGAATAATTAAAATAAAGTAAAAAGTATATATATATATATATATATAACACTCTGTGCCACCATTTTCTCAAATGTGGTTTAGTGTCCCTTTTGTTGTCATTCCTGCAAATGTGCATGTGTAGTGTGACAACATCTAGACATCTAGGTGTTGTCCCTTTTTTTTTCCTTTTTCTTTTTCTTTTAGTTTTCCTTTTCCTTTCTCCCTAACGTCCATATTTTTTTTCAAAGGACTATTTTTTTCAATAATAAAATTTTCATATATATATATATATATTATTTTAATTCCATGTCATATTTATCAAATTACTTCTTTACCCTTACTTTAAGAATACAAGTATTACAAGTCGACTGGGTCTTTTATAAAACTGAAATGAAGGCATCAGGTAAAGAATCCAGTCGACTGGGACCTCTCATCTAATCGATTTGGTTCTTTCAAAAACTGATTTTTATACTTTATTTTGTAAAACCCTTTATATAAAAACTTGTTTGGACTTTTAGCAAATCATTTTGAAATAAAATTAAGCCAAACTAAAGCTAGGTAATTGAAGAGAGATTACAAAAAGATTTCAAATACCTTAAAAATTATTAATCTTAGACTTTCTTTGAGGTGTGTGAAACATCGTGAGCGCATGCACTCCATCTAAGGCACTTATATGACACCTTTCAACTAAAACACTTAATAGGATCAATTTAAGTTAGCTTTTTCATAATCAAAATCAATTTAGGGTCAACAACATGTCATATTGATTTTGTTATTTATGCATGGCGTGAATTAATTGACCTTGATTTTCATATGCACACTTAATGATTGGTTTAGAACAAGCATATTCTTACATCCCAGATAGAAAATAACACTTCATTCATCTTTAGGTTCATTATTGTTTAGCATAATTTTGAGCCTGGAGTTCATGAATGTTGGAGTCATATGTTGGTAATATTATCAAGCATGCAATTGTTTCTAGGTTGCATATAGTATAAGTATCATAAGTAGGACATCCCTTCAAAAATTCAAACAAAAAAAATATATAAAAAAGACAACAAAAAAATTAAATAGATCTCTTACATTTTCTTTGTATTTGGTTGTTGAGTCTTTCATTGGCATAAAACAAATAAAAAATTTGTAGTTTTGTCACTTGCATATTTTTCATAAAAGGAGAAAAAAAAATAATTATCGACTTACATTTTGTATGTCTTATTTGTGTCGTACTTGTGTCATGATTTCTTGTCAAAATTCACCTCAATCTTCATCCACTTCTTTAGAAAATATGTTTGTTGTTTTAAAATAATTTTCATTAAGCTTCCGTTCGAGAAAAATAAATTATAAAAAAAGACTTTCATCGAGAAAAAAAAAGATTTTCAAAAAGCCCATGTTTTTATCAACCCTTTTGGGATGTGAATGGCAGTTTAGGAAATAATTTTGAGTTTAGATTTTTGACAAGTTCCTTAAGTTTCTTGAAACACATATTGATCCTTATTCCTTATTTATTTAATTTGGAGTGTCAAATGGAACCAAAATACACCATGGAAGGTGAGAGAATAAATGGAGTGACTCATGACCAACTCAATTTATTCGAGAGCTTGACAAAAATTATGGAATTAGTGATTATCCAGCAACAAGAGTTGATGAAGCAATAAAGGAAAATGAGGGAGATGATTAAGAAGTTGGCAATGGCATAAACGAATAAGTTAGTGGATGAAAATTAGTGTGACCTTAGTGTTAAAGGATTTTGCAATGATGACTTCATGAAAGTAACTTATAGAGTGCTGCTCGAAACATCCACAAAGGAAACCATTGAAGACATAGCCTCCCAATATGCCAAACACAACACCCACACTCTTCATGACCTTGAATCCATCAAACAAGAACCGAATAAGGCATTTTTTAATTTCATCACTTGTTAGAATGACGAAGTTTCTAAAATGACCTTTCATCCAAGTGACAAAGACCAAATCAACTTTATTTTGAAAAACTTTAAACCTACCTACTCCAAAGCTCTATCTACCTTACCTTTCACCATTTACCATTAGTTGTATGATTTGGGTATGCGATTTGAGAATGTCATGCTAAGAGGAGTTGTTCCTAAGTTGTGCACCCCAAGATACCAAAAGGTAGTAGTGGTCAAGCCAAAAAAGTGAATAGTTAATAGATCAAGAAGAATCCTTGTTGGTTCTCCACTTTGATTTTTTCATTGTCCAAGGTTATGAAAAGAATTGAATAAGGAAAGTCTCTTAACTCCATATGGACCATTGGAGAATCCAAGTGGCAAGCCCAATTATAATCCCAAGGTTTATTATGAATTCCATTAACAAATTGGTCATTATACGGATTGTCGTGGTCGTCTTCGTCACACAATTCAAGACTTGATTGACAAAGAGATACATGTTGATTACATTCTAAATAAATACAGAGAATAGAGGCTATAAAAATAATATTGGTCATGAGAGGTTGGCTTTTTGTTTACTTTCATTTTCAGTTTTGAAAGTTGAGTCTCTTTTTTTTTTTTGGTTTTGTGGTAGAGTCATTTCAACTTTCTTATCAGTCCCTTTTATGTCAAAGTCTTTGTTTTCGTGTTAAGTACTTTAATTTTCTTCTTTGAGTCTATGAATGTTCTCTACCCTCTTCATAATAAAATTTGTTTTTGGCATTTCATTCAATACTCCTTGCACTTGATAGCACTAGATTGATTTTGAAAAGAGATAATTTTTTTTCTTCATGAAATGACCTAATTAATTTGAAACAAGCAATTTTGGTTTTATACTAAGGATAATTCTTCGAAGAGCTAAAGTGATTTGTTTTCATTCAACTTAAGCAAACATATTCAATTGAATGAATCTCTTGAATTGTTACAATGGTGATGTTCGCACTCCCTTAATGCTCTAAGCCATTATGAATTGAAAATGAGAGACTTCAAGATGCATCACTTGAACTAAGTTTTGGGAATCTTCCTATATACAATTTGTGCATTGCAAAGACTAAGTAATTGTAATTGAAATGAAAATGGGTCATTTTTCTTGATATCCCTTTCATCATTTTACAAATTTCCCTTGTTAATCCATTGAGCCTATTAAAAATTTCTTTCTAGATTACCCATACCAAGGATTATCATTTCATTAGTTGCATGGTGAATATGATTGTTAAAATTAAGGGATAATTTCCCTCATCCTTGTCACAAGGGGGAAATTTATTTTTTCTCATTGTTGCATGGATAAGTTTGTCTCGTCCTTATACAAAGGGTAATGAGATTTGTTCTCTCATTTTGGCATAATAGGTGAGTCAAAGAAAAAAGAAAAATGGAAAAAAATGATGATGCTATCAGAGTAAAAGATGAGACTAAAAAGAGAAGGAAGAAAAGATGAAATTGGAAAGCAGAAAAAATGAGTTGCAAGAAAAGAATTGAATGTAATCCTTAGTTGGTAAGAGCCCAATGAAAATATTTCTTTGAGCCTTGAAATATTCATTTCTTTCTTTACCTGAGAACCCTTAGCCTCATTATAACCTAAAACAAAGTCCTCTAAGATCAATGAACATTACTTAGTCCTATAAAACACCTCTTTCGAATGATCTTAGGTTCTCCAATTTGTTGTCAATACTTGTAAATCAATTGGTTAATAAAAAAAGAAAAAGAAATGCTCGCTAGGTTGAAAATCCGAAATGGTAGTTTAGGAAAAAGTTAGAGAAAAAAATGTTTGTTGAAATGTCAATCAACTAAAGTTAGATAAAATGAACTACGAATGACTTGATTCCTTATGGGATATGTACACAACCAACTTGGTTGTAATGACCCATCTTGGGTGGGCACTATATGAGACGGTACCATCACATTTAAGTTTCAAGCATGACATATATATGAAACAACTAATACATCATCAACTGAAAATATTTACAACAATTTCTTCAACTCTTTTTACAGAGGAGTTACAATTTTGTTTCTTCACAATACTTACAAAATATGCATGTACATGTAAAACTTTATACAACTGTCATTCTTAATTTCTTAATTTCTTTCTTTATACAATCTGAGGATGCCAACCACAAGACTTACTTAAAACTTACTTTGAGTCTTAGGTCACTAATCTACCAGTCCTGCCTACGACCTAAAATCATTTAATATTGAGGAATGAGCTTCACAAGATCATTGAATTCAATTTACTAGAAGTACTCGATTTGTATACTTCTATTCGTAATTATATCACAAATATTATTCATGATTCAATTCATTTATCTTATCTATCAATTTTTATATTATATTATCTCAATTGTAATATAACTGTCATTTTGGTATTAATCTTATTATCTCTTTATAACAATTACCTCATCATGATGTTCACATTCATTTAAATAATTATATGAAAATCATAATAATATCATATACAACTTCTTATCACAACTTTCTCATCATGACACTCATATTGACATCGTCAAAACTTTCTTTATTAATCTTATGCCTTACCATCTCAATATTTATAAATAATAAACATGCATGAAATCACATCATCATTTCATTTCTTTCTTTCTCATAATTTCATTTCTTTATTTCTCATCATTTCATTTCTTTCTTTCACATTTCATCACGTCGCAGCACAACACTTCCATACTATCAACATGTGGGTAGTTCATCTGTTTTCAGGTATCCATACCAGTCTTTGGTCAGCTATTGGGAACATCTTCCCACATGTCGACATGTTTCATCCATATCAGTCATGGTTCTAGTCTTCTCTCTATCCATATGATCAATCACATACAAGCAGACATATCACATCATCATACAATTCATAATCGTTTTTTTTTTTTTCATGAAATCTTTCTTTCATCATATGAATTAATTCATCTCTTCATATATAATATCGACTCAAGTATCATAACTTCAAGAGATTTATTTCTCTTTTCAACAAATAATTCATCAATTTCTCATCATAACATATTCTTTCAAGCATATTGGTTCATCATCTTTCGTATATTTTTAACACGTTCATAATATATATTCAATGATTATCTCATATTATCAATCATTTTAAGTTTTATGTAGTTTTCATGTTTGTCTAACTTACTAACAGTAAATTCAACTCACTACGTAGCACTTAAAGCTAATCGTGGATTATCTTCTTTCCTTTCCTGCTCTTCTCAGCAATTTCTCCATATTACTACTTACCACAACCTATCCATAAAATTTTCATCATTCTCTTTATCTAATATTTCAATTTTTATACCTTTTTACTGGGTTAAATTTCATTTATATATGTTCATCTTTCTCAAATTCAATGATTTCAATAGAAATCCTTTTCTTTCTATTTTAATCCAAGTTCAAATCCTCTTTTAAAGAAAACTAGAAGTACAAGCTTCAAAACTTGAAATCTTACAATGAAATTCATGAACTTTACCTTCTCAAAGCTTTTTCCCTCGAAATTCTTGAATTTCTCCCGTAAATCGATTGATTTGTAAGATAGGATTATGAAATCCTTCAATGTTAAAGTATTTAAAAACTTTTTCTAGATAGAGAGTGTTTCTAGAGAGAGAAAACGAGTTGAAAATAAACGAAAACTGATTTCAAAATCTCAAAATCCTTTTTATATAAAATATTTCGGTCTGATCAGTCGACTACCCAATCGATTGGTTGCCCAATTATTGAAATTTCAAAATTGCCCCTAAGTTGTCGGTCGACTACCAATCGATCGGTCCACCAACTAGCCCACTAGTCAACCGACTGGCTCCCCTATCAATTGACCGATCGGTCGACTGATCCAACAACCAACCGATTGCCAACTAGCTTCAACGACCAGTCGACTATTAGCAGATCTGTCCAATCTCCACCACTTGACCAATCAACCACTTGGTCACCTCACCAACCGATCGATTGGGTCACCAATTGACTATACAGTCGACCAATCCTTCCATAAAATTTGAAATTTTCTTTCTTTCTTACTTAAAAATTTTAAAACTCTTTTCTTTAAATCTTTCAAAATTTTTCTTAAAAAATTGTCTTAAGTTCAACTTTCAATTCACGTATGTATGCATGTTAATATTTCAATGTATATCATAATTTACTCTTTTACCCTTACATTGAGGGTACGAGTATTATAATTCTACCTACCATATTAAAATTTTGTCCTTGAAATTTTCATACCTATATCATGAAAAAGTTGGGGTATTATTTTCTCATGATTGCTTCACGTTCCCGCGTGATTTCCTTAACATCTCGATTCTGTCACAGCACTTGAACTAGCGGAATAACTGATAAGTGCTTAAATATTCATAGTTAAGCCCCTTAATTTACATTTGTTAAGCTCTTAGTTTACGTATTTTATTCTATTTTACTTCATTTTTGTGTTTTCTATGTTTTTATAGGTTCTTGGAGAAAATGGAGCATTATCTGGTTTGGAGAACAAAAAATTGAAGAACTGGAAACTGCACATAGTGCGATCGAGCACAGAAGTGTGCGATCGAGCGCACCAGCACTCGTGCACACAAGAAGAAGGCTAAAGTGGAACCTTGTGCTTGAGCGCACCCGTGCAGTAAAACGGCAGAACCTATTTTGGAAAGTAGGGTTAGGGTTATGTTTTTCTAGTTAGGTTTTCCAGATATCTTTGAACCTTATAAATAGGCCTGTAAATACAGAAAACACATATTCTTTTTTTTTTTAGCTTCGAGAGAATTGATGACTCTTCTAAGCCAACATTTTTCGGGTTTATTCTTTTCTCTTATTTTACATTATAAAGATGTTTAACATCACAACTATGTGTAACTAACTCACTAGTAGTGCTCGATTAAAGCTCTAATTATGTTTTTCCATATACGAATATTGTTGCCTTTGTGATAGCTGTGTTATGATTCTTAACTTGATTAATGCCTATTTTTATTGAAATTCCTCATATGTGTTTGCTTGATCAACATATGCATGTGGTATTGATTATTCCCAAAACATAACGTGGTAATTGTAGTACAGCTTTGGGGTGTCGATTCCACAGGGAAACAAACTAATTACAAACGAAGGTGTAAACCTCAACACAAACGATAAAAGATTGATTAAAAGAATCTGAATTGAGTAATGTGAAAATAATTGAGTAATTGTAATGAAGAATATAATGGAGAAACGACAAGGTTCTGAAAATCCTCCCTAGGTTCGTTGCCCTAATCCTAACTTGATTAAGTTGTTTTTTATCTCGATTGCAAGTTTCACATCCCAAACAGGCAATCGGCAAATATTCAATTAGAGCACATGTATAAACCCTAACGTAATTGATTTGAATTATTTTTTACTTTTAAGCACACATGATCTAACTTATAAATTATCAAAAGACGACGATATATATAAATGACAATACCACAGCAATGGACAAATCTATAAAAGAGATCTACCAGACTCAATCACACCCAAACAAATACACATAAGAAGAGCATGACCAGACTTATATGGAAAATAAGCATGCAATCACCGGACTAATAAAAAATCTACTAATTAAATTAAAGAATAAAACACAACAATGTTTAATGAAAATAATATCCAACTACAACTGAATCAAATAAAGGAAAATAAGAACAATTACACCTATGTATTCATCCCTTCGCCTTGCTTGGAGACTAGCCGGCAATGGAGCTCATGCTTCCTTGAGTTGCCTCCGGCCTCTCAACGATCATCTCCTCCTTGGTAACGAAAGCTTCGGCGATTCCTCAGCTTTTCCTCCAAAAATATACTTCGGATTGCTCCTAAAGGCCCTCTGGATTGCTCCTAAAGGCCCTCTGGATTCACTCTCTGATGATTTTAGATGAGCTCCGATTCATCGATTGATTTCTAAAGCTAAAGTGGAGTGGGTCTTATATAGGCAAACTCCTGGAGTGCTATGTATTTTCTAACCGATGTGGGATACTGCCCGAGTGCGCTCGATCGCAGCCTTAGTGCGCTCGATCGCAGATTTTTGCACTCGATTGCAGTTGCGCTACAGAGAATTTCTTGGTCGATGTGGGATGTGCACTCGATCGCACTGCTTGTGCGCTCGATCGCAGTACAAGCAGCAGTCCATCTTGTCCTTCCAGAAGCATGGGATCTTGGCCTTTTAAGTAACAATCACTTCTTTTTCTCTTTTAAACTCAAAGTACCTGAAAATTGCACTGAAATAAGTCAGTGGTCCAATAATATCACTTTAGAGTTATTAACACTTAAAAGCGCAATAAAGACCGAGATCGATCCTAAAATGCTAACAATTAACCACTGTTGAGAAGCATTTTATGACTCTCACCAGGTATGGATTAGTTAATTAGATCAATTTGGATGATCAAGTCCTGGGTTTGACAATAGTTACAAAAGAAATCCACGTCGGATTCTTAGGTTAATCAACACGGGAAACCGAGAGTATATAACATGCCTTAGGTCTTATGTGTTTGTCGATTTTCACGGATCATATGCTCTCTTAAGGAACAACTTAGTATACACCATGCTAAATCCCTTAAGAGAGAAAAGAGTTAAAGTATGCACCATGCCTAACTCGTTGCTTAGGAAAATCAATAGCCTAAGGAGCATAAACCATGCCCTTAGGTTGACGACAGTAGGTATTCATGACATGACTAAAACAATAGCTCATTATTTTATTACGAAAACATGATTAGTGGTGGTATCAAAGCCCTATGTTCTTATCATTATTGTTGGTATTTTGTCTAAGGATTAAACTAAAAGGAGTTCAGCATCAGGTCAGCTGTGTGCGTCGCACCTCAGTAGACCCGCGCCTCAGCGCCCAGCATGGAGGAGCTTCTGGCCAGGTGTGCACCGTGGCTCAGCCTCTCCCAAGTCGCGGTGCCTAGAAAGTGAAGCATGTATGCCCTGGTTTGAGCCACTGCCTGCCCTATTCTGGGCCTCGGCGCCAGGCACACTGAGACTAGTTTGTTTCAGCCTCTTGGATGGTGCGTGGAGGATGATCAAAATGTATATGATCACTTAGACTTGATCAAGGGCTATGATTGATTGGTCCGTAAGATCTAAGGGTGGAGATTGACTTCAAGATAGGTTCAAGAAGTGGTGCACTATATAAAGGGTCACCTAGCTTCAATCTAAACAAGTTGTAAACATAAGATCATCATACAAGAGAATTCAAGTGCAAGTATAAGAGTGCAAAGACACAAAAAAACACAGGAGAAGCGCGACTAGATCTCAAAGAGAGGTTGGTTGTTTAGAGAGAGAGTAGTATCGATTAGATTCAAGGGCTTTGTAATAGTTCCTTATCACTTTCTGTTTTCTCTTCTTTCGTTCTTCAAGAACTTGAGATTCTTGAAGAGGAGTTGTTGTATCTGTAAAGAACTATTGATTTAGTGCAGAGATTTCGAAGGAACTCATGGGGACGTAGGCTATTGTTGAACCACGATAACAATTGTTGGTGTTCTTTCTTTGATTGGTTTTTTATTCCTGTTTTGTTTCGGTTGTATTACAAGTCATTCTAGATGTGTTTGGAAGATCACCACCTGGGCATCTTGAGGTGGTTTCCCAACAGTGGTATCAGAGCTTTAGACAGTTGGTACCAGAGCAAGAATGGGAGGTATCAGAGCAGGACTCCAAGAATCAAAGATTAACTTCTTAGGTGATTCAAGAATGGAGTAAAGATCAAGATTTGATCGTGTTCTTGAGGGTGATTCAAGAATGGTATTGAGATCAATCTCTTATTGTGTTCTTGGTTTAGAAGAAGTTGGATAGCAATTGTGGGTGCTGTATAAATCTGGGATTTTCTCCGCAAGATGGCTTCAAATTTCATTGTTGAGAAGTTTGATGGAAAGGGAGACTTTGCCCTTTGGAAGCGGAAGATCAAGGCGGTTCTTATGCAACAAAAGGTGGACTTGGCTGTTGGAGAAGATGATGCTTTTCCAGCAAGTATCATGGAGGTCTAGCGGATTGAGATGAAGAAGATGGCATACAACACCATCTTCCTGCACATGTCGGATAGTGTGACAAGAGATTGCGGAGACTCGAAAGATCTAGCTGTTATATGGAAGAAACTAGATGAGTTATTTTTTTACCAAAACTCTCCCTAATAAGATTTATCTTCTTAAAAGAATCTTTGCTTTTAAAATGAATCCTAATAAAGAGTTGCAATATAATCTTGATGCGTTTAATAAACTAGTTCAAGATTTGGCCAGTTGTAGTATAACATTCCAAGATGAACAATTGGTTGTTATGTTATTGAATTCTCTTCTTGATTATTTTGAAAGTTTGATTAATGCTATTGAATATGGAAGAGATACACTAACCAAGGAAATTATGATCAATGTTGTAAGGGCTCATGATTTCACAGCCAAGATGAGGGAAGAATCAAGTGGAGAAGGACTGTTCATTAGGGGAAGGCCAGCAACTCGGTATGGCAGTAGTATCCATGGCAACTATCGGGAGAAATCAAAGGGTAGAGAGCAGAGCCATGGGTGATCGCATTCCAAACCGAAGTTTGAAGGAAGGCAATGCTTCTACTGCAACAAGAAAGGTCATTTCAAGAAATATTGCGAGAAGAAGATGTGGGATGAGAGAGGAAGAGCCATACCAATAATGGAGAGGCTTCGGTTGCCAAGGTAGAATAGCAAGATGATGTTCTTATTGTGTGCTCAAATGTGAGCAGGAGGCAAGGCAGCGAGAAATGGATCTTGGATTCCAGGTGCACTTATCATATGTGCCCTCACCCGAATTGGTTTAAGAATTTTCAGGAAACCAATGATGGAAAAGTTTTCTTGGGGAATGATACTTCTTGCCAAGTGAGGGGGATAGAAGACATCTAATTGAGGATGTTTGATGGAGTCACAAGGCTGCTGCGAAATGTGAGGTATCTTCTGGATTTGAGAAGAAACTTGATCTCATTGGGGCAGCTAGATTCCATGGGGTACACTTACAAAGCAGAGGGAGGAAAGATCAAGATAACCAAGGGATCTTTGGTAGTGATCAAAGCAGCAGTAAAAGATGGTCTCTATGAGATGATCGGAGAGACATAAATCAAGGATCAATCAGCAAGCTTAATGGCTGAGATGGATAGGGCAGCCCTTTGGAACACTCGCTTGGGACATATGAGCAAAAAGGGCCTGCAAGTTCTCAGCAAGGATGGTCTACTTGGTGGTGACAAAGTAGAGAAACTTGATTTTCTACGAGTGTTGCATTCTTGGGAAGCAACATCAGGTCAGGTTCCAGAGTGCATAAGTCTAAGGGCATTATTGACTACATTCATTCGGTCCTTTGGGGACTAACAAGAACACCAACATAGAGAGACAATCTTTACTTTCTTTATTTAATTGATGATTATTCAAGAAAGGTTTGGGTTTATTTGCTTAAAAATAAATCAGATGCATTGAATAAATTTGTGGTGTGGAAAAAGTTGCTGGACACTCAAACGGATAGGGTAGTTAAGGCTTTACGAACCGATAATGGCTTAGAAATTTGCAATAAGGATTTTAATAAATTCGGTAAGTTAAATGGCATTCTAAGACATAGAACGGTTGTAAAAACGCCTCAGCAAAATGGAGTTGCTGAGAGGATGAATAGGACCCTTATGAAAAAGGTTAGGTGCATGTTAATTGGGTCCGATTTACCAAAATATTTTTGGGGGGAAGCTGTGTCTACTGCTGCATATTTGGTTAATAGATCACCCTCTAGAGCTTTAGAGCTTAAGACTCCCGAAGGGATATGGAGTGGGAAACCCCCTGAGTTGAACAACCTTAAGACACTTGGATGTGTTGCATTTGCACATCAAAAGGATGATAAACTTAGCCCAAGGTTTAGAAAATGTATGTTTCTAGGGTATGGTGATAGGGTTAAGGGGTATAGGTTGTGGTCCTTAGAGCAAAAAGGATTGAAACTCATAATAAGTAGGGATACTATTTTTAATGAATTATTATTTCCCTATTTGGAGAAAACTAACCCTATAGGGGATAGTGAGCAAACTAGTCTAGAATTTGTGAAGCATAGCATCAAGGAGAATTCAGTTCAGGTAGAGCAAGGATGGCAAGAGGGTTCGGACCAGGTAGAGCCCACTAATCAAGGCCAAGCTTAGGACACTCAATAGGAGGCTAAACTAGAAGGGGATGATGCAGCAAGTCAGAATGACTATCAGGTCACAAGGGACCGGGAAAGGAGGGTGGTCAGACCACCTTTAAGATATGGTTTTGCTGGTGCTAATGTAGCAGCTCCTTAGACAGAATGAGGGGTTGAACCAGAAACTTACATGGATTCCATGGAATGTATGGATTCATCAAAGTGGCAGCTAGCTATGGAGGAAGAACAACTCTTGGGAATTAGTGCCCAAACCAGAAAAACAAAGAGTTGTGGATTGTAGGTGGATCTACAAGATCAAAGAAGGGAACACTCCGGGAGATGAAGTCTGGTATAAGGCTAGGCTGGTGGCGAAGGGGTTCACACAAAGAGAAGGCATAGATTTCACCGAAATATTCTCACTTGTTGTGAAATACAAGACGATAAGGATGGTGTTAGCAATGGTGGTCCAATTTAATTGGGAAATTAAGCAAATAGATGTGTAGACAGCGTTCTTACATGGAGAGCTTGATGAGACCATCTACGTGAGGCAACCCGAAG
The DNA here is from genome assembly GCA_023935145.1 of Bretschneidera sinensis. Lineage (NCBI taxonomy): Eukaryota > Viridiplantae > Streptophyta > Magnoliopsida > Brassicales > Akaniaceae > Bretschneidera > Bretschneidera sinensis. Next base: position 94,604,737 of record CM043702.1, read on the forward strand.
GCTATGAGGAAGGAAGGTAGAAATATTTTGTGTGCCAATTGAAGAAATCTCTCTATGGCCTGAAGCAATCACCTCGGTAATGGAATAAGACGTTCGATCCTTTGTAACTAGCTTGGGTTTCATGAGGAGCTACTATGATTCATGCTTGTACTACAAGGGGCACAAGGTGGAGGAAATGGTGATCATCCTCATCTATGTTGATGATATGTTGTTGATTGGGAGCAGTATGGAGAGGATAGGAAAATTGAAGGCTCAACTCAGTGAGGAGTTTGAGATGAAGGATCTTGGCTATGCACAGAAGATCCTTGGGATGTGTATAATCCGGGAAAGGGAGAGAAACAGATTGAAGATTTCTCAGACTTCCTATATAGAGAAGATGATATCTAAGTTCTCTATGGAAGGTAGGAAACCAGTGAAGGTTCCCCTTGCTAGTCATTTAAAGTTCTACAGCGATCAATGTCCAAGATTGGATGAGGAGAAGAAGGAAATGGAAAAGATCCCTTGCTCTAGTGCGGTTGGATCTGTAATGTTCACCATGGTAAGCACTAGACCTGATATTGCTCAAGCAATGAGTGTTCTCAGCAAGTTTATGAGTAATCCCAAAAATGAGTATTAGCTTGGGATGAAGTGGTTGCTGAGGTACTTAAAGGGAAGCCCAGAAGTGGGGCTGGTTTATGAGAAGAGGGGTAAGTCCATTTGTCTTGAGGATTTTACGGATTTGGACTATGGAGCAGACCAGGATAAAAGAAGATCGATTACCTCCTACTTCTTCAACTTAAACTGATGTTGTATAAGTTGGAAGGCTCAGTTGCAGCCGATGGTAGGACTCTCAACGACTGAGGCTGAGTACATAGCGACAACGGAAGCCTTTAAGGAGGCTATGAGGTGCAAAGGGTTGTTGAAAGAGTTGAAGGTACTAAAAGAGCAGGTGGTGGTGTATTCGGATAGCCAAAGGGCGTTGCACTTGTGTAAGAATCCAGTATTCCATGAGAGGACAAAGCATATGGATGTTCGGTATCATTTCATTCGAGAAAATGTTACGAAAGGATGCATTCATGCAGACAAGATAGCCACAGAAGAAAATCCTGCAGATTTAGGCACCAAAGTTCTACCTCTAAGTAAGTTCAATCATTACCTTGGACTTCTTAGGATTGGAGTCGGTTGATATGGTGACTCAAGTTAAGTTTGGATCCTGAGTTCTCTGCACAATGGGTTCGGGTTTAATTGCTTAGACAAAGGTAGAGATTGTTGGTATTTTGTCCAAGGATTAAACTAAAAGGAGTTCAACATCAGGTCAGCTGTGTGCGCCGCACCTCAGCGGACCCGCGCCTCAGCACCAAGCATGGAGGAGCTTATAGCCAGGTGTGCGCTGTTGCTCAGCCTCCCCCACATCGTGGCGCCCAGAAAGTGAAGCATGTGTACCCTGGCTTGAGCCATGACCTGCCCTATTTTGGGCCACGGTGCCAGGCACACTAAGACTAGTTTGTTTCAGCCTCTTGGATGGTGCATGGAGGATGATCAAAACGCACAGGACCACTTAGACTTGATCAAGGGCTGTGATTGATTGGTCCTCAAGATCTAAGGGTGGAGATTGACTTCAAGATAGGTTCAAGAAGTGGTGCACTCTATAAAGGGCTACCTAGCTTCAATCTTAACAAGTTGCAAACACAAGATCATCATACAAGAGAATTCAAGTGCATGTGTGAGAGTGCAAAGACACAAAAAACACATGAGAGGCACTAGAATAGATCTCAAAGAGAGGCTAGTTGTTTAGAGAGAGTAGTATAGATTGGATTCAAGGGCTTTGTAATAGTTCCTTATCACTTTCTATTTTCTCTTCTTTCATTCTTCAAGAACTTGAGATTCTTGAAGAGGAGTTGTTGTATCTGTAAAGAACCATTGATTTAGTGCAGAGAGTTTGGAGGAACTCACGGGGACGTAGGCTATTGTCGAACCTCGATAACAATTGCTGGTGTTCTTTCTTTGATTGGTTTTTGATTCCTGTTTTGCTTTGGTTGTATTACAAGTCGTTCTAGACTTGGGTGTTTGGAAGATCACCACCTGGGCATCTTGAGATGGTTTCCCAACAATTATCAATCCAAACTCAATATTTATTTCTACCATTTTATATTGTGAAACTGATTCTGAAACGAAATTCACCAATCCCTGTGGAGATGATCTCGTATTTACACACTATGCTACTACTGACCTTGTGCAATTGCAAGTAAACCTGTTCAAATATTTGCTTATTAATTTAGGTAGATTTTTGCACAACAAGTTTTTGGTGCCGTTGTCGGGCAATAAATTTCTGTTTAGGATTATTTTTCGTTCAGTTTTATTTTTTTGTTCTATTTTATTCTGCTTCATCAAAAACATTGTTTCCTATTGTTCTGCTTTAGGTCCTACTGCAGAGTAATCTGTGGCACTGCGATCAAGCACACTGCTTGGTGCTATCGAGCACACTCGAGGCAGAGACTACCAGAGTAGCAGTATTGAAGCTGCTGCACTGAAGCGTTTCAGTTAATTCATGCAAGGACTTTGATCTAGGAATCCAAATTTCTTTCCCCTCGATAGAGAGCTTGAGTGAACTATTCGACAAAGGCTTAGAGACAAAGTTGAAGAGGTAGAAGAGGAATTCGAGGGAGAAGCACAAATGACGGAACAGTTTGACAACTAACCGCCACCAGAGCAAAGACCTATGAAGCAATTCTTCATTCCATGGAACCTCGACCAGCCCTCATGCATTGTGTATCAACCTGAGGCGGAAGGCAATTATTACACATCCCCACAGATACTCAATGCTTTGACTCATTTTAGGGGTACATCTGCTGAGGACCCACACTTGCACCTTCGAGAATTATTTGATCTCTACAAGTTCCAACATATTTGGGGCCTAGACCAAGAGGGAATCAAGTTAATTCTTTTCCCTTTCTCATTAAAAGATAATGCTAAACTGTGGTACAATTCATTGCCTACAGTTTCTATCCATACTTGGGAAGAGTTGGCTAGTAAGTTCCTAAGGAAGTTTTTCCCAGCTCAAAAGACAAGACAAATGAGGAAGGAGATTCAATATTTCCAATAGAAGGATGGAGACCTGTTCTTTGAGAAGCATGGGTACATTTTAATGAGCTGCTACTCAAATGCCCCCATCACAATCTACCTCAGGATGAACTGGTATAGGCTTTCTATGAAGGTTTGAGTGATACTAATAAAAGTATTGTGGATTCAGGTTGTGGAGGTGTGCTGATGGAGAAGAGTAGTGAAGAAGCTATGGAGCTGTTTGAGACACTCAGTGAGCACACCCAGTAATTCTCCTCTAGAGGTAGATAAGGAGTTAAGAGCAAAGGTATATATGAGGTGACTCTAAATGGTGGATCCTATAATTAGATAGCTGCTGTGGAGAGGAAGCTGGATTTGCTTGTTAAAGCCATGACTGCTAAGAACGCCTCATATAGTCCACCAGCTACACCACTCCAGGTATGTACTATATGTTCTCATTTGATCATAATACTAAGACATGTCCTTTATATTCATCTGCAGATCCATAGTAAGCGAATTATGTGGGACTGAACAACTACCCTCCCAAGAATAACCCATATGCAAATACCTACAATCCTAGATGGCAAAACCACCCCAACTTCTCATGGACTAACAATCAGAATGCCCGAACCTTCAAGGGTAGCAAAGGAATTCCCAACCAGTAGCCCACTCAGTTCCCGAATCAAAGAAAAGTGTCATAGAGAGTCTTGTGAGGCAATTGGTAACTCAGTAACAACAGTTAATGACTTCACAAGATCAGTTCATGGTAGATGAAAGGTAATTTTGAACTGAGCTAAGACAAACCACTGCAAAACATGAACAAGCCATTCAAAGACTAAAGGTACAAATTGGGCAATTGGTTAAGGAACTGAGTGGCAAAAAGCAAGGTAAGCTTCTAGCTCAAACACTACCTAATCCAGGAGGGCACCAGCAACTGAAGGCTGTTACAACACTCAGAAATGGTAAGGTCATAGGAACCAATGAGTCTGCATAAGCATTTCTAGAAAAACTATCTGCATCAAAGGTAACTGAAATGGAGAAGCAGAATGCACCACCCTTCCCGCAAAGGTTAGTAAAGCAAAAGAAAGAAAATAAACTGGTTGAGAGATTGTTGCACTCATAAGAGGACGTTTCAGGAACATGAGACTGTAGCTTTGACTAAAGAAGTAAGTGCGGTATTGTTAAGAAAGCTACCACTAAAGCTAAAAGATCCAGGTAATTTTACTATTTCCTGCAGGATAGGTGACTAGCTGTTTGAGCGTGCATTACTGGATTTAGGAGCTGGTGTAAATTTGCTACCATACACAATATTTGAAACACTAGGCTTGGGGGAGCTTCAACCGACTTCAATTACTTTGCAATTGGCAGACAGAAGCATCAAAAGACCTAGAGGCATTCTTGAGGATGTCTTGGTAAAGGTAGGTGAGTTTATTTTACTTGACATGGAAGAATGCCCTATGCCATTACCTTTGCCCATCATCTTAGGAAGATCCTTTATGAGAACTACAGATACAAAGATTTGTGTGAAAAAAGGTATAGTAAGTATGAAGGTAAATGGTGAGAAAATAGAGTTCAAAATATTTGATGCATTAAAATTACCTCAAGATGATATGGAATGCTTTAATGTATGTATGATGCAAAGTTTTGTTGAGCAAGCTTTTCAGGTCCATCACATTGATCCATTAGAGACCACCCTTACCCATGGCTTCACAAGATTAGATATTGAGCAAGAACCTGAAGATGTTACTGATGACATCATTAAAGCTGTGCACCTCCTTGAGGCCTCTCCAAAACATCTAAGTAAGTGTACCCCTCCATTTGAACCTCTTATACCTACTAATACTACTATTCTTCCTTCTATTGTCCAGGTACCAAACTTGAAATTGAAGCAGTTACCAGAGCATTTAACTTATGCTTACTTGGGAGAGAATAGGACATTACCAGTGGTAGTTGCTACCAATCATCGGATGGACCATTGCTGACATCAAGGGAATAAGTCCAGCCAAGTGCATGCATCTTATCTACCTTGAGGATGAAGAAAAACCCACCCAGGATGCTCAGCGAAGACTTAACCCACACATGAAAGAGGTAGTTAAGTCATAGTTATTAAAACTATTGGACGTTGGCATTATCTACCCCATCTCGAGACAATAAATGGGTAAGTCCAGTCCAAGTTGTTCCGAAAAAGAGTGGGATCACAGTGGTGAAGAATGAAGATAAGGACCTAATACCTACAAGAATAACCACTGGTTAGAGGATATGCATTGATTACAGAAGGCTAAACAAAGTGACCAGAAAAGATCATTTCCTATTGCCCTTCATTGATCAGATATTAGAGAGATTAGCTGGCCATAGCTATTATTGCTTCTTGGATGGGTATAGTGGTTATAACCAAATTTCCATAGCACCAGAGGACCAAGAAAAGACTACCTTCACATGCCCTTTCGGTACATTTGCTTACAGAAGGATGTCATTCGGTTTATACAATGCACCAACCACCTTTCAAAGATGTATGATTAGCATTTTTTCCGACATGGTGGAGAAATTCATTGAGGTATTTATGGATGATTTTAGTTTTTTGGGGTCTAATTTTGATGAATGCCTAAATCATTTGGAGAGTGTCCTAAAGAGATGTAAAGAATGCAACTTAGTGATAAATTGGGAAAAATGTCACTTTATGGTTCAACAAGGCATTGTGTTGGGTCATTCCATTTCCAACAAAGGTATCAAGGTAGACAAGGCTAAGATCGATATCATTTCAAAGTTACCTCATCCTTTAATAGTCAAGGGTGTTAGAAGTTTCCTTGGACATGTTGGATTTTACAGACGATTCATCAAGGATTTTTCTAAGACCTCTTTGTGCACTGTTAGCTAAAGATACCAAGTTTGAATAGACTGACGACTATATGAAAGCTTTCAACACATTGAAGAACATGCTCACCTCCATGCCAATAATGATGGCACCTGATTGGAGTCTTCCATTCGAGCTGATGTGTGATGCCAATAACTTCGCCTTGGAAGCTGTCTTGGGCCAGAGAGTTAATAAGGTACCTCATGCTATTTATTATGCTTCTAGAACTTTAAATAATGCTCAGCTAAATTATTCTACTATTGAAAAAGAATTGTTAGCTGTGATTTTTGCTTTGGAGAAGTTTACCTGATTGGCTCTAAGGTTATTGTCTTTACTGATCATTCTGCTTTAAGATATTTGTTTGCTAAGAAAGATGCAAAGCTTAGGTTGATCAGATGGGTACTCTTATTGCAAGAATTTGACTGGGAGATTAAAGAAAAAAAGGGTAGTGAGAATGTGGTTGCAGATCACCTATCTAGGCTACCTCATGAGGACAACAAAAATGAGCTACCTTTGAATGAGAACTTCCCCGATAAACAATTGTTTGCATTAGAGGTAACACTTCCATGGTATGCTGATATTGTCAATTATATAACTGCTAAGGTTTTTCTTCTAGGTATGTCCAGTCAAGAAAGAAAGCGGTTAATATTTATGTCTCGTATCATTGGAATGACCCCTACCTATACAAATTTTTTCCTAATCAAATCATCCGAAGGTGTGTCTACGAGGGCGAGCATATGAGCGTATTGCAACATTGTCATCAGTTTCCTTGTGGAGGACACTTTGGGGCCAAGAGAACAGCTCTTAAGGTATTACAATCTAATTTTTATTGGCCCAATTTGTTTAAAGATGCCTTTTTATTTTGCAGCTCATGTGATAGATGCCAGAGGACAGGTAACATCTCATCCCGAAATCAGATGCCATTACAAAATATTCATGTAGTCAAGCTTTTTGATGTATAGGGTATTTATATTCATGGCCCCTTTCCTAACTCATATGGGTATTTATATATTCTTGTGGATGTGGATTATATGTCTAAATGGGTTAAGGTTGTCCCTTTAAAGACTAATGATCACAAAGTGGTTGTAAAGTTTTTACAAGATAACATCTTTACACGGTTTGGGACTCCAAGAGCAATCATCAGTGATGGAGGCAGCCACTTCCATGATCAATCTTTTGCTACCCTGATCAAGAAATATGGGATCACCCATAAAGTTGGCATTCCATATCACCCTCAAACTAGTGGCCAAGTGGAGATAAGTAACCGAAAGATCAAAGGTATCTTGGAGAGAACTGTGAATCCTAGTAGGAAGGATTAGTCTTTGCGTCTGAATGATGCTTTATGGGCATATAGGACAGCTTACAAAACACTAATTGGCATGTCTCCATACCGCTTAGTCTTTGGGAAAGCATGCCATCTACCGGTGGAGTTAGAGCATCGAGCATATTGGGCCATAAAACAATTCAATTTTGATATGAGCCAAGCGGGTGAGAAGAGAAAGCTACACTTAAATGAGCTAGAAGAATTAAAGCATGATGCCTATGAGAATGCCAAGCTCTACAAAGAAAGGACCAAAGCTTATCATGATAAATAGCTAGTTAGGAAAGAGTTTCGTGTGGGACAGAAAGTGTTGCTCTACAATTCACGATTAAGATTGTTCCCAAGCAAACTCAAGTCCCGATGGTCTGGTCGTTATGTGGTCTCCAAGGTCTTTCCTCATGGTGCTTTGGAGATCTATGGTTCCAACAGCAATCAGACATTCACGGTGAATGGACATAGAGTCAAGCCATACCTAGAAATCAACTTGCCACCAAGAGATGAAGATTTGGCACTCCAATCCGTCTAGTATGCAGCAGAACTGAGAGCACTTGAGCCACATGAGGTGGACTATAAGTGCCCTCTTCCAAGAGAGTAGCACTGAAGCTACTATAGAGAGCACTTGAGCAGTTTAGACTTTGATAAATGTTTAGCTCAAGCGCCTCTATTGAGGTCAGTGGTACTGAGGCCACTGAGTACGGTACATCTCTATTTTTGTCATTATTAATTGTCTTTCATTATTTTCATTTTTTTCCATACCTTATGTAGTTCAGTTAGTCATTCAATACATTCTGCCTTTGCGATCGAGCGCATGTCACAATGCACTCGAGCACAGCATCACCATGCGCCTAATAGTACGCGAGCACAATCACACGCACACACCAACGCAGAAGTGCGATCGAGCGCACTCGTGGCAGAGAGTCACATGTTTATTTTAATACACTTCCCTCACTTAACACTTTTCACTCTCACCTGCGCACTTTCATTCTCGCACGACACTCCAACTCACTCACACCAAAAGTCACCCACACCAACTCTCCCCCATCACATATCACTACCACTCATCACTCATCACCACCACTCCTCACATTTCATTAACACACTGCCACCATTCTGTTACTCCAGGTATGTCCATTCACGTTTTTGATTTGTCACACACAATCACACACGTTCTTGATTTGTCTTTTTGCTAAATCTGTGCGTATACAATGTGTTGTTTTTGTTTGTGTGGTTGTGTTTTGAAATTATAGGAGGTTGGGAACTACCAGCTCTCATCGCCCACTGCTTCAAGTCACTGTCACCCACCAACTGTTCGATAAAAATACTCAGTGACAAACCATATAGTGCGATCAAGGGCAAGGAGTAGAGCAATCGAGTGTATAGGCAGAGTGCGATCAAGGGCACATTACTGAGATCGAGCGCAGCATCTGCAGAAACCTTGTCCAGAATGCCTAAAACTACTACTTCCTCATCCTGTACCTCAGATAGTCGTGCACAGTCCTCCCGACCCAGCTTTGAACAACGGAAGATCTTATTCGAGACCACATTCAACATTTAAGATGATTTCAAAAACTTTGAAGCCACTCAATGGGCGGCCAGGAATTCAAGCATCGGGGTTTGAAGAGGCTGTTCAAGCCTGTCTACTTTACTGCCTCCACCTGGTTCATGGTCTAGTTTTATAAGAACCTGTCTTTCGACTACAGTAGGCTGGGTGTCTTATCCTCATCGGTTTAGGGCAAGTACATCGACGTAACATCTTCAGATATAGCTGCTACCCTCCATTGTTTTGATGAGTCTCCTCCTGAGGATGCCTAGATAGATGAGCAGCCAGAGTCCTTTTCCTTGTCCACCATCATTGAGGACATATGTGCTAGGCAGTATGCTGATCAGCACAACAATGCTGGGAGCCGATCCAAGTTGCCTCTATGACTCTGGCTCATGGATTCCATTCTTCAGCGAAATGTGTGCTCAATGGGACACAAGACCCAGAGGCATGACCAGTTTTTACAGGCATTATATGCATTCAACAGAGGCCATTGGTACTCCATCCCAGCTATCATCTGGGGCCAGCTTCATAAGTTTTGGGACCATGTCCATGTACGCCAAGTGAGAGTGGTGCACCGTTCGGCTGGAGACCATCAGTGAGGGTGGTGCACCGTCTGACTGAAGACGTAAAACTTAGCGCTCATGGGAGGCACACCATAGCATATCCTTTTATTTTTAGCATTTTTCACATTTCTTGTTAGTATTTATCTTTATAACTATTTACTTTTAGTATCTTTTGTTTTTCGATATTACTTTCATTTTTCTTTTTCAGGGACAAGGTGTGTACATCAGTTTAAGTTTGGGGGTGTGCTATAAGCCATGCCAGCCAGCTGTTTCTCCATCTCCCAGGTCAGATCTTTCCACGATATTTACACATTGGGGACAATGTGTAGTTTAAGTTTGGGGGTATGGGAAACACATTCACACACACTCTGTCCCAGTTTTTTTATTATTATTGAAAAGATAAATATATGTTGATATTGTTCTAAAAATTTTGGTTGATCTAAATGAATATTGTGATAAGATTTCATCAGTAAACTTAAAATCTAGAACACATGGTCTAAATAATAAATTTTAAAAGTTTAATTACTTACTTTAAGGCATTTAAGAAATCACAAGTTTGATCTAATCTGACACGAGCACATTAGCATATAATTATGTTGGGTATGACATGTAATTCTAATATATATGTTTCCATGGCTTAACTGAAACCGTATGACTTGTTAGATGAACACTTTGGCATAGAAAAATAGAAAAAAAAAATTTGCACAAAAAAAGAAAATAAAATGCTCCCAATGATCATTAAATAAACTTTCCACTACGTAACTGGACCTCTTGCCTCAGTAAGAAATGAGTGTTCACGTCAAAAGGTGGGAACTTTGCTCATAATGATCATTAAATAAACTTCCCACTGAGTAACTGGACCTCTTGCCTCAGTAAGTAGTGAGTGTTCACGTCGAAAGGTGGGAATTTTGCTTGGCAGCATTAAGACCAGTTAGTTTCGTAGCCTTTTTTGACTCGAGTTAGTAAGTCCTTAGGGGTATCTTTACACCTAATGCCCTAAAACCATTTGGTTTGGGAGTCATTGGTTGAACACTCACTACACGAGTCAATTAGAAAGCTTAAAGGAACTAAACTTGGCAAAAATCTCATAATAAAAGAAAAGAAGGAAATAAAACTATGTCATTTTTGTTCATTCTGATAGGAAGTTTAGTGAATCTTAAGACACCGAAACACTACACATTAGAGTTATTTGGAAGCTTCATCTTTTATATGCTAGTTCACCACACACTAAGTCAGACTTGTGATGCCTTAGATAGCCTCATGTAAGTGATTAGATTTTAAAACTCCTATTCATTGCGAAGATGGGTTTATTTTTTAAGCTTGCTCATGAATAAATATCATGGTTTTGTGTGCGACCCAAATTTTTGGATATCATGAATGATGAATTTATCTTTGTTATTATTTTTCAGTTAGTTTTTCATTTTGTATTGCTAAGGGACTAGCAATATGTAAGTTTGGGGGTGTGATAAATTTACATTTGTTAAGCTCTTAGTTTACGTATTTTATTCTATTTTACTTCATTTTTGTGTTTACTGTGTTTTTATAGGTTTTTGGAGAAAATGGAGCATTATCTGGTTTGGAGAACAAAAACTAGAAGAACTGGAAACTGCGCACAGTGCGATTGAGCACAGAAGTGTGTGATTAAGCGCACCAGCACTCGTGCGCACAAGAAGAAGGTTGCACTCGAGCGCACCCATGCAATAAAATGGCAGAACCTGTTTTGGAAAGTGCGTTAGGGTTTCCAAATGTCTTTGAACCTTATAAATAGGCCTGTAAATATAGAAAACACATATTCTTTTCAGTTTTGAGCTTTGGGAGAATTGATGACTCTTCTAAGACAACATTTTTTGGGTTTATTCTTTTATCTTATTTCACATTATGAAGATGTTTAACCTCACAACCATGTGTAACTAACTCACTAGTAGGGCTCGATTGAAGCCCTAATTATGTTTTTCCATATATAAATATTGTTGCCTTTGTGATAGCTGTGTTATGATTCTTAACTTGATTAATTCTTGTTTTTATTGAAAATGTTTATATGTGTTTGCCTGATCAACATATGCATGTGGTATGAATTAGTTAGTTAGATCAATTTGGATGATCGAGTCTTGGGTTTGACAATAGTAACAAAAGAAATCCACGCCGGATTCTTGGGTTAATCAACATGGAAAACCGGCAGTATATTGTTGCCCTAGGTCTTGCGTGTTTATCGATTTTCACGGATCATATGCTCTCTTAAGGAACAACTTAGTATACACCATGCTAAATCCCTTAAGAGAGAAAAGAGTTAGAGTATACACCATGCCTAACTCATTGCTTAGGAAAATCAATAGCCTAAGGAGTATACACCATGCCCTTAGGTTGATGACAGTAAGTATTCATGACATGACTAAAACATTGGCACATTGTTTTATTGGGAAAATATGATTAGTGGTGGATATCAAAGCCCTATGTTCTTATCATTATCAATACCATTTTATATTACGAAACTGATTCTAAAACGAAATTCACCAATCCTTGTGAAGATGATCTCGCATTTGCACACTATGCTACTGTTGACCTTGTGCACTTGCAAGTAAAACTGTTCAAATATTTGCTTATTAATTTAGGTAGATTTTTGCACAACAATAACCTTATTAAATAAGAAATGTTCTTTGTGTCTAAAATTTTAATGGAAACTTGCACAAAAGTTAGGTCTTCCTGAATGTCTACAAATTGATATGGAATGTTATGGGATTCATCATGTAAATACTTTCGCAAAAATGAAACATGGAATATATTGTGCAACTACTTAAATTTTAGAGGTATCTCTAGTCTATAAGCCATTGTTCCAACTCTTTCAATGATTTCGTATGGTCAAAAATACCTTAGACTCAACTTCCCTCTCTTTTTGAATCTCAACAGGCCTTTCCATGGAGATATTTTCAGATGAATCCAATCACCTACTTGAAATTCAAGAGGTCTCCTCCTATTATTAGCATAACTCTTTTGTCTACTTTGTGTTGCTTTAAGGTTCTCTCTAACGAGTTTGATCATCTTTGTTGTTAATTCTTTTATTTTTAGACCAAATATCTTTCTCTCTCCCACTTCTTCTCAACATACAGGAGTTCTACATCTCCTGCCATATAAAGCCTCAAATGGGGCTATCCTAATACTAGCTTGAAATTGGTTAATATATGCAAGCTCTATTAATGGTAATTAAGCATCCCAACTCATTGAGAAACTCATCACACTAGCCCTCAACATGTCCTCTATTATTTGAATAATCCTCTCTGTATACTTATCTATTTGAAGATGAAAAGCAATACTAAACTTTAACTACGTACCCATGGCTTTCTGAAAGCCTCTCCAAAATCGAGATGTAAATCTAGCATCTCAATCTGATACTATACTCGAAGGTACCCCATGCAACTTCGCAATCTTAGCCATATACAATTCAGCCAACCTTTCAGGACTCCAAGTAGTTTTAATTGGAAGTGTTGAAAATCACCTTGACAAGATGCCTAGGTGGTGATCTTCCAAACACCCAAGTCTAGAATGACTTCTAGAGATAATTTTAGCAATCGAACACAAGAACAGAAAATCAAAGAAAGAAAGAAGACAAGCAATTTGTTATCGAGGTTCGACAATGTGCCTATGTCCCCGTGAGTTCCTCTGAACTCTCTGCACTATCTCAAATGGTTCTTACAAGTTACAGCAATCCCCTTCAAGAAGCTCAAGTTCTTGAAGAAACCAAGAAAAGAAGAAAGAAGATTATAATGCTCTCTCTTTATACTACTCTCTCTTCTTTACAACCAGCCTCACTACAAAGAGTCTCTCTTGTATTTATGTTTCTCACACAATTCTCTCTTGTATTTACAATTGATCTCACAATGTCACAAACTTGTGTGTTTCTCCTCTTGTAAAAATAAGGCTTGAGAACCACTTTTATAGCCTTTCACTTCTTAGACATTCTTGTGAATCAATTTCCACCCTTTGATCATGATCTCCACTTAATCATAGCCCTTCATCACTTCCTAAGTTGTACTGTGCATTTTAACCTTGTACTCACACACTTAAAAGGGTATTAAAATAGGCTGTCTATGTGTGCAGCCCTTTGCCTACCGCCTAGGCACTCAACCGGGGGCGCCATGGTGCTGGGCAGGGCACCTTTGCACACCTTCTGGACGCCATGGTGCTGATCCGGTCCTTCAGCACACCATTCTGGATGCCACAGTGCTAGTTGCTGGGTACCATGGTGCTGATGTGGTCCTACATCACACATTCTAGATGCCATGGTGCTGGTTGCTGGGCGCCATGGTGCAGATGATGCTGCCGCTGTCCGCACACTTCCCTGATTGTGTGCAGAAGTGCGCACACTAGTGCGTGTGGCCTTCCTTTGCTCCAAATTGATGCACACACATGTGTGAAGTCTTCTAACTTGCTGAACTTTGATACTCCACCTTTGGTTTGGACTTTAACCATTTTTAAACCATGGTTGGACCTATTTAAACCTTAGACAAATAACAACAATCTCTACCTTTGTCTAAGTGTTCAAAAAACCTGAACCATTGTGCAGAAAGCTTCGGGATCCAAACTCATCTTGAGTCATCAATTAACCAACTTCAATCCTAAGTAATTTAGGGCAATGATTGAACTTACTTAGAGGTAGAATTTTAGTACCCAAATCCGCAAGATTTTCTTCCGTGGTCTTCTTGTCAACATGAATGCATCCTTTCGTACCATTTTTCGGAATGTAATGATACCGAACATCCATACACTTCATCCCCTCATGGAACACTGGATTCCTCCATAAGTGCCACACACTTTGGCTATCCAAAGATACCATCACCTGCTCTTTTAGAACCTCCCACTCGTCCAATAACCCTTTGCACCCCATAGCCTCCTTTATGGCTTCCATAGCCATTATGCATTCTGCCCCGGTTGTTATGAGTGCTACCACCGGTTTCCACTAAGCCTTCAAATACCTCAGCAACCTCTTTATCCCAAGCCAATACTCTTTTCTAGGATTACTCACAAATTTGCTGAGAACACCCATTGCCAAAGAAACCCTCAACCGGTTTCTCTCATTTTCTTGGATTCTACACATCCCAAGGATCTTTTGTGTAAGGTTGAGATCCTTCCTTTCGACTGCTCACTGAGTTGAGATGTAAACCTTTTCATCCTCTTCCTGCTGTTCCAAACCAATAGCCCATCAATGACATAGGTGAGGATACTCACCATCTTCTCCACCTTGTGTCCAGGTGAGAACGTTTCTGTGACACCTATGTGTTCTCTTCTTGTGAACCCATTCGCCACCAGCCTAGCCTTGTTTCGGACATTATCTCCTAAAGGGTACCCTTCTTTGATCTTGTAAGTGCACTTACATTCCACAACTCTCTGATTTCCTGTAATTTTTACCAATTCCCAAAAGTTGTTCTTCCTCAAAGAATCCATTTCTTCCTCCATAGCCAGCTGCCACTTTGACGAATCCTTACACTCCATGGCATCCATGTAATTTTTTGGTTCAACCTCTCCTTCTCTCCAAGGAGCTGCTACATTAGCATTTGCAAACCCATATCTCAAGGGTGGTCTAACTACTCTCTTTCTCCGGTCTCTTGTGAGCTAGTAGTTGTTTACTGCATTAATCTCTTCTTGTTCAGCCCCTTCTTGAGTTTCTTGAGCTTCTTGGCCTTCATCCAAGGGCTCTACCTGGTCCGAACCCTCTTGCCTCCTCGACTCTACCTGAACTGAGTTCTCCTTGATGCAATGCTCCATAACTTCCAGTTTGGTTTGCTCACTAGCCCCTGCAGGGTTAGTTTTCTCCAAGTAGAGAAATAACAATTCATTAAAAATGACATCCCTACTTATAATCAGTTTCATGCCCTTATTTTCTAAGGACAACAACCTATATCCCTTAACTCCATCACCATGTCCTAGAAATACACATTTTCTAGATCTTGGGCTAAGTTTATCCTCCTTTTGATGTTCATATGCAGCACAACCAAAAGTCCTAAGGTTGTTTATTTCAGGGGTTTTCCACTCCATATCTCCATGGGAGTCTTGAGCTCTAAAGCTCTAGAGGGTGATCTATTTACCAGGTATGCAGCTGTAGCTACAGCTTCTCCCCAAAAATATTTTGCTAAACTGGATCCCTTTAATATGCACCTAACCTTTTCTATAAGGGTCTTATTCATCCACTTAGCAACTCCACTTTGCGGAGGGGTTTCCACAACCGTCCTATGTCTTAGAATCCCATTTAACCTACAGAATTGATCAAGTTCTTGGTTAAAAATTTCTAAGCCATTATCAGTTCTTATCCCCTTAACTACTCTACCCATTTGAGTCTCAACCAGCCCTTTCCACACCACTAACTTATTCAAGGCATCTGATTTATTTCTAAGCAAATAAACCCACACTCTTCTTGAATAATCATCAATTAAAGACAGAAAGTAAATGTTACCTCCCTATGTTGGTGTCCTTGCTGGTCCCCAAAGGTCTGTATGAATGTAGTCAAGAATCCCTTTGGACTTGTGCACTCCGGTGTTGAAGCTGACCCGGTGTTGCTTCCCAAGAATGCAACTCTCACAGAAATCAAGTTCCTCTACTTTGTCTCCACCAAGTAGGCCATCATTGCTGAGAACTTGTAGGCCCTCTTCGCTCATATGTCCCAAGCGAGTATGCCAAAGGGCGGCCTTATCCATCTCAGCCATCAAGCTTGCTGCTTGATCATTGATTTTTGTCTCTCTGATCATCTCATAGAGTCCATCGTTTCTTGCTGCCATGATCACTACCAAAGATCCCTTGGCTACTTTGATCTTTCCTCCCTCTATCTTACATGTGTACCCCATGGAATCCAGTCGCCCCAATGAGATCAAATTTCTCTTCAAATCTGGAAGATACCTCACATTTCACAGTAGCCTTGTGACTCCATCAAACATCCTCAATTGGATGTCTCCAATCCCTCTCACTTTGCAAGAATTATCATTCCCCAAGAAGACTGTTCCATCATAGATCTCCTTGAAATTCTTGAACCATTCCTTGTGAGGGCACATATGATAAGTGCACCCGGTATCCAAGATCCATTTCTCATTGCCTTCTTGTCACTTGCTCATATTCAAGTACACAACAAGAACATCATCACCTTGCTGTTCTTCCTTGGCAACCGAAGCCTCTCCATTGTTGGTATAGCTTCTCCTCTCATCGTATAACCTCTTCTTATAATCTTTCTTGAAACGGCCCTCCTTTTTGCAGTAGAAGCATCTCCTTCCTCCTCCAAGTCTTGTCTTGGAATGAGATCTTGCATGGCTCTCTCCTCTACCATTGTCCCGGTAGTAGCCATTGTTGCTACTGCCATTCCAAGCTGTTGGCCTTCCTCTTACGAACAGCACTTCACCACTTGATGTCTCCTTCATCTTGGCCTTGAAATCATGTACCCTTATAGAATTGATCACAATATCCTTTGTTAAAGTATCCCTTCCATACTCAATAGCATTAATCAAATTATCAAAGCAATCAGGAAGAGAGTTTAACAAAATGACAGCCAATTATTCATCTGGAAAAATAATGCTACAGCTATTCAAATCTTGAACTAGCTTATTAAAGACATCAAAATTATCTTGCAACTTTTTACTAGGATCCATTTTGAAAGTAAAGATTCTTTTAAGAAGATAAATCTTGTTAGGAAGAGTTTTGGTAAGAAACAACTCATCTAGTTTTTTCCATATAACAGCCGGATCCTCCGGGTCTCCGCACTCCCTTGTGACATTATCCGACATATGCAAGAAAATGGTGCTGTAAGCCATCTTCTTCATCTCGGTCCACTGGTCCTCTGTGACAGTTGATGGAAAAGCATCATCTTCTCCAATAGCCAAGCCCACTCTTTGTTGCATTAGAACGACCTTGATCTTCCGCTTCCAAAGGGCAAAGTCTCCCTTTCCATCAAACTTCTCTACACAGAAATTTGAAGCCATCTTTTGCGGACAAGATCCCAGATTTATGCACTACCCACAAATGCTATCTTTAACCTCAAGAACATAGATCAAAGATGGATCTTAACACTGTTCTTGAATCAACCTTCAAGAATATGACCGGATCTTGATCTTTACACCGTTCTTGAATCACCCAAGAAGTTGATCTTTGATTCTTGGAGTCTTGGCTCTATCACCTTCTACTTAAAATCACCTTCTACTCCGATATCCTCTAACCAAGCTCTGATACCACTATTGAAAATCACCTTGACAAGATACCCAGGTGGTGATCTTCTAAACACCCAAGTCTAGAATGACTTATAGAAAGAATTTCAGCAATTGAACACAAGAACAGAAAATCAAATAAAGAAAGAAGACAAACAATTTGTTATCGAGGTTCGGCAATGTGCCTACGTCCCTGTGAGTTCCTCCAAACTCTCTGCACTATCTCAAATGGTTCTTACAAGTTACAGCAATCCTCTTCAAGAAGCTCAAGTTCTTGAAGAAACCAAGAAGAGAAGAAAGAAGATTACAATGCTCTCTCTCTATACTACTCTCTCTTCTTTACAACTAGCCTCACTACAAAGAGTCCCTTTTGTGTTTATGTTTCTCACACAATTCTCTCTTGTATTTACAATTGATCTCACAATGTTACAAACTTGTGTGTTTCTCCTTTTGTAAAAATGAGGCTTGAGAACCCCTTTTATAGTCTTTCACTTCTTGGACATTCTTGTGAATCAATTTCCACCCTTTAATCATGATCTCCACTTAATCATAGCCCTTCATCACTTCCCAAGTGGTGCTGTGTGTTTTAACCTTGCACTCACGCACGTAAAAGGGTCTTAAAACAGGCTGTCTATGCGTGCAGCCCTTTGCCTAGCGCCTAAGTGCTCAACAGGGGGCGCCATGGTGCTGGGCAGGGCACCTTTGCACACCTTATGGATGCTATAGTGCTGGCTTCTAGGCGCCATGGCGCTGATCCGGTCCTTTAGCACTCCATTTTGGACACCATGGTGCTGGTTGTTGGGCGCCATGGTGCTGATGCGGTCCTACAGCACACATTCTGGACGCCATGGTGCTGGTTGCTAGGTGCCATGGTGCTGATGATGCTGTTGCTATGTGCACACTTCCCTGATTGTGTGCATAAGTGCGCACACTAGTGCGCATGGCCTTCCCTTGCTCCAAATTGATACACACACATGTGTGCAGTCTTCTAACTTGCTGAACTTTGATACTCCACCTTTGATTTGGACTTTAACCATTTTTAAACCATGGTTGGACCTGTTTAAACCTTAAACAAATAACAACAGGAAGAAATTAGATGACTTAGAAAGTCTTTCTATAATCACCCACACAACATCGTGACCTCTCTAGATACAGAGAAATCTAGAAACAAAATCCATACGCACATTCTCCCATAGCCATTCAATCATAGGAAGAGGTTATAGTAAGCCTGCCAAATGTCTATTCTCTTACTTCACTTGCTGACAAACCAAACATCTAGAAATGTGTTCAGCTGTATCTGATGAGTCTTAAATATTGCATATTTTAGACCCTTAACTTATATTTGTTATGCTCTTAGTTAGTAGTATTTCACTTTATTTTATGTCTTTTTTGTGTTTTGTGTATTTTTACAGGTTTGTGGAGAAATTAAAGCATTTCAGGAGATGTGAAGCTTCAGGAGAAATTGCGATCGATCGCACTATGCTGCGATCGAGCACAAGGTCATCAATCCCACATCGAAATGTTTGCAGTGCATCGCACCTGCGCTCGAGTGCACAGACCTGCGATCGATCGCAAGTGATCATCCCACATCAGTCAGAAATCTTTACAGCGCGATCGAGCGCACCAGACATGCGATCGAGTGCACCTGCGATCGATCGCAACATACTGCGATCGAGCGCACACGGGTAGTATCCCACATCGAATCTGCAACCTATATTGCTCCAGGTCTTCCCCTATATAAAAACCATCTGGCCTTATCATTCAGTGTGCAATTCTTTATGCCATTGTGTACAATTCCTGAGCCACTTTGGTGTTTACCGGTGGACGTCCGCTAGCATTCTAGTGGATCCCGAAGGCATTGCTACCAAGAGGGGAAGCGCCACCCGTCGGCGAGTGGAATTTCTCCCATGTAAAGTTATTTATTTACTTATTTTTATTTAGTTGTTGTAGTTTAATGTTTAGCACTTTGATTATGAATTATAGTTTCATAGTTATGAGTGGCTAGACTCTTCAGCTAAGGTTGAAGATGAAGCCTCGCCGTTGTTTGGCGTAGTAGTTCAGATTTGTTGTACAAATCTGACAATTTTTAGTATAAATGTTCTGTCAATTATTTAAGTTAATCTTATAATTGATTGAGTTTAAATTTTCTGTTGGATATTCCTTGTGTTTCATCTGATGGATACATTGAATGCTTTTCGATTAAATTGGATTTCCTTTGTGATTTGTTAAGAGCGGATACATTGGATGCTTTTGGTTTAGTTGGGATATTCTTTGTTTTTTGTCTTATAGTTGGATTCATGGAATGTTTTGATAGGCTATAGTTTTAGAACATATATGCTTAACTTTGGTGGGGTAGATTCGAAAACCTTAGTTTTTTATTATTAGTTTTAAAAATCAATTTAGTTTAGTTTTAATTTGTTTTCCAAAATATCATTCAAAATTCGGAACTAGGTTAAGATAAAGTTAGTTTAGATTAAATTATATTTTCACAATGCAATTTCCTGTGGATTCGACCTCGCACTTGCACAACACTATATTGCAAACGACTCGTGTGCTTGCGAGTAATTTAAAACTCACAACAGTATCCCTCTTTAGTCCTGACCACCAATAATTTTGTCTCAATCCCCTGTATATATTTTTATCACCCAAGTGCATCGAGTACACCGTATCATGTGCCTCTCTCTTTATCTCCTTTCTCAGTTCAACATCATTGGGAACACAAATCATATGTCCCAATACCAACATAACATCATCTCTGAATCTAAATTTAGATTGCTTTCCATTAGTACCTCCTACTTAATCTTCTTTATCTCCTTATCTCTACATTGCATTTCTAAAAGGCATTCTACAATGGATGACTGTACAAAAAATTTTGCTAACAACACTCCTCTATCATTGATATTCAGTTTCGTTCTCATCTCTCTCAATCTCTACCATCATATTCAAATCATGGCTCTCTATAGCAGCTAATCTTCGTGTAGATTTTCTATTCAATGTATTAGCTACCACATTTACTTTCCTTGGATGGCAATGAATCGTACAATCATAATTACTACTCAACTTCATCCAATGCTTTTGTCTTAAATTTAACTCTCTTTAGGTAGGTAAATATGTCAAACTCTTATCATTAGAAAATATCTTACAAGTGGCTTCATACAGATGATGTCTCCAAATCTTCAAAGAAAACACTATGGCAGTCAACTCTAAGTCATGGGTCGGGTAATTTTTCTCATGATTCTTTAATTACCTAGAAGCATAGGCCACTACCTTCCCATGTAGCATCAACACACATCCCAACCATTGATGTGAAGCATCATTATACACAACAAATCCTTCATCACTAGAAAGAAGCGCCAACACTGGAGTGCTAGTTAATTTCTCTTTTAACAACTGGAAAATCTTCTCACACTCCTCAAACCATACTAATTTCACCTCTTTTCTAGTCAATCTAGGTAATAGTATTGCAATCATAGAAAAATTCTGAATAAATCTCCTCTAATAATCAACCAATCCTAAGAAACTTTAAATCTTTGTTACATTGGTAGATCTCTTCCAACTCAACACTAGTTTAACCTTCTAAGGGTCAACTGTTATTCCCCCTCTAGATACTACATGCCCTAAGAAAGTTACCTCATTCAACCATAACTCACATTTATAAAATTTAACATATAATTTCTCCCTCCTCAGAATCTCTAAAACATCTTCTAAATGCTTAACATGTTCTTCCTCACTCTTAGAATACACTAGAATGTTATCAATGAATACAACCATAAATTTATCAAGAAATATTTTAAACACTCTATTCATTAAATCCATGAATGTAGTTGGAGCATTAATCAACCCAAATGGTATCACAAGAAATTTATGGTGAACATAACGTGTCCTAAAAGAAGTCTTAAGCACATTTGCTTCCTTTATTCTCAATTGATGGTATCCTGACTTCATGTCTATCTTAGAAAAATGCCCTCACTGCCTATAACTACTCAAACAGATCATCTATCCTGGGTAAATGATATTTGTTCTTAATAGTTGTCTTATTCAATTGCATGTAATCGATACACAATCTCATAGTTTCATCTTTCTTTTTCACAAGTAAGATCGGGGCTTCTCATGGCGACACACTGGGGCGAATGAATTGTTTATCTAACAATTCCTGAAATTGTACTTTAAGCTCTCTCAACTTAATGGGTTCCATTTTATAAGGTGCTACTGAAATAGGTACAGAACCTGGAATCCAGTCAATAGAGAACTCGATCTCTCGATTGGGAGGTAAACCAGATAATTCATCAGGAAATACATTCGAATAATCTTTCACCATTAAGATTTCTTCCAGATTTCTACAGTCCATACTTGAATCCACCACATAAGCTAAATACCCCTCACAGGCCTTCCTCAACAACTTGCTAGCTATCAAGGCAAAAATAAGACAATATGAAAGTATCTTATGTTCTTCCTGAAAGCTAAACTCCTCCTGTCCAGGAATTCTAAATACTACATTCTTCCTGAAACAATCAACCCATGCATGATATGTCAACAACCAATCCATCATCAATATCAATTCAAAGTATGTCATAGTTAAAGATAATAAGTCCACTTCAAATTCTCTATCACTTATACAAATTACATGTCCCCGATAAAATTTTTTGATAATGACTCTATTTCCAATGAGAACCTCAACAATAATATTATGAATCAAAGGATTAATAGATGCATCAATAGATCTTACAAAAGTACAAGATGCAAAAGAATGGGTTACACTAGGATCAATCAATAATCTAGCAGGTTGATGCGATGAAATTGACACTAGCAAGTGCACTAATCGTTCAAGTAATAAAATGATGAGTGAATATCGTTCCCAACGAGGACTGATCAAATACTACAAAAATTATGACTTAACTTTTACTGTTATTTGAGCAAACGAATAATTGTAGGGGAAAGATTTACTAACAATTAACTAAGGAAAAACAGAATGCAATAGTAAATAATGGAAGATTAGCAAATTTTGGAATGAAAACTCTTATGAACTAACATGCTAAGGACTCGACTTCACCTAAACCATAATTAACAAGAGTTTCGAATGGACAAGTTTCGTTTAATATGTTTTCCAAGATGGTAGAATCCCCAATAAATTGGTTATCCATATTCCGGGTCTAACCATAATCTCAAGAATCATTAACTTCAAATATCTGTATTCCAGGTCTATTCTAGATTAACTCAAATTGAGAAGAATTAAGTGTTTTTGGATTCCTTTCAGTTAAATCTCCCTATTCGGTTACGATTTAAACGGACCACATGAACCTCCTAGAATCCCTATTCGGTTACTTCATGGCATGTTTTACCCTGGCCTTTGCATACAAAAAATTCCAATATCATATTTATTAGTTCAACCATTCATAAGAGCATGGCTTCTCTATTCGACACATCACCATGCCTAAAGAAGTAATCAAAATAATAAAAAGCATTAAGAACAATAAAACACACTCTTTAAAAAACACATTAAATTCCACTTATCCAAACAACAACACAAGATAAAGGTTTATGATCCATCTATCCTTAACACAAAAATATCTACTCCATAATCATGTTCAAACAACCCATGTTCATATTATAAAACATCAACATAGATAGAATACAAAACCGGAGAAGAATGATTAAAAGCTTGATGTGTAGCCTCCCGGAGTGTCTCCAAGCCTCCTTTCGTGTCTCCTCTCCTCCAAATTCTGTTTTGTTTCTTCTCTTTTCCGCCCCTTTTCCAGATACCCTTCTTGTTCAGCTAGGGTTTCAATTTATAACATTCAAAATTCGCGGGCTGGTGCTGCAGCGCCAACATCCCAGCGCTGCAGCGCCAAGACATAAAGAAACCCTAATTCTGGCGCTGCAGCTCCAACTTTCTGGCGCTGCAGCGCCGACTTTCTGTCCAAATCCTTCTTTGTGTCAGCTACCAGCGCTGCAGCGCCAACATCCTAGCACTGCAGCCTTGCGTTTCTGTCCTCTTTGTGCATTTTGGTGCTGTGAGGTGCGGCTGATGCTGAACCAGGAGGTATGACCTCTGTCCGCTAAAATTGTCATAACTTTCTCTAGAAAAATGATTTTAATGAACCGTAAAATCCTACAGAAAGTAGACTTCCAGATCTTTCTAAGTATATGTGGCACACTTCCTGGTTCTTCCTACATCAATACATTTTAATTTGTAAAGATGGTTGATTCGTATGGCAACTCCAGCAACTTAGTGAAAACTCCTTTCTTAGTTTCTCTTCATCTTGGCTCTTCCACGACCATTCTTTTGCTTGAGTGTTCAATGGAGCTTCGTGTTTAAAATGATGATAGCTCTTCCATCTCTTTTAAATCAAGATACCTGAAAAATGCACCAAAATAAGTTAATGCTCCAAAAATACCACTTTAGAGTTGTTAATGAATAAAAATGCAATTAAGACCTAAATCAACCCTAAAGTGCTAACAAATAAGTACGATTATAATGCATTTTATGGCTCTCATCACAGAGTTATCACAGGTCTATCAAGATAGATACAATACCTATTATGATGTTAGGAGTTGCTTGGACACCTTGCTAGGTCACTGCATATACTCTGCTATTTCTGGGTTGTGTCTGACTACCATGTCCTCTCTCAGCAACTACTCATCTACTTGAAGCTCTACCTCGAATACCCCCAGATCCACCACCTCTATCTGACTGGCCTTTTCCAATATTCACTATCTCAACTTATCTCCTTAATGGACAATCCACACTAATATGTCCACCCTCTCTATAAACAAAAAAATCAAGGTAGAACAATTCTAAGACAAATGTCCTGTCTAATTACACCTATAACATACTCTGCTCTTTCTATCAAATACAACATTACCACCTATTCTTGGTGGCACGCTCCCACTTCTACTGAATCCTCCAACTGCTATAGGTTGTTTCCCAAACCTAGGGGTTCCTCTAACAAAACTCCAAACAACAGATGCCATAAATTCAACCTACCTTTGTTGACTTTGAATAATGGGTCTATACGAAAAGGAACAACCCCTCTAGAGTGGACTACCACCCTGAATCCTCATACTACCACCTCTGGAACCCTTGGGTCTAGTTCTTTTCAACCACTCCCTACATTCTCTAGACTTAACTATTTTCTTCTCAATTTAAAGTGACAAATCCACCAAAGTAACATAATTTAAATGCCTCAAATGTGAAATTCTTGAACGTATCTAAAAGTGCAAGCCATCAAGAAATCTCTTACACTTTTTTTTTTGGTATTCACTAGCTTAGACATAAATCTCGATAATGTTACAAATCTACCATCATATTGTGCCACAGTCATCATATTCTACCTCAGTTTGATAAAATCATCCTCTTTCTAGGATATAAAAGTATCAAGGAAATACTTTGCAAAGAATACCTCCTTAAACCTATTCTAGGTTAACGATTGATCTACATCCAAATTTAGCCTAGGAAGAGTATCACCCCACCAATTAGAGGTCTCATCCTCTATCTAAAAAGAAGTAAAGGTAACTCTATACCTATCTATTAATTGTAATACACCAAATAAACGTTCAACATGTTTTATCCACAATTCAACATCAGTAGGGTTTTCAGATCCCTTAAAAGACGAGGATTTCTACTTAATGAATCTAGCGAAACTATCTCCCTGCATCTCACTAACAATATCACCCTCTATTATCTAAATCTCATGCTCACTAAGGCTCCTCACAGAATCAACTACTAGATCAGCTCTACCCTCTGCCTCATTCATTCTCTCAAGAGCATGAGCAAGAGCTTCTCTTAACTCATCTCTTTCAGCACCAAAATTTCTCATTCCACCACTAGTACCAAATGCACTATAAACATGTTCCCTTTCGAAAACCATAAACACAACGTCAATCTTAACCTCTGCTCTTCTAAACACAGGGGGCCTACCATGCCCTCTCTGTCCCACAACTCTAGCTCTAGGTCTACCACGTCCACGTGGCATCCTTAGACTTTGCATTAGAATAATTTATTTAGATTCCTATTTATTATATCTTATGCAATCTATAGAATCATTAAAAAAATAGTTGTGATACCAAAATTGTAACGACCTATCTTGGATGGGCCCGACCCAAGACGGTACCGTCACATTTAAGTTCCAAGCACGACATATATATGCAACAATTAATACATCATCAACTAAAAATATTCACAACAATTTTCTCAACTCTTTTTACATAGGAGTTACAATTTTGTTTCTTCACAATATTTACATTTATCTCATCTATCAATTTTTATATCATATTATCTCAATCATCATATAACTATCATTTTGGTATCAATTTCATTATCTCTTTATCACAAGTACCTCATCATGAGGTACACATTCATTTCAATCATTATATAAAAATCATAATAATATCATATTCAACAACTTATTATCACAATTATCTCATCATGAAACTCATATTCACATCGTCAATACTTTCATGATCAATCTGATGTCGTAGCATCTCAATAATTATAATTATTAAACATGAATGCAATCATATCATTATCTCATCATTCATATCCTTCTTTCTCATCATTTAACTTCTTTCTTTCACATTTCATCACATCACATTACATCTTCTCCATACTATCAATGTATGGGTAATTTATCCATTTTGGGGTATCCATACCAGTCTCCGGTACATCTTTTGGGAACGTCTTCTCACATGTCGACACGTTTCATCCAGACAAGCCATGGTTCTAGTCTTCCATCTATGCATATGATCAATCACATACAAGCAAGCATGTCACATCATCATACAATTCAAAATCTTTTTCTTTCATAAAATATTTATTTCATCATATAAATCGATTCATCTCTTAATATATAATATCAACTCAATTATCATAACTTCAAGAGATTTATTTCTCTTTTCAGCATATAATTCATCAATTTCTCATCATAACATATTCTTTCAAGCATATCGATTCATCAACTTTTCGTATATATTTTATTTCAAGTATATCATACTTCATACTTCTACTAAATCATCAATTAACACATATCATATATTTTTCATCAATCAATACATTCATAATATATATTCAATGATTATCTCATATTATCAGTCATTTCAAGTTTTATGTAGTTTTCATGTTTATCTCGCTTGCTAACAGTAAATTCAACTCACCATGTATCACTTAAAGCTAATCATGGATCACCTTCCTTCCTTTCCTACTCCACTCATAAATTTCTCCATATTGTTGCTCACCACCACCTATCCATAAAATTCTCATCAATCTCTCTATTTAATATTTCAATTTCTATACTCTTGCTGGGTTAAATTTAATGTATGCATGTTCGTCTTTCTCAAATTCAATGATTTCAATAGAAATCCTTTTCTTTCAATTTGAATCGAAGTTCAGATCCTCTTTTTAAGAAAAGCAGAAGAACAAACTTTCGAAACTTGAAATCTTACAATGAAATTCGTGAACTTTACCTTCTCAAAACTTTTTCCTTTGAAATTGTTGAATTTCTTCCTTAAATCGATTGATTTCTAAGGCATGATTATGAAATCCTTCAATGTTGTAGTATTTTATAACTTTTTCTAGAGAGAATGTGTTTCTAGAGAGAGAACATGAGTTGAAAATGTATAAAAACTCATTTCAAAATCTCAAATTCCCTTTTATATAAAATTTTCAATCTGACCGGTCGACTACTTGGTTGGCCATTTATAAAATTTTTGAATTTTTCCTTGAGCTGTCGATCGATTGTCAGTTGATCGATCCACCTACCAATCAACCGGTTTCCTTTCCAGTCGATCGACCGTTCTACCAACTAACCGATTGCCAACCAACTTCAACCATTGGTCAGCTACCATCTGACCAATCCAACCTCCACCAACTGATCGGTCAGCCTACTAGTGACCTCACCAATTGACCAGTTAGGTCGCCAATCAATCATACCTCATTGGTTTTGAAAAAATTTCTTCTTTTCTTGCTCAAAAATTTTTGAACTCTTTTATTTAATTTCTTTCGACTTTTTTCTTCAAAAACTATCTCAAACTCAACTTTTAATTAAAATATGTTTGCATGTTAATATTTCTATATATATATATATATATATATATATATATATATATATATCACAATTTACTATTTTACTCTTACATCAAGAATACGAGTATTACATTGGCAGAATCACATCAATGGAACAATGAAGGTCATGATATGCACAAGTATGTTGCATGAGTAGCAAACACATTGAAGGCACTACATGCAATAAAAAGTTTTCTTTGTGGATCACACAAGGAAAGGTATATATTGCCACAAAGATTACAAATAGATTCAAGGATTTTTTATGAGATTGTGTTATGTTAAAGAAAAAATGAGAATGAATTAACATGGAACCTTGAGGAATAATTTTAGTATGAGATTAGTATTGTTGGCTTCATAAGAATAGGTCTTGTATCTTTAGAAAAAGAAAAGGTATATGTCATGTGCAAAGGGCAATCGATTCTTTTTGTGTTTATCTTTCTTCAATCATGTCAAATTATTTCACTCGTCTTGTTTGGTGTAGTCATGTCAAAAGTTTAATGTCCAAAGTTATTTTCTAAGCTACTTCTTAAGACTTCATGAGATTTTTTTTTGTTGAAAAATGTTTTCAAGAAAACTATTGGGAAACCACCCTCAATGATCCCAGGAGGTGATCTTCCAAACACCTAAGTCTAGAATGACTTGTAATGATCATAACAGAAATAGTAATCAAAGAAAAGAAAGAACACAAGCAATTTGTTGACGGAGTTCGGCAATTTGCCTACGTCCCCGTGAGCTCCTCCGAGCTCTCTACACTATCTTGTCAATGGAGTTCTTTACAATCAGCAACACCTCTTCAAGAACTCATTGGTTCTTGAAGAATTAAAGAAGAAGAAGTAACCCTAAAATTTTCCCAAGAAAATTCCTCTTATAAGCCCTTGAATCCCCTTTCTATTCTACTCTCTCTCTAAACAACTAACCTCTCTACAAAGAATCTCTCTTGTGTTTAGTGTCTTTGCACTCTTACAATTGATCTCACATTCACATTCACATGTTATGTTGTTGTGTTGAGATTGAAGCTAGGTGACCCTTTATATAGTGCACCACTTTTTGAACCTATCTTAAAGTCAATCTCCACCTTTAGATCTTGAGGACAAATCAATCATAGCCCTTCATCAATTCTAAGTGATCCTGTACATTTTGATCAAGTCCCACGCATCATTATAAATGCTAAAACAAAAGCATCAGGTGTGCCTTCAAGCCGTGGCCTAAAACAGGGCATGCTGCGGCTTGGAGGAGGGGAGGTTTTACTGTCTTGCTGGAGGCCATAGCCTAGGGTGGCTGTCCCGCGATGCGCACACCTTAGGCAGTGGTGCACAGCTCCTCTCCCAACTTTTGGAGTTCCTGGAGGCTGAGGTGCTCACACCTTGAGCCGCGGCCTAGAGACCTGATGCTTAACCTTTTCAAACCTTGTTTAAACCTTAGACAAATACAAACAAAACTGTTTTTCCAAAGTACTATAGAAAGACTTTGAGATTATGGAATATCAACTTTTGGGATAAAGTCTCAACTTTGAAATACATTGATCATTAGTTATTAAGGGCATGAATCTGCACATTGACTAAGTATAGGACTATATTTAGGCATTTATAGATTCATGACTAGGGGCATAATGAAGCTGTCAAATTAAATGTTTGTTTGATTGAATGATTAATTGAAAATCTTCATTGCTCAACTAAAGGCTTGGTAAAAATTTGAGAATGATTACTAATAATTTGATGGGATATGAAAACTCAATTAAATTATGAAAATGATTTTGCAAAAATATTGATCACTCTTTTGAAGGCATAGGTGAAATCAAATTATTTTCAAAATAAATAAATTATTTGAATTTTCATATTCAACAAGGCTTATGTAACGAAATAATGATAGCTTGAGTGATTAAGCAATAATTTGTTGACCATTGGTTCCATATAGATTTGCATGGATTGATTGAACAATATTAATTGAACTCATGAAATGCTTGTTGCATTGATTATTTTGAATTGTTTACATTCATTGATGAATGGTTTTGTATGAGCACTTGATAATCAATAAGTAAGCTTGCATGCTATAGTAATCTACATGATATTTGATTGGGATAGGTGATAAACCAATTTCATTGGTTGAATTGAATGGATGAAATTTTGAAATTGTTTGCGTAATGATTGATGAATAATCGCTTCATTGAAAAAAAGCTTAATGGATCAAACAAATGAACAGGTATTGCTCAAATCAATGATCGAATGAACTTGTGTGGTTTACCTGATTGGTTAATGAATGGATTGCTTGATTACATAGTTGTTTGAATGGATAAATGTGTTTGCTTGATGATTAATTACTTATGATTGATGTTTACCCATTTTGTCTTAACGATCACTTCTTTATGAAGTGATCACTTCTTAGTGAAGAGGTGAATTTATGATCACTTCCTTGTGAAGTGGTGAAATTATTTTTAGGATCATTTCTTTAGAAAGTGGTGAATTTTTCTTTAGGATCACTTTCTTATGAAGTGTTAAATTTATTATCACTTCCATATGAAATGGTGAAATTTTATTTGGTATCACTTCTTTACAAAGTGGTGAAATTGTCTTTGAGATCACTTCTTTACGAAGTGGTGAATTTATGAACACCTCTTTATAAAGTGGTGAAAAAACATTTGCCTTTAAGCAATATCACTTCACTGAAGACATCATCAATGTCTCTTCACTGAAGAAATTAGGGTGAATGATACATAATGGCATAGTTCATTCCAAGGCTAGGAAGAACATTCATATCAGGGATGATGATGATAGCGATGAGGACGATAACTGATAGGAACTCTTTGTGTGACGTCTTTAATGCCTTTCCTACCCTATTTGGCTTCTATTCTTAGTGTTTAGAGAGCTTGTGAACGTGGGAATGGTAAAAGAAGGTGCAAAAATGATTTTTCCTAGTTACTTTAGGAAATCTAAGTGGATCAAGAAAATAGTCTTATCATTCTAAGAAACTTTCCTAATTTGAAAACTTGCCTTTTTGATATCTTCCCTTTTCTAATTATGGAAACTTTCCTTATTTATTATTTTTTGATTTCTTTGTAGGGAATTTCCACTTTGGAATTATTTGGATGATGTGTTAAAACACGAGAGAATATTGGAGTCCATTAGGGATCCTATGCAGGCCATTTGTGTAGAAGAACCCTAATGCATGCATTTGTACTTGATTGCATATATCTAGACATGTTTAGAAGCTTGAAGAGTTTTTAGTTCAGCTTGGGAAGAGATCTTTGCGCATAAGGAAAGAAAATCAAGCCAATAATTCAGCCACCTCAATTGTGCTTGAAATTTAAAATTTGAAAACCCTAGCTTCTTTCCTACAGATAACATAGCCGAAAACCCTAGTTTCTCTTCTACAGATAGCACAATCGAAAACCCTAGTTTCTCTTCTACGTATAGCACAACTGAAAACCTTAGTTTCTCTTCTACTTATAGATAGCCAAAAAAAAATTTTCTCTGGATCTTTTTCTCTAACCGACGGCTGAGTTCTCTACTCCAAATTCCAGAAGCAAGAGGCTAAAACACTCCACCATTCCATCTCCAATCGTGAGGACATAAGGACTTCTCCAAATTGTGTTTTCCTTCATCCATCATCATAGATGTGAGGATCATCACCATCAACATCTCAAGCTTCCTTGATTGTGTTAAAAAAGTGTAACCCTTATGACTATTCTTTTTTATTGTTTCAAACCTGGTTGTTATCATATTAAAGAATATGGTGTTGGATTCTTATGTTGGAGATTATTGTTAATTCAATGAGTTGGTTAATTTTAAAATTTACTCTTTGATGCTTTCGAATTGTTCATGATATATAGATATATGAATTCGTGATCTTTATTACATATATTGAATTTTTGTTCTATTATATTGAAAACTTTGATATTGCAAATCATTGAAGCCATAATCGCACTTTCGTTAACCTAGTTGATATGGAGTATGATTTAAATTGGTAAAAGCTATGAACAATAGTCAATGTTCTGGAAATTGCATGTTCTTTATCCATGGATATTTTTTTCATAGGAATAAGGAACAAGTTATTGAATCATAATTCCTTTTAATCTTAATGATTTGTTTAAATAGTGTAAGGATGCGCTGAGTATGAACTTGATTGTTTAAACAAAATAACTAGCTGATGGACTTTTCCTAAACTTAGGGATTATCTAAAAATGAATTTATAAAATGCATGATCTCTTTAGGCTTGTACTTTGATTCAATTATGATATGTGACTAAGGCATGAATTCGTTGTTTACATCGAAACAATTTGATTAGTCATTTAATAAATTTGATTTTCTGAAATGTGAGAGAAAATGATCAATTGTAAATAATTGTTCTTTAATTTCCTTAGTAAAATTCGTAAAAAAAATAAAATAAAATAGCTCATGAAAACCCCCTAATTTTGTGTAATTTGTTAATAGATGTAGATTTATATTTGTTTAGAAACTTCTAATTAAACCAATCGCATTTTTTTTATGACTCTTTAGTGTAGGAGTACCCACAATTCCCAGCCAATAACGATACCATACTAATCACTTTACTACAATCTTCTGCAGGGTTTATTGATGACTAAATTAATGGTCTATCAAATGGCGCCGTTGTCGGGGATTGCAAAATCCCTATATTTTAGTGTTAGTTAACTTGTTAATATTCTACTTATAAAATTTGCATGTAATATACCTTGTGTTTTACTTGATTGCAATTTTAGCATGTGACTTCCTTAAAACCATTTGTAATGTTTGTATGAAGGGAAGCTCATTATTATTTGTATTTCAAACTTTAACTTATATATTGATGCCTTTGCTTTTTTTGTTTAGGTCCATGAATGTCAGCGGTCAGTAGGAAGACTCAGGAACTTTCAAAATGCTTGGTTTTGCTAAAAGAAGTTGCACTTTCTATAAATCAACCCCCACCTCACCAAGTAGGGAGGGTAGAGTCAGAGGATTCAGATAACTCTTCACATCACTTGTCAGATGAGGAAGAAGACATACTTGACTTAGAAGACGCAAGTGAGGAAGAAGAATTACCAATGGCTGAAACTATTAGGAAAATGTCTTCTTCAACTGATGGGGGAGTTGCACCAACTTGTATTACTTATCCAGAACCAGCAGTTCCATTTGCCCAAATTCCATGGGCTCACTAATGAAGATCCTCACAAACATCTCAAGGAGTTTCAGTTTGTGTGTTCAAGTTTGTGCCCACAGAATACGGATCTCAACATTCTGAAGCTGAAGTCATTCCCTTTTTCACTTGAGGATAGGGCAAAGACTTGGTTGTTTGATCTACCCTCAGGTTATATCAACACATAGGAGAAGCAGATGACTGAGTTTCAGACTAAGTACTTCCCTGCCTCAAGGATTACTGTCTTGAGGAAGCAAATAACTGGAATTGAGCAAAGGAAGGATGAGGCATTTTATGCCTACTATGAGAGATTCAGGAGCTTAGTTGCATTATGTCCTTCACATGGGATGAAGGAAGGGAATCTTCTCACTTACTTTTGTGAGGGATTTCTCCCTCTTGAATGTCAATTGCTAGATGCTGCTGCTGGAGGTTCTTTTATGGATAAGACACCTGAAGTTGCTAAGGAATTGTTTGCCCAACGTGCTCTTAATTATCAACAATATGAGGGAGTGTTAAAATCCACTCGTGGGGTGAATGAGGTATCTTCTAACTCTGCTCTTGAGGAAAAAGTTAATAAAATGTCTACTCTTCTATCTCGGGTACTGAACGTGAATGGAGCACAAGTACAACAAGTTGCTCAAGTTTGTGGTGTGTGCTATACTCAAGGGCATCCAACTGACCAATGTCCCCAACTGATCAACAATGGAGGATGGGAGTCTCTTAATGCTATTGGGTTTCAAGGTAATCAAGGTGGACAAAGGTACAACCCTTTCTCTAACAAATATAACCCCGGGCTTAGAGATCACCCAAATTTTCGTTGGGCTAACAATGATAATGTTCAGAACCCTCAAGGTCAAGGGCAAGTGTTTCCATGCCCTCCAAGTTTGTTTATGAGGCCTCTGGTACCTCAAAACTTTGTCCCTATTCCTCTTGTGCCTACAAATTCTGCTGCTTCTAATTATGATGAAATTTTAAAGTCCTTTTCTCAAGGGTAACATAATTTAACTACTGCTATTCAATCTCTTGTTACAGGTCAACAGGCTCATACTAAGGAGATTGCAGAGCTGAAGAAGCAATTGAGACAAGTGGTGGACTTCATGGGGAAGATAACTGAGAGTGAAAAATTGCCTAGCAACACTATTCCCAACCCAAATATCGAGCAATCTAAAGCTGTTACCACAAAGAGTGGTAAGACCCTTGTGGACATTCCTAAAACTCGAAAGAAAGCCCAAGTCACCCACGATGAGGAAGAGGACGTTGAGAGCACTAAGAAGGAAATAAATAAAGATCCTGCCACCTCAATGGCGGAAGTGATTGGTCCTTCATCATCTAAGAATGCTTTGAAACCTC
Source organism: Bretschneidera sinensis (assembly GCA_023935145.1). Classification (NCBI taxonomy): domain Eukaryota; kingdom Viridiplantae; phylum Streptophyta; class Magnoliopsida; order Brassicales; family Akaniaceae; genus Bretschneidera; species Bretschneidera sinensis. The sequence goes on from CM043702.1 coordinate 94,638,762, forward strand.
AAGGTAACGAACAAAACCCTAAACACTCTTTTGATTCTAATCCTTTTGCTCGTGTACCTTTTCCTAGTAGGTTTTCCAAAACCAAAAAGGATAAATCTGATTAAGCCATCTTGGAGATTTTTAAAAAGGTGCAAGTCAACATGCCTTTGATTGAGTGCTTGAAGCAAGTGCCAAGATATGCCAAGTTTTTGAGGGAGCTTTGCACTACAAGGAGGCAAACTCATGAGAAGGAGGTGGTGAAGATGAATGAGACAGTCTCTGCTGTCATCCAAAGAAAATTGCCACCAAAGCTTAAGGATCCAGGGAATTTTTCTGTTCCTTGTGTGATTGGTACCAACCAATTTGATAATGTCATGCTAGTCTTAGGAGCTTCAATTAATGTGATGCCTTATAGTCTTTATGCTTCTTTGGAGCTAGGTGTACTTAAAAGTGATAATGTTGTTATCCAATTGGCTGATCGATCTAATAAGTATCCTAAAGGATACGTTGAGGATGTTCTTGTGCAAGTGAATCAACTCATTTTTCCTGCTGACTTCTATGTCCTTGATATGGAAGATTCACCCCTAAATTCTACTCCATTACTTTTAGGGCACCCATTCATGAGGACTGCAAGAACAAAGATCGATTTTTATGAGGGAACACTGACCATGGAATTTGATAATGAAGTTATACGCTTCAACATCTTTGAAGCCATGAGGTATCCATTGCCAGACATTAAACCCTGTTTTTCTATTGATGATATTGATTCACTTGCGCAGAGGTTTATGGAAGCAATGGAAGAGGATGAGTTGAAAGTAACATTTTCTCAAGGAGTTGGTTATACTGAGAATGGAGAATCCATTTCTAGGGCTGAGTTGGAGAAGGTTGAAGAACCCATTGTGATCAAAACCGTAGCCTCCCTTGAGGCCCAGCCCATATTACCAAGGTCTATTCCTCCTTTGTCCTTTCCCATTTCCACTAACAAAACGTTACCTTCAATGATACAGGCCTCTACACTTGAGCTTAAGGTTTTGCCAGATCACTTGAAGTATGTCTTTTTGGGGGACAAGGAGACACTACATGTTATTATATCCTCGAAGTTGGAGGAGGACCAAGAGAAGAAGCTTGTGGATGTTCTGAAGAAGTACAAGACCACCATTGGTTGGACTTTGGCAGATATCAAGGGAATTAGCCCAACCATGTGCATCCATAGGATCCTATTAGAGGATGGTGCCAAACCCACTAGAGAGGCCCAAAGATGCCTACATCCACCTATGATGAAGGTAGTGCAAGATGAGGTAATTAAATTACTTGATTGTGGCGTTATTTACTCTATTTCAGATAGCAAGTGGATGTCTTCTGTTCAAGTTGTACCAAATAAGTCAGAAGTTACTGTGGTAAAGAATGAGGAGAATGAGCTTGTACCTTAAAAAGTGGTCACTGGTTATCGAGTTTGCATAGACTATAGGAAGCTCAACACTTCAACAAGGAAGGATCATTTCCCTCTATCCTTCATCGATTAGATGTTTGAGAGGTTAGCTGCTAATCTTTTTTATTGTTTTTGGGATGGATATAGTGGGTACAACCAGATCTGTATAGCTTAAAAGGACCAAAAGAAGACCTTCACTTGCCCTTTTGGCACTTATGCCTATAGACGTATGCCATTCGGATTATGCAATACACCAAGTATGTTTCAACGTTGTATGCTTTCCATTTTCTCTGAATACATTGAGAATATCATTGAGGTCTTTATGGATGATTTTAGTGTCTTTAGTAGAGATTTCGATGCATGCTTAGGAAATTTGGAACTTATTCTGAAATGTTGTGTTAAAACTAACTTGGTTCTATATTGGGAAAAGTGTCACTTCATGGTGACTCAAGGGATTGTTTTAGGACATATCATATCTGCTAGGGGGATTGAAGTTGATAAATCTAAGGTAGATCTTGTGCGTTACTTACCCTCTCCCACTTGTGTGAGAAAGGTTCGTTCATTTCTTGGTCATGCAGGATTTTACAGGCAGTTTATCAAGGACTTCTCCAAGGTATCAAGGCCCTTGTGTCGTTTGCTCCAGAACGACAGTCCCTTTGAGTTTGATGAGGAGTGCAAGAAAGCTTTTGAGAAGCTGAAGGAGTTATTGACTACTGCTCCCATCATGGCTGCACCTAATTGGTCCTTACCTTTTGAATTGATGTGTGACGCCTCAGATTATGCTGTTGGGGCTGTTTTAGGACAAAGAGTGGACAAGAAACCCTACGTCATCTACTGTGCCTCTAGAACGCTTAATGATGCTCAACTGAACTATTCCACAATTGAAAAAGAGCTCCTTGCAGTCGTTTTTGCCTTAGATAAATTTTGAACTTATTTACTTCAAACTAAAGTTGTTGTTTATACTGATCATGCAGCTTTGAAGTACCTGATGACAAAGAAGGAGGCCAAACCGAGGTTGATTGATTTGGAGATCAAGGACAAGAAGGGGAGTGAAAACTTGGTAACTGACCATTTGAGCAGACTTGTTCATGAGGAGGACGTCCTACCCCTGCAAGAATCATTTCCAGATGAGCAACTCTTTAGGATTGAGGTAAGTGAGCCTTAGTTTGCTGATATAGTGAATTATTTAGTTACTAGGCAATTTCCTAACACTTTACCTCGTTCTAATAAAGAAAAGCTTAAGAAAATTGCTAGGCATTACATATGGGATGAACCTTATTTGTGGAAGCATTATAGTGATCAAATCATTAGGAGGTGTGTCCCTGAATCTGAGCATAAATCGATACTTGCCTTTTGTCATTCTGAGTCTTGTGGTGGACATTTTGGTGCACGTAGGACAACCTGTTAGGTATTAGATTGTGGTTTCTTTTAGCTTTCTATTTTTAAGGATGCATACTTGTATTGCATGACTTGTGACAGGTGCCAGAGAACAGGAAACTTAGGCTCTAAGGATCAGATGCCCATGGCCCATATTATAGCTGTTGAGATTTTCAATGTTTAAGGCATTGATTTCATGGGGCCGTTTCCTTCATCTAACAGTTTTCTTTACATTTTTGTGGCTGTTGATTATGTGTCCAAGTGAGTGGAGGCTAAGGCCACCAGAACTAATGATTCTAAAGTTGTTGCAAATTTCGTGAGATTTAACATATTTGCTAAGTTTGGAATGCCTCATATGATTATTAGTGATGGTGGATTACACTTCTACAACCGTACGATTGAGGCTCTGCTCAAGAAGTACAAGGTGACTCATAAGGTGGCAACACCTTATCATCCTCAGACGAATGGACAAGTAGAGGTCTCAAATCGTGAGATTAAGGGGATTTTGGAGAAGACTGTGGGCCCTACACACAAGGATTAGAGCAAAAGACTTGATGATGCACTTTAGGCTTACAGGATAACTTATAAGACGCCAATTGGGATGCCTCCATTCAGACTTGTCTATGGTAAGGCGTGTCACTTACCAGTTGAGCTTGAGCATAGGGCATGGTGGGATGTTAAGTCTTTCAACATGGACATTGATGAGGCTGGTTTACGTAGAAAAATTCAACTGAATGAACTTGAAGAAATCATAAACGAGGCGTATGATAGTGCATGGATCTACAAGGAGAAAACTAGAGCTTTTCATGAATAGATGATCTGTGGCAAGGCCTTTGTTGTGGGCCAAAAAGTTCTTCTCTTCCATTCGAGACTTAAACTTTTTCCTGGTAAGTTACGTTCTAGATAGATTGGTCCCTTCATTGTCACTAATATTTTTCCTCATGGTGCTGTGCAGATAAAAAGTGACAAAACTGGTAATGAATTCAAGGTGGATGGCCATCGCTTAAAGCCTTACTACGAGGCTTTTGAGGAGCACACAGTGGAGGATGTACCCCTCCTAGAGGCGCCACTCACAAAGGACTAAAAATGAGGTATAAAGTCTAGGCTGAAAGACTGTAAACATTAAAGCGTTGCTTGGGAGGTAACCCAATTCAACCGAAGCTGTGGAGGAGCCATCAACACAGATTTGCATTCTCTTTCTCTCTTCCATTTACTTTGGTTGATCTTTATATGTTATTTTTTTTTTTTGATTTTCATAAATACCTTGCCCATGTTTATATTCTATATTACATGCTTATTCTGATATATATTGGGACAATGTAGGATTTAAGTGTGGGGGAGGGATTTACATCTTTTTGAGTCATATTGTTTTTTTTTAGGACCCCTATCAACTCAATGATGAAACTGATTCTTAAGATAGATGGTTTTTAAAAGAGTTTGAGCATACTTTTAAAGATAAAACAAGAAATGGAGTTAATTTTCTTATATTGTAGTCATACTTGGAAATTTTGATGCACATTAGCCTTGATTTGAGTAATATGTTGTCTTAGAGTGAAGCATGGAGACATAATGAATGATACGTGCATAATTCCGCAATATTTGTGAGTTTTTCGAGCCTTATAATTGCTTCATTATGCATGTCAATTCAAATTCTCTTATGAGTGCATCTTGTGAATATAATGTTTTCTAGAACTTGCTTTAAAACCGCTTGAGACAATCGTACATGTTCAGATTTGGAGAAGACGGAGCCAAATTAGGATTTTACCACCATGACTAAATGGCCTTTGTCCTGATCGTGATTTGACCCTCAGATTTGGAGAAGACGGAGGCAAATTGTGAATATAATGTTTTCTAGAACTTGCTTTAAAATCGCTTGAGACAATCGTACATGTTCAGATTTGGAGAAGACGGAGCCAAATTAGGATTTTACCACCATGACTAAATGGCCTTTGTCCTGATCATGATTTGACCCTTAGATAGCCTTTTGAGCCTGAATTAGCCTATTTTCTTCATTAACCCACATTCACTTACCCTTACGAACTTAAACACTTTACCTACCATTTTTCCTTGGAACTAGTGAGCTTAGATCTTGTGGTTCTTAGGTGGTTGTGAAAAAAAAAACACGAGATAAAAGGAGCAGTAGGGACATGAAAAGAAGTGTTGTGATTCAAAGAATACAAGTTCTGAAGAATTGGGAGCATTCTGAGTCTTTAAAGTAAGTTGAAAGCCAAAGTGATGAAATCTGCCCTAGAGTGATGGAAACGTGGCACTTGATAATGATGATCTATTTATGACATTTTTGAATGCTTTCTAGTTCTGAGGAAATTTTGTGATATCCTTTCTCTTCTTTCTTATGAAACCTTGACCCCTTAGCCCCATTACAACCTTTTCAAAGACCTACTGATCCTTTGATGTTCTGTTTTTGATGTGGAGAGTGAGTGCACAAGCAAGCCTGTGGTTTAAACTGTTTTCACAAGTGTTCGAGTGATTACTATAGCCAGCACCATATTTAAATGAATGAAAACCATAGTGATGCATTGTGAGAAGTAAAATTTGATACTATTTGTGCAATAACTTGAGGGTGGCATATTACACTTATACTTGGCTGATTATTCACACACACACTCAAAGTACGAATGCTATATAATCTTAATAACTCTGTGGCTTGTTTTTGAGGTAAACTTGTGCTCTCCCTACTTTATTATGCCATATTGCCTAAAGGATCTCTGAAATGTAAGTTGGAAGGATCAGAGTCATTTAATTTTTGTTATGTCATTGTGGTGTCACTCAGTTAGTTGCTGCCGTTTCCCTTGAGATTCTATTATGTTACATACTGTTTTGTTTTGCTAAGGGACTAGCAAAAGCTAAATGTGGGGAAATTTGATAGGAACACTTTGTGTGACGTTTACAATGCCTTTCCTACCCTATTTGGCTTTGTAATTCTCTTAACTTTGTTATTTTGAGCTTAGTTTCTATTCTTAGTGTTTAGAGAGCTTGTGAATGTGGGAATGGTAAAAGAAGGTGCAAAAATGAGTTTTCCTAGTTACTTTAGGAAATCTAGGTGGATCAAGAAAATAGTCTTATCATTCTAAGAAACTTTCCTAATTTGGAAACTTGCCTTTTTGATATCTTTGTAGGGAATTTCCACTCTGGAATTATTTGGATGATGTGTTAAAACAAGAGAGAATATTGGAGTCAATTAGGGATCCTATACGAGCCATTTGTGTAGAAGAACCCTAATGCATGCATTTGTACTTGATTGCATGTATCTGGACATGTTTAGAAGCTTGAGAAGTTTTTGGTTCAGCTTGGGAAGAGATCTTTGCGCATAAGGAAAGAAAATCAAGCCAATAATTCGGCCACCTCAATTGTGCTTGAAATTTAAAATTTGAAAACCCTAGTTTCTTTCCTACAGATAGCACAGCCGAAAACTCTAGTTTCTCTTCTATTGATAGTACAGCCGAAAACCTTAGTTTCTCTTCTACAAACAGCACAGCCAAAAACTCTAGTTTCTCTTCTACTTATGGACAGTCGAAAAATATTTTTCTCTGGATTTTTTTCTCTAACCGACAGCTGAGTTCTCTGCTCCAAATTCAAGAAGCAAGAGGCTGAAACACTCCACCATTCCATCTCCAATCGTGAGCACATAAGGACTTCTCCAAATTGTGTTTTCTTTCATCCATCATCATAGCGATGAGGATCATCACCATCAACATCTCAAGCTTCCTTGATTGTGTTAAAAAAGTGTAACCCTTATGACTATTCTTTTTAATTGTTTCAAACCTGGTTGTTATTGGATTAATGAATACTGTGTTGGATTCTTATGTTGAGGATTATTGTTAATTCAATGAGTCAGTTAATTTTCAGATTTATTCTTTGATGTTTGCAAATTTTTCATGATATATAGACATATGAATTCGTGATCTTTATTACATATATTGAATTTTCGACTATTGAAAACTTTTATATTGCAAATCATTGAAGCCATAATCGTACTTTCGTTCACCTAATTGTTCTGGAGTACGATTTAAAGTGGTAAAAGCTATGAACAATAGCCAATGTTCTGGAAATTACATGTTCTTTATCCATGGATATTTTTTTTCATAGGAATAAGGAACAAGTTATTGAATCATAATTCCTTTTGATCTTAATGATTTGTTTAAGTAGTTGTAAGGATGCGCTGAGTATTAACTTGATTGCTTAAACAAAATAACTAGCTGATAGACTTTTCCTAAACTTAAGGATTATTTAAGAAGGAATTTATAAAATGCATGATCTCTTTAGGCTTGCACTTTGATTCAATTCTGATATGTGATTAAGGCATGAATTCGTTGTCTACATTGAAACAATTTGATTAGTCATTTAATAAATTTGATTTTTTGAAATGTGAGAGAAAATTATCAATTGTAAAAAATTGTTCTTTAATTTCCTTCGTAAAATTCGTTAAAAAAAAACAGCTCGTGAAAACCCCCTAATTTTGTGTAATATGTTAATAGATGTAGATTTATATTTGTTTATAAACTGCTAATTAAAGCAACCGCATTTTTTTATGACTCTTTAGTGTAGGAGTACCCGCAATCCCTGACCAATAACGATACCCTACTAATCACTTTACTACAATCTTTTGCAGGGTTTATTGATGACTAAATTAATGGTCTATCAACAACATGCCTGATGATGTAGCTCCTCCCACTGCCATGGACACTGACGAGCATACACCTAGTCCACACCATGTTGGACATGGTAGCTCGACTGCTGGTCAGACTGGACATAATGATATACTACAAGCAATAGTGAGCCTCCAGATGTCCATGTAGTCAGGATTCCATAGTTTGAGCTATTCAGTCGACTAGAGCTTCCAGATGGAGCGAACCGACATCGACCTTATGCGTTACGACATTAGCACCCTCCGGGATGATTTTGAGTTACTCCGAGAGCACTCGGAAGGCTCTTTGGCTGAGATTCAAGATCTTCTCTGAGACATCTCTGACTCCCTAGCTCGCTGAGTCATTAGTCTTTGTCATTTAATTTAATTTTTTTAGCTCCATAGATGTTTTAACAAGAACATTACTTTTCATTTTCCTTTTCAAACATTCATTTTCTTGGGTTGTATCAGATTTTTCGAACTACTTACTTAAGCTTGTGATGTATAGATATTTTTATATGCATGCTTACTTTTCATATCTTGGGGGTCATGTATGTGATTTACTTTTACCTATATGGTTGAATAGTTTGAGCCCTTATAGTTCATCCATATACTTTAAATATTTCAAGCTTCTGTGCAAACTTTTGATTCTTCTCGAGAGGTCTTACCAACTCCGGTATATGCTTAGTTTTTGCACACAAGATTTTTTTATGCCTTATCTTACTGTCTGTGGTGTTTGAATTACTTATTTTCTAAGATTACCTCCTCTTTTCTACTGTTGTCAAAACGGGAGAGAAAAAGAGAAAAATCTGTGTAAACTGATATAAAGAATAGTTTTAGGGGGAAAATTGCTCCGAACATATTAAAATGTTTAAAATAGTCTTGCATTGCTTGGTTAGGATTGTTATTATTATCATTGAATGCTTGCAGATTGGTTTTTATCATAAAAACATAGGAAACTCTATCCGATTTTTCCAAAAAAATCAATACTTCGTTTTTAAAACAGTTTTTTTTCTCTCTATGGTTTTGTCATCATCAAAAAGGGAGAGATTATTAACCCGTATTTGATTTTAATAATGACAAAACACTACTTAAATTGCACTAACAATTTTATCTAAGTGTTTAAGCGGAAAAAGCATTCAATACAGAAACAAGACGCAAGAATACAACACGCTCAAATACCAAAAGAAGGCAAAAGATCTAGAATAGGCTTTAAGGTAATTGAATCACATTGTAAATCCCTAATTTTAGTTACGTAGCTTGAACTATGGCTCATTTTGCAAAAGGTCTGATAAAAATAAATACGAAAAAATGTCTTTAAGTCAAAAACTGTTTTAAAACATAAAAACTAGGTTTTTGGACAACCCAGTCGACTGGATCTCTGAACCAATCGACTGGTAAAAGGGACAGTAAGTTCCCAATCGACTGGTAATAAGGCTCAGTCAATTGGTAACTTAACCCAATCGATTTGTAAATTAACCTAGGCGACTGGTGCTCACCCTAAGCCTTAAAGTGAACTTTTTTCACTTGACCCAGTCGATTGGTACAAGGACCCAATTGACTGATAATTCAAAAATATGACTGTTTGAGACACGTAACTTGATCATTTAATGCTCTAAACCTACCAAATCATTGTCTAACGTCCATATAAGACAAAAGTATAAAACCTCCATCCATGAGCATTTAAACAAGAAGATAGAACATTCAATTCATTTCATAGCTCATTAATACTCTCAAAAGCCTTGAAAATTTTATTGTGAACCATTCTTTAAACTTGTTTTTGAAAGAGATATAATCTTCATCTTGTAAAGCATTCATTGCTACCTCTTTATCTTTCTTTTACATTTAATACCATTCATTGTAAAGAGAAAGAGTTGGTGTAACTCTTAGAGTGTTTAGGATTTAACACTTATTTGTAACTTCCTTGTGGAAGAGATTGCTCGTAAGGTTTGTGCAACACCCGTGAAGTTGCTCGACTACATTTAGTGGATTACTTCAAGGAGGTTCCTTAAAGAGAGTGGACGTAAGGTCGGAGAGATTTCGATATTACCGAACCATTATAAACGGAGTTTGCATATTCTCTTCCTTTACTCCTTTAATTTCAAGTATACTTATTGTGTGCCTTGCTTGATTAGATTGTTAAAAACTTATGGTAATTAGCAAACAGTTTTTAAAACTCAATTCACCCCCTCTCAGGTTTATACCTCGGTTTACAGTTCCAATCCCACAGTTATGTTCTACAGGCTTCTGATTGCAAGGTTTTGCCATATTCGAGAGTCGAAATTTTGTCAGAATTTCAGTACAGGGTTCTGCCACATTCCCGAAGTTAGTAAGCTTCCAGTTGTTGGGTTCTGTCAGATTTGAGAGTCAGAGTTCTACAAGCTTCCCATCTACATGTAAACCTTAAAGTTTTGCATCAAAAATAATTTTGATACCCCTAATCTTTCTTTTAATAAAATCATCACCTAGTCCCACTGGCGTGTCATTTTGTTTGCACTTAATTGTTTTTGAGATTGATTGATGCCTGAGCATGCCAGGTCACGGATGATCAAAGATGGATATTTGAATTCAATGATTCAAGTTGTTGTAATTACGTTCAGACTCCTTGTACAATGTGCAATGGTTGGCTGATTTGAAGTGAAGTGTTTGATGGAGTTTGATGGAAATCTATATTAATTATACTCCTAAAGTAAGAAAGTCAGTGTTGAAAATGTAAAGAAAAGCAGTAAATTACATAAATAATGAATTACAGAAAAAGATAAATTTGCATTGAAAATAAGAATTGGCCAGAGCCATTACAATTGGTGGTTTTTGCATTATTTATACAAAGTACAAAATAGTAACTTTAGCAAACTAACTGCTCCACTAGTAGCTTAACACCTTATCCAAAAAATTTCTTGACTCTTGAAAGATACACATGTCCCATTCATGCTTTGAGTAAGCACCCATTAATTCCACTAAATCCATAACTGTAGCAGCCAATTTCCTCTCCAATCAACCCCACGTATAGCAACTTCTTTACTTGGTAATAATTTCATACTTGAGTTCCATTAGAACAGTTTTGATCTTGTTGAATTTTTGGACACATGGTGGCATCTCAAAGGGTTGGTAAAATTAAGGTGTAAACAGATTCTTTCCTAAAATGGTTTCCAACGGCTCTTTTGGACTTAGGCTATAAATAACCAACCAAATTGATTTTTAAAATCATCTTGAACATAATAAAAAGTTCAAAACTTCTTCTAAAGTTATTTTTCAACCTTTTGAGCCATTTTTGATTCAAGAACACGTGTGAGAGAGAAAACAGTTTGAATTGCAATTCCTAGAATCTTATCTCTTATATATTTCCCTTCAGTATCGGTCTATAAAAATAGTTAGTGTGACTCATGAAGAGTGATTGAAAGAGAGGTGTGACATAGTCTGAGTGTTGGGGTAAAAAACATTTAGGAAGATTTATTTCAATCTCTTGTAAACAGTTTAAGAAACAGCCATGAAGTTGCTTGTTCGTGGTATGAGTTTAGTGAAGAAAACTCTCAAGAAGAAGCCTTCAGAAGTTTAGTAGGCACAAATTGTGACTGAACCACTACAAACCTCGTTTGCACGCTTCTCTCCCTACTCTCTTTAAATTACAACATTTTACTTATTACTTTGTTATTTATTTGCAGTAGTTGTTGTGATTTTGATACGAATAGAAATGGAATTAGAGAGTATGTTAATTGAATAAGGGATTAATTAGTTGGTTAGTAGTTGGTTAAATAGTTAATTAGTTAGAATGGTAGTTGGCTAATCTTTGTATTCAGTGCCTATATAAGGCATTGTACACCCATTTGTGGAATCAATTAAGAATAAAGAAACATTTTAGTTTTACAATTTCTCTCTCTCTCTCTCTCTCTCTATCTATCTATCTATTTTCTTAGAGGTTTTGTCACTAGCCATTAATTAGTGCCAATTATCATCATCTTCCCTACAATTCACCATCAAAATCTATTGTCATCTCCATTAACACCAAGAATTATCTCCCACCCAAAATCTAGTTCATAATATTTGGTACTTTCATTGGACCCGATTCTTAAACTTCTACCTTTCTTGAATCAATTTACTCATCTCCCTTAATTCCTTCCATTCTTCAACCTTTCTTAAGTCAAATCTATGGCTATTCCACAAATTTAACACATTGGTTTTTTATTTATATGCAATTGAACAACAAAATTCACATGATCTAATGATCCCATAATTGAAGAAGAAATTTTCAAGGAGATGGAAATGATCCAACATATTAATTTTAATACTTTTAATTTTGACAATTATGATCCTACACTACTATAACAACACCAAAAAAATGGTGTTTCTTGGTTTAGGTGTTTCTAGTATTCAAGAAATTCAAGATTTTCTCTCTACTCTCTCTTTATCATCTCAACAAGAAGAAAAGGAGATGATTAAGATTGGAGAAGAAGAAGAAGTAGATGATACCTATAGTCAAGATTCTACCGTAAATGAGTTAGAAGTCAACCAAATACAACCCGAATTGGTGGGTCATTATGCACAAAAGATGTCGCAAGTTCAAATTCTTGAAAAAGAGCATGTGGCATATCAACAGGTTGTTATTGAGTATGGTGTTGTACCCTAGTTTGTTCAACTTTGGATCTTTTCAAGTGATGATGTGCACTTTCAAGTTTACGCATTGGGTAATGATGATGTTGATTCTTCAAGTTCTAAGGATCTTGTTCTTGATAATTATCAAGCTATTGTTTCAACTAACACATTTACGTTGTGGGATCCTGGAGGAATTAAGTGTATGACGAGGACAAGGAATTCATGGCTACTTTTATTGATCTTCGTTGGAAAGTTAAGAAACCATTTCCATGTGCTTGGTCTCATCATGCTCTTATGTAGAAGGTTCTTATGGTGGACCACCAATCAAAGGGATGTTACTGTGAAATATATGCATCACATGTGGCTTGTCCCATATGCTTTGGCGCCATCCATCTATCATGAATCAAGAGGTTCGTTTATGGAGCCAAAGGTGAAGCAATTATAGCTATTAGATTTGATGATTTCATCATTATTCGTTTGTACTCTCCTTGGTAATATTGGTGTTCAAAGAAGAGTTATTTCTTGTTCTTTCATATTGAGGTTTCTTTTTTTTAGGGGTCTATAAAGGTTTATTCATAGCATCCACATTATAGGATTCATGGGCTTTCCTTCTTGAGTCAATATAGCTCCAATCCCTACAATTGACGTATCACACTCAACTTCAAACAATCTGTTGAAGTCGGGTAGAGCTAGTACCGGTGCTATACATAACTTCTCTTTAATTAGTTCAAAACTCTTCTCTATTTCTTCACCCCAATAGAAACCACCTTGCTTCATGCACTCGACAATAGGGGCTACTATGTTGCTGAAATTTTAAACAAACCTCCGAAAAAAGGTTGCTAACCCGTGAAAGCTTCTTACCTCCCCGACAGTCCTCGGTGTGGGCCACTCTCGAATTGCTCTCAACCTGAATCCCATCTGAACTTACTACAAATATGAGAAAGAGTAGTTAGTCTATCATAAAGGTGCACTTCTTCAAGTTGATAAAGAGCTTGTATTCACGAATGGTCTCCATTACCTACCTTACATGACTCATATGGTCTCCTGGGTTGTGACCGTAGATAAGAATGTCATCAAAATAAACTACAACAAATTTACCGACAAAGGGTTTCAATACCTAGTGTATAACTTGCATGAATGTACTCGGTGCATTAGAAAGTCCGAATGACATTACCATCCACTTATAGAGTCATTCTTTAGTCTTGAATGCAGTCTTCTATTCATCTCCTGGTCGGATACGTATCTAATGATAACCACTCCTCAAATTGATCTTCGAAAAGATTTTAGCTCCTACTAGTATATCAAACATATCACCTATCCTAGGAATAGGGAACCTGTACTTCATTGTGATCTTGTTGATAGCTTGGCTATCCACACATATCCACCAACTAACATATTTCTTTGGTACAAGCAATGCTAGTATGATACATGGACTCATACTCTCCTGCAAGTGTCCCTTCCGCATTAGTCTCTCTACCTGTTCTTATAGGATCTCATTCTCCTTAGGGCTCATCCGATAGTGTGGAAGGTTGGGTAGACTAACTCCAAGCATTAGGTCAATACAATGCTGGATGTTTTTCATGGGTAGGAGTCCGCCTGGCATCTCCTCGGGGATAATGTCACGAAACTCTTCTAGCATCTCTTGCACTGGCTCGGGAATGGTTTATGACATAGGCACAGTGGCTCCCTCAGCTACCAATAAAATGATCTCTCGGGCTTCCTTGACCTCCTCTAGGAACTCAGCCCCCTCGGTCAACAAAACCTGCTTCTTCTCAGTTTAGGTAAGTGCCCCAACTAAGTCTTCTTTCAGTGGTCTAAATATTATCTTCCAGACCTCCCAAAAGACAATATAGACATTGTCACGGCCTTTTATGTTGGGCGTCCACGTCGAATTGCCATGGTCTCCCTAAAATTATGTGATAAGCATCCATCTCAAAAATATCACAAAGAATGGAGTCTGAATAGTGTTTATCGATTGAAAAGGTGAACCGACACTACTCGGTAACTGGTGCCTCGGTACTCTGCTTGATCCATCCAATCTTGGAAAGTACTAGATGCTTCTTGATTTTTAGGCCTAATAATTACATCATGTTTTTCGGATATTCCCAAATGTTCTTTAATATTGAGGTTTCTAAATGGTGTTATTCCTTAAACCTTGAGGACAAGGTTTATTTCATAAGCATAGGAACGATACGAATAGAAATGAAATTAGAGAGTATATTAATTGAATAAGGGATTAATTAGTTGGTTAGTAGTTGGTTAAATAGTTAGTTAGTTAGAATGGTTCATCTCTTTCTATTTTCTTAACGGTTTGGTCATTAGCCATTAATTAATGTCAATTATCATTATCTTCCCTACAATTCACTATCAAAATCCATTGTAATCTCCATTAACACCAAGAATTATCTCCCACCCAAAATCTAATTCATAACATATTTATTTTCCTATAAAATGTTTGTTAAATTGTCTTAGAAAATTTTTATCAACTCAATTCACCATCCTTTTAGATTTCCTAAACTTTCATTTGTTATTATAGGTAACGTTTTTAATTTTATTTATTTTCTAATTATTCTTGTTGTTCGACTACTTGATTATAGATGAACGAAATGTTTACTTTATGGAGAAATTTGAGAAAAAAGTCTTCGTTGAAATAATATATATAAGAATAGGCTTTGTACTAAAGTTGCATTAACACATAGATGTATCCTGCTTTATTAGGATATTTGGCTGGTTTATTCATAGTATCCACATTATAGGATTCATGGTCGGAAGGTGTTGAGATTGCACAACTACAATTGCAGAATGTAAGATTGCCCGCACATTTACATGGGCCGCTTATCTAGCTTTATTTAAAACGAAAAAAAGAGAAAAGAAGGCTTAGGACTTAAATTTTGACCGGGACAAATATTTGGTTGCATTATTTAAAGATTCAGTCAGTTAAATTGAGCCCCAAAAGCATAAATAATTGAGTAATTAGAAGAAGAAAAAATTGATGTAAAAGTGAAGGACTATCCAAAATACATATTTGCTTGATTGGATATTTTCTATATTTGGGAATTAGTATAACATACTAGTATATTGTACTTCTCATATTTTGGGGAAGAATTTGCTAGTTTAATCAATAAAAAAAAAACTAGTTAGGCAATGTTAGTCATTAGCAAATAAGTTTTTATTTTATATCAAGTTGTACTTGTAGCATATCTGCATCTGTTACTGTCTGTGATGCTGCAGTGGTATATAATAATACTAACCACAAGAACCGCCCACTGATGCTACTACAGCAGTGAACTAGTAGTTGAATTGACTTTCCCTTTTAAAGCAATGATTAATTTTTCAAGGACGAGATCAATTGCTGCCTGCTTTCAAGCCTTGAACAGCCCTGTTTATATAAGTGCGATGTTCAACCACAAACAAAACCTTCTTAAATAATGCTAGGTACATAACCAGAGATATATAAATAATCCAACTAAACCCTCAAGCTCGGCAAGCCAAGGGAAGATCCCAAGCAGGTACAACAAACACAAAAACAGTAATAAAAAAAAGAATAAAAATTTATACCTACCTCTTGAAGACAGAATTATTATATCCTAAATCCACCCCTCAAAACTCTCAAAATCTCACTGATAACATAGTATTTTCGAAAAAAAAAAAAATCTTTAAGAGTCTTTCATCCGAAACCGTGACCAAAAGGTACTTTTGATTAAAGTTAAATGTGACTCTGTGACAGCAGGGTCTATTAAAGCAATTTCTCTTTTGAAGCTTATGCCTCTAAAACCCAATACTGACTGCAAACTACATTGAATTTTTTTGTTGTTTCATTGTTTTTGCTATAAGTTATAATGTTTTAACTTTATACAAATACATTTAATATTTTCCTTCAAACTCTCTAGGATGATGTTATTGGAAGAGAATCAAATTTCTTTTCACTCCAATCTATAATGTTTTAACCCAGCAACCATGTGAATAATACCTTGTTGCAACTTGTCTTTTAGAAGTTCTTGAGATGCTGAACTTCTTTTGGGCCATCCAGAACTTAAAAGGTAAAAGTTGGGTTGTTGTCTTGATGAAGATAGAATGGAGTGCTTATCTCTATCATCTATTGAGAGAAGGAAATTCATAAATTTTCTGTTCAGCTTTGATATGGTCATAATTCTCAAAAGATTTTAAAGGGGTTAAGCAGTCATCTTGTAGCTAATTTTATACATATTCTAAACAAACTCATCTATCTTGCTGTTAAATAGGCATGGTAAGCATCAAACCAATTTAGGTAAGCTCATAACTAAAACTTGATTCTTAGCTTTGGATCGACTGCCTGGTGCCCTGTTTCCATGTCTACTTTTTTCACATTAATACTCAAAAATGATTTGAAATTGAATCTAAACAGGAAACGATCTAAATCCTAGAGATTATTAATTTTTTTTAGAAAATTAAAAAATGTTCAAATTAATTTCTTTTACTTCAATTCAATTAAAAACAGATTAAAAATCATAAGTCGCAAACCAAATTCCCAGAACTACTAGATTTCCTTGGCGGCTTCAACACTGAACTACTCTCAAATTTATTCCTCCCTACAAACCCACGCTTACACTTTGGGATCTGAACCACACCATCATCTAAACTAAGTGAAATTCCATTAAACACACTACCATTACTCAATTTCTGACACAAACCCAACTTTGTATCCTTCAAATCAGGCTAACTCAAACCACCATTGCGCACCTCCTCCAAACTCTTTGTTATTACTGATATGGCCCAAAATACTCCAGCCCAAATAAGCTCCAGGCCCAACAAAATACTCCGGCCTAAACAAGCTCCGGGCTCAACAAAATACTCCAGGCCCAACAGAATACTCCAACTCCAGCTCAAGTAAGCTCCGGGCTCGACAGACTGCTCCGACCCAATGGACTTTCCGGCCCAAGTGTATTCCAGGACCAGTAAACTCTCCGGCCTAATGATTGGCCCAGTAGGCGCTCCAGTCCAACGCACTTCGGCCCATCAACTTTTCGGCCCAATGGAGGATGACCCAGCAAGCCTACACCTAGGCCCTCTTTGCGCTCACTGCCCGCAGCCGTTCCACGCCACCCTACGACCGCCTACATCCGCAGTCCTACAGCCGCCCTATGACCTGCAGCAGCCCTACAGTGCCCCCTACCTGGGCTTATAATCATACCCTCTCCGCCGATGGACGACTATAAATGGGCTAAGGTATGAACTTCACCGAGGGAGACACATTCAGTCTTTTTCACTCGCACTCGATTTACTTAAGCCCTCGGTTTCTCTTTCAAACCTTCGGTTCCTCCTTCGAATCTTTGCTAACTTAAGCTTCGGAGCGCCCTCGGAGGCCTCCCCCTCCCTTCCTTCCGAGGGTCTTCAGTTCACCCCTGTTACCAATGCAGGGCCAGGCCACGTCCTCACCAAAGCCACACCAACATCCAGATCACGTCCTCACCCAGGCCACGTCAGCACCAACAGTTAGCAGCATCAACAGATTGGCTTTATTCTGTTGCCCCTGCCTGGAACCTCTTCTTTTCGCGAACCAGGCACCTGGCCATCGCCGCCATCTCCATGTCTGCACAAAAAGCGAAGCATTAAAGACTTGGAGAAAAAAGGTAAAGTTTTTATGAACTAGTAAACCAACGGTTACCATACACGAGGTGCGGAGGAAGGCGGGAGGACACAGGCCGCACCTGATTACGCCCAAAGTATAACGCGGTAGTTGTAGCACAGCTTTGGGGTGTCGATTCCACAGGGAAACAAGTTAACTATAAAAGAAGGTGTGAACTTTAACACAAACGATAAAAGATTGATTGAAAGAATCTGAATTGTGTGAAAATTGTGTAAATAGATTGATGGATATAATAAAGAAACAACAAGGTTCCGAAAATCCTCCCTAGGTTCGTTGCCCTAATCCTAACTTGATTCAATTGTTTTTATCTCGAATGCAAGTTTCACATCCCAAACAGGCAATCGACAAATATTCAATTAAAGCGCATACATAAACCCTAATGTAATTGATATGAATTATTCTTTACTTTCAAACACACATGACCTAACTTATAAATTATCAAAAGACGACGATATATCTAAATGACAATACCGTAGCAACAGACAAATCTATAGAAGAGATCTACCGGACTCAATCACTCCCAAACAAATACACATAAGAAGAGCATGACTAGACTTACATGGAAAAGAAGCATGCAATCACCGGACTAATAAGAAATCTACTAATTAAATTAAATAATAAAACATAACAATGTTTAATGAAAATAATACCAAACTAAAACTGAATCAAATAAAGGAAAATAAGAACAACTACACCTAGGGATTCATCCCTTCGCCTTGCTTGGAGACTAGCTTGCTATGGGGCTCATGTTTCCTCGAGTTGCCTCCGACCTCTCAACGATCATCTCTCCCTTGGTAGCGAAAGCTTCGGTGATTCTTCAGCTTACCCTCCAAAAGTACTTTTTATCCTTCAAAAGTACTTCGGATTCCTTCTAAGGGCCATCTGGATTGCTCCTAAAGGCCCTCTGGATTCACTTTCTAATGATCTCAGATTCTCCGATGGTCCCTAAAGCTAAAGTGGAGTAGGCCTTTTATAGGGACAAACCACGAGTACAATGTGTTTCAAATCCGATGTGGGATGTGGGATATAGAAATATGTTTCCAACCGATGTGGGATGTGGGATTTAAGCCTTCACATGGCCTTCATGCTGAAATCCCGCACAGCCCGTACAGCCTGACCTTTGTCTACTTAAACTGCCATAACTTTCTCTAGAAAAATCATTTTTACGAACCATAAATTTTCCAGAAAATAGACTTCCGGATCTTTCTAAGCATATATGGCTCATCTCCTGGTTCTTCTTGTATCAATACAGTTT
Source organism: Bretschneidera sinensis (assembly GCA_023935145.1). NCBI lineage: Eukaryota > Viridiplantae > Streptophyta > Magnoliopsida > Brassicales > Akaniaceae > Bretschneidera > Bretschneidera sinensis. The sequence continues at coordinate 94,657,663 of CM043702.1, forward strand.
AATTTGCAAAGATGATTGATCTGTACGGGCAATTCTGGCAATTTAGTGAAACTCCTTTCCAATGCGGGCAGCAGCTAATGCTCTTTTAAGCCCTCTATCTTGTCCTTCCGGAAGCATTCCTTCACTCCAGTATGCCTCGACTCTTTGTGCCTCAAGCAATGAGAACTTTTCCTCCTCTTTTGAGCTTAAAGTATCTGAAAATGCACCGAAATAGATCAATGATCCAAGAATGATACTTTAGAGTTGTTAACATATAAAAGTGCAATTAAAACCTAGATCAACTCTAAAATGTTAACAATTAAGTACTATTAAGATACATTTTATGGCTCTCATCAGTGCCTGTGGAGTTCTTCGTTATCTCCGAGCACCTCGATATCCAAGGGCGCGGCCAGCATCGCCTTCAACGTCTCCTGCTCACAAGGTAAAAGGTGTGGCTTTTTGCATTTATTGACATGCTCCAGACTCCAATTGAGAGGGATGTCGAAGCTCCCAGCGCTCCGAACAAAGAAAAAGCCCCCTTTCCACTTCTTTATGGAGGAAAGCTTCTCCTTCAGTACACTTTTCCCCCGCCTCGAGCTAATGATAACCCATCCCGAATGACCAAGCCGGGCTAGCTAAAAATAGGCCTTGAACACATTGATATTCATTACCCCTCCAATCTCCTGGCACACGGCGATGAATACCAGGATCAGCCGGACCGAATTAGGCACCAGCTGGCTTAATGCGATGCCAAAGTATCTAAGTACCAAGCAGAGGAACGGGTGGAGAGGAAGCCTGAGCCCAGCCTTAAGCTGATGTTCATAAACGCACAGCTCGTAAGGCACCCGGCTCGACAAGGCATCGCAGGCCCTCTCTCCACCCTTGGGGGCCCTCATATGAAACTCTAGGGGGATCCTATATTTGACCCTCGTCCTCACGAGGATAGCCTCCTCCACTACGCTTGAATTGGAATTCGCTTCGAATGTCCACTCCTCCCTCTCAGTGTCCAGGGCGTCATCTCTAATAAGCATTGACACCCATATGTCCCCCTCTCCAGATGTTTCTACCTCCCCACCGTCTCCCTCATACGGCACAAGGGCCTGGCCTTCTCCTCTAGGAGCCACCTCCTGAGAAGAGACTCTATCACTAGAAGAAACACTCATCGCTTCCTCTAACTCTCTGGACAGAGCTCCACTACTATCACTACCACTAGACATCTTACTCACCTAGAAAGAAAAAGCTTTTGAGGAAGACTCCTAACAATGCCAAGCGCTCTCAGACTCTCTAACTAAACCGATACTCTCAAGATCTCTCAAAAATGAAAAGTGAAGATTGAAGAAGGGGGGAACCCGCTTATATAGAGGCTGTGGCAGCAGAAATGAGAAACGTCAATCTGTGTGTCAGATGAAAAGATGCGCCCCCTGCTTTTCCCCAGCTGCCATTTCCAGTCCCCAAGGTGCCAGGTGTCGCTAAAACATGCCTTCTGCTGTAAACCTAGTAAGCCTAGAGTTGACAGAAGAGCCCACGTGCGCAGGAAGGAGGAAGCTACACGAACATAAATTCTCCAAGTCTTGATCACTCGGTCAACGATTCTCCAAAGTTCGAGCATACGAACTGCAATGCATACACTCGGTCATGTTTTCTCCAAGGTTTCTCCACAGTCCGAGCCTTGCCCAATGCTCGACCGTATTCTCCAAAGTCCGAGCGTACGAACTGCGTTGCATATGCTTGGCCATGTTTTCTCCAAGGTTTTTCCAAAGTCCAAGCCTTGCCAAACACTCGGCCGTACTCTCCAAAGTCCAAGCATATGAACTGCATTGCATACGCTCGACAATGTTTTCTCCAAGGTTTCTCCACAGTCCGAGCCTTGCCCAACACTCGGCCGTATTCTCCAAAGTCCGAGTGTACGAACTGCATTGCATACACTCGGCTATGTTTTCTCCAAGCTTTCCCCTATGTCTGAGCCTTGCCAAACGTTCGGTCGCATTCTCCAAAGCCCGAGCCTTGCCCAACACTCGACCGTATTCTCCAAAGTCCGAGGGTATGAACTGCGTTGCATATGCTCAGCCATGTTTTCTCCAAGGTTTCTCCAAAGTCTGAGCATATGAACTACGTTGCATACACTCGGTCATGTTTTCTTCAAGGTTTCTCCACAATCCGAGCCTTGCCCAACGCTCGGCCGTATTCTCCAAAGTTCGAGCGTACGAATTGCGTTGCATACGCTCGGTCATGTTTTCTCCAAGGTTTCTCAAATGTCCGAGCCTTGCCCAACACTCGGCCGTATTCTCTAAAGCCCGAGCTTTGCCCAACACTCAGCCGTATTCTCCAAATTCCGAGCGTATGAACTGCGTTGCATACGCTTGGCCATGTTTTCTCCAAGGTTTCTCCAAAGTCCGAGCCCTGCCCAACACTCAGCCGTATTCTCAAAAGTCCGAGCGTATGAACTGCGTTGCATATGCTTGGTCTTGTTTTCTCCAATGTTTCTCCAAAGTCCGAGCCTTGCCCAATGCTTGGTCGTATTCTCCAAAGTCCGAGCATATGAACTGCGTTGCATACGCTCAGCCATGTTTTCTCCAAGGTTTCTCCAAAGTTCGAGCCCTGCCCAACGCTCGGCCGTATTCCACAAAGCTTGAGTGTATGAACTGCGTTGCATACGCTTGGTCATGTTTTCTCCAAGGTTTCTCCACAGTCCGAGCCTTGCCCAACGCTCTGCCGTAATCTCCAAAGTCCGAGCGTACGAACTGCGTTGCATACGCTCGGCCATGTTTTCTCCAAGGTTTTTCCAATGTCTTAGCCTTGCCCAACACTCGGCCGTATTCTCCAAAGCCCGACCTTTGCCCAACGCTCGGCTGTATTCTCCAAAGTCCGAGCATATGAACTACGTTGCATACGCTCGGCCATGTTTTCTCCAAGGTTTCTCCAAAGTCCGAGCCCTGCCCAACGCTCGGTCGTATTCTCCAAAGTCCGAGTGTATGAACTGCGTTGCAGATCTCGGCCATGTTTTCTCTAAGGTTTCTCCAAAGTCCGAGTGTATGAACAGCGTTGCATACGCTTTGCCATGTTTTCTCCAAGGTTTATCCAAAGTCCGAGCCTTCCCCAACGCTCGGTCGTATTCTCCAAAGTCCAAGCGTATGAACTGCATTGCATACGCTCGGTCATGTTTTCCCCAAAGTTTCTCCAAAGTTCGAGCCTTGCCTAACGCTCGGCTCTATTCTCCAAAGTTCGAGCGTATGAATTGCGTTGCATATGCTCAGTCATGTTTTCTCCAAGGTTTCTCCATAGTCCGAGCCCTGCCCAACACTCGACCGTATTCTTCAAAGTCCGAGCGTATAAACTGCGTTGCATACGCTCGGCCATGTTTTCTGCAAGGTTTCTCCAAAGTCCGAGCCTTGCCCAATGCTCGGCCATATTCTCCAAAGTCCGAGCGTATGAACTGCGTTGCATACACTCGGCCATGTTTTCTCCAAGGTTTCTCCAAAGTCCGAGCCTTGCCCAACACTCGGCCGTATTCTCCAAAGTTTGAGCGTACGAACTGCATTGCATACACTCAGCCATGTTTTCTCCAACGTTTCTCCAAAGTCCGAGCCTTGCCCAATGCTCGGTCGTATTCTCCAATGTCCGAGTGTATGAACTGCATTGCATACACTCAGCCATGTTTTCTCCAAGGTTTCTCCAAAGTTCGAGCCCTGCCTAACGCTCGGCCGTATTCTCCAAAGTCCGAGCATATGAACTGCGTTGCATATGCTTGGCCATGTTTTTTGCAAGGTTTCTCCAAAGTCTGAGCCTTGCTTAATGCTCTACCGTATTCTCCAAAGTCCAAGCGTATGAACTGCGTTGCATATACTCAGCCATGTTTTCTCCAAGGTTTCTCCAATGTCCGTGCCTTGCCCAATGCTCGATCGTATTCTCCGAACTCCGAGCCCTGCCCAACACTCGGCCGTATTCTCCAATGTCCGAGCATATGAACTGCGTTGCATACGCTCTGCCAATTTTTCTCCAAGGTTTCTCCAATGTTCGAGCCTTGCCCAACGCTCGGCCATATTCTCCAAAGCCGGAGCTTTGCCCAACGCTCGGCTGTATTCTCCAAAGTCCGAGCGTATGAACTGCGTTGCATACGCTCGACCATGTTTTCTCCAAGGTTTCTCTAAAGTCCGGGCCCTGCCCAACGCTCGGCCGTATTCTCCAAAGTTCGAGTGTATAAACTGTGTCGCAGATGCTCGGCCATGTTTTATCCAAGGTTTCTCCAAAGTCCGAGCCTTGCCCAACTCTCGGCCGTATTATCAAATGTCCGAGCGTATGAACTGCGTTGCATACGCTCTGCCATGTTTTCTCCAAGGTTTCTCCAAAGTCTGAGCCTTCCCCAACGCTCGGACGTATTCTCCAAAGTCTGAGCATATGAACTGCATTGCATATACTCGGCTATGTTTTCTCCAAAGTTTCTCCAAATTCTGAGCCTTGCCCAACGCTCGGCCGTATTCTCCAAAGTTCGAGCGTATGAACTGCATTGCATACGCTCAGCCATGTTTTCTCCAAGGTTTCTCAAAAGTCCGAGCCCTACCCAATGTTTGGTCGTATTCTCCAAAGTCCGAGCGTATGAACTACGTTGCATACGCTCGGCCAAGTTTTCTGCAAGGTTTCTCCAAAGTCCGAGCCTTGCCCAATGCTCTGCTGTATTCTCCAAAGTTCGAGCGTTTGAACTGCATTGCATACACTCGACCATGTTTTCTCCAAGGTTTCTCTGAAGTTCGAGCCTTACCCAACACTCGACCATATTTTCTAAAGTCCGAGCAATTGAGCTGCATTGCATACGCTCGGCCATGTTTTCTCCAAAGTTTCTCAAAAGTCTGAGCCTTGCCCAATGCTCAGTTGTATTCTCCAAAGTCCGAGCATATGAACTGCGTTGTATACGCTTAGCCATTTTTTCTCCAAGGTTTCTCCAAAATCCGAGCCCTGCCCAACGCTCGGCCATATTCTCCAAAGTCCGAGCATATGAACTGCGTTGCATATGCTCGGCTATGTTTTCTGCAAGGTTTCTCCAAAGTCCGAGCCTTGCCCAATACTCGACCATATTCTCCAAACTCTGAGCGTATGAACTACGTTGCATACGCTCAGCCATGTTTTCTCCAAGGTTTCTCCATTATTCGAGCCTTGCCCAATGCTCGACCATATTCTCCATTGTCCGAGCCCTGCCCAATGCTCGGTCGTATTCTCCAATGTCCAAGCATATGAACTGCGTTGCATACGCTCGACCATGTTTTCTCCAAGGTTTCTCTGAAGTTCGAGCCTTGCCCAACACTCGGCCGTATTTTCCAAAGTCCGAGCGAATGAGCTGCATTGCATACGCTCGGTCATGTTTTCTCCAAAGTTTCTCGGAAGTCCGAGCCTTGCTCAATGCTCGGTTGTATTCTCTAAAGTCCGAGCGTATGAACTGCATTGCATGCACTTAGCCATTTTTTCTCCAAGGTTTCTCCAAAGTCCGAGCCCTGTCCAACGCTCGGCTGTATTCTCCAAAGTCCGAGCGTATGAACTGCGTTGCATATGCTCGGCTATGTTTTCTGCAAGGTTTCTCCAAAGTTCGAGCCTTGCCCAATGCTCGATCATATTCTCCAAAGTCTGAGTGTATGAACTGCGTTGCATACACTCAGCCATGTTTTCTCCAATGTTTCTCCATTGTCCAAGTCTTGTGCAATGCTCGGCCGTATTCTCTAAAGTTCGAGCCCTGCCCAATGCTCGGCCGTATTCTCCAATGACCAAGTATATGAACTGCGTTGCATACGCTCGGCTATGTTTTCTCCAAAGTCCGAGCCTTGCCCAACGCTCGGCCGTATTCTCCAAAGTCCGAGCGTATGAACTGCGTTACATATGCTCAGCCATGTTTTCTCCAAGGTTTCTCCAAAGTCCGAGCCCTGCCCAATGCTCAGCCATATTCTCCAAAGTCCGAGCGTATGAATAGCGTTGTATACGCTCGGCCATGTTTTCTGCAAGGTTTCTCCAAAGTCCGAGCCTTGCCCAATGCTTGGCCGTATTCTCCAAAGTCTGAGCATATGAACTGCGTTGCATACGCTCAGCCATGTTTTCTCCAAGGTTTCTCCAAAGTCTGAGCCTTGCCCAACACTCGGCCTTATTCTCCAAAGTCCGAGCGTATGAGCTACATTGCATACGCTCGACCATGTTTTCTCTAAGGATTCTCCAAAGTCCGAGCCTTGCCCAATGCTCAGCCGTATTCTCCAAAGTCCAAGCATATGAACTGCGTTACATACACTCGGCCATGTTTTCTCCAAGGTTTCTCCAAAGTCCGAGCCTTGCCCAACGCTCGGCTGTATTCTCCAAAGTCTGAGAGTATGAGCTGCGTTGCACTTGCTTGGCTATATTTTCTCCAAGTTCTCCAAAAGTCCGAGCCTTGTCTAACACTCGGCCAATTTCTCCAAAAGCCCGAGCGTATGAGCTGCACTCCATACACGGTTAAGTTCTCCAAAGTCCGAGTGTGCGAGCTACGTTGCAAACGTTCAGCCTTATTCTCTAAGGTTCAGACGTTTTACAAACACTCTGCCAAGGCCACTCCGAGTACAAGCATTCGACACTTCTCTCAGATTTCACCAAAATTAATATCAATTCATTCATACAAGTGTAAAAGGCAAGGATATCGTGCGAAGACAAAGATTGAAAGAAAATATATTTTATTAATCCAAAGGATTACAACTAACGACCTCGAAGTACAAGGAAAATATGGCCCAAACGGCCTTGAAGTACAAAGGGAAAACTGAAACACCAAGCTTTTTAGGCAGCCCAGTACAAGAGCTGTCCTAGCCCCTTTTGCCTTCTTTGGGGCACCCTCCTGCCTGAGACTTAAAGTGCTCACCTACAGCAGCTCCAGACCCAGGGAGCCTCCTCATCCACTACCGCTTGGAATCAGGGAGAGGCCTTTCCTCCCTCCTGGCTTCAAATGAACTAGTGGTACTCCGGCCAGCCCCTCCCCTCTTCTGCTTCGGTTCCAATAAGCTCTGTTGTGAGTTTTAAATTACTCACAAGCGCACGAGTCGTTTGCAGTATAGCGTTGTGCAAGTGCGAGGTCGAATCCACAGGGAATTGCGTTGTGAAAGTATATTTTCAATCTAAACTAACTCTTTCTTAACCTAGTTCCGAATTTCAGATGATAATTTGAAAAACAAATTAAAATTAAACTAAATTGATTTTAAAAACTAATAATAAAAACACTAAGGTTTCTGAATCCACCCCACCAAAGTTTAAGCATATATGTCCTAAAAACATAGCCTATCAAAACATTCCATGAATCCAACTTATGACAAAAAACAAAGAATATCCCAATTAAACCAAAAGCATCCAATGTATCCGCTTTTAACAAATCACAAAGGAAATCCAATTTAATCGAAAACAATTCGATGTATCCATCAGATGAAACACAAGGAATATCCAACAGAACAATTTAAACTCAATCAATCACAAGATTAACTCAAATAATTGACAGAACATTTATACTAAAAAATGTCAGATTTATACAAGCAAATCTGAACTACTATGCCAAACAACGGCAGGGCTTCATCTTCAACCTTAGCTGAAGATTCTAGCCACTCATAATTATGAAACTACAATTCATAATAAAAGTGCTAAACATTAAACTAAAACAACTAAATCAAAAGAAATAAATAACTTTACATGGGAGAAATTCCACTCACTGATGGGCGGTGCTTCCCCTTGTGGTAGCAAAGCCTTCGGGATCCACCAGAATGCTAGTAAACGTCCACCGATTAACACCAAAGTGGCCCAGGAATTGCACACTGAATGATGAAGTCAAGTGGTGTTTATATAGGGGGAGACCCGGAGCAATGTGGCTTGCAGAATTGATGTGGGATACTGCCCGAGTGTGCTCGATCGCAGTATATTACGATCGATCGCAGGTGCGCTCGATCGCGCTGTAAAGATTTCTGATCGATGTGGGATGATCACTTGCGATCAATCGCAGGTCTGTGCGCTTGAGCGCGGGTGCGATGCATTGCAAACATTTCGATGTGGGATTGATGACCTTGCGCTCGATCACAGCATAGTGCGATCGATCGCAATTTCTCCTGAAGCTTCACATCTCCTGGAATACTTCAATTTCTCCACAACCCTGTAAAAATACACAAAACACAAAAAAAAAACATAAAATAAAGTGAAATACTAATAATTAAGAGCATAACAAATATAAGTTAAGGGTCTTAAATATGCAATATTTAAGACTCATCAAGCTCGAGGCCCAAGAAGCCCACCATCCAGAGACACAGCCCCGACCCCATACCACGATCCTGCTCGAAATCTGGAAGAGGTCTGTGCCCCCACTCGGAATCTGAAAGAGGTCTTGATCTCCGCTTGTAGTCAAGAAAAATTCCATATTCGTTGAACCACGATCCTCCTCTAGAGTGATCTTGTCCTCCACTTCAGTTTCCATAAATCCCTCAAGAGACTGCTGACTCATCTCCCTCTCCTAGATCACTACCCTCGGAATTGTCTAAGCCAATGACCCTCTGTTAGAAAGTAAGGTCGTATCTCTCTCTCAATCTCTTCAGAAACTGAACTTGTTTATGCTTAAAACAAAAGGTGTCAGAGACCCCTTTTTATAAGAAGGGAAAACACATTCAGCAAGGGGAATAAATGCAAAAAACCAAAAAAAGAGGAGACTTTACGGTTTCGAGATGACTTTTCGCCTCCCGAGATAAACGGTCCGACTCCCAAGGATAACCGTTCAAATGAATGTCTGACTTTACGGTTTCGAGATGATTTTTCGCTTCTCCAGACGACCTTTTGCCTCCCAAAAGTGACGGTCCGGCTCCCACGCACGTTATTAGTCCCATTAAAAGCCCGTCCCATGAAATACTTCCTCAAGCACATAAATGCACTCAAGGAAGTGGGGGGCCTATGATATAGTCCAAAATACTCTAGCTCAAACAAGCTCCAAGCCCAACAAAATACTCCGGCCCAAACAAGTTCCAAGCCCAACAAAATACTCTGGCCCAAATAAGCTCCAAGCTCAACAGAATACGCCAACTCCAGCCCAAGTAAGCTCCAGGCCCGACAGACTACTCTGACCCAATGGACTTTTTGGCCCAAGTGTATTCTAGGACCAGTAAACTCTCCGGCCTAATGATCAGCCCAGTAGGCGCTCCAGTCCAATGCACTCCAGCCCAACAACTTTCTGGCCCAATGGAGGACGACCTAGCAAGCCTACTCCTAGGCCCTCTTTGCGCTCACTGCCCGCAGTTATTCTACGCCAACCTAAGACCGCCTACGTCCGCAGTCTTACAACCACCCTACGACCTGCAGCAGCCCTACAGCCGCCCTACGACCTACAGCAGCCCTACAACACCCCCTACCTGGGCTTGTAATCATACCCTCTCCGCCGGCAGATGACTATAAATGGGCCAAGGTATGAACTTCACCGAGGTAGACACATTCAGTCTTTTTCACTTGCACTCGATTTACTTAAGCCCTTGGTTTCTCTTTCAAACCCTTGGCTAGCAAATGCAACTGGGAAACTTCTGGTTAGAGTCAGTCTCCACCCCACTCTATGGCTTCTCGGGAGGTCCGGTGTTTGTAGAGGGCAACATAACCCTTCCAGTGATAGCTAAAACGGCTCCACAGATGACCACCATACAGACTGCCTTCTTGATTGTTCAGTAACCCTCATCCTACAACATGATACTAGGTCAGCCCACTCTTAACAAACTTCGAGCAGTCGTCTCCACATACCACCTGAAAGTTAAATTCCCGATGGAGGTGGGCGAAGTCAGGAGAGACTAGTAGATCTCTAGGTTCTATTATCTTAGTGCGGTGAGAGAAGGCAAAAAGGTGGAGGCCCTCCCACTCGAGTTGGATGACCTTAGAGATGAAGGAAGCAAACCGTGGGGGCAGCCGATAAAAGAATTAACTGTTGTACCCATCGGCGATGATAGCTCTCAAACCATCCAAATTGTCTCCAATCTTCTAGAGACCCTCAAAGAATCTTTACTCGCCCTTCTCCGGGTGAACCAGGAACTTTTTGCCTAGTCCGCCGTAGATATGCCAGGAATCAGCCCAGAGGTCATAGTGCATCGACTGAGTGTAGACCCAAACCAGAAGCCGATCTTCTAAAGAAAAAGGTCATTTGCCCCCGAGCTACAGGCCACCGTCTGGGCAAATATTGATAAGCTGCTCTCAGCCAAATTTATCCGAGAGGCCAATTACCTGGACTGGGTGTCCAACATTGTGATGGTAAAAAAGGCAAGTGGCAAGTAGTGGATCTGCATTGACTTCTCAGACCTGAACAAAGCCTATCCGAATGACAGTTTTCCTTTGCCAAAGATCGACTAGCTTGTCGACGCAACATCGAGGCATGAATTGTTGACCTTCATGGACACATACTCGGGGTATAACTAGATCCTCATGTACCAACCAGACCAAGAGAAAACGGCCTTTGTCAATAAGTAGGGGCTCTACTGTTACAAAGTCATGCCTTTTGGCTTAAAGAATGCTGGGACAACTTGCCAGAGGCTAGTGAATAAAATTTTCCAGGAAAAGATAGGTCAGAATAAGGAAGTTTATAATGATAACATGCTGGTCAAGAGCATCGGGCCAAGGACCATGAAGCCAACTTAAAAGAGGCCTTCGAAATCCTCCGGCGTCACCAGATGAAGCTGAATCCCACTAAGTCTGCCTTTGGAGTCACTGGGGGAAAGCTTCTTGGATTCATGGTAACCCATAGGGGTATAGAGGCAAACCCTGAGAAGATAGAAGCCGTCTTCAGCATGAGCCCACCTCGAACCGTGAGAGAAGTCCAGCGGCTCACCGGGAGGATAGCTGCTTTGAGCCAATTCATGTCAAAATCTGCGGAGAAGTGCCTCCTCTTTTTGAAAGCCATCAGGAAGGCCAAAGACTTTGTCTAGTCTGAAGATTGCCAAGAAGCATTTGGAGAACTGAAAAAATATTTGGGTACCCCCCTACTCACCAAGCCCATAGCCGGTGAAGAGCTCTTCTTGTACCTTTCGGCCGGGCATGAGGTGGTTGCCTCTGTCCTAATTCGAGAAGAGGTAGGTGGACAAAAACCCATGTACTATGTAAGCGAGCTCCTCCATGATGCGGAAACAAGGTACCTTTCTGTGGAGAAAATGATGTATGCCCTCTTGATCTCGGCCTGCAAGCTCAGGCCGTACTTCCAGGCCCACACAATCACCCTCCTCACCCACTAACCCCTTCGGCAAGTGCTCCACAAGTCAGATGTCTTTGGCAGAATGGTGAAATGCTCGATAGAACTCGGTGAGTTTGACATTCTCTACCGACCCGGGGCTACCATCAAAGCCCAGGCCTTAGCCGACTTTGTCATGGAAACCACTCTACCAAGGCCAGAGGATCCACCTCAGACTCTCGACAAAACAAGCCTGTTCCCTCAGTGGACCCTCCATGTCGACGGATCCTTCACCGACGCCGAGAGTGGTGTCGGGCTTATCTTGGGTGGCCCAAACGGTTTCACCCTCAAATATGCCCTAATATCTGAATTCAAGGCCTCAAACAACGAGGCCGAGTATGAATCTTTACTAGCTAAGATGAAGCTGGCTAGGGTGTTATCCGTAGAAGCCATTGATGCGTACAGCGACTCATAGTTGGTGGTAAACCAGGTGAATAGAGAGTTCGAGGCCCAAGGAGAGAGAAACACCCTCTACTTAGCAAAGGCTAACGAGTTTGTCGCGACTTTCAAAATGTTTCGGATCAGCTAGATCCCCCGGGTTGCAAACGAGAAAGCTGATTCTTTGGCCCAGCTCGCCTCCTCCCGCCAGCCCGAATCCATGCGAGCAGTCTACCTTGAAACACTAGCTATGCACAACATCGATGAAACCATTGTGCTCTCCGTAACTAGCAAAGAAACTTGGATGAGTCCTATCCTTGGGTATTTACGGGATGGTCATCTACTGGGTGAAAGAAATGAAGCCAGGAAAATCATTTCCCGAGTGGCATGGTACGTGATCTTAGGCGACCAATTATATAAAAGAAGCCTTACAATGTCCTACTTAAAGTGCCTTGACCCGATCGAAGCCAATTACACCCTCCGAGAGGTCCATGAAGGGATATGTGGGAATCACCTTTTGGGCCGAGCCCTTACATTCAAAATTCTTCGCCAAGGTTATTACTGGCCTAGGATGAGAGAAGAAGCGATGGAGCTGGTGGCAAAGTGCAAAAGTTGCCAACAGTATGCCACCATCCCACAGAGGCCGATGAATCTCCTGACTCTGTTTACTAGTCCACTTCCCTTCGCCATGTGGGGAATGGACCTTAGCAGACCTTTCACCGGGGCGACAGGCCAACGGGAGTATTTAATCGTGGCGATGGATTACTTCACAAAGTGGGTGGAAGCCAAACCACTGGCCAGCATCACCGACCATCAGGCTCAGGGCTTCGTCTGGAAGTCGATAGTATGTCGGTTCGGTGTACCCAGAGTGTTGGTGATGCACAACGACAAGCAGTTCGATAGTGCTCAGTTTAAAAATTCTGCAATGAGTTGCATATTGAGCATTGTTTCTCCTCGGTCAGGTATCCACAAGCTAATGGGCAAGCCGAGGTAACTAACAGAACCCTCCTACAAGGCATCAAAAGGAGATTAGACGAAGCGGACAAGCAATGGACAACCCACTTGCCAAACATACTCTGAGCATATTGAACCACTGCTTGAGCACCCACAGGGGAAACCCCTTTCTTCATGGCTTACGGGTCCGAAGCCGTTATTTCATTGGAAATAGGGGTTCTCTCACTTTGAGTGCAAAACTTCGAAGGCAATAGCAACAATGAAGCTCTCTGTAAATGCCAACCTTCTCGATGAAGCTCGAGATAAAGCTAAAATCCGACTAGCAGCCTATTAACAGCGGACCGTTAGGTATTATAACTCTCGAGTACAAAGAAGGCACTTTCGGCTTCATGACCTCATCCTATGAAAGAGCAAAGTATCTTGACCCCGAGAAACAGGAAAACTGATCCTTAATTGGGAGGGGTCGTATCGTATAAAAAAGGTGTGCCATCCCGACACTTTCGAACTCGAGGAGTTAAGTGGAAAGTGTATTCCCCGAACTTGGAATGCCGAGTATCTCCGACGTTTCTACCAATAAACTCGGCTCCAGCACTGGAGTTTCGAGAAGAATTTTTACTATAAATGGCAAGTGTAAAAACAAGAAATTGTTATAAAGAAAGCAAGGTTGGAAGAAAGGAAATTTTTATTAACTTTTCCAAAAGTTACAAACTCTAATGGCCTCGAAATACAGAAAGAAAAGAAAAACCTTAGTCTAGGGCAAGAGCCACCTCGACCTCAACCTTCTCCTCTGTGTCTGGCTGCACTCCCCTTTGGCGGGCTACTCTCACCTTGAGCTTGGATGTTCTCCCCTTGTGGTGGGATTCCCTCGCCCTGTGCCTGGATGTTCTCCACCATCGGTGAGCTACTCCTTCTCTGGTGTGGGCTGCTCCTTGTCATCCTCCTCGAGCTCCAGCAGATCGAGGCTCAAAAATTCCATCTCTGGGTGCAAGGCCTCGACCTTCTTCTTGGCTTTCATGAAGCCCTCAAGGAACTGCTGGCCCTCTTCTAGGACTACGGTCATCTGGAAGGCCTCCGAGCCCTAGAAAGAGGGCAGGGCCTCCTCCACAGCAATCGGGTACAGGCCTCAGCTTCCTCTGTAACATCCCGAGTACGGGCCTCAGCCTCAGCCTTGGCCTGGGAAGCAGCATCCATCGCCCGAACAGCCTCAACCCTTGGTTGTTTTTTCGCATCTACCAAGGCCTGTAGCTGACGAGTAACCTTTATTTTCTCTTCCAGCTGATGCTGGGTCAACCCAGCAGCTCGACCGTCTCTTTGCATCGACGAGAAGCCGCTCCTACGAGGACGCCCATCTGTGATCAGGCAGAAAAGTGTTAGTCAATAAACCTGAAAAGAAAAGAAAAAGGGCGAAAGAATTGAAAAAAACCAAGTTATGTTACTAGGGACACAACAGACTCTACAGCCACGCAGAGGGCCTTAGTGGGCTTCTTGGCCAGCTCCATGGCATCCCGAGAAGGAGGGTCAGCTGCTCCCACGCCACTCGAGGGTGCGTGAAGATGAAATCATCAATCCTCAAAGCCTAGTTTGGCCTGAAGACCGCTGTCTCTGGGGCGGCACCCTGGGTAGTGCTAGGTGCAGTCGAGGGCCTCGTGACAGTGGAAGCCATTGAGGCAACGCAGGAGACTAGAACTACCTCCATTTAAGAAGGATCAGTTGGAAGGCTTTCCAAGTCGATCGGGGTAGGAGACCCTTCCTGGCCCCCGATCCTGAGGCTTGCTGCCTCTCAACCAGGGCGACTTTCCTCTTCTCTAGGGCTAGCTTCTTTGCTTGCTCTCTGGCAAGGTCCGTGGCCTCCATCTTTACCCAAAAATAACCAAGGGAAAACATAAGTACAAATTCCAGGCAAAGGAACAAACAAGTAAAAGAAAAAAATAGAGATAAATAAAAAAGCTTAGACTTTTACCACTCTCGAGTAAGGACTCAGGACATAAAGGGCAAAGACCGCGCTTGGCCAGCTCCTAATTGCTGTAGAGGACTTTAAAGTCTAGTGGCGAGGCCACCATGGCATCTATGGTCTCTTGCTCATAAGGGTGGAGACCCACCTTCTCACATTTCTCAGTTCGGTCCATACTCCAGGAACGAGGAAGGCCGAAGTCTCAGCTGACCGAATATAGAAAAAGTTCTTCTTCCACCTCTTGATTGACAAGGGTGTCCTCTTCGGTCGAGTACTAAAGACCACCTGATTACGCCCAAATTATAACGCGGTATTATAGTGCAGCTTTGGGGTGTCGATTCCACAGGGAAACAAGTTAACTACAAAAGAAGGTGTGAACCATAACACAAACGATAAAGATTTAAGTGAGAAAACATGAACTTTTAGTAATGAAGTAATCGTGTTAAAATAGATTGTAAAGTATAATAGGGAGACAACAAGGATCCAAGAATCCTCACTAGGTTCATTGTCCTATCCTTAACTAGATTCAGTTATTTTTATCTCGGTTGCAAGTTTTAAATCCCAAACATGCAACCGACAAGTATTCAATGAGCACATATATAAACCCTAATATGATTTTCATGAAATATTTCTTCGATTCATGCACATATGATCTATCCTATAGGTTTATCAAGAAACGAAAATATATCTTTGTCGACAATATTGCAATAATGGACAAACCTAAAGGCTAGATTTACCGGACTCAATTATAGCCAAACAATCTTGACATAAGAGAAGCATGACTAAATTTATATCAAGGAAAAAAGATACAATCACCAAAATAGATAAGATCTTATAATTAGATAAAGAAGTAAATCATGACAATGTATGACAATAAATTCTTATTACAACTTAATCAAATAAGGGAAAATAGGAACAACTACACCTAGGGATTCATCCCTTCGCCTTGCTTGGAAGTTAGTTAGCCATAGTGTTCATAGCTAAGCACTTTTATAGATGAGAGCTGCTGCCTTTATTTCTGGGTTTTTTTCTCCACACTCCAGATACCTCTCTTAAGCCCTAAGTGTCCTATTTATAGTACAAGGGTCCAAGGGGTGTTCTTGGGTTTTAATCTAATGCTTTAAAACCCTAATTAAAGTCTAACTCGGAGATGCAGTCCCGTGTGCGTGCTGCAGTGCTGCTTGAGAAGCACCACGATGCTAGGCATAGACTTGGCTGGGCGAGTTTCTGGGCACTACGGTGCTGGCTAAGGGGCACCATATGGGAGTTTCTGGGCACCATGGTGCTGACTGAGGGGCACCGCAGTGCTGAACTGAGCTTGATTTTTCTTCATGCTTTGCAACCACTCTTCTGCTTCGTGCATGGGACCTTGGTGCTTTTAAACAACAATCGCTTTCTTCTTCTCTTTGGGCTCAAAATACCTAAAAATGCACTGAAATAAGTTAGTGGTCCAATAATATTACTTAAGAGTTATCAACACATAAAAGTGCAATAAAGACAGAGAAGAATCATAAAATGCTAACAATTAAATATCGTTGAGATGCATTTTATGGCTCTTATCACAACCCCCAACTAGCTTATTGCTAGTCCATAGCAATTTCAAGCGAAAACAAGAGATGAAATCCATGGAGGGAATCGAAATAAAGTAAAGCAATGTTAGTGTTAAACCAAGAGGAATTCACTTTTGTCTAAAAAATTGCACATAACACACGGTGCATAGAATCGTTAAATTTCACCTAAGTTTGAAAGTAATCCAAACATCAATCTTAAAATCGTTATTGACTCTTAACATCCATCTTACAACAATCTATTAGTCCGAACATCCGGATGATTTTATGCAGAAGATTCGTGAATACAAGTCTTAGCCTCTAAAATATGATAAATTTCGTGACATCAATCATAAAAACAAGCTCCATAGGCTTACATTTCAAACCTCTCTCCACTATTGTAGGAAAATCACATTACATTGGATCAATAGGTCTTTAATAATCTTGTAACATTAGGCTAAGATAAAGGTTAATGATGAGTCTTAAATTTTGCATATTTTAGACCCTTAACTTATATTTGTTATGCTCTTAGTTATTAGTATTTCACTTTATTTTACGTTTTTCTTGTGTTTTGTGTATTTTTACAGGTTTGTGGAGAAAATAAAGCATTTCAGGAGATGTGAAGCTTCTGGAGACATTGCGATCGATCGCACGAGATATGCGATCGAGCGCACCTGCACTCAAGCGCACTTGCCTATGAACGAGTGCATGGTCAACATATCACATCGAAATATTTGAAGTTCAGTGCATCTGCGATCGATAGTAGCAGACATGCGATCGAGCGCACACGGGCAGTATCCCACATCGAATCTGCAACCCATATTGCTCCGGGTCTTCCCCTATATAAACACCATCTGGCTTCATAATTCAGTGTACAATTCCTGAGCCACTTTGGTGTTTACCGGTGGACTTCCGCCAGCATTCTGGTGGATCCCGAAGGCATTGCTACCACGAGGGAAAGCGCCGCCCGTCAGCGAGTGGAATTTCTCCCATGTAAAGTTGTTTATTTATTTCTTTATATTCAGTTGTTTTAGTTTAAATGTTTAGCACTTTTTATTATAGTTTTATAATTATGAGTGGCTAGACTCTTCAGCTAAGGTTGAAGATGAAGCCCCCCCGTTGTTTAGCATAGTAGTTCAGATTTGCTTGTACAAATCTGACAATTTTTAGTATAAATGTTCTGTCAATTATTTGAGTTAATCTTATAATTGATTGAGTTTAAATTGTCTGTTGGATTTTCTTTGTGTTTCATCTGATGGATACATTGAATGCTTTTCGATTAAATTGGATTCCCTTTGTGATTTATTGAGAGCGGATACATTGGGTGCTTTTGGTTTAGTTGGGATATTCTTTGTTTTTTGTCTTATAGTTGGATTCATAGAATGTTTTGATAGGCTATATTTTTAGAACATATATGCTTAACTTTGGTGGGGTGGATTCGGAAACCTTAGTGTTTTTAATTATTAGTTTTTAAATCAACTTAGCTTAGTTTTAATTTGTTTTGCAAATTATCATTCAAAATTCGGAACTAGGTTAAGATAAAGTTAGTTTAGATTAAAAATATATTTTCACAACGCAATTCCCTGTGGATTCGACCTCGTACTTGCACAACACTATATTGCAAACGACTCATGCACTTGCGAGTAAATTAAAACTCACAACAAGTTTTTGGTGCCGTTGCCGGGGACATTGTTTGGTTTGTGAAAATTTTTGGTCTAAAATGATTTTATTTTTCTACTAGTTAGTTATCTTTTTATTTAAAAAAAATCATGTGGATGAATCCAGTGCCGGTTTCACAGTCTTTAGAGGACCCCCTCAAGGGTTTCATTAAAATGACCGACCCGTCCCTCAATGCTGCCAACACATTCAATGTTGATAGCTGTTCCATCTGTGCTAGTTCTCTGCATTTAGCACAGAATTGTCCATCAATGTCAGCTTTTGCCGAGTATCCCATGGAACAAATGAATACTTTCAATGAGTGTTGTTGGCAATCAAATGGATCTTACTCTGAAACATACAATCCAGGGTGGTGGGACCAGTCTAATGTTTCATGGACGCAGAACCAACTGAGAAATCAGGGAGGAGACCCTTATCATGCTCACAATCAATACCCTCCCAAATTTCCTCCACCAATTCCAAGTTATGGTCACTCAGCTTATCCAGCACCATCACCCACTTACCAAGCTCCCATTCAAGTGCCAGCGTCGGTTTCACAGTCATTGGAGGACGCTCTCAATGATTTCATGAAAACGACTAGCCAATCTATGAGTGAAGTGATGAGTGCAACAATAGAAAACACCCAAGCGATTGCCACACTAGAGAGTCAAATTGATCAAATCGCAAGTTACGTGGGTGAAGGAGAAGAAGGAACGTTCCCCAGTCAAACTGATCCTAACCCAAAGGAACAGTTTGCGGTGGGAAATTTATTAACTCCTATGCATTGGCAGGAACAAGTGCAATCAATTGTCCCATTGAGGTCTGGGAGACAAGTGCACAATCAAGTGGAAGAGAACCCTGCTATACACCAAGGGCAAGAAAGTGGCAACAATGAGAAAAGAGATGCTGAGCCATCTACAGCCACACCTATTATTAATGATCTCTCTAGGTCATTTTTACCTAAAGTGCCTTACCCTGAGAGACTACAAGCGCCCAAGAAAGAAGGGCAGTCTGAGGACATTTTGGAAGCATGCTTTGCTCAATTTGAAGACGATTTGGATTTAAATAAGTTGTTTGAGCAAGCAAATGCTACTTTGGAGTTTGCTCCTCAAAAGATCATTGAGATGGAGGAAACCACAACACCTGAACCCCCCAAGAAGGAACTTAAGCCTTTACCAGACAATCTTAAGTATAAGTTCCTAGGTCCAACAGATTCTTTGCCTATAATTATAGCTTTAGATTTGGGTGATGCTCCAGAGGAGAAATTATTGGATGTCTTAAGAGAATCAACCCCTTGTTGGTAATACACACGATACAGTTGGAGGAGAATGCCAAGCCATCGAGGGAGCCACAAAGAAGGCTCAACCCTGCTATGCAAGAGGTTGTGAGGGCAAAAGATATTAAGCTGTTAGAGGCAGGGATCATTTATCCTATCTCTGATAGCAAGTGGGTGAGCCAGATTCCAGTCGTGCCCAAACGTACTGAATTTACGGTAGTAAATAAAGACAACGAGTTGGTTCCAACTCGAGTGCAGTCAAGATGGAGAAAGTGTCTAGACTACCGTAAATTGAATGCTGCCACTAGGCCTGATCATTTTCCATTTCCATTTATTGATCAGATGGTGGAGCGCTTAGTTGGGCCTGTTTACTAATGTTGGGTCTGGCTGAAGACGTTAAACTTAGTGCTCATGGGAGGCACCCCACAGCTTATCTTTTCTTTTGTTTATTTATTATTTCACATTTTTTATATTTAATGTTTGTTTCTAGTATTTTTTGTTTTCCAGTTTTTATTTTTCAGGGACAAAGCGTATTTCAGTTCAAGTTTGGGGGTATGCTATGAGCCATACCAGTCCAGATAGTTCTCCATATCTCAGGTCAGCTCTTTCCATATTAGTCACACATTGGGGTCAATGTGTAATTTAAGTTTGGGGGTATGGGAGACACATCACACACTTTGTCCTAATTTGTTGTCTTTTCGTCATAGAGATAAATGCATGCTCATGTTATCGTGAAATTTTGGTTGATCTAAACATTTTTTGTGATGTGATGTCATTGGTGAGCTTAACATTTTGAACACATGATCTGGTGATAAATTTTTAAAATTTAATTACTTACTTTAGGCATTTTGAGAATTCACATGTTTGATCTAATCTAACACGAGCACATTAGCACAAATTATGTGAGGTATGACATGTGATTTTAATGTGTATTTTTCCTTATCTTAACTGAAACTGGATGACTTGTTGGATGAACTCTTGGGCATAGGAAAATATTAAAAAAAAAATTATCAATAAACTTTTCGCTGAGTAACTGGACCTCTTGCCTCAGTAAGCAGTGAGTGTTCACGTCAAAAGGTGGAATTTTGCTTGGTAATATTAAGGTTGGTTTAATTTCGTAGCCTTTTTGGCTCGAGTTAGTAAGTCCTTAGGGGTGTCTTTACACCTAATACCCTAAAACCACCTGGTTTGGGAGTCATTGACTCAACACTCGCTACATGGGTCAATTAGAAAGCTTAAGGGAACTAAACATAGTCGTGCCTTATTATTGTAAAAAAAAATAAAAAGAAAAAAAGAATGAAATAAAAACTATGCCTTTTCGTTCATTTTTTATGGGAAATTCGGTGAATCTTGAGACATGGAGACCTTACACATTAGAGTTACTTGGAAGCTTCATTTTTATATGCTAATTCACCTTACACTGATTCAAGCTTGTGATGCTTTATCCTGCCTTTTGTAAGTAATTAGATTTTAACACTTCTATTCATTGCGAAGATGGGTTCACCTTTTTAAGCTTGCTATTGAATGAATATCATGGTGATGTGTGCTCCTTAAATTTTTAGATACCATGAGTGATGACTTTATCTTTATGTTCTTTGTTTTTCATTGAGTCTTTTATTTTGTTTTGCTAAGGGACTAGCAAAATATAAGTTTGGGGGTATTTGATGAGTCTTAAATATTGCATATTTTAGACCCTTAACTTATATTTGTTATGCTCTTAGTTAGTAGTATTTCACTTTATTTTACGTTTTTCTTGTGTTTTGTGTATTTTTACAGGTTTGTGGAGAAAATAAAGCATTTCAGGAGATGTGAAGCTTCTGGAGACATTGCGATCGATCGCACGAGATATGCGATCGAGCGCACCTACCTACGAACGAGCGCATGGTCAGCATCCCACATCGAAATATTTGAAGTTCAGTGCATCTGCGATCGATCATAGCAGACATGCGATTGAGCGCACATGAGATCGTGCGCACAAGACATGCGATCGATCGTACCTGCGATCGATCGCACCATACTGCGATCGAGCGCACACGGGCAGTATCCCACATCGAATCTGCAACCCATATTGCTCCGGGTCTTCCCCTATATAAACACCATCTGGCTTCATAATTCAGTGTACAATTCCTGAGCCACTTTGGTGTTTACCGGTGGACTTCCGCCAGCATTCTGGTGGATCCCGAAGGCATTGCTACCACGAGGGGAAGCGCTGCCCGTCAGCTAGTGGAATTTCTCCCATGTAAATTTGTTTATTTATATCTTGATATTCAGTTGTTTTAGTTTAAATGTTTAGCACTTTTTATTATACTTTTATAATTATGAGTGGCTAGACTCTTCAGCTAAGGTTGAAGATGAAGCCCCACCGTTGTTTGGCGTAGTAGTTCAGATTTGCTTGTACAAATCTGACAATTTTTAGTATAAATGTTCTGTCAATTATTTGAGTTAATCTTATAATTGATTGAGTTTAAATTTTCTGTTGGATTTTCTTTGTGTTTCATCTGATGGATACATTGAATGCTTTTCGATTAAATTGGATTCCCTTTGTGATTTGTTGAGAGCGGATACATTGGGTGCTTTTGGTTTAGTTGGGATATTCTTTGTTTTTTGTCTTATAGTTGGATTCATAGAATGTTTTGATAGGCTATATTTTTAGAACATATATGCTTAACTTTGGTGGGGTGGATTCGGAAACCTTAGTGCTTTTAATTATTAGTTTTTAAATCAACTTAGCTTAGTTTTTATTTGTTTTGCAAATTATCATTCACAATTCGGAACTAGGTTAAGATAAAGTTAGTTTAGATTAAAAATATATTTTCACAACGCAATTCCCTGTGGATTCGACCTCGCACTTGCACAACACTATATTGCAAACGACTCGTGCGCTTGCGAGTAAATTAAAACTCACAACAGTTAAGAAAGAATGGGAAGGATTCACAAGTAAAAGAACTTAATTTCTTAGCTTTAAACATAACCACTTTTAAGCACTAGATAACCTTAATTCATCACCCAACTTTTTCAACTATTTGTTCGAGCATTTTTCTCGAATTACCACTTTTCTTTTCTTTCTTCTTTCTTTGCCATAATTCACTTCTCTTTTCTTTTTCTTTTTCTTTTCTTCTTTCTTTACCATAATTCACTTCTATTTTCTTTTCTTTTTGTATTTTGGCATAAGACCATTCACCTCCTTTTTCATTCTTTTCGTTTCTTTTCTTCTCTTTTCCACAACCCCAAATCGGGTTTAAAATGTATTGATGGGGTCTTTGTTTGGGAGACAATCCAATTTGATATCCATGATAAAAATCTTGATCATGGACAAAGGGTTTAACGATGACTAGATTGTTGAAGAAGCGGTCAAAAACTTTATATTCTTCGATTTGATGACTAAGTTTGAAGTGTATTGATGGAGTATCTCTGTTTCAAGATAGGAATCAATTTTATATCCATGAGAAAAAACTTGATCACAAATGAATGGTTAAAATACGAACAGATCATTAAAGAAGCGATCAAAGACTTGGTGTTATTCAATTTGGCAATCGGTTTCGAAGCGTATTGATGGAACGTCTCAATTTGAAGAGAATGGCCAATTTGAGTGAATAAAAAACTTGTTAGTTGAAGAGCATCGAAGTTTATGAGAGGCAGTTGTCAATTTTTTGGAGTTGTAGGAGAATGTTGATTGCTTTAGGAATTCTTCTTTGCATGAGCACTAGAACTTAAGTTCAAAAGAACTTTGTTATAAAAGAAATCTTTGTCCCTGAAGGCTTCTAAACACCTCTATTTATAGAGATGGTTTGAAGAGTAACCTTAATCCCATTTGATATGTGGGATTTTTAAAGGACACGTTATTGAATGTGATTGGTTAAAATTTATGACACGTGACAACAAATGATTAACTTATCTATGTCATTAAATTACACATGGTAATTTGTGATGGGCTCTTTGTAAGTCTTTTAATGAATCCAAATAGTAACACCAAACCAATTTTTATTGGTTACTTAATAAGCTTGTGGGACCTTTGTGAGTGGTGTAAATTTTTCCCGATATACTAATTATATAATAATATGAGATACTAGCATATATTAATATTTAGATAAAGTAGTAACAATGAAGATGGATTTTTAATTTTTAACACCATATATACTAATATTTAGTTGATTTTTTCTCATAATTAATGATACTAATTTCAATGAAGTTTAGAATGGTTAATTAGTCACCTCATAAAACAGCTCTGCTAATTGAAGATAGCTGATATTGGCTTCAACTTTTCGCTACCAAAAATCTTAATATACATTTTTGTTAGTGTGAAAGTAGGAGAACAAGTAATGTAAAGAATGATTACTCTAGTTAATATATCAAATATAATAATAACATAAAAGAGATTATTTGAAAGGAATATAAAGAAAACTCTACCTATATGAACCCGTTTGAGTACGTATTAGGTAGTTGTTAAAGGGTTTGAGATGGATACGAGTATTATTTTTAATATTTGACGAGCTTAGTAGGATATAAGTAGGACTCTCGGGTACCCGATAAACCTGATTATATATATTTATACGATATTTTTTTAATTTGTGCTTTTTTATAGATTATAGATTTATTAGTTATGTTTCTATGATTTGATATGAAACTTATATTACTTTTTGAATCTTGATTATGAATTATTGTTGATGATTTGGGATTGAAAAATGTATTATCATTCTATCATTATGAATTTTTCTTTGGAATAAGAAAAAATAAATTTTAGGGTTAGAAGTAGGTAGTGTACGTGCTATTTACTCATATGCTGGTGGGTAATAGATTATAGCAGATGGTTGAAAGTTTATCATAAATGGATATGGGTATATATAGTAAAAAATAAACAGGTAATGGGTAGAGTACGGGTAGTGAATTACTAAACAAGTATATTATGGATAGAGAAAAATTCGCGGGGACCCTACCGGTTGCCATCCCTGGGACAATCTCTTACATTAGAATTTTAAATTTCCAAATGCCTATACAATTAGAGGATATGTTCAATTTTTTTTAAGTGGGGGGGGGGGGGGGAGGGGAGGGCGATGAACTCCCATTCATTTACACAACGCCGCTCGTACGCCTTAAATAATTACATATTCACTATGTACTTCTAAACCGTAATATAATTAAACTATTAAATGGGAAATTATCAAAATTTATGGGATAAATACAATCCAGGTCCTAGGGTTTTGGTCTCTCTAAACATTAAGGTTTTTGCGGCTAAGGTTTTTAAGTTTTTCTCCAGAATAGCAGCTATCATGACTAAGGTTTCTACTGTTTCATCCTTGGTTAAGAGTGTAGTGTAGACATCCAATTTCATTCCAAACTTTTTGAATGGGTTACGCACAGGTTTCCCATGATGAATATTTGATTCCAGTGTGCTCAAACTTCATAAGTTTGAGTAATTGCAGAGTAGAACCAATTCGAAGCCTTTTATGTTCAATCCACTAAATCCACTTTGAGATTGAGTCAATTGAGCCTTATTTGATTCTATCAATTTCAAGCCCAGAGTATTCAATTAAAATTTAGCCCAATCCAAAACCCACCAAAGCCCATTGATTTTTTCTAAGCCCAAACACTTTTGGCCCAAATTTTAAGTCCAAGAAGACTTCCAATTTTTGTGGGTGAATTTTCAATTTCACTCGTCACATAACACGTTTTGATTGGTCTCAATTTTTCAAGACAATCTCTCTCTTTTTGCACTAAAAATATTTTCCTATTTCCGCCTATGTTGATCGGCCAGTTTGAAGAAGAAAAGAGAAATTTTTGCCTCTCTCTTCTGTTTTGTTAATTCACCTTTTACCCTTTTATTTTCACACTTTTTCATGCACCAAAATCACATTTTGCACTTAAAAATTTGCACTATTTTCCTCTTATGTTGGCTGACCATTTTGAAGAAGAAAAGAATAATTTTTCCTCTCTCGTTTGCCTTGTTAATTCCCTATTTCCCCTTTTAGTTTGACCACTTTTTCATGCACCAAAGTCACATGTCGCACTTAAAAGTATGCATTATTTTCCTCCCTTGTTGATCGGCCAATTTGAAGAAAAAGAAGAAGCTTTTTTTCCTCTCTTTTTTTCATTGTTAATTCCTCGTTTCTCCTTTTAGTTTTCCCACTTTTTCATGCACCAAAGTTATATGTTGCACTTAAAAAATCTGCACTTCTCCCTCTACCCCTTTATGGCTAGCTACATAAGGAAGAAAGTCTTCCTCTCTTCTTTTTTATTTTTTCCAAAACACTTCATCCATTTCAAGTTTTCTTTACCTCAAAACTTGTTCCACTAAAGAGGAACTCTTCCTTTCTCTTTTTTCTTTGTTAAACTCTCCTTCCCATTTCAAGCTTACACCTTTTTCAATAGCCACCAAAAGGGAAGTTTTCCTCTCTCTTTTTTACTTTGTTAAACACACTTACTACTTTTATCTTTCAACTCAAAAATTTCCCTTTCTCTTCCCCATGTGTGCCACCAAAGATGAAGTCTTCCTCTCCTTTTTTTTTTGGTATTTTGTTTCCCACATTACACCATTTCAAGCTCTCACCTTTTTCACCTCAAAAGATGCAATCCCCTTTCCACACTCTTCATGGTCGAACACTACCTCTCTCTCTATTTATTTTTTTTGTATTTTATTTAACTTAAACTCTCATCCTCCCACTATAAATACCCCCCATATCAACATAAAGAGATAACAATAAAGAATACACTTTGTGATGACAGTTTCTTAAGAAAATAAAGAAGTATAGAGAGAAAAATAGAGAAGAAGAAAAATAGAAGAATAGGAAGAGTAAGGAGAGAAAATAACAAAGAGAAAGACAAACATAAGAGAGAAAAGAACAAAGAGTGAAACAAAAGAGAAGAACTAGAGAAGTTCTTACTAATTTTGACCAAACTATTTACATTTTTTTTTCTAATTGTCAATTAAACAAAGCCTCCAAGTTCACTAAGTCTACAAGAGCACGTGGATCTCAGAGGATTATCCCTGCATGTGGAAACTCTCCATAGCCAACAAGGTTGGTTAATATTCTTTTCGTTTATGTAATAAAATTGCTATTATGATTTACATATTTAAGCCACCATGAAAACGAATTAGAGAGTTTAGTTTAATTCTTACTTGCTATAATCCATCTGAACCTTAAATGTTCACTTTGCATCTAGTTCCATTGCAATCTTAGTATTTACTTTTTCCTCACTAGATGTATGTTATTCTTTTCTTAGCTTGTAAATAGTTTTTAAAATGAAATGTTAAACCTATATTAGTTTTAGTGTTTGTTGGTATTTGTGTAAGGGTTAAACATGGTCAAAGTTTAAACAAGGTTGGAAGAGGTCAAGCATCAAGTCATTGAAGCCTCAGCACACTTGGAGTGTGCCTCAGCACAAAGCAACCAAATGAGTGAAGGTCCAGCATTAGATAGCGCCGCATCTCTGCTCACCCCAGGCCACGGTGCCCAGAAGGTGGAGTACTAGAGGAGGAGGCCAGGCCGCGACTCCCTTTACCCAAGGCTGTGGTGCCCAGAAGCTTGAGGAAGTGTGATCTGCCCTGGGCCGTGGCGCCCCCTGTTCTAGGCCACGACGCCAGGCACACTGATGCACGCAAGTGTAAACCTCTTCCATGGTTCGTGAGACATGTCCAAAATGCACAGCTTGACTAAGGAATGATCAAAGGCTACGGTTGATTGGTCATCAAGATCTAAGGGTGGAGAATGACACTCAAGATTGGACAAGAAGTTGGTGCACTATATAAAGGGTCACCTAGCTTCATTCTTAACAACAATGTGACATAACTTGTGATCAAAAGTGAGACAATTTTAAAGAGTGCAAAGACACAATACAAGAGAGACTCATTTGTAAGGCTAGTTGTTTAGAAGAGTGAGTAGAGTAGAAAGGGGATTGAAGGGCTTGTAAAGGGAATTTTCTTGGGAAAATTCCAAGGTTAGTTCTCATCACTTTCTGTTTCTTTTTCTTCTTTGTTTCTTCAAGAACTTAGGTTTCTGGGAGAGGGGTTGCTGTGATTGTAAAAGAACCATTGATTAGTGTAGAGAGTTCAGGCGAACTCACAGGGATGTAGGCTATTACAGAACCTCGATAACAAATTGCTTGTGTTCTTTTCTTTCTTGCTTTCGTTTGCTATTTCATTTCATTACAAGTTATTCTAGACTTAGGTGTTTGGAAGATCACCACCTGGGCATCTTGTCAAGGTGATTTCCAACAATGTTCCTTTCCTTAGCTTAGTTTCTTTAAGTTGGTCATTTTATGCTTCCTAAGTTAGATGCTCTCTTTTAAGTTGTTTATTAAGTCTTCTAATATTATATAAATTTGGATCTCTCTAGGTTCATGAAGGATTTAGAGCCTTTTTTGGTCCATTTCACCTACACACACATGCATGCACCCACACATATGTTCACATACCTACACACACATGTATGCACCTACACATACCCGTACTAATGTGCATACACTTGCACACACCTCCACACACCTTCACACACCCACATATATGTACACAGACTTATAGACACCCGCACTCATGTGAACACATAGTTTCACACTCTTGCACACGCATGTATACATTTTCATGCACTTAATACATGTAACAACCCATCCCATGTGAGCTCTACCCGAGATGGTATCGTCACTTTTCAGAACGCAGCATGACTTGTATGCCACAACTATTTAGTTTGTAACTTGAAAATAATTACAAACGTTTGTCTCAACTCTTTTACTGAGGACATACAAAATTTCATTACAAAACTTATACAATAATTTATACTGATACATGTACATGTACAACATTCTTACTAATTTGCAGCTATGTACTTTTTCTTTTGTCTTTTTATTTTTTTTTCTTTTCTTTTCTTGTATACGGATGCCAACTACTAGGACTTACCTAGATATTTACTCTAAATCTCAAGTCAAAGAATGTACTAGTCTTACTTGCGACCTGAAATTTATTTAAATATTGGGAAATAAGCTTCACAAGCTCAGTGAATTTAAATTTACTACAAGTACTCAATTTTAATACTTTTAATCATATTTTAATCACAATTCATATATAAAATTCAATATACTTTCATTCATTCAATTGTTCTCATCTCATATCATTTTCATATATTTCAGTCATTATATAAATATCGTATCAAATATCAAGTTCATCATTATTTTCATCACAATCATCTCATAATGAGATTCACAATCATATAATCACAATTTCACAGTCATTTTGATGTATCAATATCTCAATAATTATAAACAAATAAATGAATGCATAAATTTTTTTCTTTCTTCACATCTCATTATATCACATCTCATCATAATCATTTTTATTTATTTTTCACATCACATCTTATCTATACTATCACAAGTATGGGTAATTTCATCCAATTTTGGGTATCCATACCAGTCTTTGGTACAACTATTAGGGATGTCTCCCCACATGCCAACATGTTTCATCCAGACCAACTATAGTTCTAGCCTTCTCCAGGACCACACACTCCATCTCTATAGTGGCTCGACAATGCATATGAACAAACATATACTAGCAAACATAGCGTATCATTTCATCATATTAATCAAATGATTTTCTTTTCATAAAATCTCATTTTTTCATAAGAATTTACTTATTCTTTTAGGTATACAATTTCATCAACTTATCATATATTCATGTTTTTAGTCATTAGATTATGCTCAAACTAACACGTGATTATTGTGTACAGCTGAGGTGTCGATCCCACGAGGAAGAGCGAACAACAAGAGAAAATGTAAACCTTGACACAAAATGAGGAAATTCAAATGAGAGAATCTGAGTTTTGATAATGAAATTATGTGAAAGAGTTGTGTAAATATAATGAAGAATTCAATAGAGAAATAAAAAGGTTTCGGGAATCTTTCCTAAGCTCGTTGCCTTATTCTAATCTTGACTCAGTTATTTTTTATCTCGATTGCTGGTTTCACATCCCAAACAAACAATCGGTAAATATTCAATCACAGCACATTAACACTTTAATGTAATTGCTACAAATCACTCCTTGATTTCAATTCAAGCACACATGACCAATCTTATAGATTTATCAAGAAACAACAATATATTTCAGTAATAATACCGTAGTAATGGACAAACCTATAAGATGAATCTACCGAACTCAATCACATCCAACAACTTGACATAAGAAGAGCTTGACTAGACTTATATGGAGGAGAAAAGATGCAATCACCGGATTAAGAGAAAATCTTCTAATTCTTTACTTAATCAATGAGTAAATCATAAATAATGTTTAACAATAAATCCTTACAATTGAATCAAGAATGGAAATAAGAACAACTACACCTAGGAATTCATCCCTTAGCCTTGCATGGAGATTAGTTGGACATTTGGCTCATGTTTGAGGAAGAAGAACAATTGTAGCTCTCCCAATTCCAGCCTCCTTTTCAAATGTTCTATATATAACTTATAAGGTTTAGGGGCATTTTTGGCTCAAAAAGGTCATTAAAACGCTGTAATTAGGTCTGAAACGAAAACAGGGGACCGTGCAAACGCCGCGGTGCCACCTTGGACCTGGCTTTCTCAAGTTTCTGGAGGCCGCGACGCCACCTTGGTTTGCTTCAGCTTCTAAAAGTTTCTGGTGACCACAGCGCACACCTTCTGTGCTGCGGCATGGAACAGTTTCGAAACCACTCCTTTACTCCGATATGTATAGACTCTTGGCACTTTAAGCAATGTTAGTTTTTCCATCTCTTTTAAACCCAAAATACCTGAAAATGCATCGAAATAAATCAATCTACCAAGAATGAACACTTTAGAATTGTTAAGGCATAAATGTGTAATTCAACCCTAGATCAACTCTAAAATGCTAACAAATAAGTACTATTAAGATGCATTTTATGACTCTCATCAGAACCCCCAACTAGCTTATTACTAGTCCCTAGTAATTAAAGTGAGAAACAAGACAATATGAAATGAATTCTATAGTAGAAATCAAAACAAAATAAACCAATATTAGCGTTAATCCAAGAGTAATTCAATTTTTTGTCTCAAAAACCATGCATAACACACAGCACATAGAATCATTAAATATCACTCAAGTCCAAAAATAATCCAATATCAACCTTAAAATTGTTATCGACTCTTAACATCCATCTTACCACACTCTATTAATCCAAACATCCGGATGATTTTATGCACTACATTCATGAATACAAGTCTTTGCCTCTAAAAACATGTTAAATTGCGTGACATCAATAACAAATCAAGCTCCATAAGCTCACTTTTCAAATCACTATCCACTAATGTAGAAAAATCACACTACTGGGTCTTTAAAAGGCTTGTAACGTTAGGCTAAGGTAAAGGTCAAGAAAGAACAGGAAGGATTAAACAAGTAAAAGAACTAAGTCTTTTAATTTAAACACAACTACTTTAAGCACTAGAAAACCTTTCTTCGACACCCAACTTAGTCGACCATTTTTCGATCATTTCTCTCAATAAATCACCACTTTTTTTTTTCTTTTTTCGTTGCCATAATTCAGTTTTTTTTTTATTTTTTTTTATTTTGGCACATAATCATTCACTTTCGTTTTCATTTTTTTACTCTTTTCCACAACCCCTAACTTATCTCCTTTAATGTACTTGGGTTATGGTAATAATATATATATTTTTTTCTTATTTCCATCCTAACTCCTCTTAAGTGCTTCTCAACAAATGTGTAAAAACTTGGTTCTCTTAGAAGAAAGGTAAGGATAAAATATTTTTAGGCTCATAAAGGTAAGTAAATGGGTTATCGAAAGAAACAAACCTCAATTTTTTTAAGAAAAAGGCTCAAACAGATGACTAGCAATAAATATAACAAGAGTAAGGTTTGAAGGGTTTAAACGCTCCAAAGATGGCCTATATCATGTCCTAAGTAATGTGCATTCTAGGATTTAACCTCAAGTGATTATCAAATAAGTTCTAGAGCTTGTCGAGATCGCAAAAAGTATTCACAAAACAATCGCACATAAAACTTCTTTAAATGCTTTAGACTAAACATGCAATCATACCACAAACTAGAGTCTCAAACCAAATCAAGATTGACACTTAAATTATTCTCCAACCGAATCAAGATTTAACTTCTTCTAAATGCTATATGTTATCTCAATTAAACTCATATCAATGACATGTAAATCAACTCCAAGGCAAACACAAAGCATTTTTTTTATTTATCCTAACAAACAAAAAAGGGAAAGTGACACCCAACAATTCAATGTTATGGAATAAAAAATGTGTTTCCTCGACCCCCAACTTAAGATAAGCATTGTCCTCAATGTGAAAGTAAAAGTTAAGGAAACACCCTTTTTAACCAAAGGTGCGAGGAACCAAAAATTGTGCATGACCATTTGAGCTCCATACCGTTCCTCTTTGTGAAATTTCGATCACTAACATGGAATCAAAACAAACAAAAAGAAGGAAACTACGGTGTAACATGAAGATTCTCACCGAATGTTAGGTTAGCACATCAAAACTAAAGAAATAACTAAAAATGAAAAATGAAGTACGAAAAATAAAAATAATGAAAAAGAGTACAAAATAAAGGTTAATACAATCATCCAATAATAAAATAAAATGAAATAAACAAGAGATAACCCAAAGCTAATCCTCCATGTCTTCGTACTCCTCTTCTTCCTCCTCCTCTATAGCTGGATCAAAGGATGAGCCCGGATAGGTTGGCAAGGTGGGAAAATGATCCATATCACAACTGGTGGTGGAAGCAAGGTGTTGGAATATCTGACCAAAAGAAGAGTACACCGTCGATTGACAGTCTGCTTGCCTGGCCAAGAATCGTTCCTGACGATTAAACCTATCATGCAAGAATTTCTGATGCTCATCAAATCAAATCTCTAAACGCTCAAGGTGCTCTGCAACAATCAAATTCTTAAGAGGGGGAGGGGTGGCAGTAACCACTGCTCCCTCTCCCGGAGCTTGTGACCTTGATGCCTTAATTACATTGAGCATGCCATCATCAACAGGCTTCTTGGGGTGCTGAGCTTCCTCATCAGTACTGTACTGGACAGCGGCTCGGATGCATAATTGGGTAATCAATGAAGGGAAGTACAATCCAAACTTTTGTCTCACAGTGTGCATGATAGAATTAAACATGATTTGGCCCACATCAATAGTCATCCCCATCAAAATGGCATAAATCAGAACAACCCTCTCAATAGTAACATCACTATAGTGTGTAGTAGGCATCATCCTCTGACACACAAAATATTGCCAAACCAGAGCATTGACAGTTAGAGAAGTACCGGGCAAGGTCTTAGGATTATCACCTGACATTTTCCAAGTCGTACCCGAAATATAGAGTGTATTGCAAACCTTTTCATAGTCAATATTAGAAAAATATGCAATATACTCATTATTCTCTATGTCAGGTAGCCCATAAAATCTGTTTATAGATGCACTGCTAAAACAAAGTGTTTTTCCCCTCACCATCACCTTTCTATTCCTATGCTCTTCCGCATTAGCATAGAATTCTCTAACCACGTTAGTAATAGAATTAGGTGGTTGTTTGCAAATGCACCCCAATTCCTATCAATAATCATCCTAAACAAAGTTGGGTTTCCCCTCTCTGTGATAGTGAACCCTCTCTCAGGAATGGGTCTCCTAGCATGCATTAAGCTATCATATCTTTCACTAGCTTCATAACTGACAAATTTACTCTCATTATACTCTTCGGGTTGTTTTCCCCCTTTGTCTCTTAGTTTTAGGTGCCATTTGAACTAATTTCTAAGATAAGAGAACTAAATCAAATGCAACCACTGAAATATAACAAGTCCACAACAAAGAGAAGGAAATTGATCTTACTTGATGCCCAAAGTTGGAGAGAAGATCAACAAACTTGAAATCCTCTTGAAAACCCAAAATCTTCTTAGAACCAAGCTTTTTGGAGAAATTTGAAGCAAAATCTGCACATAAGTGAGAAATTCTTCAAGAAACTGCGTTAGAATCAAGAGAACATGGGAAAGAGTGGATGGGTAAGGAGGGATTTTGAGAGAGGATGAGAGAGAGTTGAGTGTGTTGTTATGCCTTTTATGAAAAATGAAGAATAAATTAAAACACTGTTCATGAGCTGGCGTCGCGACTTGGACTCACTCGCACCGCGGCTTCATGACCTAATACCCAAATTAGTGTATATTGTGTGCCGCGGTGCACACTAAGCCTTGCCACGGCGCGGGCTCGTGCTCTGTTTTTGGTGCTTCCTGCTGAACGATGAGCGAGATGGGCTGGGTGAGGTGCGATGCACGAGCTGGATTTCATAAGGGCTCGGCAGGGCGAGGCTTGCTGGGCTGGGCCACGGCATGAGATGGGAACAAAACTATTGGTATTTTGTCCAAGGTTTAAACATGTAAAATCAGCATTAGGTCCACCAGTGTACACCGTGGCCCAGCCTTGTGCGCCACAGCCTCTAGCAGCTAGGATATTTTCCTCCTCCAGGCTGTGTCGTAGCCCAGACTCCCTATGCCGCGGCACCTAGAAAGGCATGAAGTTCCACCACTTGCAAGCCACGGCCTGCCCTGTTCTGGGCCGTGGCTTGAAGGCACAGTGATACACATTGGTTCAGCCTTTTGAAAGGGTGCGTGAGGCATATTCAAAACGCACAGGATCACTTAGGATTGATGAGGGGCTATGGTTAATTGGTCCTCAAGATCTAAGGGTGGAGATTAACTCTCAAGAGTGGTTAAGAAGTTGGGACACTATATAAAAGGTCACCTAGCTTCAATCTCCATAAGTGTGAGGAATAACTTGTGATTGAAAGTGAGATCAATTACAAGAATGCAAAGACACAAAGCAAGAGAGACTCATTGTAAAGGTTGGTTGCTTAGAAAGATAGAGTAGAATAGAAAGTGGATTCAAGGGCTTATAAGTGGAATTTTCTTAGCCAAAATTCCAGGGTTAGTTCTTATCACTTTCTTATACTTCTTCTTCTTTCGTTCTTCAAGAACAATAGGTTTCTTGGAGAGGAGTTGTTGTAACTTGTAAGAACCATTGATTTAGTGCAGAGGGCTTGGAGGAGCTCACGGAGACGTAGGCACATTACTAAACCTCGATAACAAATTGTTTGTTTTTCTTTTTTGCTTTGATTGGTTGTTGTTTCTTTTAATTACAAGTCACTCTAGATTTGGGTGTTTAGAACATCACCTCTTGGGATCATTGAGGGTGGCTTCCCAATAGTGGTATCAAAGCTAGAGAAGATACCACAATAGTTGTATCAGAGCTAGAGGAGATACTAACAAGTGGTATCAGAGCTTTGGTGAGCGGGTATCGGAGCTGGAACAGAAGGTATCGGAGCAAGACTCCAAGAATCAAAGAACAACTTCTTAGGTGATTTAAGAACGGAGTAAAGATCAAGATAGAATCGTGTTCTTGAGGGTGATTCAAGAACGGTATTGAGATTAGTCTTCGATCATGTTCTTGAGGTTTAGAAGAAGTTGGAAAGCAAGTTTGGGTACTACATAAATCTGGGATTTTCTCTGCAAGATGGCTTCGAACTTCATTGTTGAGAAGTTTGATGGAAAAGGAGACTTTTCTCTTTGGAAGCGAAAAATCAAGGCTATTCTTATGCAACAGAAGGTAGAATTGGCTATTGGAGAAGATGATGCTTTTCCAGCAAGTATCACGGAAGTCCAGTGGATTAAGATGAAGAAGATGGAATATAGCACCATCTTTCTACATATCTCGGATAGTATCACAAAGGAGTGCGGAGACTCGGAAGATCCAGCTGTCATATGGAAGAAACTAGATGAGTTGTATCTTACCAAAACTCTCCCTAATAAGATTTATCTTCTTAAACAGATCTTTGCTTTTAAAATGGATCATAATAAAGAGTTGCGAGATAATCTTGATGTGTTTAACAAACTAGTTCAAGATTTGGGTAGTTGTAGTATAACTTTCCCGGATGAACAATTTGCTGTTATGTTGTTAAATTCTCTTCCTGATTATTTTGAGAGTTTGAGTAATGCTATTCAATATGGAAGAGATACACTAACCAAGGAAATTGTGATCAATGCTATAAGGGCTGATGATTTCAATGCCAAGATGAGGGAAGCATCAAGTGGAAAAGGGTTGTTTGTTAAAGGAAGGCCAACAACTCGGAATGGCAGTAGCATACATGGAAACTATCGGGAGAAATCAAAGGATAGAGGGTAGAGCCATGGGAGAGCACATTCCAAACCAAGATTTAGAGGAAAGAGGTCCTTCTATTGCAATAAGGAGGGTTACTTTAAGAAAGACTGTAAGAAGAGGTTGTGGGATAAGAGAGGAAGAAGCCATACCAACAATTGAGAGGCTTCGGTTACCAAAGGAGAATAGCAAGATGATGTTCTTGTTATGTGCTCAAATGTGATCAGGAGGCAAGAAGGCAGCGAGAGATGGATCTTGGATACCGGGTGCATTTATCACATGTACCCTCACAAGGATTGGTTCAATAATTTCAAGGAAAGGAAATCAATGATGGAAAGGTTTTCTTGAGGAATGACACTTCTTGCCAAGTGAGGGGGATATGAGACATCTAGTTGAGGATGTTTGATGGAGTCATAAAGCTATTGCGGAATGTGAGGTATCTCCCAGATTTGAGGAGGAATTTGATCTCATTGGGGTAGCTAGATTCCATGGGATATACATACAAGGCAGAGGGAGGAAAGATCAAGGTAACCAAGGGATCTTTGATAGTAATCAAAGCAGCAATAAAGGATGGACTCTATGAGATTATCAGATAAACAGAAATCAATGATCAAGCAGCAAGCTTGATGGCTGAGATGGATAGGGCAGCCCTTTACCACACTCACTTGGGACATATGAGCGAAAAGGGCTTGCAAGTTCTCAGCAAGAATGGTCTACTTGGTGGTGACAAAGTAGAGAAATTGGATTTCTGCGAGTGTTGCGTTCTTGGGAGGCAACACCGGGTCAGCTTCAACACCGGAGTGCACAAGTCTAAGGGCATTCTTGACTACATTCATTTGGACCTAGGGACCAGCAAGAACACCAACATAGGGAGGTAACTTTTACTTTCTATCTTTAATTAATGATTATTCAAGAAAGGTTTGGGTTTATTTGCTTAAAAATAAATTAGATGCTTTGTATAAATTTGTGGTGCGAAAAAAGTTGCTGGAAACTCAAACGAGCAGGGTAGTTAAGGCTTTACGAACCGATAATGGCTTAGAATTTTTCAATAAGGATTTTGATAAATTCTGTGAATTAAATGGCATTCTAAGACATAGAACGGTTGTAAAAACACCTCATAAAAATGGAGTTGCTGAGTGGATGAATAGGACCCTTATGGAAAAGGTTAAGTGCATGTTAATAGGATCTGAATTACCAAAATATTTTTAGGGGGAAGCTGTGTCTACAGCTGTATATTTGGTTAATAGATCACCCTCTAAGGCTTTAGATCTTAAGACTCCCATGGAGATGTGGAGTGGAAAACCCCCTGAGTTGAGCAACCTTAAGACTTTTGGATGTGCTACATATGCACATCAAAAGGATGATAAACTTAACCCAAGGTCTAGAAAATGTGTGTTTCTAGGGTATGGTGATGGGGTTAAGGGATATAGGTTATGGTCCTTAGAGAAAAAAGAATGAAACTTATAATAAGCAGGGATGTTATTTTTAATGAATTGTTAATTCCTTACTTAGAGAAAACTAACCATGCAAGGGATAGTGAGCAAACCAGTCCAGAATTTGTGAAGCATAGCATCAAGGAGAATTCAGTTCAGGTAGAACAAGGATGGCAAGAGGGTTTAGACCAGGTAGAGCTTATTGATGAAGGCCAAGCTCAGGACACTCAAGAAGTGCCTGAACTGGAAGGGGATGATGCAACAAGTCAGAATGACTACCAGCTCACAAGGGACCAGGAAAGGAGGGTGGTTAGACCACCTTTGAGATATGGTTTTGCGGATGCTCATGTAGCAGCTCCTTGGACAGAAGGAGGGGTTGAACCAAAAACTTACATGGATGCCATAGAATGCAAGGATTCGTCAAAGTGGTAGCTAGCTATGGAGGAAGAAATGGATTTTTTGAGGAAGAACAATTGTTGGGAATTGGTGCCCAATCCAAAAAAACAGAGAGTTGTGGATTGTAGGTGGATCTACAAGATCAAAGAAGGGAACACTCCAGGGGATGAAGTCCGGTATAAAGCTAGGTTGGTGGCGAAGGGGTTCTGATTACGCCCAAAGTGTAACGCGGTACTTGTAGTACAGCTTTGGGGTGTCGATTCTACAGGGAAACAAGCTAATTACAAATGAAGGTGTAAACCTCAACACAAACGGAAAAGATTGATTGAAAGAATCTGAATTGAGTAATGTGAAAATAATTGAGTAATTGTAATGAAGAATATAATGGAGAAACAACAAGGTTCCGAAAATCCTCCCTAGGTTCGTTGCCCTAATCCTAACTTGATTCAGTTGTTTTTATCTCGATTGCAAGTTTTACATCTCAAACAGGCAATCAGCAAATATTCAATTAAAGCGCATGTATAAACCCTATTGTAATTGATTTGAATTATTCTTTACTTTCAAGCACACATGAACTAACTTATAAATTATCAAAAGATGACGATATATCTAAATGACAATACCGCAGCAATGGAAAAATCTATAAAAGAGATCTACCGGACTCAATCGCAGCCAAATAAATACACATAAGAAGAGCATAACTAGACTTATATGGAAAAGAAGCATGCAATCACCGGACTAATAAAAAAATCTACTAATTAAATTAAAGAATAAAACATAACAATGTTTAAAATAATATCCAACTACAACTGAATAAAATAAAGGAAAATAAGAACAACTACACCTAGGGATTCATCCCTTCGCCTTGCTTGGAGATTAGCCGGCTATGGAGCTTATGCTTCCTTGAGTTGCCTCCGGCCTCTCAACGATCATCTCCTCCTTGGTAGCGAAAGCTTCGGCGATTCCTTAGCTTGCCCTCCAAAATTATACTTCGGATTCCTCCTAAAGGCCCTCTAGATTGCTCCTAAAAGCCCTCTGGATTCACTCTCTGATGATTTCCGATGAGCTCCGATTGATGCCTAAAGCTGAAGTGGAGTGGGTCTTATATAGGCAAACTCCTGGAGGGCTATGTGTTTTCTAACCGATGTGGGATATTGCCCGAGTGCGCT
Source organism: Bretschneidera sinensis (assembly GCA_023935145.1). Taxonomy (NCBI): domain Eukaryota; kingdom Viridiplantae; phylum Streptophyta; class Magnoliopsida; order Brassicales; family Akaniaceae; genus Bretschneidera; species Bretschneidera sinensis. Next base: position 94,695,767 of record CM043702.1, read on the forward strand.
CGATCACAGCCTTAGTGCGCTCAATCGCAGATTTTCGTGCTCGATCGCAGTTGCGCTGCAGAGTACTTCTTGGTCGATGTGGGATGTGCGCTTGATCGCACTACTTGTGTGCTCGATCGCAGTACAGGCAGCAATCCATCTTGTCCTTCCAGAAGCATGGGATCTTGGCCTTTTAAGCAACCATCGCTTATTTTTCTCTTTTAAACTCAAAGTTCCTGAAAATTGCACTGAAATAAGTCAGTGGTCTAATAATATTACTTTAGAGTTATTAACACATAAAAGCGCAATAAAGACCGAGATCAATCCTAAAATGCTAACAATTAACCACTGTTGAGAAGCATTTTATGACTTTCATCACAACCCACAACTAGCTTATTGCTAGTCCCTAGCAATTCAAGCGAAAACAAAGGATGAATTCCACGATGGGAATCAAAGTAAATGAAAAGCAATATTAGTGTTAAACCAAGAGTAATTCACTTTTGTCTCAAAAATTGCAAATAGCACATGGCACATAGAATCATTAAATATCACTTAAGTCCAAAAATAATCCAAACATCAATCTTAAAATCGTTATTGACTCTTAACATCCATCTTACCACAATCCATTAATCCAAATACCCGGATGATTTTATGCATAACATTCATGAATACAAATCTTGGCCTCTTAAAACATAATAAATTGTGTGACATCAATCACAAAAACAAGTTCCATATGCTTACATTTCAAACCACTCTCCACTATTGTAGAAAAATCACACTACATTGGATCAACAGATCATTAATAAGCTTGTAACGTTAGGCTAAGGTAAAGGCTAAGGAAGAATTCTCAAGTAAAATAACTCAATCTCTTAGCTTTAAACACAATCACTTTAAGCACTTGATAACCTTTACTTCAACACCCAACTCTTTCAACCATTTTTTGAGCATTTCTTTCAACAAATCACCATTTTTTTCTTTTCTTTTTCTTTCTTTCTTCTTTCTTTGCCATAATTCTTTTTTTTTCTTTTCTTTTCCATAACCCCCAACTTATCTCCTTTAATGTAATTGGGTTGTGGTAGTGATATGTTTTCATATTTCCGCCCTTACTCCTTTTAAGTGCTTCGCACAACATGTGTATAACTAAGTTCTTTTAAAAGAAAGGTAAGGATAAAATACTTTTAGGCTCATAAAGGTAAGTAAATGGTTTTTCGAAAGAAATAGGGCTCAATTTTTCTTTTCAAGAAAAAGGCTTAAATAGATGACTAGTGATAAATATAGCAATGGTAGGTTTGAAAGGCTCAAACTGTTCAAAAATGGCCTATATCATATCTAAGTAGTGTGCATTCTAGGAATTCACCTAAAGTGATTATCAAGTAAGTTCTAGAGCTTGTAGAGACCGCAAAAACATTCACAAAATAATCACACATAAAACTTTTCTAAATGTTTAAGACTAATCATACTATCTTACCACAAACTAGAGTCTCTAACCAAATGAAGATTGATACTTTAATTAATTTCAAACCGAAGCAAGATTTAACTTCTTCAACATGCTATCTACTATCTCAAGATTTGACTCTAAGGCTAACACAAAGCATGCTAAACAAAAACAAAGATGAAACCAAGCAGTTCAATGAAAGAAAAAGAATATATTTCCTCCACCCCCAACTGAAAAATTACATTGTCATCAATGTTAAAGAAAAGGTAAAGGAAACTCCCTTTGTAAGCAAAAGTGCACGGAAGCTGAAATTTGTGCACCTTCATATGAACTACATGCTGAACATCTTGTTGAAAGTCTGATCTACAACAAAACAAATTAAAGACTCCCACTGTGTGTTAGCACACTAAAAATTAAAATTAAAATGCATTCAATAATAAATAAAAAAAACAAAACAAATAAACAACACAAAAAGAAAAAAATGTACCTCTGTTGTGTGGTCAAGGTAAGTAGACAGGATCCATAAGTGGAATGTCTTCCACTTCCAGATCTTGCCTATCCCTTAAGATCTTAAGGCGTTGATCATTGACTTTAAAGACCCGGCCATCTTTAGTATCCTCAATTTCTACCGCCCCATTTTCAAAAACATTTTTCACCACCAAAGGGCCGATCCACCTCGACCGAAGTTTTCCAGGATGCTTATGGAGTCTAGAGTCGTATAAGAACACCCGATCATTAGGTTTAAACAGTTTCCTCAAAATATTTTTATCATGGAATACTTTCATCTTAGCCTTATAGATTCTAGAGTTCTCATAAGCATCATTCCTTAACTCCTTTAACTCGGTCAACTGATATTTCCGAAGCTTATCGGCTTCTCCTATGTCAAAATTAAAAGATTTGATTGCCCAATACGCTCGATGCTCGAGCTCTACAGGTAGGTGGCAAGGCTTTCCAAAAACAAGCCGATAAGGTGACATACCTAAGGGAGTTTTAAAAGCAGTACGGTATGCCCAAAGTGCATTAACAAGTCTCAAACACCAATCCTTGCGATCTGGGTTAACCGTTTTTTCTAAAATTTGTTTGATTTCCCTATTAACAAGCTCTACTTGTCCAGTAGTTTGAGGATGATAGGCAGTGGAAATTTTGTATAACACCCCATATTTTCGCATTAAAGCTTCAAAAGAATGGTTGCAAAAAATGTGTACCTTGATCACTAATTATAGCATGTGGTGTACCAAATCGAGATAACACATTTTCTTTGAGAAATTAGATTACCCTCCTATTATCATTGCTTCGGCAAGCTGCAGCCTTTACCCACTTAGATACATAATCTATTGCCACAATGATGTATTGGTATCCAAAGGAAGGAGGAAAGGGTCCCATAAAATCGATACCCCAACAATAAAAATTTCAATTACTAAAATAGAGTTTAAGGGCATCATATTTCGATGGGACACAGCTCCTAACTTTTGACACCTTTCACATGAGTGACAGTAGGTGTTTGCATCTTTAAACAAGGAAGGCAAATAAAATCCACACTACAAAATTTTTGCAGCGGTTTTTTTCATTGAAAAGTGACCTCCACAAGCTTGTGAGTGACAAAAGTCTAAGACACTTGCAATCTCTTCATTAGAGATGCAACGCCTTAGAATTTGGTCAGGGCAATACTTGAAAAGATAGGGGTCATCCTAATAGAAATTACATACCTCGTATAAGAATTTCCTCTTGTCTTGAGCACTTCAATCTATTTGTATCTCACCTGTAGCCAAATAATTTACAATGTGAGCAAACCAAGGTAGAGAAGTAATTGATAGTAATTGCTCATCTGGAAAATCATCCTTGATTGGCATGTCATCACAGGTGTCCTCGAAAGTAAGTCTTGAAAGATGATCAGCCACTACATTTTCCACTCCCTTTTTGTCTTTGATGGTGATGTCGAATTCTTGTAGGAGGAGGATCCATCGGATCAGGCGTGCTTTAGCATCCTTCTTTGTAAGAAGGTACTTGAGTGCTGCATGATCTGTAAAAATAAGAATAGGGGAACCAATTAAATAAGTACAAATTTTATCTAAAGCAAATACTATAGCTAGTAATTCTTTTTCAGTTGTGGAGTAATTCATTTGAGCACTATTTAAAGTTTTACTAGCATAGTAAATGACAAATGGTTTTCCTTCTCTTCGCTGTCCAAGAACAGTACCAACAGCATAGTCACTAGCATCACACATGATTTCAAAGGGTAAATTCCAATCAGGTAATTGCATTATAGGTGCTGAAGTAAGCTTGCCAATCAGTGTTTTAAAGGCCTCTTGACAAGCTTAAGTCCACTTAAATGGGGCATCTTTAATTAAGAGGGCACATAGTGGTCTAGATATGTTGGAAAAATTTTGTATGAACCTCCTATAAAAGCCAGCATGACCAAGGAAAGATCTCACATCCTTTATTGTCTTAGGTGTAGGCAATTTAGAGATTAATTCAATCTTAGATTGATCAACCTCTATTCCTTTAGAAGAGACAATATGCCCTAAGACAATACCGGATGGTACCATGAAATGACATTTTTCCCAGTTTAAAACCAATTTTTTTTCCTCACATCGAATTAATACTCTTTCCAAATTCATTAAGCATGTATCAAATGAAGATTCAAAAACAGTTAGGTCATCCATAAAAACCTCTATGCAATTTTCAACCATGTCACTAAAAACACTCATCATGCAACGTTGAAAAGTGGTAGGTGCATTACACAATCCAAATGGCATTCTAAAAAAAACTTAAGTACCAAAGGGACAAGTAAAAGTGGTTTTATCCTGATCTTCTAATGCAATTTCAATTTGATAATAGCCAGAATAACCATCTAAGAAACAGTAAAAAGGATGACCAGCTACACGCGCAAGAATTCGATCAATAAAAGGGAGTGGGAAGTGGTCTTTCTGGGTGGCAGCATTTAGTTTTCTGTAATCAATGCACATACGCCACCTGGTCACATGTTTTGTAGGGACTAACTCTCCTAGGTCATTCATTACCACAGTGACTCCGGACTTTTTGGGAACGACTTGTGTAGGACTTACCCATTTACTGTCAGCTATGGGATATATAATACCCGCATCTAACAGTTTCAACACTTCATTTTTCACTATTTCTTTCATAGTGGGGTTAAGTCTACGTTGAGGGTCTCTACGAGGACTGGTTCCTTCATCCAAATTTATTTTATGGGAGCAGATCAGGGGACTAATTCCCTTCAAATCAGCCATGCTCCATCCTAAGGCTGATTTATGTGCAATTAAGGTCTGAATTAATTTCTCACATTGGGTCTCAGATAATTCAGATGAAATAATAACAGGAAAGGTATCACCTGGACTGAGAAAGGCATGCTTTAAACCCTTAGGTAGTGGCTTCAATTCGACTTTAGGTGCTTCCACACTTGAGGGGATTTGTTTTTTTCGCTTCTTTCATGCAACTCCTCGAACCTTGAGTGCCATGCCCGATTGCCATAATCCTGAGATTTGTCAAAGACAACACAAGTATCAATTATATCAAATTTATCATCAAATAAATCAATCTCAGAATTAACAAGAAAACTCTTAAAAGGATCAAAATCATGAGCCATAGAAACTCCCTCATCGATGAGTGACTCGATCATGTATGGTTTTCGTCATCATCTTCGGGCTGTTTTGCAACATTAAAAATGTTCACTTCTAAGGTCATGTTTCCAAAAGACAGCTTCATGAGTCCATTCCTGCAATTAATAAGAGCATTTGCAGTAGCAAGGAAAGGTCTACCCAAAATCAAAGGAATTCTAGAGTTAGTGTCAACAGCAGAAGTAGTATCAAGGATTATGAAATCAAAAGGATAGTAAAATTTATCAATCTGAATCAACACATCTGATGCGATGAAATTTACACTAGCAAGTGCACTAATCGTTCAAGTAATAAAATGATGAGTAAATATCGTTCCCAACGAGGACTGAACAAGTACTATGGAAGTTATGACTCAACCTTTACTGTTATTTGAGCAAATGAATAATTGTCAGAGAAAATGTTACTAACAATTAATTAAAGGGAAAAACATAACGCAATATTAAATAACGGAAGATTTGCAAACTTTGGAATGAAGACTCTTATGAATTAACGTGCTAACGACTCGACTTCACCTAAACCATAATTGACAAGAGTTTTGAATAGACAAGTTTCGTTTACTATGTTTTTCAAGATGGTAGAATCACCAATAAATTGGTTATCCTTATTCAGGTCTAACCACAATCTTAAGAATCATCAACTTTAAATATCCATATTCCAGGTCTATTCTAGATTAATTCAACTTAAGAAGCACTACATTAAATGGAATTCCTTTCAGTTAAATCTCCCTATTCGGTTACGGTTTAAACGGACCACATGAACTTCCTAGAATCCCTATTCGGTTACTCCTATTTCATTCATGGCATGTTTTACCCTGGCTTTGGATAGATAACAATCCAACATCATATTTATTAATTCAACCATTCATAAAAGCATAGCTTCTCTATTCGACACATCACCATGCCTCAAGAAGGAATCAAAATAATAAACAACATTAAGAACAATAAAACACACTCTTTGAAAAACAAAGCAAATTCCAACTTGTCCAAATAGCACTCATGACATAGGTTTAGGATCCATCTATCCTTAACACAAAAATATCTACTCCATAATAATATTTAAACAACCTATGTTAATATTATAAAACATCAACATAGCTAGATAGGAATAATACAAAACCGGAGAAGAATGATTTAAAAGCTTGATGCGTAGCTTCCCGGAGTGTCTCCAACTCTCCTTTTGCATCTCCTTTCCTCCAAATTCTGTTTTCTTCTTCTACGGCGCACCCCCCTCTCTCTTGTTCAGCTAGGGTTTCTATTTATAACATTCAAAATCTATGGGCTGGCGCTGTAGCGCCAACATCCCAGCGCTGCAGCGCCAAGACATATTTCAAACCCTATTCTGGCGCTGCAACTCCAACTTTCCAGCGCTGCAGTGCCAACTTTCTGTCCAAATTCCTCTCTTTTTTGCAAGCTACCAGCACTGCAGCACAAACATCCCAACGCTGTAGCCTTGAGTTTCTATCTCCTTCACGTATTTTGCCCTTCTAGTGCTCTCTAGTGCTCAGGCAAGTGTTTGCACAGAAGATTTCCAAGACTTAGCATTGATCATTCAACTAAAACAACTTATTAAAGAATAAGATAAACTAAACTCAAATTGCTAAAAACACATGCAACGCAATTCTAATGCTTAAAATCAATACCAAAAACGTGCCTAAAAGCAGTATAATAACATGATTTATTCAGAGTTGTCACACCCCCAAACTTATGTTTTTGCTAGTCCTCGAGCAAACTAAAACAAAATTCTATGCACACACATCCTAAGAGTGCGAGATGGTTTGATTAGATTTGGTATTACATGACTCAAAGATTGCATATAAATTATAACGCAAGAAAACTTTCCAAATGTTGCTAATGTCTAGAATTTCAAATTTATTGCTAACTATATCTTACATCAAATTCTTAAAACGTGTGTGTGTGTAACACCTTTATAAACTTAATCATCTCGCCACTCTGATCGGTTTATGCAAGCAGGTAGGATAATGCCAATCTTTCAAAGTCCATAAGCTTGCTTTTCACACCACTCTGCACTAATGTAGGCCATGACAGTACCCGAGATCACCAGGACTTTATTCAGCTTATAACTTTAGCTAAGGTTAAGGTATGGTAAAAGATTTATTTGAGGCTCACATTACCTTAAGCACATCAACCAATAACAATTTTATTTCAAACTTTCCCTCAGTTATCATGGAATACTTCTAATACTTTTGCTATTGTTACATCTTCTTCTTCTTCTTTTCGCTTTTTTTTTTTCGTATGCTTGTACTATAGTAGCACCAGTCTTTATTTCCGTGTGCATTAATGAAACTACAACATAGCATGTACACGACAATCAAACACGGCTTTGCCAGCTGCCTGTGAAAGGCAGAATACAACTTGATCAAATAGGTCGTGTGGTAAACTTTTTAACTTCGATCTTTCCCTTGGTCACTCTCGATGGAAAATATTTGGTACTTAACACAGCCAAGTCAAAGACCGCTTTCTCTTGCTCAATCCTCTGCCACCACTTAAGAAAATAGTCTATTCATTAATCGATGTGCTTACAGGTGAAAGGTAGAGTTGTAGCAATTTTTTTTTTTCATGTTTTTTCTTTGAAAAATACATAGGTTAGATGATTGGGTGACAAAACAATAGATATCCAAGCTCAAAATGGGAAATCTAAGGATAATCACATATCAAGGGTTGGCTAGAAAGGCTCAAACTTTCCACACATGGCCTGGATCCTTTCTTTGGTACAGTACTACCTAGGATTTTGCCTCGAGTGGTCTTCAAACAAGTTCTAGAGTCCAAGAGATCACAACACTACACTGCTCACATAAACGCCCTCCAAAACAGCAAGACAACAAAGTGCTTAGGTGTAAGTGCTCATTGTGTTCAAAGAGTTCGATGTAAAATAAATCCAACAACAAATTCAAGCACACAGATAAACGAAACATTTTTCAAATTTTCGATGGCTATAATCAAGTCGATATATTTTTCATCATCGGCAAAATCAAAATCAAAATCAAACAACAGAAAGAACTAAGATAAAACAAACAGAAAAATAAATAGAAACGTGAGCAGCACACAACACTCAAATAAAGTTCCCACCCCTAAACTTAAATGACACATTGTCCGCAAAGTATTTTGTTTTGAATTATAAAGAAAGAGAAAGGAACTCCCCTGATTAGTCGGAACCCGAATCAGTTGTCCTCGTCAATGTCCTCATCCTTCGGATAATTGCTATGACCGGGATATGGTGGTGCAATGAGGGAATAAGGTTGAATTTTAGTGATTTGGGGAGAGAGAGCTGCTGGAAATCAGACTTGGAATTGACCTAACAGTGGAAGAGCTGTCTATTAAAAAAAAATTAGTGTGCGACCTGGTGCTATAGCCCCAACTTTCCAGCGCTGCAGCGCTAAATCTCTGGACAGTTCAGCATATGAGCAGTACCAGCGTGTGGGGGCATGACTTGGCGCTGTAGCGCCCAAAGTGTGAGGCTGCAGTGCTGAATCTCGGGCCTGACTCAAATCAATCATGAAAAAAAAACAATAAGAACTAATTTAAAACAATAAAAACTTAACTAAAAGACAGACTAAACAAAAACAAAATAAACACACAAAACAAATTCAAATGCAAGAAAAATAAAAACAAAATATTAGTTCTAATTTATAGTCTTTAGCTTGACTTTCCGATTTATTGCTCTTGGAGAATGGTTGTGGACGATTGAGGGTCAAATGTCCCCCTGATGTAGTGCTTCAATCTGTGCCCGTTGACCTTGAACGTCTCATTGTTTTTCTCGTGTCATAATTCAACGGCACCAAAAGGTGAAACACTTATCATGGTGTATGGTCCAGTCCACCGAGATTTTAGCTTTCCCGAAAATATGTGCCTTCTTAAGACTTCCAACAACCGTTCTTCCATTTTACCTGTCAACAAAGAAGATATTATAACAGGGAAAATATTTTTCTCTAAATAAGCATATTTCAAATGAGTAAGTAAAGTTTTTAATTCAGTTATTATTATTTGTTCCTCTGGCTCTTCTTTTCCCATTTCAGACTTCAAGTTCCTTGCTTCTTCTTCGTTGACGAGTTTTTCAGTGGTATTAGTTCCTGATTCCATGATGCATCTCTCCAAAGTATTTTCATTTAATGTTTTCTCCTGAAACTCCTCAATGAGGTTATCAACAACATCCACTTGAAAACAAGAAGAAGTAGAAAAGCTAGAAGGGTATTTCATAATTTTATACATATCAAAAACTACTTGCTCATCATTGACTCTTAAAGTCAACTTCCCTAGTTGTACATCAATTAAGGCTCTCCCTGTAGCAAGGAATGGACATCCAAGTATAAGAGGTACCTCACGATCCTCTTCCATGTCAAGAACAATGAAGTTTACAGGGAATATAAATTTATCAACCTTTACCAGTACATCTTCTATAATTCCCCATGGTCTCTTAATAAATCGATCAGCTAATTGAAATGACACTGTTGTTGTTTTGATTTCTTGTAGTCCAAGTTTCCTGAAAATTGAAAGAGGCATAAGATTGATTCTTGCACCAAGGTCGCATAAAGCTTTATCAAAGAATGAACTTCCCAAAGTGCAGGGTATAGTAAAACTCCCTGGATCTTTAAATTTTGGAGGTAGCTTGTTTTGCAGTATGGCGCTGCACTCTTCAGTTAACATCACTGTTCCGTGTTCCTCAAGCTTCCATTTATTCGACAAGATTTCTTTCAAAATTTTAGTGTAACTAGGCATCTGTGATAAAGCCTCTGCAAATGGAATGTTAATATGCAATTTCTTGAAAATCTCTAAAAATTTTGAAAATTGCTTATCTAATTTTTCTTTCATAAATTTCTGAGGATAGGGAAGAAGTGGCATATATTTAGTTTCAGAGTTAGAATCGATCAAACCTTTACCAGTAGACTTCTTTTCTGAAACAAGTTTCTCCTCTTGCATAGTCTCTTCATTCTCGCCTTCTTGATTAGAGATTTCTTTAGATTTTGGCTCATCCAATTGTGTGCCACTCCTTAGTGTTATGACCTTGACATCTCCTTAAGATTTTTGCTCGGAAGAGAGCCTTGTGCACGTCCAAATATTGTAGTTACTAGTTGGCCCACCTGAACTTCCAGATTTTTGATGGATGCTTCTTGATTTTGGAACCTAGTTTCTGCTGCATTTAAGAATTTGGCCATCATGTCCTCCAAGTTGGACTTTTTTTCTTGAGGTGGGTATTCAGGAGGAGGTTGTTTCGCATTGTTTTGATTCCACGAAAAATTCGGATGATTTCTCCATCCTGAATTATATGTATTGCTATATGGATTGTTTTGCCTATGAAAATTTGAAACAAAGTTAGCTTGTTCAACAGATGAATTAGATGTAAATTGATTACCTGCCTGACAATTACTGCTATAGTGGCCACTACCACCACACAATTCATATATAACATGTGTAGTAGGATAAGTCCATCTATCTTCTTGGTGAGAACCTCTATTTGTGCTGTTAAAGCTGTAACAACATCTATATTGTGCAATCCTAAGGCTCTGTTAACAAGTAACCTCTTAACTGGCCATTGATAAGAATTTGTGGCCATCTCTTCTAGTAAATCAAGAGCCTCTTCTGGAGTTTTTCTCATGATCGTGCCACCTGCAGCTGCATCAATCATATTTTGGGTTGTACTGGTTAAACCGTTATAAAAGGTTTGTACCTGCATCCAAGTGGGCAACTCATGATGAGGACATCTTCTCAAAAGGTCTTTAAAACGTTCCCATGCCTCATAGAGTGACTCCCGATCGACTTGCAAGAACATAGTAATTTCATTATGTAACTTTGCAGTTTTTGCAAGAGGGAAGTATTTCCCTAAAAAATTTTGTGCCAATTCTACCCATGTCATTATGGATCCTGCTGGCAAAGAAGTCAACCAGTTTTTTGCTTTATCCCTCAATGACAATAGAAAAAGCCTTAAGTGAATTACATCCTCTGATACTCCGTTATGCTTGAATGTATCACAAATTTCAAGGAAATTCGTCAAGTGAACATTTGGATCTTCATGCGATAGGCCCCCAAATTGTACTGAATGTTGAATCATTTGAATGATGGCGGGCTTAATTTCAAAATTGTTCGCTCGTATAGGTGGTCGTCTGATACTAGATTCAACACCATCCATCTTTGGCATAGCATAATCCCACAGTGCACGTTGCACCTTTGCATTGTTCCCTTCTGCCATTATATTAACTGTTACTGGAGCTGCTCTTCTCAAAGCGTGAAAAGTGCGCTCAATCTTTAGATTAAATTCTGCAAGTATTCTCCCACTAGTACGTGTCATGCACTAGAAACGAAAACCCTGCAAAATAGAGTTAAAAACCAAATTAACAAACTCTCAAATTAACTAGTAGAATCACAACAAATGTAATATTTTAATTCAGTCCCTGGCAACGACGCTAAAAACTTGATGCAATGAAATTTACACTAGCAAGTGCACTAATTGTTTAAGTAATAAAATGATGAGTAAATATCGTTCCCAACGAGGACTGAACAAGTACTACAGAAGTTATGACTCAACTCTTACTGTTATTTGAGCAAACGAATAATTGTCGGAGAAAAGGTTATTAACAATTAACTGAAGGGAAAAACAAAACGCAATATTAAATAACGAAAGATTTGCAAACTTTGGAATGAAGACTCTTATGAACTAACGTGCTAAGGACTCGACTTCACCTAAACCATAATTGACAAGAGTTTTGAATGGACAAGTTTTGTTTACTATGTTTTTCAAGATGGTAGAATCCCCAATAAATTGGTTATCCTTATTCAGGTCTAACCACAATCTCAAGAATCATCAACTTCAAATATCCATATTCCAGGTCTATTCTAGATTAATTCAACTTAAGAAGCACTACGTTCAATGGAATTCCTTTCAGTTAAATCTCCCTATTTGGTTACGGTTTAAATGGACCCCATGAACTTCCTAGAATCCCTATTTGGTTACTCCTATTTCATTCATGGCATGTTTTACCCTGGATTTGCATAGATAACAATCCAACATCATATTTATTAATTCAATCATTCATAAAAGCATAACTTCTCTATTCGACACATCACCATGCCTTAAGAAGGAATCAAAATAATAAACAGCATTAAGAACAATAAAACACACTCTTTGAAAAACAAAGCAAATTCCAACTTATCCAAATAGCACTCATGACATAGGTTTAGGATCCATCTATCCTTGACACAAAAATATCTACTCCATAATAATATTCAAACAACCCATGTTCATATTATAAAAATCAACATAGCTAGATAAGAATAATACAAAACCGGAGAAGAATGATTTAAAAGCTTGATGTGTAGCCTCCCAGAGTGTCTCCAACTCTCCTTTTGCGTCTCTTTTCCTCCAAATTCTGTTTTCTTCTTTTATGGCATTCCCCCCTCTTTTTTGTTCAGCTAGGGTTTCTATTTATAACATTTAAAATCTGCGGGCTGGCGCTGCAGCGCTAAGACATATTTCAAACCCTATTCTGGCGCTGCAGCGCTAACTTTCTGTCCAAATTCCTCTCTTTTTTACTAGCTACCAGCGCTGCAATGCCAACATCCCAGCGCTGCAGCCTTGAATTTCTGTCTCTTTCACGCATTTTGCCCTTCCAGTGCTCTCTAGTGCTCCAGTAAGTGTGTGCACAGAAGATTTCCAAGACTTAGCATTGATCATTCAACTAAAACAACTTATTAGTAGAATAAGATAAACTAAAATCAAATTGCTAAAAACACATGCAACATAATTCTAATGCTTAAGATCAACACCAAAAACGTGCCTAAAAGAAGTATAATAACATGATTTATTCAGAGTTATCAACATCCTCTACCACACCCTAGGGTACTTTGACGGAACGGTCAGCCAATTGTAGCACCACGCCGGTTGGTTTGATTTCCCCTAACTTAACTGTAAATAAATGGAAAATGGCATCAGGTTTACACTAACTCCTAAATCTATCAAGGCTTGTCCAACCTCATGATTTCCAATGCTACAAGCAATGGTAGGACAGTCCGGATCCTTGTATTTTGGGGGAATTCTTTCCTTAATTAAAGCACTAACTTGCTCAGTTAGAAATGCAGTTTTCTTGACATGGTGTTTCCTCTTAATTGTGCATAAATCTTTTAGAACTTTTGCATAAGTGGGAACTTGTTTAATCACATGCAAAAGAGGAAGATTAAGTTTCACTTGCCTCAACTTCTCTAGGATTTCATTATTTAAGTCCAGATTTTTCTTGTTTGACTTTAAGGCTTGAGGGAACGGTGCCTTAACCGGACTTTTGGTCACTTCAAGGTCTTTGGACAGCTCGGTATTACTACTAGTTTGACCTTTTTCCACATCCTCAGATTCATTCATTGGTGAGATGTGCAGTGACTTACCACTTCGGGTCACAATGGCATTTACATCCTTCAAATTTTCTTGTGCCACATGTTGACTGCGAGGTATGGACTGAGCTTGGGAAGGGAACTTACCTCGCTCAGTCACACTTAAAGAGCCCATTAATTTGGACACTTGGCTGCTAATTACTTTATTCTCTTCAACCACCTGCGTAATTAATGCATCAACCCTCTGGTTTGTCTTACCTTGTGCCTCTATAAAGGCCTGTAAGGTGTCTTCCAAGGAGTTCCTAGAGGATCAAGGTTGTTGGAAATCACCTTGACAAGATGCCCAGGTGGTGATCTTCCAAACACCCAAGTCTAGAATGACTTGTAGAAAGAAATACAACAATTGAACACAAGAATAGAAAATCAAAGAATGAAAGAAGACAACCAATTTGTTATCGAGGTTTGGCAATGTGCCTACGTCGCCATGAGTTCCTCCGAACTCTTGGCACTAAATCAATGGTTCTTTACAATTCAGCAACCCTCTCCAAGAAACCTCAAGTTCTTGAAGAAACCAAGAAGAGAACTAGAAAGTGCTAGACTTATTACTAAGCTTTCTATCAATTCTATACTACCCTCTCTTCTTTACAACCAACCTCTCTACAATGAGTCCCTCTTGTATGTATATGTCTTTGCACTCTCACACAATTCTCTCATTCACACACATGTCTCACAAGTTACATCATCACATTCTTGTGTCTTTTTTTTGAGATTGAACCTAGGTGACCCTTTATATAGTACACCAACTTCTTGTCCAATCTTGTGTGTCATTCTCCACTCTTAGATCTTGATGACCACTTAACCATGGCCCTCCATCAATCCTTAGTGGTACTGTGCGTTTTAACCTTGCATTCACACACCTAAGAGAAGGCTAAAGCATGCTGTCCATGTGTGCCGGCCAATACTGCAGCGTCGACTTCCCAGCGCTGCAGCTTTGAGTTTCTGTCCCTTGTGCTATTCCTGCCAGGTTCCAGCGCTGCAATGCAGTGCTGCAGCTTTGAGTTTCTGTCCCCTTCACACAACACCCTTTTACTTGTATGTATAAGTGCACACGCTAGTGTGCATGGCCTTCCCTTGCTCCAAAATGAAGCATACACATGTGTGCAGCCTTCTAACTTGCTAAACTTTGATCCTCCACCTTTGGTTTAGAATTTAACCATCTTTGAACCATACTTAGACCTGTTCAAACCTTAACCATGTTTGAACCATGTTTAAACCTTAGACAAATACCAACAATCTCTACCTTTGTCTAAGCGTTTAAACCTGAACCATTTTGCAGAGAGCTTCGGGATCCAAACTCATCTTGAGTCATCAATCAACTGACTCCAATCCTAAGAAGTCCAAGGCAATGATTGGACCTTCTTACAGGTAGAACCTTGGTGCCTAAATCTGCAGAACTTTCCTCCGTGGTCTTCTTGTCAACATGAATGCATCCTTTTGTACCATTTTATGGAATGTAATGATACCAAACATCCATATGCTTCGTCCCCTTATGGAACACTGGATTCCTCCAAAAGTGCCCCGCACTTTGGCTATCCGAAGACACCACAACCTGCTCTTTTAGGACCTCCCACTCGTCCAACAACCCTTTGCACCCTATAGCCTCCTTTATGGGTTCCATAGCCGCTATGTATTCTACCCCGGTTGTTATGAGTGCTACCATTGGCTGCCATTGAGCCTTCAAATACCTCAGTAACCACTTCATCCCAAGCCAACGCCTTTTTTCGAGATTACTCACAAATTTGCTAAGAACACCCATTGCCCAAGAAACCCTCAACCAGTTTCTCTCATTTTCTTGGATTCTACACATCCCAAGGATCTTTTGTGTAAGGCTGAGATCCTTCCTCTCAAACTCCTTATTGAGTTGAGATGTAAACCTTTCCATCCTCTTCTTGCTGTTCCAAACCAACAGCCCATCAATGACATAGGTAAGGATACTCACCATCTTCTCCACCTTGTGTCCATGTGAGAAGGTTTCTGTGAAACCTATGTCTTCTCTTCTTGTGAACTCATTCGCCACCAGCCTAGCCTTGTTCCGGACTTCATCTCCTAGAGGGTACCCTTCTTTGATCTTGTAAGTGCACTTACATTCTACAACTTTCTGCTTTCCTAGAATTTTCACCAATTCCCAGAAGTTGTTCTTCCTCAAAGAATCCATTTCTTCCTCCATAGCTAGCTTCCATCTTGGTGAATACTTATATCCCATGTAAGTCCCGGATTCATTCATCCCTCCTTTGGTCCAAGGAGTTGATGCATCCGCAGCATCCACAAACCCATATCTTGAAGGTTTTTGGACAAGCCTTCTTTCCCGGTCTCTTGTGAGCTGATAGTCCTTCTGACTTACTGCATCAACCTCTTCTAGTTCAGCCTCCTCTTGAGTACCCTGAGCATGGCCTTCATCCAAGGGCTCTACCTAGTCTGAACCCTCTTGCCTTCCTTGCTTTACCTAAACGGAATTCTCCTTGATGCTATGCTCCACAAATACCGAACTGGTTTGCTCACTAGCCCCTGCAGGGTTAGTTTCTTCCAAATAGGGAAATTACAATTCATTAAAATTAACATCCCTACTAATAATGAGTCTTAATCCTTCTTTTTCTAAGGGCCACAACCTATACCCCTTAGCTCCTTCTCCATATCCTAGAAACACACACTTTCTAGATCCTAGGCTAAGCTCATCATCCTTTTGTTGTGGATATGCAGCACACCTAAAAGTCCTAAGGTTAGAGGGTGATCTATTCACTAAATATGCAGTAGTAGACACAGCTTCCCCCCCAAAAACATTTGGGTAATCTAGATCCATTTAACATGCACCTAACCTTTTCCATAAGGGTCTTATTCATCCACTCAGCAACTCCACTTTGCTGTGGGGTTTCCACAACTGTCTTATGTCTTAGAATGCCATTTAACTTACAGAATTGATCAAGTTCTTGGTTAAAAATTTCTAAGCCATTATCGATTCTTATCCCCTTAACTACTCTACCCATTTGAGTCTCTACCAGCCCTTTCCACACCACTAACTTATTCAAGGCATCTAATTTATTTCTAACCAAATAAACCCACACTCTTCTTGAATAATCATCAATTAAAGACAGAAAGTAAATGTTACCTCCCTATGTTGGTGTCCTTACTGGTCCCCAAAGGTCCGCATGAATGTAGTCAAGAATGCCCTTAGACTTGTGCACTCCAGTGTTGAAACTGACCCGGTGTTGCTTCTCAAGAACATAACACTCGTAGAAATCAAGTTCCTCTATTTTGTCTCCATAAAGTAGGTCATCCTTGCTGAGAACTTGCAGACCCTCTTCGCTCATATGTCCCAAGCGAGTGTGCCAAAGGGCTACCCTATCTATCTCAGCCATCAAGCTTACTACTTGATCATTGATTTCCATGTCTCCGATCATCTCATAGAGTCCATCCTTCATTACTGCCTTGATCACTACCAAAGATCCCTTGGCTACCTTGATCTTTCCTCCCTCTATCTTGCATGTGTATCCCATGGAATCCAGCTGGCCCAATGAGATCCAGTTCCTCCTTAAATTTGGAACATACCTCACATTTTCCAACAGCCTTGTCATTCCGTCAAACATCCTCACCTGGATGTCTCCCATGCCTCTCACTTGGTAAGAAATTCCATTCCCCAAGAAAACCCTTTCATCATTGGTTTCCTTGAAATTCTTGAACCAACTCCGGTGAGGGCACATGTGATGTGTGCATCCAGAATCCAAGATCCATTTCCTGCTGTCTTCTTGCCCCTTGCTTACACCTGAGCACACAACAAGAACATCATCAACTTACTGTTATGTTTTGGCAACCGAAGCCTATCCATTCTTGGTATGGCTTCCTCCTCTATCCCTTGTCATCTTCTTGCAATCTTTCTTGACATGACCCTTCTTATGGCAGTAATAGCAACTCTTCCCTCCAAATCTCAGTTTGGAATGCATTCTCCCATGGATTTCTCCTCTACCTCTGTCCTGATAGTAGCCATACATGCTGCTGTGCACTCTCCCATGGCTCTCTCCTCTACCTCTGTCCCGGTAGTAGCCATGCATGTTGCTGTGCACTCTCCCATGGCTCCCTCCTCTATCTCTATCCCGGTAGTAGCCATGGTTACTGCCATACCGAGTTGCTGGCCTTCTTTTAAAGAACAACCCTTTACCACTTGATGCACTCCTTATCATGGCATGAAGATTATCTTGCAACTCTTTCTTAGGATCAAATTTAAAAGCAAATATTCGTTTACAAAGATACCTCTTATCCAGGAGAGTCTTGGCAAGAAACAACTCATCTAGTTTCTTCCATATTGCAGCTGGATCTTCAGAGTCTCTGCACTCCCCTATGACATTATCCAACATGTGCAAGAAGATGGTGCTGTAAGCCATCTTCTTCATCTCGGTCCGCTGGTCCTCCGTGACACTTGCTGGAAAAGCATCATCTTCTCCAACAGCCAAGTCCACTTTCTGTTGCATTAGAATCGCCTTGATCTTCCGCTTCCACAGGGAAAAATCTCCCTTTCCATCAAACTTCTCAATACCAAAATTTGAAGCCATCTTTTGCGGACAAGATCCCAGATTTATGCACTACCCACAAATGCTTTCTTCAACCTCAAGAACACATATCAAAGATGGATCTTAACACCGTTCTTGAATCAACCTTCAAGAACACGACCGGATCTTGATCTTTACACCGTTCTTGAATCACCCAAGAAGTTGATCTTTGATTCTTGGAGTCTTGGCTCCGTCACCTTCTACTTCTTGCTCCGATAACCATCTGTTCTTGCTCTGATGCCACTATTGGAAATCACCTTGACAAGATGCCCAGGTGGTGATCTTTTAAACACCCAAGTCTAGAATGACTTGTAAAAGAAATACAACAATTGTACACAAGAATAGAAAATCAAAGAATGAAAGAAGACAAGCAATTTGTTATCGAGGTTCGGCAATGTGCTTACGTCCCCGTGAGTTCCTCCGAACTATCTGCACTAAATCAATGGTTCTTTACAATTCAGCAACCCTGTCCAAGAAACCTCAAGTTCTTGAAGAAACCAGGAAGAGAACTAGAAAGTGATAGAATTATTACTAAGCTTTCTATCAATTCTATACTACCCTCTCTTCTTTACAACCAGCCTCTCTACAATGAGTCCCTCTGTATGTATGTATCTTTGCACTCTCACACAATTTTCTCATTCACTCACATGTCTCACAAGTTACATCATCACATTCTTGTGTCTTCTTTTTGAGATTGAACCTAGGTGACCCTTTATATAGTACACCAACTTCTTGTCCAATCATGTGTGTCATTCTCCACTCTTAGATCTTGATGATCACTTAACCATGGCCCTCCATCAATCCTAAGTGGTACTATGTGTTTTAACCTTGCATTCACACACCTAAGAGAAGGCTAAAGCATGTTGTCCATGTGTGCCGGCCAGTGCTGCAGTGTCGACTTCCCAGCGCTGCAGCTTTGAGTTTCTGTCCCTTGTGCTATTCCTACCAGGTTCCAGTGCTGCAGCATAGCGCTATAGCGCAGCGCTGCAATGCAGTGCTACAGCTTTGAGTTGCTGTCCCCTTCACATAACACCCTTCTACTTGTATGCAGAAGTGCGCACACTAGTGCGCATGGCCTTCCCTTGCTCCAAAATGAAGCACACACATGTGTGCAGCCTCCTAACTTGCTGAACTTTGATCCTCCACCTTTAGTTTAGACTTTAACCATCTTTGAACCATACTTGGATCTGTTCAAACCTTAACCATGTTTGAACCATGTTTAAACCTTAGACAAATACAAACAATGGTGCATGAGAAGGTGCAGGGGATCATTTAGGGGGCTGTGCATGCTACTGATTTTCAGATTTCTAGCTGAAGTTGGGGTGATTCTGCCACCCCGGATTATAAGTGTTAGAGAAAGGTGCAAGAGGCTTCTTATACATGCCTAAGGCATTACATTGTTCCTTATATAGCCCTCTCATTTCAACAAATGTGGGGCATTCTTGGGCGAGATGATCTACCCCGCCACACACAAAGCACAACTCTAAAGATTCGGCATGATTAGCCACATGTGTTTGCTTTAAGCCCTTAGTTTTCAATGCCTCTAACTCCCTAGTGAGCAGTTTGACCTTAGCTTTCAGGTTGTCTTCTTCCCTAAGATGGTATATTCCTCTACCACTGGGGTTTCCTATAGGTCATGACCTATTCGTGCTTTCAGTAGCACTAGGTCCAGTCCATATATGAGCTTTCTCAGCAAGCTCATTGAGGTATTTAATAGCCTCATCGGGGCCTTTTTGCAGAAATTCCCTATTGCACATCAACTCTACAAATTAGCGTTCTTTATAGGTAAGACCCTCATAGAAATAGCTCACTAAACGCCAATTTTCATACCCATGGTGTGGACACATACTTAACAGCTCTTTAAATTTCTCCCAGGACTGATACAAGGTATCGTTTTTCTTTTGTGCAAAGGTGGAGATTTGTCTTTTCAACGCATTAGTCTTATGTTGAGGGAAGTATTTGTTAAAGAGAACTCGAGTCATCTCAGTCCACGATCCAATAGATCGTGGTCTCAGTGAGTATAGCCAACTCTTAGCTCTATCCTTCAAAGCGAAAGGAAAGAACTTAAGTCGCACAATGTTAGTAGTTGCACCTTGACTATGGAAAGTCGCAACTACTTCCTCAAACTCTCTAATGGGCACATATGGGTTCTCATTTTCCATGCCATAAAATATAGGGAGTAACTGTATCATCCCTGTTTTAAGATCTAATTGGGGAATGTTAGCTGGAAACATGATGCAAGATGGTGTGGTTGTGTGTGTAGGATGGAGGTAATCCTGAAGGGTCCTAGTGGGTTGATCTTTGTGTTCACTCATTTCCTCAGGACTAGATGGATTATCAAATAAAGGATTTACAAAGTTTAATCCTAACTCTAGCACAGGCCTACAAGCAAATCTGCCCAAAGTGTCTCTATATCTGGGCATGCAAAATCACACAATAAAAATTACTATAAAACAGAAAAAATTAAAAATAAAAATTTAATGCAGCAAGCTAAAAGAAGGAACGAAGTTACCGCCTTTATAGCTGCTGAAAAGAAAAATTATTTACAATTCTTCTACTGTCATGTCAAAAGTTGACAATCTTCTTTGTACTTAAAGGTGTTTCCCCGGCAATGGGGCCAAAATTTGATTATGCCTAAAGTGTAATGCGGTACTTGTAGTACAGCTTTGGGGTGTCGATTCCACAGGGAAACAAGCTAATTACAAACGAAGGTGTAAACCTCAACACAAACGATAAAAGATTGATTGAAAGAATCTGAATTGAGTAATGTGAAAATAATTGAGTAATTGTAATAAAGAATATAATGGAGAAACAACAAGGTTCCGGAAATCCTCCCTAGGTTCGTTGCCCTAATCCTAACTTGATTCAGTTGTTTTTATTTCGATTGCAAGTTTCACATCCCAAACAGGCAATTGGCAAATATTCAATTAAAGCGCATGTATAAACCCTATTGTAATTGATTTGAATTATTCTTTACTTTCAAGCACACATGACCTAACTTATAAATTATCAAAAGATGACGATATATCTAAATGACAATACCATAGCAATGGACAAATCTATAAAAGAGATCTACCGGACTCAATCACACCCAAACAAATATACATAAGAAGAGCATGACTAGACTTATATGGAAAAGAAGCATGCAATCACCGGACTAATAAAAAAATCTACTAATTAAATTAAAGAATAAAATATAACAATGTTTAAAATAATATCCAACTATAACTGAATCAAATAAAGGAAAATAAGAACAACTACACCTAGGGATTGATCCCTTCGCCTTACTTAGAGATTAGCCGGCCATGGAGTTCATGCTTCCTTGAGTTACCTCCGGCCTCTCAACGATCATCTCCTCCTTAGTAGCGAAAGCTTCAGTGATTCGTCAGCTTGCCCTCCAAAAGTATACTTCAGATTCCTCCTAAAGGCCCTCTGGATTGATCCTAAAGGCCCTCTGGATTCACTCTCTGATGATTTTAGATGAGCTCCGATTGATGCCTAAAGCTGAAGTGGAGTGGGTCTTATATAGGCAAACTCCAGGAGTGCTATTCAATTTCTAACCGATGTGGGATACTGCCTGAGTGCGCTCGATCGTAGCCTTAGTGCGCTCGATTGCATGTGTGCTCGATCGCAGTTGCGCTGCAGAGTACTTCTTGGTCGATGTAAGATGTGCACTTGATCGCACTGCTTATGTGCGCGATCACAGTACAGGTAGCAGTCCATCTTGTCCTTCCAAAAGCATGGGATCTTGGCCTTTTAAGCAACAATCACTTCTTTTTCTCTTTTAAACTCAAAGTTCCTGAAAATTGCACTAAAATAAGTCAGTGGTCCAATAATATTACTTTAGAGTTATTAACACATAAAAGCACAATAAAGACCGAGATCAATCCTAAAATGCTAACAATTAACCACTGTTGAGAAGCATTTTATGACTCTCACCAGGTTCACAAAAAGAGAAGGTATAGATTTCACCGAAATATTCTCATCGATTGTGAAGTACAAGACAATACGGATAGAATTGGCAATGGTGGTCTAATTCGATTGAGAGATCGAGCAAATGGATGTAAAGGCAGCGTTCTTACATGGAGATCTTGATGAGACCATCTACATGAGGCAACCCGAAGACTATAAGGAAGAAAGGCAGGGAGAGTTTGTGTGCAAATTGAAGAAATCACATCGGCAATGGAATAAGAGGTTTGATTCCATTATAACTAGCTTGGGTTTCCTTAGGAGCTACTATGATTCGTGCTTGCACTACAAGGGGCATAAGGTGGAGGAAGTGGTGATCATCCTCATCTATGTTGATGATATGCTATTGATTGGGAATAACAGGGAGAGGATAGAAGAATTGAAGTCTTAACTCAGTTCGGAGTTTGAGATGAAGGATCTTGGCCATGCACAAAAGATCATTGGGATGAGTATAATCCGGGAAAGGAAGAGAAACAGATTGAAGACTCTTAAACTTCCCACATAGAAAAGATGATATCTAAGTTCTCTATGGAAGATAGCAAACCAGTGAAGGTTCCCCTTGCTGGTCATTTCAAGTTCTCCAACGATCAATGTCTGAGATCGGAGGTGGAGAAAAAGGAAATAGAAAAGGTCCCTTACTCTAGTGCGGTTGGTTCAATTATGTTCACCATGGTAAGCACTAGACCTGATGTTGCTCATGCAATAAGTGTCCTCAGTAGGTTTATAAGTAATCCTAGAAAGGAGCATTGGCTTAGGATAAAGTGGTTGCTAAGGTACTTGAAGGGAAGCCCAGAGGTAGGGCTGGTTTATGAGAAGAGGGGTACGTCCATTTGTCTTGAGGGTTTTACTGATTCGGACTATGGAGCAGACCGGGATAAGAGAAGATCGATTACTTCCTACTTCTTCAACTTAAATGGATGTTTTGTAAGTTGGAAGGCTCAGTTACAGCTGATGGTAGCACTCTCAACAACCGAGGCTGAGTACATAGCAGCTACGAAAGCCATCACGGAGGCTATGTGGTGCAAAGGGTTGCTGGAAGAGTTAAAGGTACTAAAGGAGTAGGTGGTGGTGTATTCGGATAGCCAAAGTGCATTGCATTTGTGTAAGAATCTGGTGTTCCATGAAAGGACAAAGCATATAGATGTTCAGTAACATTTCATTCGGGAAAATGGTACAGAAGGATGCATCCATGTGGACAAGGTGGCCACGGAAGAAAACCCTGCAAATTTAAGTACTAAAGTTCTACCTCTAAGCAAGTTCAATCATTGCCTTGGACTTCGTAGGATTGGAGTCAGTTAATATGGTGACTCAAGTTGAGTTTGGATCATGAGTTCTCTACACAATGAGTTCGGGTTTAAACGCTTGGACAAAGGTAGAGATTGTTGGTATTTTGTCTAAGGTTAAAACATGTAAAATCAGCATCAGGTCCACCAGTGTGCGATACGGCCCAGCCTTGTGCACTGCGGCCTCCAGCAGCTCGAATGTCTTCCTCCTCCAGGCCGCGCTATGGCCTAGACTCCCCATGTCACGATGCCCAGAAAGGCATGAAGTTCGACCACTTACAAGTCACGACCTGCCCTATTCTGGGCCGCGGCTTGAAGGCACACTGATGCACATTGGTTCAGCCTTTTGAAAGGGTTCGTGAGGCATGTTCAAAATGCACAGGATCATTTAGGATTGATAAGGGGCTATGGTTAATTAGCCCACAAGATCTAAGGGTGGAGATTGACTCTCAAGAGTGGTCAAGAAGTTGGTACACTATATAAAGGGTCACCTAGCTTCAATCTTCATAAGTGTGAGGAATAACTTGTGATTGAAAGTGAGATCAATTGTAAGAGTGCAAAGACACAAAATAAGAGAGACTCAGTATAAAGGCTGGGTTCTTAGAAAGAGAGAGTAGAATAGAAAGGGGATTCAAGGGCTTCTAATTGGAATTTTCTTGGGGAAAATTCCAAGGTTAGTTCTTATCACTTTCTTGTACTTCTTCTTCTTTCGTTCTTCAAGAACAAGAGGTTTCTTGGATAGGAGTTGCTGTAACTTGTAAGAACCATTGATTTAGTGCAGAGGGCTCGAAGGAGCTCACGGGGACGTAGGCACAATGCCGAACCTCGATAACAAATTGCTTGTTTTTCTTTCTTGCTTTGATTGGTTGCTGTTTCTTTTCATTACAAGTCACTCTAGACGTGGGTGTTTGGAAGATCATCTCTTGGGATCATTGAGGGTGGTTTCCCATCAAAAACTTTGAGGGTTACTGCTGGGCAAGGTGCGAGCCCTTCGGCCGCAGTGCGCACACTAGCCCTGGTTCCTCTCATGGGCTGAAAAATAGCAAATGCCCTATTTGTGCAAAATAAAAAAAATAATATATATAATATAAAATCAATAAAAACAACCTTAAACTAAAAATTAGATTAAATCAAACTAAAAGCTAAAAAATAAAATTAAGATAGACTTAACTTAAAACCAAAATTCTAAATTAACAAAGACTTAACCAAATTAAAACTAGCATACAATGGAACGAAAGTACCCGATTAAGAAGCATAAACCAGTGCCACCAAAGAAATCTCTTTGGGGCTTGATTATGCCCAAAGTATAACAAGGTTATTGTAGTATAGCTTTGGGGTGTCGATTCCACAGGGAAACAAGTTAATTACAAAGGAAGGTGTGGACCTTAACACAAACGATAAAAGATCAAATGAATCTGAGTTTGTTTGAGAAAAAGAGTAATTGTATAAATAGGGTTGGAAATATAATTAAGAATGACAAGGTTCCGAAAATCCTCCCTAGGCTCGTTGCTCTAATCCTAACTTTATTAAGTTGTTTTTATCTCGATTGCTAGTTTCACATCCCAAATAGGCAATCGATATATATTCAATTAAAGCACAATTATAAATCCTAATGTAATTGTTATGAATTATTCTCTACTTTTAAGCACACATGACCCAACTTATAAATTATCAAAAGATGACAATATATCTAACAACAATACTGCAGCAATGGACAAATCTATAAAAGAGGTCTACCGGACTCAATCACATCCAAACAGATACACATAAGAAAAGCATGACTGAACTTATATGGAAAGGAAACATGCAATCACCAGACTAATAAAATAATCTACTAAATTAAATTAAAGAATAAAACATAACAATGTTTGATAAAAATAATACCAACTACAACTGAACCAAATAAAGGAAAATAAGAACAACTACAACTAGAGATTCATCCCTTCGCCTTGCTTGGAGATTAGTTGGTCATAGAGCTCATGCCTCCTTGAGTTGCCTCCGGCCTCTCAATGATCATCCTCAGCTTGCCCTCCAAATTTTATAGTTCGGATTCCTCTTAAAGGCCCTCTGGATTTCTCCTAAAGGCCCTCTAGAGTCACTCTCTAATGATCTCAAAAGATGATCTTAGAAGAGCTCCGATTGATTGATTGATTTTAGCTGAGCAGAGTGGGTCTTTATATAGGCAAACTCCCGGAATGCTATGTGTTATCTAGCTTATGTGGGATACTGTCCGGGTGCGCTCGATCACAGCCTGAGTGCGATCGATCGCACATGCGCTTGATCGCGGCTTGTGCGCTCGATCGCATATACACTGCAGAGTACCTTGCTCGATGTGGGATGTGCGCTCAATCGCACTGCTTGTGCACTCGATCGCAATTCAGGCAGCAGTCCATCTTGTCCTTCCAGAAGCATGGGATCTTGGTCTTTTAAGAAACGATCGCTTCTTTTTCTCTTTTTAACTTAAAGTACCTGAAAATTACACTGAAATAAGTCAGTGGTCCAATAATATTACTTTAGAGTTATTAACATATAAAAGCACAATAAAGACCGAGATCAATCCTAAAATGCTAACAATTAACCACTGTTGAGAGGCATTTTATGACTCTCATCATAACCCCCAACTAGCTTATTGCTAGTCCCTAGCAATTCAAGCGAAATCTTGATGAATTCTATGGTGGGAATCAAAGTAAATGAAAAGAAATATTAGCGTTAACCAAGATTAATTCACATTTTGTCTCAAAAATTGCACATAACACATGGCACAAAGAATCATTAAATTTCACCCAAATCCAAAAGTAATTCACACATCAATCTTAAAATCGTTATTAACTCTTAACATCCATCTTACCACAATCCATTAATCCAAACAGCCGGATGATTTTATGCATAACAATTATGAATACAAGTCTTGGCCTCTAAAGACATAATAAATTGTGTGACATCAATCACAAAAACAAGCTCCATATGCTTACATTTCAAGCCACTCTCCACTATTGTAGAAAAGTCACACTACATTGGATTAATAGGTCTTTAATAAGCTTGTAACGTTAGGCTAAGGTAAAGGTTAAGAAGGAACAGGAAGGATTCAACAAGTAAAAGAACTTAATCTCTTAGTTTTGAATACAACTCTTTAAGCACTGGACAACTTTACTTCAACACCCAACTCTTTCAACATTTTTTTTATAAGAGCATATCTCTCAATAAATCACCAAATTTCTTTTCTTTTCTTCTTTCTTTGCCATAATTCACTTCTCTTTTTTTTTCTTTTATATTTTGGCATAAGACCATTCACCTCATTTTTCATTTTTTTTTCTTTTCTTTTCCACAACCCCCAACTTATCTTCTTTAATGTACCTGGGTTATGGTAGCAATATTTTTTTTTCATATTTCCACCCTTACTCCTTTTAAGTGCTTCTCACAACATGTGTATAACTAAGTTCTTTTAAAAGAAAGGTAAGGACAAAATATTTTTAGGCTCATAAAGGTAAGTAAATGGTTTATCGAAAGAAACAAGGCTCAATTTTTCTTTTCAAGAAAAAGGCTCAAATAGGTGACTAGTGATAAATATAGCAATGGTAGGTTTGAAAGGCTCAAACGGTCAAAAAATGGCCTATATCATATCTTAAGTAATGTGCATTCTAGGAATTCGCCTCAAGTGATTATCAAGTAAGTTCTAGAGCTTGTCGAGACCGTAAAAGTATTCACAAAACAATCACACATAAAACTTTTCTAAATGCTTTAGACTAATCATACAATCTTACCACAAACTAGAGTCTCTAACTAAATGAAGATTGATATTTAAATTAATTTCAAACCAAAACAAAATTTAACTCCTTCTAAATGCTATCTACTATCTCAATTAAGTTTATATCATTGACATGTGAATTGACTCTAAAGCTAACACAAAGCATGCTAAACACACACCAAGATGACACCAAGCAGTTCAACAGTTCAATGGTATGGTATGCAATAAGAAATGTGTTTCCTCCACCCCCAACTGAAGATAAACATTGTCCTCAATGTAAAAGCAAAAATTAAGGAAACTATCTTTTTAACCAAAGGTGCGTGGAGCTGAAAATCATGCAGGACCAATTGAACCTCATGCTCAACTTCTTGTTGAAAGTCCAATCTACAACATAGAACAAACAAAAAAAGAAAGCAACTGCGGTGTACCACTGTGTGTTAGCACACTAAAAATTAAAATGGTCTCAATAAATAAATAAAATAAAAATGAAACAAACAAAACAAAAGAAAGAAAAATAAAAGCAAATATGTACCTGTGTTGTGTGGTCAAGATGCGTAGACCGGATCCATAAGCGGAATGTCTTCCACTTCCGAATCTTGTCTATCGACTAAGATCTTAAGTCGTTGACCATTGACTTTGAAAATTTGACCATCCCTAGTATCTTCAATTTCTACCGCCCCATTTTCAAAAATAGTTTTCACTACAAAAGGGCCGGTCCACCTCGACCGAAGTTTTCTAGGATGCTTATGGAGTCTAGATTCGTATAAGAACACCCGATCATTAGGTTTAAACGTTTTTCTCAAAATATTTTTATTATGGAATATTTTCATTTTAGACTTATAGATTCTAGAGCTCTCATAAGCATCGTTTCTTAATTCCTCCAACTCGGTCAATTGATATTTCTGAAGCTTACCTGCTTCTCCTATGTCAAAATTAAAAGATTTGATTGCCCAATATGCTCGATGCTCAAGCTCTACAGGTAAGTGGCAAGGCTTTCCATAAACAAGCAGATAAGGTGACATACCTAAGGGAGTTTTAAAAGCTGTACAGTTGGCCCAAAGCGCATCAACTAGTCTCAAAGACCAATCCTTGCGATCCGGGTTAACCGTTTTTTCTAGAATTTGTTTAATCTCCATATTAGCAAGCTCTACTTGCCCACTAGTCTGAGGATGATAAGCAGTAAAAATTTTGTGTAACACCCCATATTTTCACATCAAAGCTTCAAAAGAACGGTTGCAAAAATGTGTACCTTGATCATTAATTATAGCACGTGGTGTACCAAATCAAGATAACACATTGTCCTTAAGAAATTTAATGACCGTTCTATTATCATTGCTTCGGCAATGCTGCCTCTACCCACTTAGATACATAATGTATTGCCACAATGATATATAGGTATCCAAAAGAAGGAGGAAAGGGTCCCATAAAATCAATGCCCCAACAATCAAAGATTTCAATTATTAAAATGGGGTTTAAGGGCATCATACTTCGACGAGACACAGCTCCTAACTTTTGACACCTTTCGCATGAGTGACAGTAGGTGTTTACATCCTTAAACAAGGTAGGCCAATAAAATCCACACTGCAAAATTTTTGCAGCGGTTTTTTTCATTGAAAAGTGACCTCCACAAGGTAGGGAATGACAAAATTCTAAGACACTTGCAATCTCTTCATTAGGGATGCAACGCCTTAGAATTTGGTCCGGGCAGTACTTGAAAAGATAGGGGTCATCCCAATAAAAATTATGTACCTCATATAAAAATTTCCTCTTGTCTTGAGAGCTCCAATCCACAGGTATCTCACCTGTAACCAAGTAATTCACAATGTGAGCAAACCATGGTAAGGCAGTAACAGCAAGTAAATGCTCATCAGGAAAGTCATCTTTGATCGGCATGTTATCAGACGTGTCATCAAATGTGATCCTTGAAAGATGGTCAGCTACTACATTCTCTACTCCTTTCTTGTCTTGGATGGTGATGTCGAATTCTTGTAGGAGTAGGATCCATCAGATTAAGTGTGCCTTAGCATCCTTCTTTGTAAGAAGGTACTTAAGGGCTGCATGATCAGTAAAAATAAGGATAGGAGAGCCAATTAAATATGCACGAAATTTATCCAAAGCAAATACTATAGCTAGCTATTCTTTTTCAGTTGTGATTAATTCATTTGAGCACTATTTAAAGTCTTACTAGCATAGTAAATTACAAACGGTTTTCCCTCTCTTCGCTGTCCAAAAACAGCACCTACAGCGTAGTCACTAGCATCACACATGATTTCAAAGGGTAAATTCCAATCAGGTGACTACATTATAGGTGTTGAATTAAGCTTGCCAATCAGCGTTTTAAAGGCCTCTTGACCAGCTGGAGTCCACTCAAATGGGGCATCTTTAACTAGAAGGGCACATAATGGTCTAGATATGTTGGAAAATTTTTATATGAATCTCCTATAAAAACCAGCATGACCAAAGAAAGATCTCACATCCTTTATTGTCTTAGGTGTAGGAAGTTTAGAGATTAATTCAATTTTAGATTGATCGACCTCTATTCCTCTAGAAGAGATAATATGCCCTAAGACAATGCTGGATGGTACCATGAAATGGCATTTTTCCCAGTTTAAGACCAATTCTTTTTCCTCACAACGAATTAAAACTCTTTCCAAATTCATTAAGCATGCATCAAATGAAGATCCAAAAACAGTTAGGTCATCCATAAAAACCTCCATGCAATTTTCAACCATATCACTAAAAACACTCATAATGCAAGTTGAAAAGTGGCAGGGGCATTACATAATCCAAATGGCATTCTACGAAAAGTATAAGTGCCAAAAGGACAAGTGAAAATGGTTTTTTCCTAGTCTTCTAATGCAATTTCTATTTGATAATAGCCAGAATAACCATCTAAGAAACAGTAAAAAGGATGACCAGCTACACGCTCAAGAATTTGATCAATAAAAGGGAGTGGAAAAGGGTCTTTTCGGGTGGCAGCATTTAATTTTCTGTAATCAATGCACATACGCCACCCGGTCACAAGTTTGGTAGGGACTAACTCTCCTAGGTCATTCATTACCATAGTGACTCCAGACTTTTTGGGAATGACTTGTGTAGGACTTACCCATTTACTATCAGCTATGGGATATATAACACCCGCATCTAACAGTTTCAACACTTCATTTTTCACTACTTCTTTCATAGTGGGGTTAAGTCTACGTTGAGGGTCTCTACAAGGACTGGTTCCTTCATCCAAATTTATTTTATGGGAGCAGATCAGGGGACTAATTCCCTTCAAATCAGCCATGCTCCATCCTAAGGCTGATTTATGTGCAATTAAGGTCTGAATTAGTTTCTCATATTGGGTCTCAGATAATTCAGATGAAATAATAACAGGAAAGGTATCACCTGGACCGAGAAATGCATGCTTTAAACCCTTAGGTAGTGGCTTCAAGTCGACTTTAGGTGCTGCCACACTTGAGGGGGTTTGTTTTTCACTTCTTTTAGGCAACTCTTTGAACCTTGGTTGCCATGGGCGGGTGTCATAATCCTGAGATTTGTCAAAAACAGCACAAATATCGATTACATCAGTTTTATCATCAAATAAATCAATCTCAGAATTAACAAGAAAATTCTTAAAAGGATCAAAATCATGAGCCATGGAAACTCCCTCATCGATGAGTGACTCGAGCATATATAACTGGTGATTTTCATCCTCATCTTCGGGCTGTTTTGCAACATTGAAAATATTCACTTCTAAGGTCATGTTTCGAAAAGACAGCTTCATGAGTCCATTCCTGCAATTAATCAGATCATTTGCAGTAGCAAGGAAAGGTCTACCTAAAATCAAAGGAATTTTTAAGTTAGTGTCAACAGCAGAAGTTGTGTCAAGGATTAAGAAATCAACAGGATTGATGAGAGTCATAAAATGCATCTCAACAATACTTAATTGTTAACATTTTAGGGTTGATCTCGGTCGTAATCGCACTTTTACATGTTGATAACTCTAAAGTGATATTCATAAATCATTGACTTAATTCGATGCATTTTCAGGTGCTTTGAGTACAAAAGAGATAATAAAGCGATCCATGTTTAAAGTGCCAAAAGATCTTGGGTGTCGGTGCTCATTTTTGTCCAAGGTTTAGACGTGTCCAAACATGATTCAAAGATGGTTAAAGTCTAAACCAAGGCTAGAGTAATAAAGCACAGTAAGTTAAAAGACTGCACACAAGTGTGTGCAACACTTTGGAACAAGATAAGGGTAGGCACACTAGTGTGTGCACTTCTGTATACAAGCTGAAGGAGTTTCACTGAATTGCTAGAATTTCCCGTACAGATCAATCATCTTTGCAGATTAAACTGTATTGATGTAGGAAAAACCAGGAGATGAGCCATATATTCTTAGAAAGATGCAGAAGTCTATTTTTTGGAGAATTTTACGGTTCGTAAAATGGATTTTTCTAGAGAAAGTTATGGCAGTTTTAGTGGAAACTGTTCAGGCCAGCACAGCAGGCCCGGACGCACAGCACGGCCCACTCGCCTCTTGACCTGATTAGGGCGAGCAAGTGACATTTTTCCAAGACCAAAATACCCCTAGCTACTACTTTTAATCTATAAATACCTCCTTAAGGAGTGTGCAGCCGGGAATTCAAATAATTCAAGAGAGAAAGGAAGCAAGGAAGGAAGGAAGAGAGAAAAACAGAGAGGATCTTGGATCCCAAATCCAGCATTCTTCCATTTTATTTCTAAGTTTCTTGAGGGCTAGAAATCAAGGGGGGAGAGCATCCATATTGTTCTTCCACCTTGAACTCCATGGCCAAATCAAGGAGAGAGCATCCTTATTGTTCTTCCACCTTGATTTCCATGGCCAACTAGTCTTCACACAAGGGAAAAGGATGAATCCTTAGGGATTTATTGTTCCTTATTTCCTTCTTGATTCAGTCGTATGGATTTAATGTTGAATATTTTTTTATGAATTATTCATTGATTAAGTAAGAAGGATTTGAGTTCATGTGATAGATGCACTTTTTTATTCTTCTTCCTTTAGATTCTCTTAGTCCGGTGATTGCATCCTTCTCCTCCATTAAGGTTGTTTGGATGTGATTGATTCCAGTCAATTTATTTTACTGATTGTCCATTACTGCGATATTGTCATTGTGATATATTGTCATTTCTTGATAATCTTTAAGATCGGTCATATGTGCTTGAACCGAAATCAATGAGTAATTTGTAGCAATTATATTAGAGTTATAAATGTGCTTGATTGAATATATTCCGATTGTTTGTTTGGGATGTGAAACTTGCAATCGAGATAAAATCGATTGAATCAAGAGTGGAAATAGGGAACGAACCTAAGGAGGATTCTCGGAACCTTGTTATTTCTCATTTATATTTCATTTACAATTACGCAATTTTTCTTACATTATTTCACCATCAAAACTCTAAAAAATATTTAGTTTAGCTTTTATCGTTCTTTTAAGGTTCACACATTTTTCTTTGTACTTAACTTGTTTCCCTGTGGAAATCGACACCCCAAAGTTGTACTACAACTACCGTGTTTTACTTTGGGCGTAATCAAGGATAATAAAATTTATTAATCTGAATCAACACATCCTCTACCACATCCCGGGGTACTTTGACTGAACGGTCAGCCAACTGTAACACCACACCGTTTGGTTTGATTTCCCTAAACCTAGCTGTACATAAATGGAAAATGGCATCAGGTTCACACTAGCTCCTAGATCTAGTAAGGCTTGTCCAACCTCATGATTTCCAATGCTACAAGCAATGGTAGGACAACCTGGATCCTTGTATTTTTGGGGAATTCTTTCCTCAATTAAAGCACTAACTTGCTCAGTTATGAATGTAGTTTCCTTGACATGGTGTCTCCTCTTAATTGTGCATAAATCCTTAAGAACTTTTGCATAGGTTGGCACTTGTTTAATCACATGCAAAAGAGGAAGATTGAGTTTCACTTGCCTTAAGTTCTCTAGAATTTCATTGTTTAAGTCCAGATTTTTCTTGTTTGACTTTAAGGCTTGAGGGTATGGTGCCTTAACAGGACTTTTGGTCACTTCAGGGTCTTTGGTCAGTTCAGTATTACTACTAGTTTGACCCTTTTCCACATCCTCGGATACATTCATTGGTGGGATGTGTAGTGACTTACCACTTCGGGTCACAATGGCATTTACATCTTTCAGGTTTTCTTGTGCCATATGTTGACCGTGAGGTATGGACTAAGTTTGGGAAGGGAACTTACCTCGCTCAGTCATACTTGAGGAGCTCATTAACTTGGACACTTGGCTCCTAGTTTCTCTATTCTCTTCCATCACCTGTGTAAATAATGCCTCAAACCTTTGGTTTGTCTTACCTTGTGCCTCTATAAAGGCCTGTAAGGTGTCTTCTAGCGAGTTCCTAGAGGATGAGGGTGCATGATAAGGTGCAGGGGATGATCTAGGGGGCTGCACATGCTGGTTTTCAGATTTCCAGCTGAAGTTGGGGTGATTTCGCCACCCTGGGTTTTAAGTGTTAGAGAAAGGTGCAAGAGGCTTCTTGTACATGCCTAAGGTATTACATTGTTCCTCATACAGCCCTCTCATATCAGCAAATGTGGGGCATTCTTGGAGGAGGTGATCTACCCCGCCACACACAAAACACGGCTCTAAAGACTCGGTATGATTAGCCACATGTGTTTGCTTTGAGCCCTTAGTTTTCAATGCATCTAACTCCCTAGTGAGCAGTTCGACCTTAGCTTTCAGGTTGTCTTCTTCCCTAAGATGGTATATCCCTCCACCACTAGGATTTCCTATAGGTCGTGACCTATTCGTGCTTTTAGTAGCACTAGGTCCAGTCCATGTATGAGCTTTCTCAGCAAGCTCATTGAGGTATTCAATAGCCTCATCGGGGTCTTTTTCAGAAATTCCCCATTGTACATCATCTCTACAAATTGGCGTTCTCTATAGGTAAGACCCTCATAGAAATAGCTCACTAAATGCCAATTTTCACACCCATGGTGTAGGCACATGCTCAATAGCTCTTTAAATTTCTCCCAAGACTGATATAAAGTCTCGTTTTCATTTTGTGCAAAGGTAGAGATTTGCCTTTTCAACGCATTAGTCTTATGTTGAGGGAAGTACTTGTTAAAGAAGGCCCGAGTCATCTTAGTCCATGACCCAATAGATCGTGGTCTAAGTGAGTATAGCCAACTCTTAGCTCTATCCTTCAAAGTAAAAGGAAAGAACTTAAGTCGCACAATGTCAGCAGTTGCACCTTGATCATGGAAAGTTGCGACTACTTCCTCAAACTCCCTAATGTGCACATATGGGTTCTCATTTTCCATGCCATAAAATGTAAGTAGTAACTATATCATCCCTGTCCTAAGATCTAATTGGGGAATGTTGGTTGGAAACATGATGCAAGATGGTGTGGTTGTGCGTGTAAGGTGGAGGTAATCCTCAAGGGTCCTAGTAGGTTGATCCTCGTGTACACTAATTTCCTCAGGACTAGATGGATTATCAAACAAAGGGTTTAAAAAGGTTCCTCCTGTCTCTAGCACAGGCCTACAGGCAAATCTACCCAAAGTGTCCCTATATCTGGGCATGCAAGATCACAAAATATCAAATAAAATGTTGAAAAAAACTATTTACAACTCTTCTATTGTTATGTCAAAAGTTGACAAAATTCCTTGTACTTAAGTGCATTTCCCCGGCAACGGCGCAAAAATTTGATTACACCCAAAGTATAACACAGTTATTGTAGTACAGCTTTGGGGTGTCGATTCCACAGGGAAACAAGTTAATTATAAAGGAATGTGTCAAACTTAACACAAACGATAAAAGATCAAATGAATATGAGTTTGTTTGAGAAAAAGAGTAATTGTGTAAATAGGGTTGGAAATATAATTAAGAATGACAAGGTTCTGGAAATCCTCCCTAGGCTCGTTGCTCTAATCCTAACTTGATTTAGTTGTTTTTATCTCGATTGCTAGTTTCACATCCCACGGTAATCCTAAAGCGCAATTATAAATCCTAATGTAATTGTTATGAATTATTCTCTACTTTTAAGCACACATGACCCAGCTTATAAATTATCAAAAGACGATGATATATCTAACGACAATACCGCAGCAATAGACAAATCTATAAAAGAGGTCTACCGGACTCAATCACATCCAAACAGATACACATAAGAAAAGCATGACTGAACTTATATGGAAAGGAAGCATGCAATCACCGGACTAATAAAATAATCTACTAAATTAAATTAAAGAATAAAACATAACAATGCTTGATAAAAATAATACCAACTATAACTGAACCAAATAAAGGAAAATAAGAACAACTACACCTAGGGATTCATCCCTTCGCCTTGCTTGGAGATTAGCTAGCCATAAAGCTCATGCCTCCTTGAGTTACCTCCAGTCTCTCAACGAACATCCTCAGCTTGCCCTCCAAATTTTATACTTTGGATTCCTCTTAAAGATCCTCTTGATTTCTCCTAAAGGCCCTCTAGAGTCACTCTCTAATGATCTCAGAAGATGATCTTAGAAGAACTCCGATTGATTGATTGATTTTAGCTGAGCATAGTGGGTCTTTATATAGGCAAACTCTCATAATGCTATGTGTTATCTCGCCAATGTGGGATACTATCCAGGTGCACTCGATCGCAGCCCGAGTGCGATCGATCGCACATGCACTTGATCGTGGCTTGTGCACTTGATCGCATATACGCTGTAGAGTACCTTGCTCGATGTGGGATGTGCGCTCGATCGCACTGCTTGTGCACTCGATCGCAATTCAGGCAGCAGTCCATCGTGTCCTTCCAGAAGCATTGGATCTTGGTCTTTTAAGCAATGATCGCTTCTTTTTCTCTTTTAAACTTAAAGTACTTGAAAATTACACTGAAATAAGTCGGTGGTCCAATAATATTACTTTAGAGTTATTAACATATAAAAGCACAATAAAGACCGAGATCAATCCTAAAATGCTAACAATTAACCACTGTTGAGAGGCATTTTATGACTCTCATCAGGGCTATCTATAACACATTCGTGTTCCAAGTAGAGCTTCAAACTTTGGCCATGAACTCGAAAGGTACGACCGTCGGAAGGATCTTCAACCTCAACTACTCTATTTGGAAAAACACTCTTCACCACATAAGGTCTGGTCCACCTCGACCGAAGTTTTCCTGGGTGCTTATGGAGTCTAGAATCATATAACAAGGCTCGATCATTAGGCTTAAATGTTTTCCTCAAATTTTTTTTTATCATGAAACACTTTCATTTTAGCCTTATAGATTCTAGAGTTCTCATAAGCATCCTTTCTCAACTCCTATAACTCGGTCATCTAAAATTTCCTAAGCTTACCTGCTTCTCCCATGTCAAAATTGAAATGCTTGATGGCCCAATAAGCTCTATGCTCGATCTCCACAGGTAAGTGGCAAAGCTTTCCAAAATCGAGACTATAAGGTGACATACCTAAGGGAGTTTTGAAAGCTATACGGTAGGCCCAAAGCGCATCAATTAGTCTCAAAGACTAATCTTTGCGATCCGGGTTGACTGTTTTTTCTAAAATTTGCTTTATTTCCCTGTTTGCAAGTTCTACCTGTCCACTTGTCTGAGGGTGGTAGGCAGTAGAGATCTTATGTACCACCCCATATTTTTTCATCAAAGTTTCAAAAGAACGGTTGCGAAAAAGCGTACCTCGGCCACTAATTATAGCACGAGGTATACCAAATCGAGATAACACATTTTCCTTGAGAAATTTAATTATCGTCCTATTATCATTACTCCTACAAGTTGCTGCCTCTACCCATTTTGACACCTAATCTATTACCACAATGATATATTGATATCCAAAAGAAGGAGGAAATGGTCCCATAAAATCAATACCCCAACAATCAAAGATTTCGATCACTAAAATTGGGTTTAAGGGCATCATATTACGACGGGACACAACTCCTAACTTCTGACACTTTTTCACATGAGCAACAATATATGTTTGCATCCTTAAACAAGGTGGGCCAATAAAATCCACACTGTAGAATTTTTGCAACGGTTTTCTTCATTGAAAAGTGGCCCCTACAAGCTTGGGAGTGACAAAATTCCAAGATGCTGGCAATCTCTTCATTAGGGATGCAACGCCTTAAAATTTGGTCAAGGAAGTATTTGAAAAGACAAGGGTCATCCCAATAAAAATTACATACCTCAATCATGAACTTCCTCTTGTCTTAAATGCTCTAATTTACCAGTATCTCACCGGCAGCCAAATAATTCACGATATGAGCAAACCATGGTAGAGAAGTAATAGAAAGTTAATGCTCATCGGGAAAATCATCCCTCATTGGCATGTGGTCAAAGGTGTCCTCAAATGTGAGCCTCGAGAGATGGTTAGCCACTACGTTCTTTACTCCTTTCTTGTCTTTGATGGTGATGTCAAATTCTTGCAAAAGTAAAATCCACCGTATTAGTCACGCTTTAGCATCCTTCTTTGTAAGAAGGTACGTAAGGGATGCATGATCTGTTAAAATAATAATAGGAAAACCAATCAAGTAAGCACAAACCTTATCCAAAGTAAACACTACAGCTAGCAACTCTTTTTCAGTGGTGGAGTAATTCATCTTAGCACTATTTAGAGTTCTACTAGCATAGTAAATAACAAAAGGCTTCCCCTCCCTTCGCTGTCCAAGAATAGCACCTATAGCAAAGTCACTAGCATCACACATGATCTTAAAAGGTAAAGTCCAATCAGGTGACTGCATTATCGATGCTGAGTGAAGCTTGCCAATTAGCATTTTATAGGCCTCTTGACAAGCTTATGTCCACTCAAATGGGGCATCTTTAGCTAGGAAGTCACATAATGGTCTAGATATGGTGGAAAAATTCTATATGAACCTCTTATAAAAGGTCGCGTGACCAAGAAAGGATCTCACATCCTTTACTGTCCTAGGTGTAGGCAACTTAGAGATTAATTCGATCTTAGACTGATCAACCTCTATCCCCCTAGAAGAAATAATATGCCCTAAGACAATACCTGAAGGTACCATAAAGTAGTATTTTTCCTAATTCAAAACTAATTCCTTCTCCTCACAATGAGTCAATACTCTCTCTAAATTCAATAAGCATGCATAAAAAAAAGATCCAAAAAAAGTTAAGTCATCCATAAAAACTTTCATGAAATTTTTAACTATGTCACTAAAAATGCTCATCATGCAATGTTGAAAAGTAGCAGGTGCATTACACAATCCAAATGGTATTTTACGAAAAGCATAAGTACCAAAAGGACAAGTGAAAGTGGTTTTATCTTGGTCTTCTAATGCAATTTCAATTTGATAATAACCAAAATAACCATCCAAGAAACAAAAGAAAGGATGACCAGCAACACGCTTTGATCAATAAAAGGGAGGGGAAAATGGTCTTTCCGGGTGGCAGTATTCAATTTTATATAATCAATGCACATCCGCCACCCAGTCATAAGTTTTGTAGGGACTAACTCTCCCATGTCATTCTTCACCACAGTAATAGCTGACTTTTTAGGAACAACCTATGTAGGACTTACCCATTTACTATCAGTGATAGGATATATGATTCCCGCATCTAATAGTTTCAACACTTCATTTTTCACCACTGCTTTCATAGTGGGATTAAACTTACGTTGGGGGTCTCTACGAGGGCCAGCTCTTTCCTCCAAATTAATTTTATGAGAACAGACCAGGGGACTAACACCTTTTATGTCGACCATAGTCCAACCTAATATAGATTTATGTTCTCTTAAAAAATTCAACAATTTATCACATTGCACATCACTAAGTTTGTAGGAAATAATAACCAGAAAGGTATCATCTGGGCCTAAAAAACATGTTTGAGTCCTTTGGGTAGTGGAGCTAAGTTGAGCATTGGTGTCTCCTCGGAAGAGGGTTTGGGTGCCTCCCTTTCTTTAGGCAACTCCTCAAAGCATGGTTGCCATGATTTCTTCATAAATCCCTGTGACTTATCAAAAACATCAACAACATTAATGGCACGGGGATAAATGGAAGAATCATCAAAATCAGAATTATTAAGAAGGAATGCCAAAGAGTTAGAATTCTCTTTAGTGTACTCATTCTTCAAAATAAGCTCATCAATCATGTAAGTGTCAAAACACTCATCCTCTTCATGTGACTGCCTTGAGATTCAAAAAACATTTACCTCTAGAGTCATATTTACAAATGATAATGTCATTAGGCCATTCCTACAATTAATTAGGGCATTGGCGGTGGCAAAGAATGGTCTTCCAAGTATCAAAGGAATTTTTGACTCCGTATTCACAATAGAAATGGTATCCAAAACCAAAAAGTCAATGGGATAATAGAATTTGTCAATTTGCAATAAAACATCTTCCATAACACCTCTTGGTTTTCTTACCGATCGATCCGCTAGTTGAAGTACCACGGAAGTGGGTTTGATCTCACCTAGGCCTAGTTGCAAGTAAATGGAGTATGGCATGAGGTTCACACTAGCTCCCAAATCTAGCAATGTTTGGCCATAAGATTTGTTTCCAATTTGGCAAGCCACCATTGGACAGCCTGAATCTTTATATTTGGGATGTGTCGTGCGATCAATTACCGCACTTGCTTGCTTCGTTAAGAACATTGTTTTCTTCACATTATGCTTCCTCTTGAGTGTTGTTGGGATTTTTCTAAGAACTAAAGAGAGAAAAATTCAGCATCAGGTCAGCCTTGTGCACCGTGGCCCAGCTTTGGGCACCACGGCCCCTAGAAGATGGTGCTTTGTTGCCTTGTTATGCACTACGGCCTGCCTTGTTCCTAGCCGCGGCACCAGGCACACCTGGAGCATGGTTTTCAACCTCTTGTGATGGTGTGTGGGACTTGGTTAAAATGCATAGGATTACTTAGACTCTAAGAGAGCCATGAGTCTTTGGTTCTTGAGATCTAAGGGTTGAGATTGATCACAAAGATTCATTGAAAGAGTTGGTGCCCTATATAAAGGGTCATCTATATAAAGGGTCATCTAGGAGCAATCAAGAGATGTGAGACATGACATATGAATGTGTGTGAAATAAAACGCATGGTTTGTGAGAGTGTAAAGACACAAAACATATAGGAGAGACTCATTCAAGAAAGTCTGGTTGTTTAGAGATAGAGTAGTATAGATTTTGGATTCAAGGGCTTTGTAATTGGAATTTTCTTTAGGAAAATTCCAGGGAAACAGTAGCTCTTATCACTTTCTTTTTCTCTTATTTTGTTCTTCAAGAACAAGAGGGTTCTTGAAGAGGTGTTCTTGTAATTGTAAGAATTCCATTGATTTAGTGCAGAGAGCTCAGAGAAGCTCACAGGGACGCAGGTACATTGCCAAACCTCGATAACCATTACTTATGTTCTTTCTTTGATTGTTTGATTGTTGTTTATTACAAGTCATTCTAGACTTGGGTGTTTGGAATGATCACAACCTGGGATTCTGCAAGAAGGTGATTTTCCAACAGTGGTATCAGAGCTAGCAACAGCGGGTATCAGAGTTGAACAGGGGGTATCGGAGCAAGACTCCAAGAATCAAGGGAAACTTCTTGGGTGATTCAAGAACGAAGTAGAGATCAAGATCTGATCGTGTTCTTGAGGTTTAAGAATGGTGTTGTGATCAAGATTTGATCGTGTTCTTGAGATTTAGAAGTTGGAAAGCAATTGTGGGTGCTGCATAAATCTAGGATTTTTTTTCGCAAGATGGGTTCAAACTTCATTGTTGAGAAGTTTGATGGAAAGGGAGACTTTACCCTTTGGAAGTGGAAAATCAAAGCAGTTCTTATGCAACAAAAGGTGGACTTGGCAATTGGAGAAGATGACGATTTTCCAGCAAATTTCACGGAGGTCCAGCGGAATAAGATGAAGAAGATGACGTACGACACCATCTTTCTACACATGTAGGATAGTGTCACAAGGGAGTGCGGAGACTCGGAAGATCCAACTGCCATTTGGAAGAAACTAGATGAGCTGTTTCTTACTAAAACTCTCTCTAATAATAAATATCTTCTGAAACGCATCTTTGCTTTTAAAATGGATCCTGATAGAGAGTTGCAAGATAATCTTGATACCAAGATGAGCGAAGCATCAAGTGTAGAAGGACTGTTCGTTAGAGGAAAGCCAACAACTCGGTATGGCAACAACATACATGGCTACTACCGGGACAAACCACAAGGTAGAGGACAAAGCCATGGGAGAGCGCACTCTAAATCGAGATTTGGAGGAAAGAGATGCTACTACTGCCATAAGGAGGGTCATTTCAAGAAAGATTACGAGAAGATGAGGAGGGATGAGAGAGGAGGAAGCCATACCAAGAATGGAAAGGCTTCGGTTGCCAAGGTAGAACAGCAAGATGATGTTCTTGTTGTGTGCTCAAATGTCAGCAAGGGGCAAGAAAGTAGCGAGAGATAGATGTTGGATTCCAGTGCACTTATCACAAGTGTCCTCACAGGAATTGGTTCAAGAATTTCAAGGAGACCAATGATGGAAAGGTTTTCTTGGGGAATGATACTTCTTGCCAAGTGAGGGAGATAGGAGACATCCAGTTGAGGATGTTTGATGAGTTACTAGACTGCTGAGGAATGTGAGATATCTTTTGAAGTTGAGAAGAAATTTGATCTCATTGGGGCAGCTAGATTCTATAGGGTACACATACAAAGCAGAGGGAAGAAAGATCAAAGTAACTAAGGGATCTTTGATAGTGATCAAAGCAGCAATAAAGGATGGTCTCTATGAGATTATCGAAGACACAAAAATCAAGGATCAAGCACCAAGCTTGATGGCTGAGATGGATAAGGTGGTTCTTTGGCACAATCACTTGGGACACATGAGCAAAAAGGGCTTGCAAGTTCTACGCAAGAACGGTCTACTTAATGGTGACAAAGTAGACAAACTTGATTTCTGCGAATGTTGCGTTCTTGGGAAGCAACATCGGGTCAGCTTCAACACTGGAGTGCACAAGTCTAATGGCATTCTTGACTACATTCAGGCGGATCCTTGGGGACCAGCAAGAACACCAACACAAGGAGGTAATCTTTACTTTCTATCTTCAATTGATGATTATTCTAGAAAGGTTTGGGTTTATTTGCTTAAAAATAAATCAGATGTTTTGAATAAATTTGTGGTGTGGAAAAAGCTGGAAGAAACTCAAACGGTAGTTAAGGTGTTAAGAACCAATAATGGCTTAGAATTTTTTAACAAGAAACTTGATCAATTCTGTAAGTTAAATGGGATTCTAAGACATAGAATGGTTGTGAAAACCCCTCAGCAAAATGGAGTTGCTGAGAGGATGAATAAAACCCTTATGGAAAAGGTTAGGTGCATGATTATAGGATCCAGATTACCCAAATATTTTTAGGGGGAAGCGGTGTCTACTGCTGCGTATTTGGTTAATAGATCGCCCTCTAGGGCTGTGGACCTTAAGACTCCCGAGGAGATGTGGAGTGGGAACCCCTGAGTTAAAAAACCTTAGGACTTTTGGGTGTGTTGTGTATGCACATCAAAAGGATGATAAACTTAGCCCAAGATCTAGAAAATGTGTGTTTCTAGGATATAGGGAAGGGATTAAGGGGTATAGGTTGTGGTCCTTATAGCCAAAAGTATTTAAACTCATAATAAGTAGGGATGTCATTTTTAATGAGCATTTATTTCCCTATTTGGAGAAAACTATCCTTGTAGGGGATAATGAGCAAACCAGTTCAGCATTTATGGAGCATAGCATCAAGGAAAATTCAGTTCAGGTAGACCAAGGAAGGCAAGAGGGTTCAGACCAGGTAGAGCCCATTGATGAAGTTTAAGCTCAAGACACTCGTGAGGAGGCTAAACTAGAAGGGGATAACGTAGTAAGTCAGAATGACTATCAGCTCACAATGGATCGAGAAAGAAGGCTGGTCAGACCACCTTTAAGATATGGTTTTACGGATGCTATTGTAGCAAATCCTTATTCAGAATGAGGGATAAGTGAACCAGAAACTTACATTGATGCCATGGGATGTAAGGATTCGTCAAGATGGAAGCTAGCTTTGGAGGAAGAAATGCATTCTTTGAGGAAGAACAACTCTTGGGAATTGGTGCACATTCCAAGAAA
Organism: Bretschneidera sinensis; assembly: GCA_023935145.1. Classification (NCBI taxonomy): domain Eukaryota; kingdom Viridiplantae; phylum Streptophyta; class Magnoliopsida; order Brassicales; family Akaniaceae; genus Bretschneidera; species Bretschneidera sinensis. Next base: position 94,738,819 of record CM043702.1, read on the forward strand.
AGAGAAATTTGTGGATTGTAAGTGGATTTACAAGATCAAAGAAGGGAACCCTCCAAGGGATGAAGTCTGGTATAAGGCTAGGCTGGTGGCAAAGGGGTTCACACAAAGAGAAGGCATAGATTTCACAGAAATTTTCTTACCTGGACATAAGGTGGAGGAAATGGTGATTATCCTCATCTATGTCGATGATATATTGTTCATTGATAACAGCAGGGAGAGGATAGAAAGATTGAAGTCTCAACTCAGTTCAGAGTTGGAGAAGAAGGATCTTAGCCTTGCACAAAAGATTATTGGGATGAGAATAATCCGAGAAAAGGAGAGAAACAAGTTGAAAGTTTCTCAGTCTTCCTACATAGAAAAGATGTTGTATAAGTTTTCTATAGAAAATGGTAAACCATTAAAGATTCCCCTTGTTGGTCATTTCAAGTTCTCTAATGACCAATGTCCTAGAACAAATGAGGAGAAGAAGGAAATAGAAAGGTCCCTTACTCTAGTGCGGTTGGATCAGTCATGTTCATGATGGTAAGTACTAGACCTGACATTTCTCAGGCAATTAGTGTTCTCAGCAGATTTGTGAGTAATTCCAGAAAGGAGCTTTGGCTTAGGATGAAGTGGTTGCTAAGGTACTTGAAGGCTCAGTTACAGCCGGTGGTTGCACTCTCAACAACTGAGGCAGAGTACATAGCAGCTATGGCAGCGAAAAGGAGGCTATGTGGTGCAAAGGGTTGTTGGAAGAGTTGAAGGTCCTAAAAGAGTAGGTGGTGGTGTATTCGGATAGCCAAAGTGCATTGCACTTGTGTAAGAACCCAGTGTTCCATAAGAGGACTAAGCATATGGATGTTCGGTATCATTTCATTCAGGAAACTATTGTGAAAGGATGCATTCATATGGACAAAGTTGCAACGGAAGAAAATCCTGCAGATTTAGGTACTAAAGTTCTACCTCTAAGCAAGTTCAATCATTGCCTTGGACTTCTTAGGATTGGAGTCGGATAATATGGTGACTCAAGTTGAGTTTGGATCCTGAGTTCTCTGCACTATGGGTTTGGTTTTAGTTGCTTAGACAAAGGTCAAGATTGTTGGGATTTGTCTAAGAACTAAAAAGAGAAAAATTTAGCATCAGATCAGCCTTGTGCGCCACAGCCCAACCTTGGGCCCCGCGGCCTCCAGCATGCTCGGATCTCCTCCCATCCAGGTCACGTTGCTGCCTAGCCTTGGGCACCGTGGCCCCCAGAAGATGGTGCTTTGTTGCCCTGTTATGAGCCACGACCTGCCCTGTTCTGAGCCACGGCGCCAGGCACACTTGGAGCATAGTTTTCAACCTCTTGTGATGGTGCATGGAACTTAGTTAAAATGCACAGGATTACTTAGACTCTTAGAGAGCCAGGAGTCTTTGGTTATTGAGATCTAAGGGTTGAGATTGATCTCAAACATTGGTTAAAGGAGTTGGTGCCCTATATAAAGGGTCATCTAGGAGCAATCAAGAGACGTGAGACATGACATGTGAATGTGTGTGAAATAGAACACATGGTGTGTGAGAGTGCAAAGACATAAAACACACAGGAGAGACTCATTTAAGAGAGGCTGGTTGTTTAGAGAGAGAGTAGTATAGATTGGGGATTCAAGGGCTTTGTAATTGGAATTTTCTTGGGGAAAATTACAGGGAAACACTAGCTCTTATCACTTTCTTTTACTCTTCTTTCTTTCTTCAAGAACAAGAGGATTCTTGAAGAGGTGTTGCTGTAATTGTAAGAACTCGATTGATTTAGTGCAAAGAGCTCGAAGGAGCTCATGGGGACGTAGGCACATTGTCGAACCTCGATAACAATTGCTTGTGTTCTTTCTTTGATTGTTTGATTGTTGCTTATTACAAGTCATTCTAGACTTGGGCGTTTGGAAAGATCCCAACCTGGGATTCCGTAAAAAGGTGATTTTCCAACAAGTGTGCATAGATCCTTAATGACTTTAGCATAGTTAGGAACCTATTTTATAACATGAAGAAGTGAGAGGTTAATTTTAACATGCTGAAGTTGTTCAAGAATCTCACCATTTAATGCTGAATTTCGCTCCTTAGGTTTAAGGAGTGCTTAAGGGAAAGGCACCAGTAAAGAATTATTATGGGCATCTTGTTCCTTGGGGGCTTCATCCTTGTTGCTCACGGTGTTAGGAATCAAGTTTGATGGTAGAGTGGGCCCATCAATTTTCTTACTGTTGCGAGTAATCATGGCATTAACCTCTTTAACATTTTGATTGCCAGGATTAGAGGTTTGTGCCATATGTTGTCCACTTGTATTAGGTTGTGGCTGCGAAGGAAAACGACCTTGCTCTTGAATAGTCAAGAAACTAGTCAACTTAGTGAGTTTACTCTTTATCACCTTTTGTTCCTCTTTGATCCCTTATTGATCCTTATGCAACTGCTGATTTATCTTGCCTTACTCTTCCACACTCTTGGCATGTACCTGCATAAATGACTTAAAAACATCTTCCAAAGGTAAGGTTTGTTATGGTGCATTAGATGAAGTTGCTTCCAGTTTCCATTAGGTACTAGAGTAGGGATGAGGTTGTATATCGGATCTCCAATGGGTGCTAGATTGGGCAGGAGGTTGCATATCGGATCTCCAACTAAAATTAGGGTGATTCTTCCAATCGGGATTGTAGTTGTTAGAGTAGGGTGAGTATGGTTTTCTAAAGGGTATACCTAAAGCATTACACTCTCCCTTCATCTCAAAATAGGCTGGACAATCCTTAGGTACATGATCTACCCCACTACACATGAAACAAGGCTCATAGGACTCTACCCTAGCAACCGGTTCAGGGGCTCTAGCATCCTTGGTTTTTAAAACTTCAATTTCCTTAGTTAGAACCTCAAAATGAGCTTTAAGGCTATCCTCTTCATTAAGTTGATAAATTCCAGCACTTTGATTTCTCCTAGTACTTTCCATGACATTCGGTCCTGTCCAAGTGTGGGCTTTTTCTAATAGGTCGTCTAGAAAATCTATGGCTTGGTCGGGATTTTTCTGAAGAAAATCTCCATTACACATCATTTCTATGAATTGCTTTTTTCTACTTAGAAGTCCATTATAGAAATAGCTAACTACTTGATATAAGGTCTTTGAAAGGTTCCCATAGTGTGGACAAGAATTCAAAAGGTCTTTGAAACGTTCCCAAACTTGATATAAGGTTTCACTCTCCTTTTGTGCAAAGTTTGAGATTTGTCTCTTGAGGTTATTGGTCTTAGAGGTCGGGAGATGCTTTTGGAAAAAGGCTTGAATCATCTCATCCCAACTACCTATAGACCTAGGCCTTAACGAGTACAACCAAACCTTGGCCTTTTCCTTAAGTGAAAAGGAGAAAAACCAAAGTTTGACTATATCATCCCTACTTTGAAAGGTTGCTACTACTTCCTCAAATTCCCTAATATTGACATAGGGGTTTTCATTATCAAACCCATGGAAGGTTGGTAGTAATTGAATCATGCCCGACTTAAACTCAGGTTGTTGGTTATTAGGGGGGAACATGATACAAGATGGTGTGGTCGTTCGGCTAGGATGCAAGTAGTCCTTAAGTATCCTAGCAACATTCTCAATATGATTGTCGACCATGTTAACAAAATCCTCTAAATTCTCGTTTGGGGGTGCACTATGGTTTGATCTAGGTGAGGTTTCACTTACGGACGTGGAAGGAGAGGGTAACTCTATTTCAGGTTTTTTAATGAATCTACCTCGCTAATCTCTCAGATTAAGCATACACTAAAGGAATTAGAGAGCAAATGAATAAAACAGAAAAAAAAATTAGAAAAATCAAAATAAAGAGCGAAGAACAATATTACCGTCTTGTCTCAAAGTTGACAATCTTCCTTGTTCTTTAAGCGCGTCTCCCCAGCAACGGTGCCAAAATTTGATTACGCTGAAACTAACACAAGATTATTGTGTACAGTTAAGGTGTCAATTCCACGAGGAAAAGTGAACTGCAGGAGAAAATGTAAACCTTGAGACAGAACGAGGAAATTCAAATGAGAGAATCTAAGTTTTGATAATGAAATTATGTGAAAGTGTTGTGTAAATATAACGAAGAATTCAATAGAGAAATAACAAGGTTTTGGGAATCCTTCCTAAGTTTGTTGCCTTATTCTAATCTTGACTCAATTGTTTTTATCTCGATTACTAGTTTCACATCCCAAACAAGCAATCGGTAAATATTCAATCACAGCACATTAACACTCGAATGTAATTGCTACAAATTACTCCTTAATTTCAGTTCAAGCACACATGACCAATCTTATAGATTTATCAAGAAACGATAATATATTTCAATAATAATACCGCAGTAATGGACAAACCTATAAGATGAATGTACCGAACTCAATCATATCCAACAACTTGACATAAGAAGAGCTTGACTAGACTTATATAGAGGAGAAAAGATGCAATCACTGGATTAAGAGAAAATCTTCTAATTCTTTACTTAATCAATGAGTAAATCATAAACAATGTTTAACAATAAATCCTTACAACTGACTCGAGAATGGAAATAAGAACAACTACACCTAAGAATTCATCCCTATGCCTTGCTGGGAGATTAGCTGGACATTTGGCTCATTTTTGATGAAGAAGAATAATGGTAGCTCTCCCAATTCCAGCCTCATTTTCAGCCTCCCTCAATGTTCTATATATAGCTCATAAGTTTTAGAGGCATTTTCGGCTAAAAAATGTCATTTAAACGCCCTAATTAGGTCTGAAGCGGAAACAGGGGACCGCACATGCGCCGCGGCACCACCTTGGACTTGGCTTTCTCAAGTTTCTAGAGGCCGCAATGCCACCTTGGTTTGCTTCAGCTTCTGAAAGTTTCTGGTGGCCGTGGTGCACACCTTCTGTGCTGCAGCATGGAACAGTTCTGAAACCACTCCTTTACTCCGATATGCATAGACTCTTGGCACTTTAAGCAATGTTAGTTTTTTCATCTCTTTTAAACACAAAATACCTGAAAATGCATCGAAATAAATCAATCTACCAAGAATGACAATTTAGAATTGTTAAGGCATAAATGTGTAATTCAACCCTAGATCAACCCTAAAATGCTAACAAATAAGTACTATTAAGATGCATTTTATGACTCTCATCATCATTTCATGAATCATACTTCTCTTAAATCATCCAATTAATACATATATCATGTATTTCATTAAATCAAACATATTCATAATATATTCAATAATTTTTCTCATAATATTATTCATTTCAAGCTTTATTCATATATTTAGTTCATATCACTTACTAACAATAAACTAAAATCGTAATGTAGCAGTAACACTATACGTGGATCACTTCCTTACTTTTGACGCTCCTCTCAACAATACCACCAGATTGCTAACCGCCATCTTTTCAAAGTTTTTTCTCAAATTCTTGAAATCCCACCTTGAATTATGAAATACTTGAAATTCTTTAGTGTTTGAGAGATTTTATAGAGAGATAAAATAGAGTTTAAAATGTACGAAAATAGATTTTTGAACATCTTAAAGGCTTATATATAAAAAAAATTTAACTAATCGGTCGATCAGTTCGTTGCCAATCCATTTTTGACTTTTTACAAGTCACTTACCATAGTCTTACCAGTCAACCACCTGGTCAATCGGTTGGGTTACCAGTCGATTGATTGGTCAACCGGTTAACTCCTTACCAACTGATCGATCAGTCGATCGGATACCCTACCAACCGATTGACCAGCTGACTCGTTGGTTCACCAGCCGACACCCCAACAATTGCTTTATCGGTCAACCACTTAGTCGAGCACCATCACCTTTCTAGTTGACTGGTAGGTCGACTGTTTAGGTTACTAGTCGACTTACCAAACGACCAGTACTCCCCTTTATGCAATAAAATTTACATGTTTCCCTCCTTGAATTCTTTCTAACTCTTTTTCTTTAATGTATTCAAATTCTTTCTTCAAAAACCATTTCAAACTCAAGTTTCAAATCACTTTATATATATGTATGCATGATAGTTATAATATAAACTTTACAATTTTACCAATTTACCATTATATTGAGGGTATGTGACTTACAATTCTACCCACCATATAAAAATTTCATCCTCGAAATTTTCTTACCCATATCATGAAAAAGTTGGGGATATTGTTTTCTCAGGTTCGCTTCACATTCCGACATGATTTTCTCAACATCTCAATTCCACCATAGCACTTGAACTAACTGAATGACCTTATTGCATAAGACCTGTTCTTTTGTATCTAAAACTTTGATTGGAACTTGAAAAAAAGATGAGTCTTCTTGAATGTCTATAGATTGAAATGGAATTTTAAGGGATTCATCAAGTAAATATTTTCGTAAAATAGAAACATGAAAAACAAATTATGCAATTATTTTAATTCTAGAGGTAACTCTAGTCTATAAGCCATTAATCCAACTATCTCAATAATTTCATACAGTCCAATATACCATGAATTCAACTTTCCTTTCTGCCTAAATCTCAACACTCCTTTCAAGGGAGATATTTTCAAATGAACCCAATCACCAAGTTGGAATCCAAGAGGTCTCCTTCTGTTATTAGCATAACATTTCTACCTATTTTGTTCTACTCTAAGGTCTTCTCTGATCAAATTGATCCTTTCAATTGTTAATTCTATTAGTTTTAGACCAAAAATTTTTTGTTCTCTCACTTCTTCCCAACATATAGGAGTTATACATCTCCTACCATATAAGGCCTCAAATGGTGTCATTCTAATACAAGTTTGAAATTGATTATTATAGGAAAATTCTATCAAAGGTAAATAAGCATCTCAATTTCTTGAGAAACTTATTACACTTGCCCTCAACATGGTTTCTAGTATTCGAATAACTCTTTCATTCTGCCCATCTATTGAGGATAAAAGGTAGTACTAAATTGTAACTGAGTAGCCATGACTTACTGAAAGCCTCTCAAAAATCGAGATGTAAATCTAACATCTTGATCTAACACAATGCTCAATGGTACTCCATGAAGTTTTATAAACTCTGGTATATACAGTGCATCCAACTTTTCTAGGCTCCAAGTAGTTCTAAGAGGAAGAAAATGAGAAGACTTCGACACTTTATCTACAATTACCCATATATCATCATGACCTCTCTGAGAATAGAAAAATCCATTAACAATATCTTTACACACATTCTCCCATGGCCATTCAGGTATAAGAAGATGTTGTAGTAAACCTGCCAGATATTTATTTATTTTTATTTCAGTTGTTGACAAACTAAACATCTAGAAATGTAATCTACTACATCCCTCTCTAATCCTAACTACCAATAATTTTGTTTCAGTCCCCTCTAAATTTTATTATTTCTTGAGTGCATTGAGCATATTGCATCATGTGCTTCTATTAATATCTCCTTTCGAAACTCAAAATCATCGGGAACACAAACCATGTGTCCCAATGCCAACATACCATCATCTTTGATTCTAAATTATGATTATTTTCCACTCATTACTTCTTGCTTAATCTTTTCTATCTCCTCATTTTTACCTTGAATTTCTAAAAGGCATTCCACAATGGATGATTGCCCTATCATGCTTTCTACTAATCCTCATCTCTCACCCATATTCATTTTCATCATTATACTTCTCAATTCTACCATCAAATTCACATTATGGGTCTCTATAGCAGCTAATCTTCATGTGGATTTTCTATTTAAAGCATCAGCTACTACATTTGCCTTCCCTGGATATTCTCTATAGCAGTAATGAATTGTACAATCATAATCATTAACCAATTCCATCCATCATATCTGTCTCAAATTCAATTCTTTCTGGGTAGGTAAATATGTGAGACTCTTCAGGTTAATATATATTTCACAAGTGGCTCCATACAAATGATGTCTCCAAATCTTTAATCCAAATACTATGGCAGCTAATTCTAAGTCATGGGTAGGGTAGTTTCTCTCATGATTCTTCAACTACTTAGAGGCACATGCTACTACTTTCCCATGCTGCATCAATATATATCCCAACCCTTGATGCGAAACATCAATGTACACTATGAATCCTTCATCTCTAGAAAGGAGTACTAATACTGGAGTAGTAATTAATTTTTCTTTTAAAAATTGGAAACTCCTCTCACACTCCCCATACCATTCAAATTTCACTTATATCCTAGTCAGACTAGTTAAAGGTGTTGCAATTATTGAAATTTTTTTGATAAACCTTCTATAATATCTAGCTAGACCTAAGAAACTTCGAATTTTTGTTACATTGGTAGGTTTCTCTTAATTCAATACTACCTCAATCTTCTGAGGATCAACTGCTTCTCCATCTTTTGATACTACATGCCCCAAGAAAGTTACCTCATTCTATCAGAATTCACACTTAGAAAATTTTACATATAATTTCTCTCTTCTAAGAATTTCAAACACAATCTCTAAGTGTCTCTGATGTTCTTCTTCACTTCTAGAATATAATAGGATATCATCAATAAATACTTCCACAAATTTATCTAGAAAAGGTTTAAACACTATATTAATTAAATCCATAAATGCAGTTGGAGCATCATAGTTAACCCAAATGGCATCACAAGACATTCATGGTGACTATAACGTGTCTTAGAAGCATTCTTAGGCACATCTCATTCTTTAATCCTCAATTAATGATACCCTGATCTTAGGTCTATCGTAGAACACACCCTAGCTCACCGTAATTGTTCAAACATATCATCTATTTCGGGCAAAGCGTATTTATTTTTAATTTTTATCTTATTTAATTGTTTATAATCTATAGACAATCTCATTGTACCATTTTTTTTCTTTACAAATAATATTGGGACTCTCCTTGGTGACACACTAGGGCAAATGAATTGATTATCTAATAACTCTTGAAGTTGTACTTTCAACTCCTTCAACTCAAATGGTGCCATCCTATAAGGTGCGATGGAAATAGGTGTAGAACCTGGATTTAGATCAATGGAGAACTCAATCTCCCTACTAGGTGGTAATCCAACCAATTCTTCAGGAAATACTTTTGAATAATCTCTTACCATTGATATTTCTTCCAACTTCCTACCTTCCTTAGTAGAATCCACCACATAAGCTAAGTACCCCTCACAACCCTTCCTCAAACACTTACTAGCTGTCAAAGAAGAAATAAGGCAATTAGAAAGTATTGTACGTTCTCCTTGAAAGCTAATCTCTTCCTGCCCAGGTATTTTAAAAATCACATTCTTTCTGAGATAATTATCCCAGTCATGATATGCTGATAACTAATCCATTCCCAATATCAGATCAAAGCCTATCATATTTAGAGGTAATAAATCTAATTCAAATTCTCTTTCCCCCATATGAATAACACATCCCCGATAAATCTTTTAATTACAACTCTATCTCCAGTTGGAACCTTAACAATTATATTATGAAATAAATGACTAAGAGGTGTATCTATAGATTTTATAAAGGAATTATACGCAAAAGAGTGAGTTTCTCCTAGATCAATTATTATCCTAGCAGGTTTATCAAGGATAGATATTGTACCTATTACGACATTAGGTGTAGCTTGGGCATCTTGCAGGGTAAGTGCATACACTACTTTCTCTAGGTTGAGTCTGACTACTTTCTCAACTATAGCTCCTCTTCCTTGAGCGCCACCCCGAACACTCCTTGATCCATCACCTCTACTTGACTCTCCCAACTCGCCAAGTAGCAACTACCTCAGTTGGTTTAATCTTCAATGGATAATCAAAAACTCTATGTCATCCCTATCCACAAACGAAACAAATCAAAGTATGACAATCACTAGACAAATGTCATAATTGATTACACCTAAAACATACTCTATTCTCCCTATCAAATATAACATTACCACATCCTCTTATTGGCATATTTCCACCTCTACTAAATCCCCTACTCTAATAGGTTGTTTCATAAACCTAGGGGTTCTTCTAACTGAACTTTGAGCAGCAGAGATTATTGATCCACTCAGTCTCTGAATAAAATGTCTCTACGAAAAGGAACGACTCTTCTGAGCTGGGTAACCTCCCTAAATCCCTATACTACCGCCTTTAATACCTTTAGATCTACTCCTCTTCAGCCACTCTTGACATCCTCTAGACTCATATATGTTATTCTCTATCTGAAGTGACATATCCACTAATGTGGCATCATTTATATGCCTCAAATAGGAGAGTCTAGAATGTATCTCAAAGTTTAAACCATAAAGAAATCTCATACATTTCCTCTCCTTGGTATTTACTAACTCAAGTATAAATCTAGACAGAGCGATAAATCTCTCATCATACTGAGCCACACTCACCATATTTTGCCTCAACTGAATAAAATCCCTCTTTTAATGCGCTATGAATGTGTTTGGAAATTATTTAGGAAAGAATACTTCCTTAAAACTACTCCAGGTTAGGGGCTGATCTATATATGTACTTAGCCTAGGAAAAATATCATCCCACCAATTAGAAGCCTCATCTTCTAATTGAAAAGATACAAAGGAAACCTTCTGCCTATTAGTCACCACTAATACTCCAAATAAACGCTCTACCTGTTTAATCCACAACTCAGCTTCATATGGGTTTTTAGATTCCTTAAAGGATTGGGGTTTCAGCTTAATAAATCTAGCAAAACAGTCTCACTGCATCTTATTAACAAAACCATTATCTCCCTTCTAAAACTTATATCTCTTAGAAATCCTTATAAGATCTATTACTATGTCTGGATATAGTCTAACATACTCATCCAATCTACGCTGCAGATTATCCACTCTAACCTCTGCCTGATTTAATCTATCAAGAGCCTGAGTAAGAGTTTCTCTTAACTAATCTCTTTCAGCTCTATAATTACTCACTGTACCACTAATACCAAGTGCACTATCAAAATGTTCCAATTCAGGAACCACAGATTCAAAACCAACTTCTACCTCATCTCTTCTAAAAAAAGGGGGTCTAGGTCTACCACGTCCATGCCACATCCTCACACCTAAATCAAAATAATTTATTTTAGATTCCACTTTACTAATTTGTTTTAATGGAGTCTACAAATCATAAACCTACAGCTTTAATACAAAAATTATAATGACCCATCCCAAGTGAGCACTCCCTGAGATGGTATCTTCACTTTTCAACACGAAGCACGACTTATATTAAACAAATATTGCTTTTATAACTTAAAAATAATTAACAACGTTTGCCTCAACTCTTTTACAGAGGCGATAAAAAATTTCACTACAAAACTTATACAATAATTTACATTGATACATGTACATGTATAACATTCTTACTAATTGACAACAATGTAGTTTTTCTTTTCATCTCTTTCTTTTCTTTTCATTCCTATCATTTCTTTCTCATTTTTTTTCCTTCTCTAAGGATGCTAACCATGAGGACTTACGTAGATACCTACTATGAATATCATGTCGAAGAATCTACTAGTCTTGCTTGTATCCTAAAATTTATTTAAATTTTGGAGAATGAGCTTCATAAGTTCAATGAATTTCAATGTACTAGAAGTACTCCATTTGTATACTTATTATCATATTTTAATCAAAATTCACACATAAAATTCAATATAATTTCATTCATTTAATTGTTCTTATGTTATATCATTTTGATATATTTCAATTATCATATAGATATCGTATCAAATATAAAGTTCATCATTATTTTCATCACAATCATCTCATCATGAGATTCACAATAATATCATCGCAATTTCATAGTCATTCTGATGTATCAACATCTCAATAATTATAAATAAATGAATGAATGTATAAATTTCCTCCTTTCTTCACATCTCATCATAATCATTTCTTTTTGTTTTTCACATCTCATCATATCACATCTCATTGTAAACATTTCTTTTTATTTTTCACATCTCATCATATCATATCTCATTACATCACATCTCATCCATATTATCACAAGTAAGGGTAATTTCACCAATTTTTGTGCATCCATACCAGTCTCTAGTATAGCTGTCAAGGACATCTCCCACATGTTGACATATTTCATCCAGACCAACCATGGTTCTGGCCTTCCCCAAGACAACACACTCAATCTCTCTAGTGGCCTAGGCAATGCACATGAACAAATACATATAAGCAAACATAGCATATCATATCATCATATTAATCAAATGATTTTCTTTTCATAAAATCTCCTTTTGTCACAAGAATTTTTTTATTGTTTCAAGGATACAATTTCATCAATTTATCATACATTCTTATTTTTAGTCATTTCATAAATTATACTTCTCTTAAATCATCAAATTAATACATATATAATTTATTTCATTAAATCAAACTTATTCATAATATACTCAATAATTTTTCTCTTAATATTATTCATTTCAAGTTTTATTCATATATTTAGTTTTTCTCGCTTACTAATAATAAACTGAACTCACCAAGTAGCACTAAAGCTACTCACGGATCACTTCCTTGCCTTTGGTGCTCCTCTCAGTTATACCACCAGATTGCTCACCACCACCTTTGCAAAGCTTTTTCTCAAATTCTTGAAATTTGTCATTAAATCAGTTATAATCAATATTGAATTATGAAATCCTTAAATTTCCTTAGTGTTTGAGAGATTTTTTAGAGAGAGAAAATAAAGTTTAAAATGCACGAAAATAGATATTTGAATGTCTTAAAGCCTTTTATAAGAAAAAATTTAACTGATCAGTCGACTGCCCAGTCGACCGGTTGGTTACCAATCCATTTTGAATTTTTACAAGTCACTTACCATAGTCTTACTAGCTAACCATCCGGTTAACTTGTTGGGTTACCAACCGACTGATCGATAGATTGATTAATTTTTTACCACTTGACCGATCAACCGATTAACTAGCTAACCGATTGGTTAACCAGTCGACAGTCAACAATCGCTTTACCGGTAGACCACCCACCATCACCTTACCAGTTGACTTACAGGTCGACCGGTTGGGTTACCACTTTACTTACCTGTTGACCAATCTTCTTCTTTATGTAATAAAATTTACGTGTTTCCTTCCTTGAATTCTTTTTAACTATTTTTCTTCAATGTATTTAAATTCTTACTTCAAAATCTATTTCAAACTCAAGTTTCAAATCACTTTATATATATATATATATGTGTGTGTGTGTGTGTGTATGATAGTTAAAATATAACTTCATAATTTTACCAATTTACCTTTGCATTAAGAGTATGGGTCTTACAGTACTAATCTGTATGAATCCGCACACATCCACACATATCCGCACACATCCACACATATCTGCATGCATGCCACACATATTTAGTTTAATCTCTGTTTAATCCACCTAGTTTAAATGAGCTTAGTTCATTTCCTTAGCTTTAATCCATGACTTACAAGTAGTTTTGATCATTCTTTTATTTAAATTACCACTTCTTTCAATTTTACGTTCATGTGTTTACTCTCATATATTTACTTTCGTGTATTTACTTTTAGGTACCTACTTTTATCACACCATTTCCTTTATATATTTACTTTAACGTATTTAATTTTACTACACTATTTTAGTTACAATGTTTTGGTGTCATCTTGTGTGAATACAAACGGCAAAATGCATGCTTGGCTTTATTATCAGTGTATGATAATAATACTTCGATTAAAATTTTGAGAAATTTTTCTTAAAACACAATGCTGGACTTTAGTCTAAGCAAGAGATGAAGCTTTAATTCCTCACTCTCTTGTACCCAAATCTCTTGAAGCCTCATAATTTCTCACGTAGACCAACTACAAGGGATTTAACCCCATTCAAGGTCAAATGATGACTTCTTACTCGTCATCCTTGCTTTGTGCTCAGATGATAACAATCACTTATCTAATACATTAAAAGTACACCGATCACGAAAGCCTCCGTACTACTTATAAAGGGTTTGTATTAGACTTAGTAGGATTCACTCGTTTCTGTATACCTACTCAATGAATCCGCACCCTCACCATATCCACCTTCTTTAAGGGGAGTGGCCTTGAGTAATGAGTGGGATGCATGGTAACAGGTGGGAAAGAGTGGGAGATTTAACCTTAAAGTGTTTCTTGGAAAAAAATGAAACTTTAATTTTGATTTATTATTCCATACTTTACTTTGCACACTAATACTTACTTTTTTGCTCTCAACGAAGTAAATTGGAGGGGCCCGTTTCCTCTTAATTTCTAGTGTGACTCTCATTTGTTTATCGCTAACCCTTGGTGTTGATAAGATTCTCTTGGTTCTTGTCATGTAACGAAGGGTTGTCACCATATCTATACTTTTGAGGTCCACCTAATAGGCCACTCGAGGAGCATAAGGGTATCTTTCTTGCCATGCGGTACCTAAGCCCATCGGAGTTATAAGGTAAGCCTACCTTTTTTAAGCAAACAGTATAACCTTCCCATATAGGAAAAGTGTTAGTAGTATACCTTACAAGCCAATGACATTTGATGTCTAGGGATATAATTTGTAAACAATCTTATTCATATTGTTATCATAATTTATGGCAAGATGATTTATTATGAATATTTGTTTAATTACATTATCATGATTACGTCCATAGAGTAAGCAATGGAGATAAGAATATGATGAGATCATAATTTTGAGACCTAGTATGCTCTTTTCTCTTAAATACTCCTAATCGTAGGATACTAAGGGGACAATTAGTAATCTGGATAGATTGGTAATACTATGTTTGCTCAATTGGAAGGGTGACTGATCTCAGTGTCACTTGTGTGGTACACTCTAAAAAAAGTATGTAGGTGCTCATTGCAGAATGAGTTCACTAAACATAACTAGACTTAAGAATTCCTAATGGATTTTTACTTTCCTTTCAATAGGTAGTTCCTATGTTACAATTGTGCATGTGATCCTTAACTTCAGGAACCATGGTTATCTTGTGTGCGACTTATTATACTTTGATGCTATTTAATATGGTTCCATTCATGGATCATTAATTGGTAGTAATTGGGTATAATGGGTTTCATATAGAGGCATGTGACAATTAGAAAGGGGTTTCTAATTTCACGATAAGAATTATATTCTTAAGATCTAGACACGTAGTATTAATACTAAGGGTTTGGCAACAATTCCTAATCCAAATTAACTTAATTGGGACATTGCATGATAGAAGGATTGAATTGCATGATAATTGATAACAGAAAGGTTTAAGGTTTCACAACCAAATTCAGACTATCTAGGTAGTAATGATATGTTGCTAGGTGTCACTCATGATTGTAGAAGCTCTAAAAATTAATTTAATAAATAAATATTTAATTCTTATAAAAGGAAGAATCAAAAAGAGTTTTGATTCAAAATAATTAGGAGTGCTAATTAATTGGAAAGGGTTCCAATTATAATTACATAAAAATTATGGCCTATAACCAGATTAGTTTGAACCTAAACCATCTTACACAAAAGGGGAAATGTGTAATTAAGAAATTACTGTAGGGGTTTAGTTTACAATTAATGGTTAGTTGTCCCTGACCTTAACACTATAAATAGTTTATTAGTGTGAAGATTTTTGGTAGCACATCATTCTACACACAAGTTTCTCCTAAAATATTTTTGACTCGTCTATTCCGAAAGAGAAAAAAATCACAGAGAGAAATCCTAATTCAAGATGTTCCCTGTGTGGACTTTCTTTAGAGATCACATACTTTTGTGATTATTGTGGATTCAAGAACACACGAATTTGGGTTCAAGCATCTTAGAGAATTCGAGTGTATTGTAGAATTCGAGCACAAAAAAATTTCGGGATTCGAGAGCATAACAAATCAAAGGTAATATTTCTATCCTTGAATGTTCTTGATGTTGTACATAAATCATAAAGCGAATAATTGTTTTATAGGAATTCATGAAATTTTTACATTTTCGCTACGTTTTCTATATTGATTTCCTTCAAGAGGGCTTTTCTATCCCTTTGCTTGCTTACATGTGTTTGTTCTCACCTCACATGTTAAAATAAGAGAAAATCAAATTGTTTGATAACATGTTTTCTTTGGTATTTTTCCCTTAATTAAATTACAATCAAACAAATTGAACCCCTTGTTGGGCCTAGTTTGGCCCAAAACAGATTGCCTTCTCTTAGTTAAGTCTTGTTAACTTGAAATTATTAAGGAGCCCACCCAAAGAAATTAATGTTAATTAGATCCTAACTCGATGAACATAAGTGAATGAATGCCAAAGAATCAAGTGGAATGATCCATGTGAAGGGTAATTCTCATCATTCATTTGGCCTTCTTGGGTTAGACCCAAATCATCATTTCAAATTCACAACACTTAACTATAAAAACCTTCTCATGGCTGGTCTAGACCTATAATAAGCCTAATCTAACTCAAAATAGGATGACCTTCTCTTAGTTAAGTCTTATTAGTTTGACCTCATTAAGGAACTCATAAAGGAAACTATTGACGATTGGACCCTAACCCAAGAAGTCCAAGTGAATGGAGGCCCAAGTATCAAGTGGAATGATCCATGTGAAAGGAAAAATTTCACCATTCATTTGGGGCTTCTTAGGTTAGGCCCAAATCACCATTGGTTTATAAATGCTTTAGGAGACTTAATGATTTCAGATTCATAACACTTAACTTTGAGAAAGCCTAAGTCCTAACTGAGGGAGTTTGATTGGAATTTAATCAAAGGAATTTTTCCATTGCATTCTCTATTTCTACCTATTTGGGCTAAATAAAGAAGATTTCCGTAAGTGGACTTTGATTCATTCAATGGACCTTCAAATGTAAAACTGAAGCCCATTGATAAAGTTAAATAATAATAAGGATAAGTGAGTATGACAAAAGGATTCGTGACATAAAGAACTCAAAAAGTGTTGTTTCTTTCTTTCTTATTGGAAAAAGGAGTCATAGGTCTAGGCTAAGAAACAGTCCCTTCCTCACCTTGGTTCAGATCCTCTAGTGGAAGACTAAGAAAAAAGTCTTCTACAGGACTAGTCTCTCTTACAATAGAAGAATTTGAAGACAGTTCAGTTTTCAAGAGTAGTTCAAGTTTAATTAGAGTAATGGTCAAAGAAATAGTGGTTGATACCAATGAGGTCCTTAAGAATATCAGTAGTCTATTGGCTGACCTAGTCAAAAGACTTGACGACTTAGAAGAAAAGGTAGCCAGGAAGGAATCCCAAGGCTCTAAGGTGACAAAGAAGAATTTTCTTTAGGATGAGGAAGAATACCTCTTGGCCAAAGAGAAGAGGAAGGTTGGTTCTAAGATGAAGGCCATCCATGTGAAATTTGAGAAAATGCAAAGTCCCTTAAGAAAATCTTAAGGCATTGATGGTTATCTCCTTGACATTGACAGGTTGTGCACCCAACCTAAAGTTAGTTTAGTGCCCAGTTTCAAAATGCTTGATATGAATCATTTTGATGGATCCAGGGATCCCAATACCCATCTAAGGCAATATGATGGCCTCTTGAGACTCTTTGGCTTGGCCACTGTGCAGTTAGCTGTGTTATTCCCTAACTCCCTCATTTGTGTCGGACTAAAGTTGTACTATTCTTAAGAGCCCAATACTCTGAAAGAATTGGAAGATATAACCCAAGCATTTGTGGCCCAATATGCTTAAAACACTCAGTTAGATATCACCATCAGGGACCTAAAAACCACTAAGCATAAGCCAAATAAGACCTCCGAATTTTTCTCTCATTGGAGAGATAAGGCAGTAAAAATGGCAATAAGACTTGTGGAGGACCATGTTAGAATTGTGATGAGAAATCTAAAATTGGTGTAACATGAAAGGATGTTTGCCATACCCATTACTAAGCCCATAACACATAAGGATGTCTTCATCTAATAATTCTTTGGGGAAGATTGGTTTAGAGCACATACTGCCAAGAAGGTCCCCCTCCGTCTCACCCAAGAAAAGAAGATCTCTCTGAGACTTAAAATTGTCCCAATCCTATCTAAATGGAAAAAGGTCCTATGTTGTACAAAGAAGAACCTCTTCTTCTAATCGTGAACAGAAGATGGGTTATCAACTATAACCTTCCTATTCACCCATGCAAATAAATGATATCAACTAGAATTTTGAAGCTCATTAATAACATAAACATTGTGGAAAAGGTATAAGGAAAAGAGTGCGCAACAATCGTGTTTCCTAAGGCCCAGAATGAAACTAACAACCATCCTCATGTAGTTAGGACGGAGCTGGTTAAGTGCTATGACAAAGGACCTAAAATCTTGACGGGAATACGAAACCCCTTGAAGTGCTTCTCATAGATGCACATCTCATAGGGAGAATCCCCATGGATCCGGCTGTATACCTCTCCTCAGGAGTATTGAGATAAATCTTATTCTCCTCTGAGATACAATACTTGCGAAAAAATATTCTAAAAGATTTTTCAGTAATGTTACAAGAATATAACTCAGCATCATAATGTGCAAGTTCATGCTCTTTAGACATCTCATCACAAACTTCCTCTATTGGAAAGATCTCTCCCATTAACTCAGGATCAATCGGATCCCCTCGAACATAAGGGTTGGATCAAGCTTAGTCCTCTTAGAAGAGGAAGAGTCAGACTTAGGGTGGAAGCTAGTGCCCTCATCCACGGGAAGCGGAGACATTATATAAAAATAGAACAAGGCAAGAATCCCTTACCAGAATAGGGAAGAATTACCAAGTCCGACGAAGCCAAATATCAACGGACGAGGCCACAAAGAAAGAACACTAGGCTGATGCCATGAGGAAGAAAAATAAGACCGACTAAAAAGGGAGGACTTGGAGTCAAGTTGCTTTCAAAACTTTGAAGTTTGAAGGTGTGAGGAGAATACAACCCTAAACCTTCCTTGTATATAACGTTTTATATCTCAATGAGCGAAAAAGCAAACCTCGAGCCTTGCAACAGTCACATCAATCACTCTAACGATCATGTCACATAGAGAAGTGCAAAAGGCTCCATAGAGAAATGCAAAATATGTCATGAAGAAGTGCAAAACACTTCTCCAAAAACAAGACCGAAAGGAAGCAACCAAGTTACAACTCAGCCTCGAGTATAACTAAGTACCGATCTAAGGGGTCTAAAACCAATGGGTCCCATATCAAGTTCACTCACACAAATCATCCTCGAGGATAGTCGACTACCGACCTGGGGGGCCAAAACCAATGGGGCTCATAGCAAGTCCACTCAGGCAACTCGAAATCGAAAATAGACGAGTACTGACCTGGAGGGTCCAAAACCAATGAGCCTTACACCAAGTCCACTCACGTATCTCGACCTTGAGGATAGTCTAGTATTGATATAGGGGGCCCAAAACCAATAAGCCTTAGACCAAGTCAACTCACGTAACTCAGCCTCGATGATAGCTGAGCACTAACCTTGGAGGTCCAAAACCAATGGACCCCACACCAAATCCACTCACACAACTCGATCCTAATGACTAAGGCTGAGTACTAACTTGAGACTCTCAAATCAAAGTAACTCAACCCTAATGACCAGGGCTGAGTACTGACCTGGACTTTCAAATGTACGCAACTCGACCTTAATGACTAAAGCCGAGTACCGACCTAGGAGTCTCAAATCGATGCAACTCGACCGCAATGACCAGGGCCAAGTACCGACCTGGGACTCTCAACTCAATGCAACTCTGCCCTAAAAACTACGGTTGAGTACCAACCTGGGATTCTTAAATTAGTTTAAACCCCAGTCCAATACAAAGTTAAATACCCTTAAAAATCATCACATCAACGTAAAGACATCGTTTGCAAACCACCACTCCCTTATAACCAAATGAGTGGATGAGAGACGGCAAGTGATATAGGACAAATAAACCCTAAAACTAGAAAAATACACATGTCAAACAAAAAACGAAATACGATAATTCTTACCCAGCTAGCCTCTAAATAGGGGGTCCCCCAAGCAATAAGGGCCAATTCACTCCATTTTTTGTTTTCCTTAACTCATAGTTTGACTCAATCTTCGAAGGGTACTTCCTGGACCAAACCACTCTGGGTCAGCTCTCTTTTAGGTATCTCAAACACTGCTCATACCAGACTAGACTCCAGCACTTGACCCGATTGAGCTTCGAACAAGACCCAACCTATTTTCGACATCAATAATACATTTTTGAGTTATTATACCGAGGTCCAAATAGTTCATTTGGATCAATCAAATGGACCCTTCAAGGGTATTGATCAAGTGGTAGTTGATAGAAATAATATATAGGTATGGTGCTGAAATCAATGGTCACTAGAGGATTAGTTTAGAGAAATGGAACAACATAGACGGTTGATTTCTCGAAGGTTTTGTTATTTCCTAATCTAATCAAGGATGTGCATTCACATTTCATATAGGTGCAACGTTTCCTACCCATATTATCTTAAATGTATCGGGTAATCAAGTCATGGTCAAATCGAATTCGCTCGTATTGGCAACATTGTATGTATCAGTGGATCAAAGCATGGTTGGGTACACATGAAATGAAGCATAAAAAAAGATGACTAGTAATTATTTGATGTAACCTTGAAAGAGATAAACCCAAAAAAAAATTGTGCCTAAAAAGTACGAACAACATGTTTAGTGCAAGTAGAAGTCCAATTTGGACTTGCAATTTAAGAAAAGAAGACGAAGGAAGTTTCATCTTTTTTAGATTCTTTATGTCATTTTATCAATCTCCTAGAGGAAAAATTGGGCTTCTAGTTAAGCATGTGGATGCTCGTTTGATGACTATCTACAATTTAAGCATATTTTTTTTTTTTGCTAGGATGCACATGTTGCTTGAGTAGTTGAGTGAATGTATGGTGTGATTGGTAAAAATAACATAGTACAACTTTTTGGCTTTTGATGGTATTATTTGTCAGTAATTGAAATAATATTTGATAAAAAAATTTAATGGTATCATTCAATAATAACTAAAGTATTATTTAACAGTAATTTAATAAAATTATATTATTTTAATAAATAATGTTATTTAACAATAATTGAGATACTAGTGTACAGTAATCCAAATACAATTTGATCGTGATTTCGCAACGTTACACGCGACATCATAGTTAATCTCGACTGAGTATTTTTTTTTTTTTTACGGTTTAAGTTTTTCAAGAGCATATAAATTGGAGTATACAATCAGTAGAACAATCTTGTTGACTAATAAGGGCTCTTAGCCTAGTCTTGCCTAGGGTTTTTAGAGGTGAGGGCATTGGGTCGGGGATTTGCTCTAATGAGACGAGGCGTAAGGCTCAAGATGTTGGGGTGTTTTTAATAAAATAATAATAAATAGTAAATAAAATTTTAATAAATAAATTATCAACCAACTTTAATAATTTAAAACATAAAAACAAATATTTATCACAAATTCACAATATTTCACAAATTTTATAGTAACATCACAACAAACATACTTTTAATTGTTAAGTGTTAGTATATTGTACATTATTGGGACCAAAGTATAGGGTGCAAAATGAAAATATATAAAATTCCATACTTTAGTCAAGTAAACAAACTTATCTATAGCCACGTGTAGACATCATAAGAATTATCTTATCACATGACCCCCATCAGACCCAAGTCACCCAAGCTCTCCCAAATCCTAATGGGTCTCTACAAATGGGTCCCTCATCTCTGCAACTCCAAAGTCCAAACCCTCATCTCTGTAACTCCAAACCCTCATCAAACACAACCTATCCCAAATCCTCCTCTAATCTCACTAATGATTGCGTCAAGAACAACTCTATCCCTCCCAAGGATAGCCCCAAACCTCCCTCGAGCTCTATCAATAGGGAAATTCCTAATTGTAATGATCAAGTCTTCTCTTGTTTATAAATATGATAGTATTGTGATGATTGTGAAGCTAGAAGAAGTTAATTGTAAGACCCATACCCTTAATGAAAGGGATAATTTAATAACTTGTAAAGTTATGTTATAATTTTTCACATACACACACACACACACATATATATATATATATATATAAATGATTTGAAGACTGTTAGTAAGAAATAACTTTTGAGAAGAGAAGGTAAAAAAAAATAGTTGAACATTTTTGAAGAAAAAGGATTAGAAATTAATAAAGAAGTACGTGCAAGAATTTTGAAAAAAATGTAAGAAGGAAGGAACTGATCGACTAAGCGGTTGACTAGTGACTCAACCAGATAGCTGCTCGGCCGGCTCGTGGGATAGCCGATCAACTAACTAATCGACTAGTTAGTTGACTAGTGGTTGAGATGTTTTAAAGATTGGTGATTGGCTGGTTTGGGTGTACCGATCGACCAACAGGTTGGCTGGTGACCCAACTGATAAGTGCTTAAATATTCATATTTAAGCCCCCTTATTTACATTTGTTAGGTCCTTAATTACGTTAATTTGGTCTCTTTTACTCCATTTGTGTGTTTTACATGTTTTTATAGGGTTTTGGAGAAAAAGAAGCAGTTTGGGCACTTAAAGGAAGAAATCTGGAATCCCTGGAGTATTCTCTGGACAAATTGCGATCGATCGCACCATGCAATGTGATCGAGCGCACATTGCGATCGTGCGCACAAAAGAGGGATCGAGTGCACACTGCAATCGAGCGCAAGACATATGTGATCGAGCGCACATGTACGGGCGTGAACAGTAAACTACATAACCCTATTTTGGAAATAAGAGAATTTTCGTTTTAGAAAGGTTTAGAAACTCATGGGTCTCTTAGGACTTCTCAAAGACCTATAAATACACTTGTAACTCACACACAAATACACACCTGAGATAGAAAACACTTTTCTCTTTTCTTTTACTTGGAGTTGAGAAGCTTGGGAGAGAATTGACGCCTCTTCTCTCGGGTTTGTTCTTCTCCCTTAATGTTTAGTTTATTTATAATGTTTACTTCAGATAGTATGTGTAACTAACTTTCTTATAGGGCTCGATTGAAGCCCTAGTTATGCATTCCCATATTTATATTCATTGATAAAATCTTTGCCAATAGCTTTTATTATGTTACTTAACTTGATTAATGCCTGTGTTTATTTAAATTCCTCATATGTATGTGTAAGGCCAACGTATGCATGTGGTATGGATAGGTTAGTTAGATCAATTTGGATGACCGAGTCCTGGGTCTAACATTAGTAACAAGGGATATCTTATCCGGATACCCGGGTTACTCAACATGGAAAACCGGGAGTAGATACCATGCCCTAGGTCTCATGTGGTTGTCGATTTCTATAGTACTTATGTTTTCTTAAAGAATAACTCAAGCAGATACCATGCTGAATCCCTTAAGGAAGAAAAGAGTTAGAGTAGATACCATGCCTAACTCGTTGCTTAGGAAAATCAATAGCTTAAGGAGAAGATACCATGCCCTTAGGTTGGCAACCAGTAGGTATACATAATAAAGCTAATGCACTGATACCTTATACAAATTGGGAAAGTATGACTAGTGGTGGATATCAAAGCCCTATGTCTTTATTATTATCAAATCACCTTCCAACAGTTATTTATCTCTTTTTACTTTAGAGAAACTGATTCTAAAAAACAACTTTACCAATCCCTGTGGAGATGACCTTGCTTTTGCACACTAGACTACACTGATGACCTTGTGCACTTGCAAGTATAACTAGTATGATTATTTACTCATTAATTTAGGTAGATAAACGCACAACACCAGCCGATATGCCAGGTGTTCGATTGGTTAATGGCGAATCAGTTGACCAGCCTGTCAGCAAGTGACCCAGCTCACCGATCGGGCGGTCAGTTGGTTCAGCTTTGGATATTTTCATTGGTAATTTTCAAAAGAACTCTAGTAACTAACTGGCTAGCTTGGTGGCCGACTAGTTAGATAATTTTTTTTCAAATATGGAGGACTTTGAGAAGTTAAAAATCATTTTGTACATTTTTAATTTCATTTTCTCTCTCTGTAGAAAGTCTTCTAAAACACTACAAAATTGAAGGATTTCACAATTCTATGTTGGAAATTGATTGAATTACGGAAAAATTTGAAGAATTTTGAAGAAAAAGCTTTGGAAAGGTAAATTTGAAGAATTTGATTATAATATTTCTATTTTAAGGGTTTAATTATTGTACTTTCTTAAAAAGGTTTGAATTTGATTCAAAATTAAAGAAAAGATTTTTTCCCAAAACTTTGAATTTTGAATTAGAATGAGAAATGCATAGATATTCATGAAATTAACTCGGAAGAACGTATAAATTGATTTATGAGATAGTAAAGAAATTAATAAGGATATTATGAAGGTTATGGTAAGCAACATGGTGAAATTGTTGAGAGGAGCACCAAAGACAAGGATGTGATCCATGGATAACGTTAGTGCTACGTGATGAATTTGATTTACTGTTAGTAAACAAGAAGAATATCATGAATAAAACTTGAAATAAATGATATTATATAAGAAGTATTAAATACATTATGAGTATACATAAGTTGATGCAATATATGTTACGTACATGAATTTGATGAACTAAGGAAAGAAATATCTTTTAATAAAAAGACTTAATGAATATGATATGATTATGAGTTTGATGAATATGAGTACAAACTTGATGTGACATATCAACTGATATGATATATGAATATGAACTGATGTGATATATGATAATAGTATGAACTTGATGAATTGAAGAGAATGATATTTTTAAAGATACACACACAAATATTTGATTGAATGGATAAATCCTTTGAATTGTTTTGCTTTGATGATGTTAATAATGTGTTATGATTCTATGCTTGTATCTTGAATATAGTTTGTACATGCATAGTAGGATCACTGAAGAGGAAGGATGTAGTTCGTCCAAAATATACTACGACAATACTCAGGAGGAGGGGTGAATTGGTATCAAGAATTTTTCAAAAATCTTGTTGCAATCTCAAATATCAAAATATATGTTGAATTAAATCAAATCAATCTTTCTAAATTACTAGAAAAAATATGAGAGAGTTTATTGCGTAATATAGAAAATATAATTGAATTATAAAATAATTAAGCAATCAGTCTCATTTACTTGAATAATAAATAATTATTGGCAAGTAATTGTGCAAGTAATTCAGGAGATAGAGTTAGAGAGATGCAAACTTGATTTATAGTGGGTCGGCAATATCAGAGTCCTTTCGACCCTATATCCACTCTCTTTAAGGATCTTCCTTGAAGCCTTTCACTAAGACAAGCAACTTCACAGGTGTTGCTCAACTCAAACCGAATACAAACAAGAAACTTCAAGGGTGTTGCCTTAATCTTTTTCACAAGAGTCCTAAGTTTCCTACCCAAGTCAATATACCCAACTCTCACTAGCTCTCTTACAAACTCTCATAAGAGTTAAACCAACTCTTTTAACAAGACGATGAAAAGAAAGTTTGAAAAAAACAAACAAGAGAGATTTCTCAATGAAGATTACAACTGAATATTTTCTTTCTCAAAAACTTATAGCTTAACAATGGAGTTTTTGGCTCAAGAAGAAGAGAATGAAGATTTTGGTTTAATCCTCTATTGTAGAATGTTTCTCTTATATTCCAAATGAATTTTGAGGCTTTATTTATAGTGCCTTGAAGTCTTCTAGCTGTTCGCAACAATTTTTTCAAGATGAACAATGTTTTCAGCATCAATTTCCTTCATATTTGTCTTTCTTTTTAGAGTTTTGAGTTCCGAAAAATCTCCCAATTGAATCAAAGCTTTCTTGCATATTTAACAAACAAGTTAAAAACTTAAAGAGTGTTTTGTTATCATCAATATTATTTTGATCAATTTCTTGATTGAGACATTTTTTATGATGACAAAACATATTACAAATTTAAGCATAATGTGTGTGCAAGATATATGAAGAATGATATATTACAAATGCTAAAATAATTTTCTATGTCAACATAAATTCTTCTTAAGTTCAATTAGAGCATGTTAAGTATTGAGCCCAAAGAATTTAATATTTGTATTTAATAAAATCACATAAAGATTTTATTTTTTTTATTAATTAAGGCTATGTAATAAAATGCAAAGCAAATTTAATTTGCTCCTAAAAATTGAAATGCTTATAAAGTGTATCTTGGGATTCAAACCTATAATTTAGCTCTTTTGTCTTTGAAGTTGCATTTCAATTAGTCTCATTGAATTTGATCTTTTGGAGAGCTTCTTGACATTTGAGATCATCAACTTTGATTCACCAATTTCTACAATCTTGATATCCTTTTATTTATAAACACTATTAACAATATGTATCACTTAAGTAATATTCATTAGTGCTTAATTAGGATTTTTTTCATTATCAAAATCATTCAAGGTCAACAGACACTTGATCAACAATCTCCTCCTTTTTGATGGTGACAAAAATCTTAATTAGAGATTAAAGAAGATAAACTGAAAAGGAATTAAGGGATTAGAATTTTCCGAAAAATCTAACATAGTCTCCTTGTATTTCTGTCTATTGACCTCTTGTAGAAAATCAAACACAATAGAAACACTTTTCAAAGAAATTTATCTCAATTTCAATCTTCTTTCAATAAATATATATATACCAATGTATTTTCCATATAAGTTCTAGATATATATGTTAATTTAAGAAGAATATATCTAATAGGATCTCAAGGAATGGATCCCCCTCAAATTATGCTATGGAAAATATTTTGATAAAACATGTTAAAAAAGAATTGTTTTACAAGTTATAAAGTAATATAAAGCTTTCGAAGGAGTTGGGTTCAAAGAGACTTAAGTGTTGGAATTTTATAGAAAATAGGACAAGGTTTCCTTTATTTTTCTAATACTTCCTTTTGCACATAGAGATAAAATAAGTGTAGCCAACTTCCAACAAAAGAATGAATTCAAGCTCCACATGATCTAAAATAATTCTCAAGCATTACAAATCTTCAAGATTAAAAATAAGTTCAATGTTTAGAGTATCTTACATCTAATTGATAAAGGACAAATGTTTGAACTCATTGCTTGATTTACCAATAGGTCAAAGATAGATAAAATTCTCAAGATATAATATTCAAATTTAAAATATATCAAAGAAAATTTATGAAAGTATTTAAACTCATTTGAGTAAAATAATTTTACCAAAGGTTCTCTCTTTTACCAAGAAATCAGATTTTCTTCCCTTTTCAAAAAGTCTAAAGTAATTATTTTTAACTTTCAAGAAAGGGAAAAAAATTGAATAAAACTTAATAGTCCTTATTAGTAGTTGATTGATTAAATAATCAAGACAAAGAGCTCATCAACTACTCAAAAAGATGTTCAGATTGGAAAGATCTATAAGTACTTAAAAAAGGTTACTCCCCCTGAATATATGCACCAAAATATAATTTTCAATTATCAATTAAAGATCATTTTCAGGGTAGGTTAGATTCAATAAATAGATGATTATCAATTCAATGCAAAGATAATCATTATTTTCAAACTCAGTCATATATAATAGAAAATTTCATATTTAGCTCATGCTTGATAAATAAATAACTCAAAGATAATTCTTAAATCTAAATTCAAGCTCATCACTTGATTTATCCAACGTCAAATCAAAGAGAATTTAACAAAGTTAAATTAAAAATATAAAAGAGTATGAGATAGAGATTTGTGCCATACTTTCTCCTTTAATATATGTTATGAGCATAAATCTCTTATCATTCTTCTCACTTCGATTTTCATTAAAAATCAATTAAGATTTGAGTTACGAGAAGAATAAACCTACATAAAGCTTTTTTGATGGACTTAACAAACTCCATTAGTAGATGAACAAAAACGTAATTAATGCTAAGTACTTTTCAACTACTTCAAGAGTATGTTAGATTTATGAGGAAAATTTGACAGTGTTTCCTCTGTTTTAGGATATTTTCCTCCCTACTGCACAAGATAATTCAGAGCATCCAATTCAAGCAATAGCAATGACTGATGAGAGTCATAAAATGCACCTTAACAGTACTTAATTGTTAGCATTTTAGAGTTGATCTAGGTTTGAATTGCACTTTTATACCTCAACAACTCTAAAGTGTCATTCTTGGATCACTGATCTATTTCGATGCATTTTCAGGTACTTTAAGTTCAAAAAAGATGGAAAAGCTATCATTACTTTTAGTACAATGACTCGATGAACACCGGAGTGAAGGTTCACAAGCACTTGGAAAAGAGTTTTACTAAATTGCCAGAATTTCCTGTATAGATCAATCATTTTTGTAAATTAAAACTGTATTGATGCAAGAAGAACCAAGAGATGAGCCATATATGCTTAGAAATATCCAAAAGTCTATTTTTTGAAGAATTTTATGGCTTATAAAAATGATTTTTCTAGAGAAAGTTATGGCAGTTTTAGTAGATGAAGGTCAAGTTGGAAGATGCCTAGTGCGCTCGAGCGCACCAGGTCTGCGATCGATCGCAAGTGCGCACTAATGACATCCCACATCAGTCAGAAATACCTTTCAATGCACCATAGTGTGCTCGATAGCAGTATGGTGCGATCAAGCGCACACGGGTAGTATCCCACATCGGAATGGAAACACATTGCACTCCGAGAATACCCCTATAAACACCCCACTTCACTTCATCTTTTGGAATCATCAGGGATCAGATCCAGAGGGCCTTTAGGAGGAACCCAGTAAACGTTTGGAGGGAAAGCTGAGGAATCTTTGAAGCTTTGCTACCAAGGGGGAGATCATCGAGAGGTCGGAGGCAGCTCAAGGAAGCATGAGACCCATGGCCAACTAATCTCCGAGCAAGGCAAAGAGATGAATCCCTAGGTGTAGTTGTTCTTGTTTTCCTTTATTGATTCAATTATAGTATTGAATTATTATCATTAAACATTGTTATGATTTATTATTTAATCTATTTAGAATATTTTTCCTTAGTCTGATGTTTGAATCTTTCTTCCCCATATAAGTCTAGTCATGCTCTTCTTATGCGATGTTGTTGAGGTGTGATTGAGTCCGGTAGATTTCTCTTATAGATTTGTCCAATACTGTAGTATTGTCATTATGATATATTGTTATTTCTTGATAATTTATAAGTTAGGTCATGTGTGCTTGAAAGTAAAGAGTACTTCATAACAATTACATTAGAATTTACTTGTGCTTAATTGAATATTTGTCGATTGCCTGTTTGGGATGTGAAACTTGCAATCGAGATAAAAATGATTGAATCAAGATTGGAATAAGGCAATGAACTTAGGGAGGATTTTTGGAATCTTGTTATATCTATCCATCATATTCTTCAATCTATTTACATAATTTGCTCACAACTCAGATTCTTCCATTTAATCTTTTATCGTTTGTGTTAAGGTCCACACCTTCTTTTGTAGTTAACATGTTTCCCTGTGGAATTGACACCCCAAATCTATGCTACAACTACCACATTACTCTTTAGGCGTAATCAAATTTTGGCACCATTGCCATGGAAACGCGCTTAAGTACAAAGAAGATTGTCAACTTTTGACAAGATGGTAGAAGAATTCAAAATAGTTTTTCTTTTCAGCAACTGTAAAGGCGGTAATTTCATTCCCTCTTTAGCTTGCTGCAATAATTTTATTTTATTTTATTCTTTCCTTTTATAGTACTTTTATTATTTTGTGACCTTGCATGCTCAGATATAGAGATGCCTGGGTAGATTTGCTTGCAGGCTTGTGCTAGAGTCAGAATCAAACCTTTTAAATCCTTTATTTGATAATTCATCTAGTCCTAAAGAAATGAGTGAACACGGAGATCAACCCACTAGGACCCTTCAGGATTAACTCCACCCTACACGCATAGCCACACCATTATGCATCATGTTTCCATCCAATACTCAACAATTGGATTTTAAAACAGGGATGATACAGTTACTCCCTACATTTCATGGCTTGGAAAATGAAAACCCATATATGCACATTAGAGAGTTTGAGGAAGTAGTTGCGACTTTTCATAGTCAAAATGAAACTGATGACATTGTGAGACTTAAGTTCTTTCCTTTCTCTTTGAAGGATAGAGCTAAGAGTTGGCTATACTCACTAAGACCACGATCTATTGGGTCGTGGACTGAGATGACTCGGGTCTTCTTTAATAAATATTTTCCCCAGCATAAGACCAATGCTTTAAAAAGGCAAATTTCCACCTTTGCACAAAAGGATAGTGAGACTTTGTATCAGTCTTGGGAGAGATTTAAGGAGTTGTTGAGTATGTGCCCTCACCATGGTTATGAGAATTGGCGTTTATTGAGCTATTTTTATGAGGGACTTACATATAGAGAGCGCCAATTTGTAGGGATGATGTGCAATGGGGAATTTTTACGAAAGGATCCTAATGAGGCCATAGCGTACCTCAATGAGCTTACTGAAAAAGCTCACACTTAGACTGGACCTAGTGCTACTGAAAGCACAAATAGGTCATGACCTGTAGGAAACCCAAGTGGTGGTGGAATTTACTAGCTTAGGGAAGAGGATAACCTAAAAGCTAAAGTTGAGATGCTCACTAGGGAACTAGATGCATTAAAAACTAAGAGCTTACAGCCCACACATGTAGCTAATCATGCAAGGTCTTTTGGACTGTGTTTTGTGTGTGGCGGGGTAGATCATCTCGCCAAAGAGTGTCCCACATTTGCAAAGATGAAAGGGATGTATGACGAACAATGTAATGCCTTAGGTATGTACAAGAAGCCTATGCCACCCTTCTCTGATACCTATAATTTGGAGTGGCGCAATCACCCCAATTTCAGCTGGAAGTCTGAAAACCAGCAGCTTGCACAACCCCTTGGATCATATCCTGCACCATATCATGTACATGCACCTTCTAGGAGTCCTTTAGAAGAAACTTTGCATGCTTTTATTGAGGCACAGGGTAAGACTAATCAAAGAATTGAATCTTTGATTACGCAGGTTGTTGAAGAACATAAGGATTTAAAAAGCCAAGTGTCCAAATTAATGAGCTCCTTGAGTATGAATGAGCGAGGTAAGCTCCCTTCCCAAGCTTATTCCATACCCCATAATCAACACTTGGCTCAAATGAATTTAAAGGAGGTGAATTCCATTGAGATACTAAGTGGTAAGTTATTACACATTCCAACAACGAAAAAATCAGAGGATGTGGACGAAAGCCACCAAGCATACATGATTGATTCATTCATGGAAAAGGTCCAGCACCTTAATCCATTGGAGTCCACCCTCACCTATGGCCTAACAAGAGCATATATCAAGCCAGAATTTGCGGATGTTACTGATGACATCCTTGAGGCCTCTCCAAGGCATACAAGCACTACATTTGGCAATGAAGCAGTGGCTGGTGCATTCAACCTATGTTTTTCTAGGAAGGAATAAGAGCGTCTGGCTGAAGACGAAAAACTTAGCGCTCATAGGAGGCAACCCACAACATATCCTTTTATTTTTATTGTTTTCCATATTTCTATTTCTTGTTTATTATTATTATTTTGTTGTTTTCTAGTTTTACTTTTGTATTTCTTTTTCAGGGACAAACATGCGCATTAGTTCAATTGGTCGTGCACAATTTTCAGCTCCACGCACCTTTGGTTAAAAAGGGAATGTCCTTAACTTTTGCTTTTACATTTAGGACAGTGTTTATCTTAAGTTGGGGGTGGAGGAAACACATTTCTTATTGCATACCATTGACTGCTTGGTGTCATTTTCTCTTTTTGTTTGTTTTTAGTATGTTTTGTGTTAGCCTTAGAGTTTATTCACATGTCAATGATATTAGCTTAATTGAGATAGCATATAACATTTAGAAGAAATTAAATCTTGCTTCAGTTTGAAAATAATTTAGGTATCAATTTTCATTTGGTTTGAGATTGTAGTTTGCAGTAAGATTGTATGATTAGTCTAAAACATTTAGAGAATTTTTATGTGTGATTACTTTGTGAATACTTTTGCGGTCTCGACAAGCTCTAGAACTTTTTTGATAATTAGTTGAGGCGAATTCCTAGAATGCACATTACTTAGGACATGATATAAGACATTTTTGAACCGTTTGAGCCTTTCAAACCTACCATTGCTATATTTATCGCTAGTCGCCTATTTGAGCTTTTTCTTGAAAAAGAATTTGAGTCTTGTTTCTTTCAATAACCCATTTACTCACCTTCATGAGCCTAAAAATATTTTATCCTTACCTTTCTTTTAAAAGAACTTAGTTATACACATTTGTTGAGAAGCACTTAAAAGGAGTAAGGATAGAAATATGAAAAAAAATATATATATCACTACCACAATCCAAGTACATTAAAAGAGATAAGTTAGGGGTTGTGGAAAAGAAAAGAAAAGAAAAAAAAATGAAAAAGGAGGTGAATGATCTTATGCCAAAATACAAAAGAAAACAAAAAATAGAAGTGAATTATGGCAAAGAAAGAAGAAAACAAAAGAAAAGTGGTGACTTATTGAGAGATATGCTCTTACAAAAAAATGGTTGAAAGAGTTGGGTGTTGAAGCAAGGTTATCAAATGCTTAAAGTGGTGTTGTTTAAAACTAAGAGATTGAGTTCTTTTACGTGTGAATCCTTCTTGTTCTTTCTTAACCTTTACCTTAGCCTAACGTTACAAGCTTATTAAAGACCTATTGATCCAATGTAGTGTGATTTTTCTACAATAGTGGTGAGTGATTTGAAACGTGATCCTATGGAGCGTGTTTTTGTGATTGATGTCACGCAATTTATTATGTTCTTAGAGGCCAAGACTTGTATTCATGAATGTTATGCATAAAGTCATCCGGGTGTTCGGATTAATGGATTGTGGTAAGACGGATGATAAGAGTCAATAACAATTTTAAGATTGATTCCTGGATTACTTTTGGACTTAAGTGATATTTAATGATTCTATATGCTACGTATTATGTGCAATTTCTGAGACAAAAAAATGTGAATTGCTCCTTGTCTAACACTAGCATTGCTTACATTGTTTTGATTCCTACCATAGAATTCATTTCTCATTTTCGCTTGAATCGCTAGGGACTAGCAATAAGCTAGTTGGGGGTTGTGATGAGAGCCATAAAATGCACCTTAACAGTACTTAATTGTTAGCATTTTAGGGTTGATCTAGGTTTGAATTGCACTTTTATACCTTAACAACTCTAAATTGTCATTCTTGGATCATTAATCTATTTCGATGCATTTTTAGGTACTTTAAGTTCAAAAGAGATGGAAAAGCTATCATTTCTTTTAGCACAATGACTCGATGAACACCAGATTGAAAGTTCACAAGAACTTGAAAAGGAGTTTCACTAAATTGCAAGAATTGCCTGTACAGATCAATCTTTTTTGTAAATTAAAACTGTATTGATGCAAGAAGAACCAGGAGATGAGCCATATATGCTTAGAAAGATCCGGAAGTCTATTTTCTGGAGAATTTGACAGCTCATAAAAATGATTTTTCTAGAGAAAGTTATGGCAGTTTTAGTAGATGAAGGTCAAGCTGGAAGATGCCTAGTGCGCTCTCGCAAGTGCACATTCGCGACATCTCACATTGGTTAGAAATACCTTACAGTGTACCATGCTATGATCGAGCACACACGAGTAGTATCCCACATCGGAATGGAAACACATTGCACTCTGAGAATTCCACTATAAAAGCCCCACTTCACTTCATCTTTTGGGATCATCGGGGATAAGATCCAGAGGGCCTTTAGGAGGAACCCAGTAAACTTTTGGAGGACAAGTTTAGGAATCTTTGAAGCTTTGCTACCAAGGGGGAGATCATCGAGAGGGCAGAGGCAGCTCAAGGAAGCATGAGCCCCATGGCCAACTAATCTCCGAGCAAGGCAAAAGGATGAATCCCTAGGTATAGTTCTTATTTTCCTTTATTGATTCAATTGTAGTTTTGAATTATTATCATTAAACATTGTTATGATTTATTATTTAATCTATTTAGAAGATTTTTCTTTAGTCCGGTGTTTGCATCTTTCTTCCCTATATAAGTCTAGTCATGCTCTTCTTATGTGATGTTGTTGAGGTGTGATTGAGTTCGGTAGATTTCTCTTATAGATTTGTCCGTTACTACAGTATTGTCATTATGATATATTGTTGTTTCTTGATAATTTATAAGTTAGGTCATGTGTGCTTGAAATTAAAGAGTACTTCATAACAATTACATTAGAGTTTACTTGTGCTTAATTGAATATTTTCCGATTGCCTGTTTGGGATGTGAAACTTGCAATCGAGATAAAAGTAATTGAATCAAGATTGGAATAAGGCAATGAACCTAGGAAGGATTCCCGGAATCTTGTTATATCTATCCATCGTATTCTTCAATCTATTTACACAATTTGCTCACAACTCAGATTCTTTCATTTAATCTTTTATCGTTTGTGTTAAGGTCCACACCTTCTTTTATAATTAACTTGTTTCCCTGTGGAATCGACACCCCAAAGCTGTGCTACAACTACTGCATTACTCTTTGGGCGTAATCAATGACCAACTTAAATAGTTCATAACTCAACTCATATGATTTAATCCTTTTTATCGTATAAGGGAATGTAGTTTCTCTTTAACTTATGCATTCAACAAAGGGGATATAAGAACACATTTTTCATAAGCATGCATTTATAAATGATAGTCTTTAAAACTCAAGTTGATCAACCAATAGATTATTCAAGCTTGATGATTCATAGTCAATGAATTTATTCAAAATTGATTTTAAGTGGTTTGAAATTTTCATTAATAGACCACACAATAGTCTTTAAAACACTTAACCTATTATTTTGAAAATTAAATTTTTTATCAAGTTTATCATCATAAAAATTAACTCCACTAGAAAATATGTCCAAAATTTACTTTTTTAAAAAAGGCATACCAAATCTTGATGAGTTTTCTTATCATTTTTAACAAATTTTCATGATATATTTCAAAATTTAAGTGAAGATCACCTTCTTTATTCAATGGAAATAATTAAAAAATATATTTCGTCAAAAGTGTTTTTTTGAAATGGATCAATATTACCAAACTTCTCCCCATAAATTAGTGCATTATGATTTCAAATAAGGTACATCATCAAAAATAATCATAAAGAATTTTATTTCCTAAATGAAAAGTGTGATTAAAACTCATGCCATATTCCAATTATTCTTTTCTTCAGCAAGGATACTAAAAAAAGCACATTTAAGTCATAAATCCTTGTGCTAAGAAAACGTCAATGAATTAGAGTAAAAAGGCTTTTATAGATGAAGATGGTATAGTCATTACATTAAAACCTCATCATCCCATCATCCCATGATTTAAAATAGTTTAACTAAATATCGGACTCTACGTACAATGTTTGATCACTTCTCATAATTATCATTAGGTAACACTTTGCTTAAAAGAAATTACAGTGTTCTCCACATTTTCAGTCATTATCATCAATTTAAACTTCTCATGTTATAGTTTTCTTGATCTTTAGTACCATATTCCTACACAAACGTATCATCTTATTGCATTTAAAGTTCTCAGCCATTCCATTTAAATCTTTAAGTCATTTGGATCCTGCTAATTTTTCCATCATTATGATTTCTTATATTATTGTCATTACATTACTTCTAGAGATTTCCAGAACATGTCTTTAAATTATCAGTTAAACATTCACCTCTCTTAATATTTTACAATCATCCCATCAACCCTCTTAGTCTTTTACAAACAACACCATCTACTTTATTCATAAAAAAATTCACCATCATTATCACAACTCAATTACCCCCTTTTATTCATTAAGCCAAAAAGATTTTCACATAAACTCTTTAATCTTTAACTCATCTTTTCACTATTTAGTTCATTCGATCATATTATCACTATTTATTCATCTACCTATACTTCTTTTATTGGCAGTAGAACCTTACTTTACCCTTTTCAAGTTACTAAATATCACCACTTCTTGCACTAATCACTATATTAGCATTACTAGTAAAATTCATATATAATTCATAATTAATTTACACAACTTTGTTCATTTTAGAATTTAAATCCTCTAGAAAAATATCCAAAATATTACTTTCTACACCTCTCCTTATCAAACACTACATTTACTTACATGGTTTACTCGAAATCCAATAATCCTCAATAGATTAAACATCATTGATAACATCCACATTACTATTTAGCACACAAAGTCTTTACAAATCTTCAAAAGCTTAAGCCTTTAGATTTTGCTCACGATTTAATACTTTTTTCCCAATGTATACAATTAGTAACAATTTCTCAGATCTCTTTAAAGCTCCACAAGTTCCTCTCAGTTGCATAGATAACTTCAAAATCACTATTACTTAACTTTTTATAATCAGATTACCCACTCATCATATACACAATCTTATAAAATTTGAAATACTCATTACTCTATTTTAAACTCCACCACATCTAACCCTTTAAATCAACTTTTAGAACTTACTTTGTTTTACAATTTTCTATTTCCTCCAATTATTTCCTTTACCAAACCATTCTCCCAATTTTTATCTTTTATAACATTCTTCAAATTTTAACAGACCCATAAACTAGTTACTTTTTCCCCATGATTTTATTAACTTCACTAACTAATAATTTTTCAATCCTTGTCACTAGGCAAATAGTGAAAACCACATTCAATGATTCTCAATCACATTTCTAACTTATCCAACTAATTCTTATTCAAATCTTCTTTATCTGACATCTAACCTTTACCTCTCTTCACACAAAAAATTGTAATACTTTCATACCTCACTAGACTCTTGATCTTCCATATTATAAACCTTTAATATTTTTAATAAATTTATAACCTCTAAAATCAATGACACATCTTATGATTTCACTAGTCACCTCTTTTTCTTTTTATCCAAACTACAATGAGATTAAATCCCTCAGTAACTTTGTAATCCTCCCTTGTCATATGTTTTTATTATTTGATTCTTAGTTTGTTTATTTTTTTCTAGGTCTCCAAAATTTTAACATGAATTACATATAATTTATTTTCAAATAAATGTACCAATTTATGTAGAAAAGCACTCCCATGATCTAAAATAGCTTAACTAAATATCGGACTCTACATACAATGTTTGATCACTTCTCATAATTATCATTAGGTAACCCTTTCCTTAAAAACAGTTACAATGTTCTCCACATTTTCAGTCATCATCTCGTTTTACTTAAGGGCTAACCAATTTAAACTTCTCATATTATAGTTTTCTTGATCTTTAGTACTATACTCCTACACAAACGTATCATCTTATTGCATTTAAATTCTCAGCCATTCCATTTAAATCTTTAAGTCATTTTAATCTTGCTTATTTTTCTATCATTATGATTTCTTATATTATTTTCATTACATTACTTCTAGAACATGTCTGTTGGAAATCACCTTGACAAGATGCCCAGGTGGTGATCTTCTAAATACCCAAGTCTAGAATGACTTGTAAAGAAAAGAAACAGCAAACGAAAGCAAGAAAGAAAAGAACACAAGCGATTTGTTATCGAGGTTCGGTAATATGCCTACGTCCCCATGAGCTCCTTTGAGCTCTCTACACTATCTTATCAATGGAGTTCTTTACAATCATAGCAACCCTCTCTAAGAAACCCAAGTTCTTGAAGAACCAAGAAGAAAAGATGAAAAGATAAGAACTATTACAAAGCCCTCTATCTAATCTATGCTACTCCCTCTTCTAAGCAACCAGTCTTACTACAATGAGTCTCTCCTGTGTTTAGTGTCTTTGCACTCTCACACACCACTCATTCACATCATATATCTCACAAATTACATTACATCATCTTACATTGAAGCTAGGTGACCCTTTATATAGTGCACCAACTTTTTGTCCAATCTTGAGAGTTAATATCCACCTTTAGATCTAGATGAACAATCAATCATAGCCTTTGATCATTCCTTAGTCAAGTTGTGCATTTTGAAATCCCTTATGAACAACTTGAAAGGCTAAATCATGTGTGCCTTGAAGGTGTGGCTTGAAACAGGGGGCGTCGCGGCTCAAGGCAAAGCACCTCTTTAGCAAGGTTCTGGGCACCGCGGCTTGGACCTCTTCCAGCTTCCTCCCTTGCTGGGCATCGCGGCCTGGACAAAGCAGGGCCACAGCGCAGACTGGTGCTGACCCCTTTGGTTGCTTGTGTGCTTTGGTTTCAAAGCTTTCATGCTGAACCTCTTCAAACCTTAACCATGTTTAAACTGTAGACAAATACTAACAATCTCTACCTTTGTCTAGGCGTTTAAACCTGAGCCATTGTGCAGAGAACTTCAGGATCCAAACTTATCTTGAGTCACCAATCAACCGACTCCATTCCTAAGAAGTTCAAGGCAATGATTGAACCTTCTTAGAGGTAGAACCTTAGTACCTAAATTTGTAGGACTTTCTTCAGTGGCTTTCTTGTCAACATGAATGCATCCTTTCGTACCATTTTTTGAAATGTAATGGTACCAAACATTCATATGTTTTGTCCTCTCATTGGACACCGGATTCCTCCACAAGTGCCATGCACTTTAGATATCCGAAGACACCACCACCTGCTCTTTTAGGACCATCAACTCGTCCAACAACCCTTTGCACCACATAGCCTCCTTTATGGCTTCCAAAGCCACTATGTATTCTGCCTCCATTGTTGAGAGTGCTACTACCGGCTGCAACCGAGCCTTCCAGTACCTCAACAACCACTTCATCCCAAGCCAAAGCTCTTTTCCGGGATTACTCACACATCTACTGAGAACACCCATTACCTGAGAAATCTCAGGTCTAGTGCTCACCATCATGCACATGACTGGTCTATCCGTACTACAATAAGCGACCTTAACCATTTCCTTCTTCTCCTCATCCATTCTAGGACATCTTTTGCTGGAGAACTTGAAATGACCAGCAAGGGGAATCTTCACTGGTTCCCTTTCCCGAATTCTTCTCATCTCAAGGATCTTTTGTGCAAGGTTGAGATCCTTCCTCTCGAACTCCTCACTGAGTTGAGATTCTAACCATTTCATCCTCTCCTTGTTGTACCCACTTGACAGCATATCAACGATATAGATGAGGATACTCACCATTTTCTCCACCTTGTGTCAGGGTGAGAAAGTTTCTGTGAAATCTATGTCTCTTCTTTGTGTGAACCCCTTCGCCACAAGCTTAGCCTTCTTCTGGATTTCATCTCCTGGAGGGTACCCTTCTTTGATCTTGTAAGTCCACTTACAATCCGTAACTCTCTGTTTTCTTGGAATGTGCACCAATTCCCAGAAGTTGTTCTCCTTCAAAGAATCCATTTTTTCCTCTATAGCTAGCTTTCATCTTGGTGAATCCTTACATTCCATGGCATTAATGTAAGTCTCTTGTTCACTCATCTCTCCTTCTGTCCAAGGAGCTGCTACATCCGCAGCATCCGCAAACCCATATTGATGAGTCTTAAATATTGCATATTTAAGACCCTTAACTTATATTTGTTATGCTCTTAGTCAGTAGTATTTCACTTTATTTTATGTTTTTTTTTGTTTTGTGTATTTTTATAGGTTTGTGGAGAAAATGAAGCATTTCAGGAGATGTGAAGCTTCAGGAGCAATAGTGATCGATCGCACTATACTACGATCGAGCGCATAGTCAACAATCCCACATCGAAATGTTTACAGTACAGTGCACCTGCGATCGAGCGCACTAGACACGCGATCGAGCGCACATGCGATCGGGCGCACAAGACATACGATCAATCGCACTTGCGATCAATCCCATCCTTCTGCGATCTAGCGCACTCGGGCAGTATCCCACATCGAATTTGAAACCCATGCTACTTCGGGACTCCCCCTATATAAACACCATCTGACCTCATCATTCAATGTACAATCTTGGGCCACTTTGGTGTTAACTGGTGGACGTCTGCTAGCATTCTGGTAGATCCTGAAGGCTTTGCTACCACGAGGGGAAGCGCCACCCGTCAGCGAGTGGAATTTCTCCCATCTAAAGTTATTTATTTCTTTTTATTTAGTTGTTTTAGTTTAATGTTCAACACTTTTATTATGAATTGTAGTTTCATAGTTATGAGTGGCTAGAATCTTCAGCTAAGGTTGAAGATGAAGCCTCGCCGTTGTTTGGCATAGTAGTTCAGATTTGCTTGTACAAATCTGACATTTTTTAGTATAAATGTTCTGTCAATTATTTGAGTTAATCTTGTGATTGATTGAGTTTAAATTGTTCTGTTGGATATTCCTTGTGTTTCATCTGATGGATATATCGAATTGTTTTCAATTAAATTGGATTTCCTTTGTGATTTGTTGAGAGTAGATACATTGGATGCTTTTGGTTTAATTGGGATATTCTTTGTTTTTTGTCTTAAGTTGGATTCATGGAATTTTTTGATAGGCTATCTTTAGAACATTGAGATATATGCTTAACTTTGGCGGGGTGGATTCAGAAACTTTAGTCTTTTTATTAGTTTTTTTTTTTAAAATCAATTTAGTTTAGTTTTAATTTGTTTTCCAAAATATCATTCAAAATTCGGAACTAGGTTAAGATAAAGTTAGTTTACATTAAATTATATTTTCACAGCGCAATTCTCTATGGATTCGACCTTGCACTTGCACAACGCTATATTGCAAATGACTCGTGCGCTTGAGAGTAATTTAAAACTCACAACAAGTTTTTGGCGCCGTTGCCGGAGAATTGTTTGGTTTGTGAAAATTTTTGGTCTGAATTGATTTTATTTTTCTACTAGTTAGTTATAAAAAACTAAATAAATAAATAAATGTGGATGAATCCAGTGCCAGTTTCAGAGTCTTTAAAGGACACCATTAAGGAGTACATGAAAATGACCGGCCTGTCCATCAATGCTGCCAACACATTCAGTGTTGCGAGCTGTTCCATCTGTGCTAGTCCTATGCGTTTAGCACAGAATTGTCCATCAATGCCGGCTTTTGCCGACTATCCCATGGAACAAATGAATGCTTTCAATGAGTGTTGTTGGCAATCAAATGGATCTTACTCCGAAACGTACAATCTAGGGTGATGGGACCACTCTAATTTTTCATGGACACAGAACCAACTGAGGAATCAAGGAGGAGCCTCTTATCAAGCTCACATTTAATACCCTCCCGAATTTCCTCCGCCAGTTCCAAGTTATAGTCACTCAGCCTATCCAGCACCATTACCTGCTTACCAAGCTCCCATTCAAACACCAGTGCCAGTTTCACAGTCATTTGAGGACACCCTTAAGGAGTACATGAAATTACTGGCCAATCTATGAGCGAAGTAATGAGTGCAACAATAGAAAACACCCAAGAAATTGCCAAGCTAGAGAGTCAAATGGATCAAATTGCAAGTTACGTGGGTGAAGGAGAGAATAGAGAGTTCCCTAGTCAACCTGATCCTAACCCAAAGGAACAGTTTGCGGTGGGAAATTTATCAACTCCTATGCATTGGCAGGAACAAGTGCAATCAACTGTCCCATACTTGTCTGGGAGACAAGTGTACAATCAAGTGGAAGAGAACCCTGCTATACACCAAGGCCAAGAAAGTGGCAACAGTGAGAAGAGAGATGCTGAGTCATCTACAGCCACTTGTATTATTAAGAATATCCCTAGGTCATTTTTTCCTAAAGTGCCTTACCCTGAGAGACTACAAGCGCCTAAGAAAGAAAGGAAGTCTGAGGACATTATGGAGGCATGCTTTGCTCAGTTTGGAGAGGATTTGAATTTAGATAAGTTACTTAAGCAAGCAAATACTATCTTGGAGTCTGCTGCTCGAGAGAGCAGTAAGACAGAGGAGACTGTGGATGAATCCCGCATTGAGGACCCCCTAGAGGCATGCTTTGCTAAATTTGGAGAGGATTT
The DNA here is from genome assembly GCA_023935145.1 of Bretschneidera sinensis. NCBI lineage: Eukaryota > Viridiplantae > Streptophyta > Magnoliopsida > Brassicales > Akaniaceae > Bretschneidera > Bretschneidera sinensis. The sequence goes on from CM043702.1 coordinate 94,780,372, forward strand.
GGATTTAGATAAATTAATTGAGCAAGTGAATGCTATTTTGGAGTCTCCTCCTCGGAAAAGCACTAAGATGGAAGAGACTGCCGCACCTGAAACCCCCAAAAATGAACTTAAGCCTTTACCAAATAATCTTAAGTATAAGTTCCTAGGTTCAGCCGATAGTTTGCCTGTGATTATAGCTTCAGATTTGGGTGAGGCTCAAGAGGAGAAAGTATTAGATGTCTTAAGAGAGCACAAAGAAGCTATCGGTTGGACTATTGAGGATATCAGGGGAATCAACCCCTCGTTGGTAATGCACAAGATACACTTGGAGGAGAATGCCAGGCCATCGAGGGAGCCACAAAGAAGGCTCAACCCAACTATGCAAGAGGTTGTGAGCATAGAAGTAATTAAGCTGTTTGATGCGGGGATCATTTATACAATCTCTGATAGCAAGTGGGTGAGCCTGATTCAAGTCATGCCCAAATGTGCTGAATCAACGGTAATGAAGAATAAGGACGACGAGTTGGTGCCAACTCCTGTTCAGTCAAGGTGGAGAGTGTGTATCGACTACCGTAAACGGAACGCTGCCACAAGGACTGATCATTTTTCATTCCCATTTATTGATCAGATGGTGGAGTGCTTAGTTGGGCATGATTACTAATGTTGGGTCTGGCTGAAGACGTTAAACTTAGCGCTCATGGGAGGCACCCCACAACTTATCCTTTACGTTTATTTATTATTTTATGTATTTATGATTAATGTTTGTTTCTAGTATTTTTTGTTTTCCAGTCTTTATTTTTCAGGGACAATGCGTACTTCAGTTCAAGTTTGGGGGTACGCTATGAGCCATACCAGTCCAGATAGTTCTCCATATCTCATGTCATCTCTTTCCATATTAGTCACACATTGGGGTCAATGTGTAATTTAAGTTTGGGGGTATGGGAGACACATCACACACTTTGTCCTAATTTGTTGTCTTTTTGTCGTAAAGATAAATGCATGTTCATGTTCGTCTAAAAATTTTGGTTGTTCTGAAAAATTGTGATGTGATTTCATTGGTGAGTTCAAAACTTTGAACACATGATCTGATGATAGATTTTAAACTTTAGTTACTTAATTTAGGCATTTTCGAGAATTCACATGTTTGATCTAATCTCACACGAGCACGTTAACACATATTTGTGTGAGGTATGACATGTGAGTTGAATGTATACGTTTCCTTGTCTTAACTGAAACCGGATGACTTATTGGATAAACACTTGGGCATATATAAAAAAAATAAAAAAAACACTACTAATATTTATAATGATCATCATCAATAAACTTTCCACTGAGTAACTGGACCTCTTGCCTCAGTAAGCAGTGAGTGTTCACGTCAAAAGGTGGAAATTTTGCTTGGTAGTATTAAGACTAATTTAATTTCGTAGCCTTTTTTTACTCGAGTTAGTAAGTCCTTAGGGGTGCCTTTACACCTAATGCCCTAAAACCATCTGGTTTGGGAGTCATTGACTCAATACTCGTTACATGGGTCAATTAGAAAGCTTAAGGGAACTAAACATAGCAGAGCCTTATATATATATAAAAAAAAATTAAAAAAAACTATGCCATCGTTGTTCTATCCGATGAGAAATTTTGTGGATCTTGAGACTTGAATTACCTTGTACATTGAAGTTATTTGGAAACCTCATCTGTATATGCTAATTCACTTTACACTGATTCAAGCTTGTGATGTCTTACCATGCCTCTTGTAAGTAATTAGGTTTTAAATTCTTATTCATTGTGAAGATGGGTTCGACTTATTTAAGCTTGCTCATGAATGAATCTCATGATTTTGTATGCTCCTTAAATTTTTGGATACCATGAATACTAAACTTATCTTTATAATCCTTGTTGTTCATTTAGTTTTTTATTTTGTTTTGCTAAGGGACTAGCAAAATATAAGTTTGGGGGTATCTGATGAGTCCTAAATATTGCATATTTAAGAACCTTAACTTATATTTGTTATGCTCTTAGTTAGTAGTATTTCACATTATTTTATATATTTTTTGTGTTTTGTGTATTTTTATAGGTTTGTGGAGAAAATGAAGCATTTCAGGAGATGTGAAGCTTCAGGAGCAATAGTGATCAATTGCACTATGCTGTGATCGAGCGCATGGTCAACAATCCCACATCAAAATTTTTGCAGTACAGTGCACCTGCAATCGAGCGCACCAGACACGCGATCGAGCGCACATGCGATCATGCACACAAGACATACGATCGATCGCACTTGCGATCGATCGCATCATTCTGCGATCGAGTGCACTCGGGCAGTATCCCACATCGAATTTGAAATCCATGCTACTCTGGGACTCCCCCTATATAAACACCATCTGACCTCATCATTCAGTGTACAATTCTTGGGCCACTTTAGTTTTAACCGGTAGACGTCTGCTAGCATTCTGGTGGATCCCGGAGGCTTCGCTACCACGAAGGGAAGCGCCGCCCGTCAACGAGTGGAATTTCTCCCATGTAAAGTTATTTTTTTATTTTTATTTAGTTGCTTTAGTTTAATGTTCAGCAATTTTATTATGAATTATAGTTTCATAGTTATGAGTGGCTAGAATCTTCAGCTAAGGTTGAAGATGAAGCCTCGCCGTTGTTTGGCATAGTAGTTCAGATTTGCTTGTACAAATCTGACATTTTTTAGTATAAATGTTCTATCAATTATTTGAGTTAATCTTGTGATTGATTGAGTTTAAATTGTTCTGCTGGATATTCCTTGTGTTTCGTCTGATGGATACATCAAATTGTTTTCAATTAAATTGGATTTCCTTTGTGATTTGTTGAGAGTGAATACATTGGATGCTTTTGGTTTAGTTTAGATTAAATTATATTTTTACAACGCAATTCCTTGTAGATTTGACCTCGCACTTGCACAACGCTATATTGCAAATGACTTGTGCGCTTGCAATTAATTTAAAACTCACAACACATATCTTAAAGGTGGTCCGACCAGCCTTCTTTCCCGGTCTCTTGTGAGCTGATAGTCCTTCTGACTTACTGCATCATCCTCTTTCAGTTCAGCCTCCTCATAAGTGTCCTGAGCTTGGCATTCATAAATGGGCTCTACCTAGTTTGAACCCTCTTATCTTCCTTGCTCTACCTGAACCGAATTCTCCTTGATGCGATGTTCCACAAATTCTGAACTAGTTTGCTCACTAGCCCCTATAGGGTTAGTTTTCTCCAAATAGGGAAATAACAATTCATTAAAAATAACATCCTTATTTATTATGAGTCTCAATATTTTTTGTTCTAAGGACCACAACCTATACCCCTTAGCCCCTTCCCCATATCCTAGAAGCACACACTTTCTAGATCATGGGTTAAGCTTATCATCCTTTTGATGTGCAAACGCAGCACACCCAAAAGTCCTAAGGTTGTCCAACTCAGGGGGTTTACCACTCCACATCTCTTTGGGAGTCTTATGGTACACAGCCTTAGAGGGTGATCTATTAACCAAATACGCAGCAATAGACACTGCTTTCCCCCTAAAAAATTTGGGTAATTTGGATCCCATTAACATGCACCTAATCTTTTCCATAAGGGTCTTATTCATCCTCTCAGCAACTCCACTTTGCTAAGGGGTTTCACAACTATTTTATGTCTTAAAATGCCATTTAACCTACAGAATTGATCAAGTTCTTGGTTAAAAATTTCTAAGCCATTATCGGTTCTTATCCCCTTGACTACCCTGCCTATTTGAGTCTCCACAAGTTTTTCCACTCCACTAATTTATTCAAAGCATCTGATTTATTTCTAACCAAATAAACCCAAACCTTTCTTGAATAATCATCAATTAAAGACAGAAAGTAAAGATTACCTCCCTGTGTTGGTTTCCTTGCTGGTCCCCAAAGGTCTGTATGAATGTAGTCAAGAATGCCCTTAGACTTATGCACTCCAGTGTTGAAGCTGACCCGATGTTGCCGCCCAAGAACACAGCTCTTGCAGAAATCGAGTTTCTCTACCTTGTCACCATCAAGTAATCCATTCTTGCTAAGAACTTGCAGGCCCTCTTCACTCATATGTCCCAAGCGAGTGTGCTAAAGGGCTGCCTTTTCCATCTCAGCCATCAAGCTTGTTGCTTGATCCTTTATGTCTGTGTCTTCGATCATCTCATAGAGACCATCCTTCATTGCTGCTTTGATCACTACCAAACATCCCTTAGTTACCTTGATCTTTCCTCCCTCTGCCTTATATATGTACCCCATGGAATCCAGCTGCCCCAATGAGATCAAATTCCTCTTCACATCCGAAAGATACCTCACATTCCTCAGTAGCCTTGTGACCCCATCAAACATCCTTAACTGGATGTCTCCTATCCCCCTCACTTGGCAAGAATTTCCATTCCCCAAGAAAACTCTTTCATCATTGGTTTCCTTGAAATTCTTGAACCAATCCCGGTGAGGGCACATATGATGAGTGCACCCGGTATCCAAGATCCATTTCCCGCTACCTTCTTGCCCCTTGCTCACATCTGAGCACACAACAAGAACATCACCATCTTGCTGTTCTGTCTTGGCAACCGAAGTCTCTCCATTCTTGGTATGGCTTCTTTCCTCATCCCTCATCTTCCCCTTGCAATCTTTCTTGAAGTGCCCCTCCTTGTGGTAGTAGTAACATCTCTTCCCTCCAAATCTCAGTTTGGAGTGTGCTTTCCCATGGCTCTCTCCTCTACCTCTGTCTCAGTAGTAGCCATGTATGTTGCTGTGAACTCTCCCATGGCTCTCTCCTCTACCTGTGTCCTGGTAGTAGCCATGGATGTTGCTGCCATATCGAGTTGCTGGCCTTCTTCCCTTCTCCAGTTGATGCACTCCTCATCTTGGCATCAAGATCATCTTGCAACTCTTTATTAGGATCAAATTTAAAAGAAAAGATTCGTTTATGAAGATACCTCTTATTAGGGAGAGTCTTGGCAAGAAACAACTCATCTAGTTTCTTCCAAATTGTAATTGGATCTTCTGAGTCTCCGCACTTCCATGTGACACTATCCGACATGTGCAAAAGATGGTGCTGTAAGCTATCTTCTTCATCTCATTCCGCTGGTCCTCCGTGGTACTTGCTGGGAAAGCGTCATCTTCTCTAATCGCCAAGTCCACCTTTTGTTGCACAAGAACAGCCTTGATCTTCCGCTTCCACAGGGAAAAATTTCCCTTTCCATCAAACTTCTCCATACCGAAAATTGAACCCATCTTGCGGAGAAGATCTCTTGATTTATGCAGCGGCCACAAATGCTTTCCAACTTCTTCTAAACATCAAGAACACAGATCGAAGATTGATCTCAATACCTTTCTTGAATCACCCTTAAGAACATGATCAGATCTTGATCTTTACTCCGTTCTTGAATCACCCTCAATAACACGATTAAATATTGATCTTAACTGTTCTTGATTTACCTTAAGAACATGATCAGATATAGATCTTAACTCCGTTCTTGAATCACCCAAGAAGTTGACCCTTGGAGTCTTGCTCTGATACCTTTGTTCTTACTCCGATACCCAGCTGTGCAAGCTTTGATACCACTGTTGGAAATCACTTTGACAAGATGCCCAGGTGGTGATCATCCAAATACTTAAGTCTAGAATGACTTGTAAAGAAAAGAAACAACAAACGAAAGCAAGAAAGAAAAGAACACAAGTGATTTGTTATCGAGGTTCGGCAATATGCCTACGTCCCCGTGAGCTCCTCCGAGTTCTCCGCACTATCTTATCAATGGAGTTCTTTACAATCATAGCAACCCTCTCCAAGAAACCCAAGTTCTTGAAGAACCAAGAAGATAAGATGAAAAGATAAGAACTATTACAAAGCCCACTATCTAATCTATGCTACTTTCTCTTCTAAACAACTAGCCTTACTACAATGAGTCTCTCATGTGTTTAGTATCTTTGCACTCTCACACACCACTCATTCACATCACATGTCTCACAAGTTACATTACATCATCTTACATTGAAGCTAGGTGACCCTTTATATAGTGCACCAACTTCTTGTCCAATCATGAGTTAATATCCACCCTTAGATCTAGATGAGCAATCAACCATAGCATTTGATCATTCCTTACTCAAGCTGTGCATTTTGAACATCCCTCACGAACCACTTAAAATGCTGAATAATGTGTGCTTCAGTGTGCCTTGAAGGTGCTGCCTGAAACAGGGTGCGCCGCGGGTCAAGGCAAAGCACCTCTTCAACAAGGTTCTGGGTGCTCCTCCAGCTTCCTCCCTTGCTGGGTGCCACAGCCTGGACAAGGCAGGGCCGCAGCGCACACTAGTGCTGACCCCTTTGGTTGCTTGTGTGCTGGGGTTTCAAAGCCTTCATGTTGAACCTCTTCAAGCCTCAACCATGTTTAAACCTTCAATAAATACTAATAATGTCTTTAAATTATCGGTTAAACATTCACCTCTCTTAAATCTTAATATTTTACACTCATTCCATCCACCATCTTAGTCTTTTACAAACAACACCATCCACTTTATTCATAAAAACTTTCACCATCATTATCACAACTCAATTACCCCCTTTTATTCATCAAGTCAAAAAAAAATTTCACATAAACTCTTTACTCTTTAACTCATGTTTTCATTATTTAGTTAATTCGATCATATTATCACTATTTATTCATCTACCTCTACTTCTTTTATAGGCAGTAGAACCTTACTTTACCCTTTTCAAGTTACTAAATATCACCCCTTCTTGCACTAATCACTATATTAACATTACTAGTAAAATTCATATATCATTCATAATTAATTTACACAACTTTGTTCGTTTTACAATTTAAATCCTCCAGAAAAATATCCAAAATATTACTGTCTACACCTCTGCTTATCAAAAACTACATTTACTTTTTATAATACATCATTTTATCATATTTTAAAATCAAGAAATCTTATCATTCTTATGAAATTTTGGCATTACTTCCCCTATTTCTTGGACTTTCCATATGTTCTAAGGGCAAACACAATACACAATTTCAAAAACATTCAAACCTCATTATTATTTCAATTGTTATTCCATGATACTCATCCATCATAAGCTCAAATACCACTATCACTAAACACATACATTTATCAACTCATTTATTTATGACTTTATTTCATTAAATTTTTACAATCCTAACATTTTCTTAAAATCAAACATTTTACCATTTATTTTATAAAATTATTCCTAGCAACCTCTCCAACTCACTTAACTAGCATTTAACCACTAATTTATCCATGGGATATACCATCAAAATTAAATTTCCAAATAAATAAAATCATTCATTCTTATTACCTTTCAACATTTCACTATCTAACTACCCACACAACAACACATCTCACATATACTTGTATGTACAAACTTTAAAATTTACTATCGAGGTAGAACATTCATATTCTTAACTTTTTCTTAAGAGCATTAGCTAAAACTCCACAAGAATAAACAAGTCATTTCACAAAGCAAAAAAATCATACAATAAAACATGGAATCAATTCACTTCATCTTTAAGAACTCTTACTTCAACTCATTCCAATATCAGCTTTGATTCATAAATGGCATCATCTCTAACCTTACACGACTAAATCTTTACAACTGCCCATGCACCATGGTCATGGAACTAGGGTCTACAGAACCTTAAACCTATGCTCTCATACTAAAAAAGTAACAACACATCTCGAGTGGGCCTAACCCAAGACAAAATTGTCACCTTTAAGCTCTGAGCCATAATCTGAATGTCATGCACACATATTTTCATTCAATAGAACTCATAATTTATCATAACCAAATTAATTATTTCTTATACAATCATATTCATACAACACAGCTAGTGCATCTCCATTTAAGTCTTAAAATTTCCAAGATAAAACAAATTTCATTCCCATTTTTACATAACGAAAATTTTTAATTTAATTTAGACTCGAGGAAACTTTGAGAATGTCGTTTCCAAGCCACTGGTACAATCTCTAACTATCAACTCTCAATTAGAGTTTGCTTCCATTTTCAGCTGCCACGTAGGGAAAAATAAAACATTAAGAGGAGGGAGGAATCACATTACTCAAAGTACTCGATTTTTAATTTTGTTTGCCGATACTTTATTAAACATTCAATTTACTAGTATATGTCTTTAAATGATTACCATTCCTTTTGAACTTAAACTTCATATTTTTCCCATTTTCAACTCAACGAAGAGTATTTATCATGAAATGACACTTCACACCATCTTATGTTCACAAAATATATTTATAAGCATATTTACGCAATCATTCACAATCCTTTCCCAAAATTTTCACATCACAAACAATTTAAAAATAAGAACAATATCATTACAGCACACAAATCAACATCATACGCCCCTCACTAGGCCAAGCACATCATGTGCCCCTCATTGGGAAATTCACATCAAATATCATCAAATCGTTATAATCAACATTATGCAAAATGCAATGCAATGCAATGCATGATCCCATCTCAACTCATTTCAAATTAATTATCAGATCCAAGGTCCCACAATGTATTCAATTCATCTCATATGCCTCTCGTCGGGCCAGTCACATAACAATGTCACTCACTAGGCTGATCATATCACCCACTTACTGTTATGTAAATAATCTCATCATAAATCCTCAGACCCCCTTCACCCTTTTCGGGCAGGGTCTTACCATTCCAATATTATCATTGGTTCACTCACCCCTTATAGATGGGTTCTACCATTCCAATATTATCCTTGATCCCTTCACCCCTTCTGGATAGGTCTTACCATTCACACGTACATTCAATCATTCGCACACAATTTTATGCATCAAATTCATAAATGTCTCAAATTAGCCATTCCTATCATACAAAAAAATAATCATTGTCATTCCATACCCAAATGCAGTTCTCACACATAAAACCATGATACACATTTCACATTCACAACCATTCACCATATTTCAATCACAATCTATTTGAACAATCATATCACATAATGCAAAGAGGAGATTCTTTAGCTTAAATGCATATCATTTCATATGCATACACACAATTACGTAATACATTAAATATATAACAATATTTATATTCCTATCATATTCTTTTATAATTTGTTAAATTTTAGATTCTTAGTTTCCTTCTCGCTTGCTAAAAGTAAGGCGAACTCACCTTGCTACGCGATTCACAACCTACTCCCGAACTACTTAATTTTTGCTTCAAAGTTATTTATCATTTGTGCCTAGAAGTAAAATAACACTTAACCCCATCATTATTCATCAAAAATGAATAATATGCAACCAGAAAGGTATTTGTATACTTTCAATATCATGTGCATACCTTGTACAGAACCAAAAAAAAAAAAAAAAATCAAAGTGTTATGCTCTTTTTCCTTTCCTTTTCAAATTATGGATTTTGGGTCTCTAAACCAATTTAATCTCATGAATACTAAGAATTTCAACGGTTTTTTAATTATACTTCCTGTTGGGAAACCACCTTGGATGATGCCCAGGAGGTGATCTTCCAAACACCGAAGTCTAGAGTGACTTGTATAAAGAAAATAGACAACAATCAATCAAAGCAAGAAAGAAAAGAACACAAGAAATTTGTTGATGAGGTTTGGCAATATGCCTACGTCCCCGTGAGCTCCTCCGAGCTCTCTACACTTTCTTATCAATGGAGTTCTTTACAATCAGCAACACCCTTCCAAGAACTCACAGGTTCTTGAAGAACAAAAGAAGAAGAAGTACAAGAAAGTGATAAGAACTAACCTTGGAATTTTCCTAAGAAAATTTCCCTTACAAGCCCTTGAATCCCCCTTCTATTCTACTCTCTCTTTCTAAACAACCAGCCTTTACAATGAGTCTCTCTTGTTTTGTGTCTTAGCACTCTTACAATTGATCTCACTTTCAATCACAAGTTTTTCACAAGTTATGTCCTGATTTTGAAGCTAGGTGACCCTTTATATAGTGCACCAACTTCTTGACCAATCTTAAGGGTCAATATCTACCCTCAGATCTTGAGGACTAATCAACCTTAGCCCTCCATCAATCCTAAATGATCCTATGCATTTTGGACATGTCTCACAAGCCACTTGGAAGGCTGAAATATGTGTACATTAGTTTGCCTGGCCTCGCGGCCTAAAACTGGGTGTGCTGCAGCCTGGAATAGGGCTGAAGCACCTCCACTTGTCACCTTTCTAGGTGCCTCATCTTGGGGGAGGCTGAGCCACGGTGTGGCCTTCTTCTAGCACTCCTCTATGCTATCCACCATGGCCTGGACAAAGCTAGGCCACGACTTGCCCTGGTGTGCACTCCATGCTGAACTTAATTCTTTTTCTCCCGTTTAAACCTTAGACAAATTCCAATAATCTCTACCATTATCTAAGTGTTTAAATCTGAATCCATTATACAGAGAACTTAGTATCCAAACTCATCTTGAGTCACCATATTAATCTACTCCAATCCTAAGAAGTCCAAGGCAATGATAGAACTTTCTTAGAGGTTGAACTTTGGTGCCTAAATCAGCGGGATTTTCTTATGTGGCTACCTTGTCCACATGGATGCATCCTTTTGTAACATTTTCCTGAATGAAATGGTACTGAACATCCATGTGCTTTATCCTCTCATGGAACACGGAATTCTCACACCAATGCAATGCACTTTGGCTATCCGAATACACCATAACCTGCTCCTCTAGTACCTTCAACTCTTCCAGCAACCCTTTGCACCACATAGCCTCCTTGATGGTTTTCGTAGCCGCTATGTACTCAGCCTCGGTTGTTGAGAGTGCGACCATCGGCTACAACTGAGCCTTCCAACTTACACAACATCTGTTTATGTTGAAGAAGTAGGAAGTAATCGATCTCTTTTTATCCCTGTCTGCTCCATAGTCTGAATCAGCATAACTCTCAAGGCAGATGGACTTACCCCTCTTCTTATAAACCAACCCTACTTCTGGGCTTCCCTTCAAGTACCTCAGCAACCACTTCATCCCAAGCCAATGCTCCTTTCTGGGATTACTCATAAACCTACTGAGGACACTTATTGTATGAGCAATGTCAGGTCTAGTGCTTATCATCATGAACATGACTGAACCAACTGCACTAGAGTAGGGAACCTTTTCAATTTCCTTCTTCTCCTCATTCGATCTTGGACATTGATCACTGGAGAACTTGAAATGACCAGCAAGGGGAACCTTCACTAGTTTGTTATCTTCTGTAGAGAACTTGGATATCATCTTCTCTATGTAGTAAGTTTGAGAGATCTTTAATCTGTTTCTCTCCCTTTGCCGGATGGTGCACATCCCAAGGATCTTCTATGCAAGGCCAAGATCTTTCATCTCAAACTCTTCATTGAGTTGAGCCTTCAATTTTCTTATCCTCTCTATGTTGCTGCCAACCAGCAATATATCATCAACATAGATAAGGATGGTCACCCCTTCCTCCACCTTGTGCCCCTTATAATATAAGCATGAATCATAGTAGCTTCTCATGAAACCCAGGCAGGTTACAAAGGAATCCAACCTCTTATTACATTGCCAAGGTGATTGCTTCAGGCCATATAGAGATTTCTTCAGTTGGCACACCAAATCTCCCTGCCTTCCTTCCTCATAGCCTTTGAGTTGCCTCATGTAAATGGTCTCATCAAGCTGTCCATGTAAGAATGTTCTCTTCACATCCATTTGCTCGATTTCCCAATTGAATTAGACCACCAATGCTAACACTATCCTGATCATCTAGTATTTCACAATTGGTGAGAATATTTCGATGAAATCTATGCCTTCCTTTTGTGTGAACCCCTTCACCACCAGCCTAGCTTTATACCAGACTTCGTCCCTTGGAGTGTTCCCTTCTTTGATCTTGTAGATCCATCTACAATCCATAACTCTCTGATTTTCTGGTTTGGGCACCAACCAAGAGTTGTTCTTCCTCAAAGAATCCATTTCTTCCTCCATAGCTAGCTACCACTTTGACAACTCCTTACATTCCATGGCATCCATGTAAGTTTCTGGTTCAACCTCTCCTTCTGTCCAAGGAGCTGCTAAATTAGCATCCGCAAACCCATATCTCAAAGGTGGTCTAATCACCCTCCTTTCTCGACCCCTTATAAGTTGGTAGTCATTCTGACTTGCTGCATCAACCACTTCCAATTCAGCCTCCTCTTGAGTTTCTTAAGCCTGGCCTTCATCAATGGGCTATACCTGGTCCGAACCTTATTACCTTCCTTGCTCTACCTGAACCGAATTCTCCTTGATGCGATGCTCCACAAATTCCAAACTGGTTTGCTCACTAGCCCCTGCAGGGTTAGTTTTCTCCAAGTAGGGAAATAACAATTCATTAAAAATAACATCCCTACTTATTATGAGTTTTATTCCTTTTGGTTCTAAGGACCACAACCTATATCCCTTAACCCCATCACTATACCCTAGAAATACACATTTTCTAGATCTTGGGTTAAGTTTATCATCCTTTTGATGTGCATATACAACACATCCAAAAGTCCTAAGGTTGTTCAACTCAAGGGGTTTTCCACTCCACATCTCCATGGGAGTCTTAAGGTATAAAGCCCTAGAGGGTGATCTATTAACCAAGTATGCAGCTATAGACACAGCTTCTCCCCAAAAATATTTTGGTAAACCGGACCCAATTAATATGCACCTAACCTTTTTCATAAGCGTTCTATTCATCTTCTCATCAACTCTATTTTGCTGAGGAGTTTTCACAACCGTTCTATGTCTTAAATGCCATTTAATTCACAGGATTTATCAAAATCCTTATTAACAAATTCTAAGCCATTATCGGTTCTTAACACCTTAACCACTCTGCCCATTTGAGTCTCCAGCAAGATTTTCCACACCATAAATTTATTCAAAGCATCCAATTTATTTTTAAGCAAATAAACCCAAACTACTCTTGAATAATCATGAATTAAAGATAGAAAGTAACGATTACCACCCTGTGTTGGTGTCCTTGCTAGTCCCTAAAGATCCACATGGATGTAGTCAAGAATCCCTTTAGACTTATGCACTCCGGTGTTGAAGCTGACCCGATGTTGCTTCCCAAGAATGCAACTCTCATAGAAATCCAGTTTCTCTACTTTTTCACCACCAAGTAGACCATTGTTGCTAAGAACTTGCAGCCCCTTTTCGCTCATATGTCCCAAGTGATTGTGCCAAAATACTGCCTTATCCATCTCAGCCATCAAGCTTGCTACTTGATCCTTGATTTCTGTCTCACCAATCATCTCATAAAGTCCATCTTTGATTGCTGCTTTGATCACTATCAAAGAACCTTGGTTACCTTGATCTTTCCTCCCTCGGCTTTGAACCATTCTTTTGGCAACCCAAGCCTCTCAATTGTTGGTATGGCTTCTTCCTCTCCCATCCCACAACCTCTTCTTGCAATCTTTTTTTAAGTGGCCCTCCTTGTTGCAGTAGAAGCACCTCTTTCCTCCAAATCTTGGTTTGGAATGTGTGCTCCCATGGCTCTGCCCTCTATCTCTTGATTTCTCCTAGTAGTTGCCATGAATGCTACTGCCATTCTGAGTTGCTGGCCTTCCTCTTACGAACAGCCCTTCCCCACTTGATGCCTCGCTACTCTTGGCTTTGAAATCATGAGCCCTTATAGCATTGACCACAATTTCTTTAGTTAGTGTATCTCTTCCATATTCAATTGCATTAATTAAACTGTCAAAACAATCAGGAAGAGAATTTAATAACATAACATCCAATTATTCATCCGGGAATTTAATACTACAACTAGCCAAATCTTGAACTAGTTTATTAAAGACATCAAGATTATCTTGCAACTCTTTATTAGGATCCATTTTAAAAGCAAAGATTCTTTTAAGAAGATAAATCATGTTAGGGAGAGTTTTGTGCAGCACCCATAAATGTATAAATGTTTGAGATAAATCCTCTTTATCTCAATCCGCTGGTCCTCCGTGATACTTGCTGGAAAAGCATCATCTTCTTAAATAGCCAAGTCCACCTTCTGTTGCATAATAACGGCCTTGATCTTCCACTTCCATAGGGAAAAATCTCCCTTTCCATCAAACTTCTCAGCAACAAAATTTGAATCCATCTTGGGGAGATGATCCCAGATTTGTGCAGCACCCACAAATGCTTTCTAACTTCTTCTAAACCTCAAGAACACAATCGAAGATTGATCTCAATATCATTCTTTAATCACCCTTAAGAACATAATTAGATCTTGATCTTTACTTCATTCTTGAATCACCCTCAAGAACACGATCAAATATTGATCTTAACTTCGTTCCTGATTCATCTCAAGAACATGATCAGTTATAGATCTTAACTCAGTTCTTGAATCACCCAAGAAGTTGACCCTTGATTCTTGTCACTTTGCTCCGATACCCGCCAATCTTGGCTCTAATCCCGCTGCCCAAAGCTCTGATACCACTGTTGGGAACCACCTTAGATGATGCCCATGAGGTGATCTTCCAAACACCCAAGTCTAGAGTGACTTGTATAAAGAAAATAGATAGCAATCAATCAAAGCAAGAAAGAAAAGAACAGAATAAATTTGTTGACGAGGTTCGGTAATATGCCTACGTCCCTGTGAGCTCCTCTGAGCTCTTTGCACTCTCTTATCAATGGAGTTCTTTACAATCAGCAACACTCTTCCAAGAACTCACAGGTTCTTGAAGAACAAAAGAAGAAGTACTACAAGAAAGTGATAAGAACTAACCCTGGAATTTTCCCAAGAAAATTCCCCTTACAAGCCCTTGAATCCCCTTTCTATTCTACTCTCTCTTTCTAAATAACCAGCCTTTACAATGAGTCTCTCTTATTTTGTGTCTTAGCAATCTTACAAATTATCTCACTTTCAATCATAAGTTATGTTCTGATTTTGAAGCTATGTGGCCCTTTATATAGTGCACCAACTTCTTGACCAATCTTGAGGGTCAATATCCACCCTTAGATCTTGAGGACTAATCAACCTTAGCCTCCATCAATCCTAAATTATCTTATATGTTTTAGACATGTCTCATGAACCACTTGGAAGGCTAAAATATGTGTGCATTAGTGTGCCTGGCGCCACTACCTGAAACAGGGTGTGCTGCGGCCTGGAATTGGGCTGAAGCACCTCCACTTGTCACCTTTCTGGGCGCCACAGCCTAGGGGAGGCTGAGCCGCGGTGCGCCCTTCCTCTAGCACTCCATGCTGTGCGCCGCAGCCTGGACAAGGCTGGGCCACGGCTTGCTCTGGTGTGCACTCCATGCTGAACTTAATTCTTCTTCTCTAGTTTAAACCTTAGACAAATTCTAACACTTCCAATGTATGTGAAGATTAAAATAACTTTGGAATGGTTTAACATTAAAAAATTATAGGAAAAAGGCCAAAATGTTTAGAAAACATGTTGTAGTTGACTACAACACCATCTAAAAGCCTTGGTTTGTCGATTACACAAGGTTGTAGTCGACTAAAAACTTGAATTTTCACCCAGGTAGCTTACAGAGACCACTCGTAGTAGACTACACCTTCAATTTTTAGCAAAAATTCTTACGTAAACTCACCTATTTCCTCCAAATTTTCTTTTATTTTCATAACATTTCTCAAATCCTCAAATATCCAAGTTTCCTGTAGGTTCTTATCAAAAAATCCTACATTACCTTCAACAAAATTTGAACTTTTAACTTCTAAATCATGAAATTTGGTTTAAAAACCCATATTCCTTCAAAACAACCTAAATCTTCCCAAATTTTTCTAGAAGAAAATTCAAATCCACCAATTCAAACTCAAATACTAATTTTATAAACATGCTCGAAGATTTAATAGACAAGAAGCTAGATTTTTACCCTTATTTTGAGCTTTTCCCCATCTCTTTATCCTTTTCTTTCTCTTCTTCTTCTTCTTTTCTCTTCTTCTCTCTTTCCTTCTTCTCTCTTTCTTTCTTTCTCTTGGTCTCTCTAAAGACTTCAACTAAAGAAAAAAGATGACTCTAACATATTTATAGCCCATCTTTTACCTTATTACAAGTTTACCCCTCAAATTCTCTTTTTATTTTTACATTTCACCACATATTTATTTAAAATTTTAATTTTACTTAGTTTTTCTTACCATCCCTTAGTAAGTTTGTAATCCTCCCTTATCATGTGTTTTTATTATTTTATTCTTAGTGTATTTAATTATTTCCAGGTCTCAAAAATTTTAATATGAGCTAAATATAATTTATTTTCAAATAAACATACCAATTTATGTTAAAGCACTCCCATGAGTTAAAATAGTTTAACTAAATACCGAACTCTACATATTACGTTTGAACAATTAGGATGGTGACTAATCTCAATGTCAATTGTGTGGTAGATAGTAAAAAAAGTATGTAGGTGCTCATTAGCGAATCATTACTTAAGAAAAACTAATGGAGTTTTACCTGCCTTTCAATTGAGAGTTCTTATGTTACAGTTGTGCATGTGATCCTTAGACTTGAGGCACCATGGTTATCTTGTATGCGACTTATTATACTTTAATGCTATTTAATATGGATCTATTCATGGATCATTAATTGGTAGTAATGGGGTATACTGGCTTTCATATAGAGGTACGTAGTATACAATAAGGGATCTATCACTTCTAAGTAAAAGGATAGAATTTCCTATGTGATATACTAAGATATAATTTGGGATGTTCCTTGGCTAAGTCAAGGTGAGAATTATAAAAGAGTTTCTAATTCCAACATAAGAATTATATTCTTGAGATCTGGACACATAGAATTAATGCTAAGAGTTTGACAACAATTTCATACCCTAATTAGCTTAATCACAACATTGCATGATGAAATGATTGAATTGTATGGTAATTGATAACATAAAGGTTCAAGGTTTCACAGCCAAATTGACATTATCTGTGTAGTCATTATATGTCAATAGTTGTCATTCATGATTGTAGAAGCCCTAAGGATTAATTTAATGGATAATTAATTAATTCTTACAAAAGGGATAATCAAATTATAACGAGTTCTAATTAATTGGGAATGGTTCCAACTGAAATTACATAAAATTTATGGCCAACAACAAGATTAGTTTGTACCTAAAGAGTCACACACAAAAGAGGCAATGTGTAATTAGAAAATAATCTAGGGGTTTAGTTTGCAGTTAATGGTTAGTTGCACCTAACCTTAACACTATAAATAGTTTATTAGTGTGCATATTTTCTAGCACATCATTATACACATAAGTTTCTCCTAAGAGATCTTAGACTCTTTTATTCCAAAAAAGAGAGAAACTATAATTCAAGATTTGTCTTGTGTGGACTTTCTTTAAAGATCATATACTTTTATCATTGTTGTGGATTGAGGAACGTAAGAATTTGAAATTAGGCATCTTGGAGAATTAAGTTATATTGTAGAATTCAAGCACAACAATTACAAGGAGTCAAGAACACAACAAATAAAAGGTAATATTTTTTTTTCCTTAAATGTTCTTGATGTTGTATATAAATCATAAGGTGATTAAGGGTTTACTGAAATCAATGAAGCATTTAAATTTTTGTTGCATTTTCTACATTGATTTCCTTCAAGGGTAAGGTGGTTTTAACAAGGCAAAAAGACGAGGAAGACTTCCTCTTTTAGGTGGCACACATGGCCGAATCTTGGAGGTATATATGATGGTTTTTGAGGTGAAGAGATGAAGTGATAAGTGTGGTAAATACAGTAAGAAAGGGGGAGGAAGACCTTTCTCTTTGATGCACACAAATAGGGAAGAAAAAGGAGAGTTTTTGTGGTAGCAAAAAGAAAGCTAGAAATGGTGAGGTGTGATAAACAAAGCAAAATAAAAAAGAAAAGGGAGAATTCCTCTCTTTAGTGGCCGACCATGGAGGGAAATATGGGGTGGTTTTGATGTGGCGAGGTGAAGGCTTGAAGGGGGTGAAGTGTGGTTAACAAAGCCAAAAGGGAGAGGGAGACTTCCTCTCTTTATAATGGTGAAAACATGAAAGCTTAAAGTGTTATGATGTTTTTAACAAAGCAAAAAGAGATAGGAAGACTTTCCTCTTTGGTGCACAAATATAGCAAGTTCTTTAGGGGAGGAGAGGAACCTTTTTTTTAAGAATTTTGACTCATAAGAAAGGATAGGAACATGGAAAGAGAATGTTTGATTAACCAAGAGAAAAGGGAGAAAGATGTTTCTCTTTTTATGGCACACATGACTGGCCATTAGAGGGAGCAAAACTGCAGTTTTTTCATGTGACGAGCTACCATTTTTTACGTAAACAAAGGTGGTCTTTGACACATAGGAAAAGGTGAAAGCTTAAAAATGTGATATGGGTTTAACAAGGAAAAATAATAAGGGAAAAACTTCTTCATTCTCTACATAGATGGTCAGCCATATGAGGGAGAGAAAGAGACAATTTTTTGGCTCAAAATAGTGAGCTTCGCTTAAAAATTGAGTCAATCACAAGGTACCAATTGGAGGGTGAAATTGAAAATTCACTTACGAATTTGTATGGTCTCATTGGGCTTGGATTTTTTGCCAAAATTATTTAAGTCAAGCAAAAATCAATGAACTATAGTGGATTTTTGGTTATGTAAAAAATGAATTAAATGCTTTAAAGCTTGAATTTGATGGAATCAAATATGACCCAATTGATTAGAGCTCAAGGTTGATTTAGTGGATTAAACAAAAAGGGCTTGCAATTGGTTCTATTTCAAACTTAAATTCAAACCTATGCATTTACCAAGTCTGGGTATACTAGGATCAAAGATTCGTCAAGGAACCCACATGTGGCCCGTTTAAAATTTTGGAACAAAATTAGGTGTCTACATTTGTGTATTCTGCTATATCTATGAACTGGTTGTGTATTAGGAAGATCTATTGGTTCAGATTCCTTAATTTGAATAGTACTAGGCTGTGGTTCTTGTGGCACTTCATCAAGATCAATCTTCCTCTCATTGCTCTCTTCTAGCACAAACTCTCTTTCTAGAAAAGTAGCATGTTTAGAAACAAATATATTTTGTTCTTGAGGATGATAGAAATAATATCCTAAACTTTCTTTAGGATATCCCACAAACCTATATTTGTCAGATCTATTTCCCAAGTTATTGGTACGTAACTTCTTTATATAAGGAGAACAATCCCAAATCTTAATGTGTTTAAGAAGGAGTTTCCTTCCTTTCCATATCTCATATAGTGTTTTAGGTACTGCGTTTGAGGAAATCTTGATCAATAAGTATATTGCAGTCATGAGAGTATATCCTCAAAAGGATATAGGAAGATTAGTGTAACTTATCATGAATCGCACCATATCTAATAGAGTAAAATTTCTCCTTTTAGACACACCATTCAAATGTGGTGTTCTAAGAGGAGTCCCTTAAGAGAGAATCCTATTCTCTTTGAGATAATCGAGAAAATCATCAGTCAAGTGTTCACCTCCTCAATCAAATCAAAAATCTTTAATATCCTACCAAGTTTTCTTTTTAACTTCACTCCTGAATTCTTTGAACTTTTCAAATGATTTGGACTTGTACTTCATTAAGTACACATAACCATACCTTGAGTGATCATCGGTAATGGTAATGAAATGGGAGTAATTAACCTTCTCTAGCGTTAACTATTAGGGGTCTACACACATCACCGTGTATTAACTAATACATCCAGAACTCCTTCTCCATATCCACTAAATGGAGATCTAGTCATATTTCCCATGATACAGGCTTCATAAGTTGGACATGATTCAAAATCAGATAGATCCAAATAATTCACCTTTAACAAACTTGTTTACCCTATCTTCATTGATATGACCTAGTCTTAAGTGCCACATATAAGAATGATTTCTTTCATTATATCTTTTCCTTTTATGTTGTTTGATATTTAAAATATTACCATCTATTTCAAGAATATAAAGACCATTATTCAATATACCAACACCAAATATTTATTTTTAAAACAAATAGAACAATTATCCTTCAGGGAAAATTCATAACGTTATTTATCTAACTTAGAAACTGAAACAATATTTCTAATTAAAACTAGTACATAATAAAAATCCTTAAGTTCTAAAGTTTCTCCAGTTGGTAACTCCAAACAATATGTCCCCACAGCTAATGCAACAAATTTCGCTCTACTTTCAAGGTGCATGTCTACCTTACCTTTGCTTAGATTTCTACTTCTTCGAAATGCCTACAAATTATTACAGATATGTGAGCTACAACTTGTATCTATTACCAATGAAGAAGTATTGTTAACAATTAAGTTAACATCAATAACAAACACATCAGACATACCTTTCAAAAGCTTGTCATTAAAGGTTGCAAGGTACTCATTACAATTCTTTTTCCTATCCTTACCATAATGAAAGTATTATCCCTTATATATTTTGGCTTTCTAAGAACTAGCCTTACCAGGACCTCCCTTTCCTTTCAATGGTTTATTCTTCTTTAAGACTTCCTTTTTAGAGGAATAAGCTCCATCATTAATTATAATAAGTGCTTTGCCTTTCTTAATCATTATCTCATAAGTCTTCAACATGTTTACAAGCTTTAGAAGCATAGTTTTTATCTTATTCGTGTTGTTGTTCATAACGATTTGAAAATATAAGTCTGGAGGGGACTAAAAAATCAAGTCATTACTTAACTCTGCATCCATACGAAAAATTAGCATGTCTAACTACTCCATATAGTTGATCATCTTTAATCCATAGCCATGAGCTGATGATCCATTGGGCATCCATCCCTAAAGAGGTTTTTAGATACCTAGAACCTTGCATTACGATTATGTTTACCATACAACACTTGTAGATGAAGCAAGATCCAAATATGCTTTCCATTTTATCATATTGTTTATGAAGATCATTAGATATATATGCTAGCATGTAGCACTTTTCCTTCATGCCATCCTCTTGCCACTTCTCATAAATAGTAACCTCTTCTTCCAGACCATTCTCAGCAAGACCAATTGAAAGTGATTAATCAAGAACATAAGCTATCTTTTTGGAATTGAGAACAATTCTCAAGTTCCTTAGTCAGTTAAGAAAATCGGGCCTAGTCAGCTTGTCTGTATCAAAGAGTCTAGATAGTGGGTTGAGGTTAGCCATTGCGATCTATAATATAACAATTGTTAAATTTATGTGTATTCATAATATTAACTACCATAATTTCTTACCTTCAATCAATACAATAGAGTTTTATATATAGCTCATTATGGTTTGTTATAACTAATCCTAATAGTTCAAGAAGGCTAACTATTTAACATATTTTCTAACTAACTAACTAAATGATTCAACAAATAATCTTCTCTTGTCTTTGGTCCCAACTACTTTCTTTTTTATTTTTTTTGCTTCTGTCCCTACTACTCTTCTGCTTTCCTATACCTTATTAGTTTCTTTAAAGTTTCCCTGTCTCTCAGCTTCCTTCCTATACAAATATTGCCCCCGTTGAAAGCTATCTTGTCCTCAAGGTGAAGATCAAGCAAGAGTTGCTGAAGTTTCGGAGCAACTTCCTACGATGCATCTTCCAAAGGCATTGTTAGCTGAGTTCCTTGCAACTTCAATAGGTCTCTCCAAAATTGGTTGGTAAAGAGAGGATCTATATCACTAACAATGGACTTTGCAATACCATAGAGCTTATAGGTAGTGTTCATAAAAATTGCTGCAACTTTACTTACTGTAAAATTAGAACTAAGAGGTGCAAAATGTGCAAACTTGATGAACTTGTCAACTACCAAAAAGATAGTAGTGAAACAATGAGAGGATGGTAGGTGAGTTATAAAATCCATGGAGATATCCTCCCATATCTGCTTAGGGACTAGAAGAGGTTGTATAGGCCATATGGCTTGACATTGAGTGCTTCTGCTTATTGACAAATGAGACATTGAGATATAAATTGAGCTACATCCCTTCTCATACCCTTCTAGTGAAAGTTAGTAGATAACCTAATATAAGTTATCAAAATGCTAGGATGACCACCTAATGGAGTGGTATAGTACTCAGTGATGAACAATTGTTTTAAGTTAGAACCTTTCCTACAAAAAATTTCCCTTGATAGTAGAGAATCCTATTGGATTTTGTCTAAGAATTAAATGGATGGAAGATTGAAGCTTCAGCAGTCTTTGAGTCGCGGCACAGGATTGGGCGCCGCAGCACAGGGTGGTGTGCACCTCCGCACAAGGTGGAACAGGGCTGTGCACCATGGCCCAGGCCTTGTGCACCATAACTCCCAGCACCTGGAGAAGTTCTGCCCTGTGTGCGCTGCGACCTGCCCTGTTCTAGGCTGCGGCGCGAGGCACACCTGATGCCTTTTAATCAGCACTTCTCCTAATGCATGGAACTTAATTAAAATGCATAGGATTACTTAAAATTCTTAGAGAGCCATGGTTCTTTGGTTCTTGAGGTCTAAGGGTTGAGATTGGTTTTTGAGATCTATATAAAGGGTCATCTAGGAGCATTAACAAAAAAGTGTGTGAAATAGAACACAAGTGATTCACACAAGAGTGCAAAGACAAAAGTGTGAGGGAGAAGAAACACAAGAAGAGGTCTCATTCAAAGAGTGGCTGGTGTTGAGAGAGAAAAACTCTCAAATCTTCAGAGGTGTTTCAAGTGAGAGAGAGCAATCAAGAAGTGGGGTTCAAAGGCTTTGTAATTGGAATTTTCTTGGGGAAAATTCCAGGGAAACACTTAGTTCTTATCTCTTTCTTTTCTCTTCTTTCATTCTTCAAGAACTAAGGGTTCTTGAAGGGGTGTTGCTGTAATTTTAAGAACTCATTGATTTAGTGCAGAGGGCTTGGAGGAGCTCACAGAGACGTAGGCAAATTTTCGAACCTCAATAACAATTGCTTATGTTCTTTCTTTGATTGTTTGATTCCTGTTTTATTACAAGTCATTCTGGACTTGGGTGTTTGAAGGTCACCACCTGGGATTCTAGAGATGATTTTCAACAGTGGTATCAGAGTTAGAACAGTGGTATCAGAGCTGGAACAGGGGGTATCAGAGCAAGACTCTAAGAATCAAAGGAAACTTCTTGGGTGATTCAAGAACAATGCTGGGATCAAGATCTGATCGAGTTCTTGAGGGATTCAAGAATGGTATTGGGATCAAGATTTAATCATGTTCTTGAGAGTTAGAAGTTGGAAAGCAATTGTGGGTGCTGCATAAATCTGGGATTTTTTCCGCAGGATAGGTTCAAACTTCATTATTGAGAAGTTTGATGGAAAGAAAGACTTTGCTCTTTGGAAGCGGAAAATCAAGGCGGTTCTTATGCAACAAAAGGTGGACTTGGCTATTGGAGAAGATGATGATTTTCCAGCAAGTATTACGGAGCTCTAGTGGAATGAGATGAAGAAGATGGCATATAGCACCATCTTTCTGCACATGTAGGATAGTGTTATAAGGGAGTGCGGAGACTCGGAAGATCCAGTTGTCATTTGGAAGAAACTAGATGAGTTATTTCTTACCAAGACTCTCCCTAATAAGATTTATCTTCTGAAACGTATCTTTTCTTTTAAAATGGATCCTAATAAAGAGTTACAAGATAATCTTGATATGTTTAATAAAATAGTTCAAGATTTAACTAGTTGTGGTATAACATTCCCGGATGAACAATTGGCTGTTATATTGTTAAATTCTCTTCCTGATTGTTTTGAAAGCTTAATTAACGCTATTGAATATGGAAGAGATACACTAACCAAAGAAATTGTGATCAATGCTATAAGGGCTCATGATTTCAAATCCAATATGAGGGAAAGATCAAGTGGAGAAGGGTTGTTCATTAGAGGAAGGCCAGTAACTCAGAATGGAAATAGTATCTATGGAAACTACCGGGACAAACCAAAGGTTAGAGGGTAGAGCCATGGAAAATCGCATTCCAAACCGAAGTTTAGAGGAATGCAATGCTACTACTACAATAAGGAGGGTCATTTCAAGAAAGATTGCAGGAAGATGATGAGGGATGAAAGAGGAAGAGGCCATACCAACAATGGAGAGGCTTTGGTTGCCAAGGGAGAACAACAAGATGATGATGTTCTTGTTGTGTGCTCAAATGTGAGCAGGAGGCAAGGCAGCGAGAAATTGATCTTGGATTCCAGGTGCACTAATCACATGTGTCCTCATAGGGATTGGTTCAAGAATTTCAAGGAAACTAATGATTGAAAAGTTTTCTTGGGAAACGATAGTTCTTGCCAAGCGAGGGGGATAGGAGACATCCAGTTAAGGATGTTTGATAGAACTACAAGGCTACTGCGAATATGAGATATCTTCCAGATTTAAGAAGAAATTTGATCTCATTAGGGCAGCTAGATTCCATGGGGTATACGTACAAAGCATAGGGAGGAAAGATCAAGGTAACTAAAGGATCTTTGGTAGTGATCAAAGAAGCAATAAAGGATGGTCTCTATGAGATGATCGGAGACACAGACATCAAGGATCAAGTAGCAAGCTTGATGGCTGAGATGGATAAGGTAGTTCTTTGGCACAATCGCTTGGGACACATGAGCGAAAAGAGCCTACAAGTTCTCAGCAAGAATAGTTTACTTGATGGTGACAAGGTAGAGAAACTTCATTTCTGCGAGTGTTGCGTTCTTGGGAAGCAATATTGGGTCAGCTTCAAAACCAGAGTGCACAAATCTAAGGATATTCTTGACTACATTCATGCAGATCTTTGGGGACCAGCAGGAACACCAACACAAGGAGGTAATCTTTACTTTCTTTCTTTAATTGATAATTATTTTTGTTAATGCCGCTAACTGTTGGTGCTGATGTGGCCTGGGAGCTGACGTGGCTCGGGTGCTGACATGGTATGAATGTTAGTGTAGCTCTGGTGAGGGCGTGGCTTGGTCTTACACATGTAACAGGGGTGAACTGAAGACCCTCGGAAGGAAGGGAGGGAGAGACCTCTGGGGGTGCTCCGAAGCATAAGTTAGCTTGAGTTTAAAAGAGAAGCCGGGGGTTCAAACGAAACTGAGGGCTTTAAGTAGTTGGAATGTATGTGCAGATGTGTGAATGAATCGGTGAAGTTCATACCTTGGCCCATTTATAGTCGTCCACCGACGGAGAGGGTATGATTACAAGCCCAGGTAGGGGGCGCTGTAGGGCTACTGTAAGTCATAGGGTGGTCGTAGGATTGCAAATATAGGCGGTCGTAGGCTGCGCAGAGCGGCTGCAGGCGTAGGGTAGCATGGAAGGGCGACCGTAGGGTGGCTGCAGGGTGGCCATAGACGACTGCAGGGCTGTGCATTGAGGTGGTCCAAGTCTGGGCCATTCTTCATGGGCCCAAAGATTTTGCTAGGCCGGGAGATTTACTGGGCTGTTTCTTGGACCTAAGCATCCATCTGGTCAGAGAGTTAGCCGGGCCTGAACTTATTTGGAGTTGGATTATTTTGTTGGGCCTGGAGCTCATTTGGGCTGGACTATTTTGCTGGGCCTGGAGTCTATTTCTGCCGAAGTATTTTGGTGGGCCTGGAGCCTGTTTGGGCCGGAGTATTTTGGGCCATATCACAGGCCCCCCACTTTCTTGAGTACATTTATGTGCTTAAGGAAGTACTTTAGGGGTCAGGCTTTAAATGGAGCTAAGGAGTAAAACTCGATTGTGAGAGCTGAACTGTGACGCTCGGGAGGCGAAAGATCCCCTGAAGAAGCAAAAAGTCTTCTCGAAAAACATAAAGTCAAACTTGCACCTGAATGGCTATCCTTGGGAGTCAGACCTTTACTCTCGAGAGGTGAAAGGTTGCTTGGGGAAACGAAAAGTCATTTTGAAAACCATAAAGTTCCCTCTTTGTCCGTTATCCTCATTAATGCCCCTTGTTGAATGTGTTTTCCCTTCTTATAAAAAGGGGTCTCTGACTCCTTTTGTTTCAAGCAGAAACGAGTTCAGTTTCTGAAGAGATCGAGAGAGAGATACTATCTTACCTTCTAACAGAGGGGTCATTAGCGTAGAAGATTCTGAGGGTAATGATCTTAGAGAGGGAGGGGAGTCATCAGTACCTTGAGAGATCGCTGCTCAACGAACATGGTCTTCTTCCTGATTTCAAACGGGGGTCAGGACCTCTTTCAGATTCTAAGTGGAGGCAAGGACCTCTTCCAGATTCCGAGTGGGAGCTGGGAGGGTTCCTTGTGCCATGAGCTTCTCGGTTTCTTCGAACTGAAGAAGAAGAGGGGCACGACTGGGCTCAAAGGAGTACCACTAGTTCATTTAAAACCAGGAGGGGGGCCGTGTCTCTGAATGGTGGGCTCCTTGGTCCCTTGAGCTTATTGGAACAGAAGAAGAAGAGGGGCTGAGGAGGTCACCTGAGCCTGGGGCTACCCCTGAGCGCTTTCAGTCTCAGGCTGGTACCAGGAGCTTTTCAGGCTAAAGAGAGTGAGGGAGCTTGTAACCGGGACCGCCTGAAAAGCCTGGTGTTTTGGTTTTCACTTTGTACATCGAGGCCGTTAGGGCCATATTTTCCTTGTACTTCGAGGTCGTTAGTTGTAATCCTTTGGATTAATAAAATATCTTTTCTTTCAATCTTTGTCTTCATATGGTATTATCCCTACCTTTTATACTTGTATGAATGAATTGATATTGGTTTCGGCAAAATTTGAGAGAAGTTTCGAATGCTTTTACTAGGAGTGGCCTCCACAGAGTGTTTGTAAAACATCCGAACCTTGGAGAATGAGGCCGAGCGTTTGCAGTGTAGCTTAAACGCTCGGACTTTAGAGAACTTAGCCGAGCGTATGCAGCGCAGCTCATGCGATCGGATTTCTAGGGGACTTGGCCGAGCGTTAGACAAGGCTTAGACTTTTGGAGAATCCTTGGAGAAACATGGTCGAGCGTATGCAATGCAGCTCATACGCTTGGACTTTGGAGAATACGGCCGAGCGTTGGGCAAGGCTCAGACTTTGGAGAATCCTTGGAGAAAACATAGCCGCGCATATGCAACGCAGCTCATATGCTCATACATTTGGAGAATACAACTGAGTGTTGGCAAGGCTCGGACTTTGGAGAATCCTTAGAGAAAACATGGCTGAGCGCATGCAACGCAGCTCATACGCTTGGACTTTTGGAGAATACGACCGAGCATTGGTGTTGACCCTCGCCCGTATTTTAATGATGGCAAAACACAACTGTTATTTAACTAAGAAGTTTAAACTAAGTTGTATTAAAGATCAAACACATTCAACCAAGGAACAAAGTGCAAGAACTCGAACCAAATCAAGTATCAAGTGAAGACTGAAGATCTAGTATAGGTCCTAAGGTTTAGAACCAATGTAAGTCTCACTTATACATTGTATTAGCTTGTTCAATGGCTCGAACACAAAAGATTTTCTAAAAACCATTGTTTTTAAATGTTTTTAACGAAAAACAGAAAAAAAAAAAAAAAAAAAAAAAAAAAAAAACTGGGTTGGAAGACAACCCAGTCGACTGGGTACATATACCAGTCGACTGGTATATGGGATAGAAGGTACCCAGTCGACTGGATGAATCAACCCAGTCGACTGGTACATGGATAGTAAGTCCCCAGTCAACTGGTAAAATAGACAGAAAGTCCCCAGTCGACTGGATGATATATACCAGTTGACTGGATACCCAGAAGGTCTGAAAACATGATTTTTTCAAGTGAACCCAGTCCACTGGTATCTTGACCCAGTCGACTGGTAGTTCAAAAATATGACCGTTGGACTCCAAATCTGAACGTTTTAAAGTAAATCTTTTTCAAATTAAAGTCCTAACGGCCATATTAATTGATTGCTATATAAACTCATTCTGTTAAGCATTCAATAACAAGCTGCATATATTCAAAAAGAGTTGATCTCACATAATCAAGTTTTTATACTCTTGAAACACAAAAAGCTTTGAAATAATCTTGTCGAGCCATTTCTTCAAGCTTTACTTTGAAAGAGAGACATTTCTGTTGTAATAAGCTTTCATTTGCTGTCTCTCTACCTTTTACTTTATACCATCTTTGTAAAGGGATTACTTCCGAGAGGAAGGGGAAACTTCCGAAAAGAAGGGGATTGTTCGGTTGAAGCAACTCCTGTAATTTGCTTGTGTACGATTTGTACAACACCCGACTAAGTTGTGCGACTTAGTTTTCTTAGTGGATTACTTCAAGGAGTTCCTTGAAGAGAGTGGATGTAGGGTCGGAATGAATCCGATATTGCCGAACCACTATAAACTGTGTTTGCATCCTCTTTCATTAAACTCTTTATTTACAGCACATTACTTGTATTAATTGTTTGCTGCTTATCAGTTTTTATAAACTTGTATTAATTCCGTAAAAAGTTTCTAAAAACCCAAGTCACCCCCCCTCTTGGGTTGAAACCGCGAGCTACAATTGGTATCAGAGCTTCGTTCTCTTAATTAGGCTTAAAATCCTTGAGTTGATCCAATGGCAGCAAATAGCTACTCTGAGGGACACTCTTATACTAGACCACCATTGTTCAATGGCTCAAATTATAACTATTGGAAAAATAGAATGAAAATCTTTGTCGAATGACAAGATTACAATCTATGGAGAATCATAGAAAAAGGACCTAGAATTCCTTCAAAAGAAATAGTTATTGGAGAGACTCTTCATACAATGCCTAAACTCGAAACTAAGTTCACTGACGAGGATTGTAAAACGATGTCTCTCAATAGCGGAGCAACAAGCATGCTTCATTGTGCATTAGATATTTCTGAATATAATAAAATATCTGCATGCGTTTCTGCTAAAGAAATATAGGACAAATTACAAGTCACATATGAAGGAACTAGTGAAGTAAAAAAGTCTAAAATTTACATGCTAATTTCTAAGTATGAATCATTTAAGATGTCTCCTAACGAAGCCATTTCTGAAATGCACTCACGGTTCACCACTATCATAAATGGTTTAAAACTGCTTGGTAAGAATATTGAGGAAGTTGAACTAACCAAAAAAATCTTGAGATCTCTGCCACCAGAATGGAAACCAAAGAGGACAGCCATACAGGAGGCCAAAAATCTTGACAAGCTTGATGTTGAGACGCTGCTTGGGTCATTATTGACATACGAGATGGAAGAAATGACTCCCATCGTCAATGATGATGAGAAAAAGAAAAAGTAAATTGCTCTCAAAGCTTCTACGAGCAACAAAGAAAAGGAATTAGAACAAGAAGCAGAGAGCAGTGAAGAGGATGGTGAAATGGCCTTAATCACCAGACGATTCCATAGGTTCTTGAAGAAAAGCATGAAACCTTACACAAAGGATCCCACCTCAAAAAGGGAACCACTTATGTGCTATGGCTGCAAGTAGCTAGGACACATAAAAGCTGACTGTCCGGTTTCAAATAAACCATACAAGGGCTTTAAGAAGAAAGCTATGGTAGCAACTACCTGGAGCGATGACGAAGAAGATGAGTCATCAGACAAAGAAATCAGATACGAGGAAATCGCCAACTTTTGTTTGATGGCAATCGACGATGAAAGTGAGGTAACATCTTCTCCCTCTTCAAAAAATAATATTGTTACTAGTAGTGAAGAACTGCTAGAAGTAATAAATGAAATGCATGAAGAATTGAAGAAATTTGATTCTAGAAATTCTGTTCTTAAGAAAGAAGTATCATCTCTTTCTAAAGAAATGATAAATCTTAGAGAAGAAAAAGAAAAATTATCATCTTTACTGTATGATTCTTCTCAAGATTTTCTCAAAGATGAAAATGAGAATTTGAAAAATAAAATTTCTGAATTAAATAGCACTATATCAAGACTTATGCTTGGTAAAAAAAAAACTTGATGAAGTGCTTTCTTCCTAAAGAATAAGTGGAGGAAAAACTGGTGTAGGATATTCTCCATTGGGAAAGCAAAAAACAAAAGCCTCTACTTCAAAAGCTCCTAGCATGGTTAAGAGCACTCCCTCGATGAATGCTAGGAAGTCTAGAAATTTAAATATTCATATTAAATTGAAGCAACCTAGAAATACTCATGCTTATATGTATGCTCATTCTAGAAATGCTCATACACATCCTAGAAATAATTATCATGCTCATTCTAGGAACAATGTGTATAATCAAAGAATGCATTCTGCTCATGCTCATCCTAGGAATTACCATCATGGTTATTCTAGAAATAATTTGCATACATATGCTAGCATGTATCCTAGAATGCATCATCATTCATTTTCTAGAAATGACATGCATTTTCATACTCTTTACCATAGAAACATGTATCCTAGGAACTATTATCCTAAGAATTATAGGAATGCACAAGTAAGATATCCTAGAAATTTCTATGACTATAATGCTAGGATTGTGCATCATCAACTTGTTCATAGAGCACCACATGTTAAGAAAGTATGGGTCCCAAAAGGAACCGTATTTTCAAGGACTAACCCCAAAGGACCCAAGAAATTTTGGGTACCTAAAAGTGCTATTGTATATCCTTGTGTGATGTAGATTTGCCTCCACACCAAGGAGAAAGGTAACTGTTGGTACCTTGATAGCGGATGCTCGAAGCACATGACCGGTGATAAAAGCGTATTCAAGGAGCTAACTCTAAGAGATGGTGGACTTGTGACCATTGGAGACAATACTAAAATAAAGATTATTGGGCATAGAAAAGTCGGTAATGATTTCTCAACTTTAGATAATGTATTGCTAGTACAAGGCCTTAAGCCTAATTTACTTAGCATTAGTCAGTTATGTGACAAAGGATACAAAGTCACATTTGAGACCTCTCATTGTCTAGTTATAGACATCAAGAGCAATAAGATCAAATTCATTAGCCATAGACATGAAAATGTCTACATAGTTTATTTGAAATCCTTGCATTCTGATAATGAAAAATGTTTTCCTGCTTTTAGTGAAAATCCATGGCTATGGCATAGAAGGCTTGGTCATGTAAACATGAACTTGCTAAAAATTGTTTCAAGAAAAGATTTAGTTATTGGTCTTCCTAAAATCAATTTTGAAAAAGACAAAATTTGCAATGCTTGTCAAATGGGAAAACAAACTAGGATTTCTTTTAAACCAAAAAATGTTGTCTCAACTACTAGACCTTTGGAACTTTTGCATATGAACTTATTTGGTCAAATTAGTACCATTAGTCTAGGTGGCCATCAATATGCTCTTGTTATTGTTGATGACTATTCAAAATATACCTTTGTTATTTTTATTGCTTACAAGGATGAAGCTTTCAAAGGATTTGAAAAGTTTTGTAAAAAGGTACAAAATGAAAAAGGAATTTGTATTTCAAGCATAAGAAGTGATCATGGTAAAGAATTTGAAAATCAAAGCTTTTCAAAATTTTGTGATGAAAATGGAATTAATCACAACTTTTCAGCTCCTAGAACTCCTCAACAAAATAGAGTTGTTGAGAGGAAAAATAGAGTTCTAGAAGATTTTTCAAGAACAATGCTTTGTGAAAATAATTTACCAAAATATTTTTGGGCTGAAGCCGTGAATACTTCTTGCTATATTTTAAATAGAATTTTGATAAGGTCTCTGCTTGATAAAACTCCATATGAACTATGGAAAGGGAGAAAGCCTAATATTTCCTATCTTTGTGCTTTTGGTAGTAAGTGCTTCATCTTAAATAACAATAAAACTAACTTGGGTAAATTTGATTCCAAGACCGATGAAGGAATATTTTTAGGATATTCAACAACTAGTAAGGCCTATAGAGTTTTCAATAAGAGAACTCTAGTAGTAGAAGAATCTGTGCATGTAACTATCAATGAATCTAACCCAATGAGTAGTAGAGAAGTTTCCTTTAAAGATGATACAGATTTTATTCCAAGAATGGAAAATCCTACTCCCATTGTTGACCCAAAAGTGAGTTCACCTCAAGCAAACGAAGAGATAAAAACTTCCAATGTGGACCAACCATCCTCAAGTCAACAAGAGGAAAGTCTACCCAAGGAATGGAGGTATGTAAATTATCATCCAATTGATCAAGTGATTGGTGATCCTTCACAAGGGGTAAGAACTCGCTCTTCCACTAGAAATATTTACAATTTTGTAGCTTATTTGTCTCAAGTAGAACCTAAGACATTTATAGAAGCTGAAAAAGATAATGATTGGATAATTGCAATGCAGGAAGAGATAAATCAATTTGAGAGAAACAATGTTTGGAAACTAGTTCCAAGACCAAAAGATCATTCAATAATTGGAACTAAATGCGTATATAGAAATAAAATGGATGAAAATGGTATAGTAACTAGAAATAAGGCTAGATTAGTTGCTAAGGGATATAACCAAGAGTAAGGAATAAGAGGTTTATGTTGAGCAACCTCTTGGATTTGAAAATCCTAGTCTTCCAAATCACGTCTACAAGCTTTCTAAAGCTCTATATGGGTTGAAGCAAGCTCCAAGAGCATGGTATGAAAGATTAAGTAAATTTTTGATTGACAATGATTTTGTAAGAGGTAGAATAGACACAACTCTCTTCACAAAAACTCACAAAAATGACACTTTGATAGTTCAAATATATGTTGATGATATTATATTTGGTGCTACTAATGAATCTATGTGTCAAGAGTTTGCAAAGTGCATGCAAGGTGAATTTGAAATGAGAACGATGGGAGAACTTACCTACTCCCTTGGACTGCAAATCAAGCAACTAAAAGGAGGTATCTTCATCAATCAACAAAAGTACATCAAGGACCTACTAAAGAGGTTTGGGATGGAAAGCTCAAAGCCAATTGGAACGCCTATGAGCACAACTACTAAACTTGATCTTGATGAAGGAGGTAAAATTGTAGATTCTAAATATTATAGAAGCATGATAGGTGCTTTACTTTATTTGACTGCAATTAGACCTGATATAATGTTCAGTGTATGCATGTGTGCTAGATTTTAGGCTAATCCTAAGGAATCACATGTAGTTGCAGTAACAAGAATCCTTAGATATCTACAAGGAACCCAAACCATAGGATTATGGTACTCTAGAGATTCATCTTTTGAGCTAGTAGAATATTCAGATGCTGATTTTGCTGGATGCAGGTTAGATAGAAAGAGCACAAGTGAAACATGCCAATTCTTAGGTGCTATGTTAACTTCTTGGTTTTCCAAGAAACAGAATTCCGTTGCATTATCAACCGCTGAGGCGGAATATGTAGCAGCTGGCAGTTGTTGTGCCCAAGTGTTATGGATAAAACAACAACTAGAAGACTATGGCATGAACCTAAAAAATATTCCTATATTTTGTGATAATACTAGTGCCATCAACCTAACCAAAAATCCTATTCAGCACTCTAGAACCAAGCATATAGAGATTAGACATCATTTCCTAAGAGACCATGCTCAAAAAGGTGATATAAGATTAGAATTCATACCTTCAGAAGATCAAATAGCTGATATTCTTACAAAACCCCTAAGTGAAGCTAGTTTTTGTAAGATTAGAATGTTGATGGGACTACTTGATTTTGATAAACTGAATGTTTGATTGCATCTCATTTCATCATTTGCATATTTGACATTGAGTGAAAGAATATTAATCCTTGTTTAATTATTTCCCTCACTCAAAAATGTCATAGATAAACAAATTCGTGCAAAAAATTCAAGACTGGAAATTTTACTAAGGGTCCAGTCGACTGGTAAATGTTCTCCAGTCGACTGGTAATTCACTGCCAGATCTTCCAGTCGACTGGTACATCTGACCCAGTCGACTGGTAACTCTCTGCAAAATATTCCAGACGACCTGTTTGGCGCCAATTTTTTGAAAAACCCTTGTCCTCTAGTTGACTGGTAAAGGTAGCCCAGTCAACTGGTAAATGACTGCCAGTTTATCCAGTCGACTGGTACGTTTAACCAGTCGACTGGTAGGCAAACTGTTCATCTTTTCAAAAGGTCCCAGTCGACTGGTAACTCGACCCAGTCGACTGGCATTGCAATATTATAAATATGACTGTTCATTTTTCTGAACTTTTACGCCATTTTTGAACTCCCAAATTTTCTCTCTCTAGAAAAATTCACCATTTTGATCCAAAAACCTTCCAAACTTCATCTAAACACACCGATCTACTCATCCATAAAGAGATTTTTTACTTTCTACGGTTAAAATCTCTTATTTTCACCAAAATCCATTTTCCCCAAAAACTCTTTTTTCTTCAAAATGAGCGATAAGATCCGTATAAAACTCACAACAAGTGGACCTAATACGCCTAAAAAGCCAAGGTCTTCAAAACCTTCGGCTTCGGAGTTGAAAGGAAAGGGAGCAGCGGGCTCATCCAGTAAGGAGCCCAGAACAGAGATGGAGCAGACTCTGTTTTACATTCCGGCGGCACATGCAAGGTATAACTCTATAATCCGTCACAAGAAAATCATGATTGGTAGAGTTGTTGATTTCGACTCTATTCGCCATGGAAATTTCGATATTCTACCAGCCTTTGAGGCAATAAATCTGACCACACTGGTCAGAATTCATGAGAAATATTACCCGCGACTGATTCACCAACTCTATGCGAACTTGGTGAAACCCAGTCCTCTGGCTCTGAGATTCAGAACCAGAGTCAGCGGTGTGGAGTTTGAGGTCAACACTGACCTCTTGATGAGAGTTCTGAGAATCCCTGTAAGAGGGATTCAATGGAGTCTGGATGGATGGCCAAACAACTTTGAGGTTAAGGAGGCCTGTCAGATAGTCATGGGAGACCCTAACTATGTGTATAGACCCACTATATTTCATACATGTAGTGACATGCCCCTCGACTCAAAGATGTTTCAACTGATTGTCAGTTGGACCATCCACTCGAGACTCGGGAGTCGAGGGTATCTATCTAAAATAGATACGGTATTGATTTGGTGCCTAAAATCTGGGCACCACTTCAATATATATCCTCTGCTGCTCGCAAACATGATAAATGGCGAAGCAAACGACTCTGGATGTCTTCCTTATGGGATACTCATTACGCTCATCCTCCAGCACTTCTGGGTACCTTTGCCTGCCTCCGAGGCTCAGGATATCGGATTGATGGACATCATCAACATCTCATCACTGAAGAAGATGGGATGTACTATTCGTGAAGGATTCCTCTATCCGAAGGCCGAAAAGCGCCTAAGGATCCGAGAGGATGCGAGCGACAGTGATGAGGATGCTGCTGCTGATACGACTGCTGAGATGGAGATGGATACCAGAACACCTCCCATTGGTGACTCTAGTACTGGTAAGAATGGTTATGGAGACATTCTACAAGCTATCATGAGCCTCCAGATGATGATGGAGTCCAGTTTCCAGTCCATGCAGTCTGATTACCAGAGACTGAGCTCCTCCATAAACCACCTACGGGACGACTTCGAGTTACATCGAGAGCACACCGAGGGTTCCCTAGCTGAGATTAGGGAACTTCTTCGTGACAGATCGGACTCTCCCGCACCTTGAGTCTATATCTTTATTATGTACTTAGTGTTTTCCAGCTCTTATCACATAGCACGAACATATCATGTACTATTTTGTCTTAGTTATGGCTCTGTGAAGCCCGTTTGTGTATTGACTTTTTATATATGATGATGTATTTCTATTAGCCATATTTCTTGTATCTATTTACGCTATTTGTGATATGTTAGCACTATTTTAAAACTCTGTTTAGCCACTAAACTGCTTTAAAATGCTTATACGTGTATGAAAACTTTCGGTTCTTCCCGGGAAGGCTTCCGAAACCCGAATGAAGCCAAATTTTCGCATACAAGTTTGTTTTCTTATACTCTATATGACTGTATTGGCTAAATAGCTTATTTTTCATGTTATGCCCCCTTTGGTTGCTGTTGTCAAAACGGAGGAGAAAAATAAGAAAAACGAGAAAATCTAAGTAAACGCAACCAATGCATAGATTTAGGGGGAGCATTGCTCCATAGCATTATAAAAATGTTGTTTATTGATTGGTTGAGTTTGATTCTGGATTGGTTGAAAGAAATACAAACTGTGTTTGCTTGTTTACAGGGTGGTTTTACTCGAAAAACAGAGGAGACTCTGTCCAAATTTTTGTAAAATCCTAACACTTAGCTTTAAAACTGTTTTCACATTATTTGTTTTGTCATCATCAAAAAGGGGGAGATTGTTGACCCTCGCCTGTATTTTAAGGATGGCAAAACACAACTGTTATTTAACTAACAAGTTTAAACTAAGTTGTATTAAGGATCAAACACATTCAACCAAGGAACAAAGTGCAAGAACTCGAACCAAATCAAGTATCAAGTGAAGACTGAAGATCTAGTATAGGTCTTAAGGTTTAGAACCAATGTAAGTCTCACTTATACATTGTATTAGCTTGTTCAATAGCTCAAACACAAAAGATTTTCTAAAAACCATTGTTTTTAAATTTTTTTAATGAAAAACAGAAGAAAAACTCGGTTGGAAGACAACCCAGTCGACTGGGTACATATCCCACTCGACTGGTATATGGGACAGAAGGTACCCAGTCAACTGGATGAATCAACCCAGTCGACTGGTACATGGATAGTAAGTCCCCAGTCGACTGGATGAATCAACCTAATCAACTGGATGAATCATAGACAGAAAGTCCCCAGTCGACTGGATGATACATACCAGTTGACTGGATACCCAGAAGGTCTGAAAACGTGATTTTTTCAAGTGAACCCAGTCGACTGGTATCTCGACCCAGTCGACTGGTAGTTCAAAAATATGACCGTTGGACTCCAAATCCGAACTTTTGAAAGTAAATCTTTTTCAAATTAAAGTCCTAACGGCCATATTAATTGATTGCTATATAAACCCATTCAGTTAAGCATTCAATAACAAGCTGCATATATTCAAAAAGAGTTGATCTCAAGTAATCAAGTTTTTATACTCTTGAAACACAAAAAGCTTTGAAATAATCTTGTTGAGCCATTTTTTCAAGCTTTACTTTGAAAGAGAGACATTTCAGTTATAATAAGCTTTCATTTGCTGTCTCTCTATCTTTTACTTTACACCATCTTTATAAAGGGATTACTTCCGAGAGGAAGGGGAAACTTCTGAAAGGAAGGGGATTGTTCGGTTTAAGCAACTCCTGTAATTTGCTTGTGTACGGTTTGTGAAACACCTGGCTAAGTTGTGTGACTAATTTTTCTTAGTGGATTACTTCAAGGAGTTCCTTGAAAAGAGTGGACGTAGGGTCGGAATGAATCCGATATTGCCGAACCACTATAAACTGTGTTTGCATCCTCTTTCCTTAAACTCTTTATTTACAGCACATTACTTGTATTAATTGTTTGCTGCTTATCAGTTTTTATAAACTTATATTAATTCCGTAAAAAGTTTTTAAAAACCCAATTCACCCCCCCCATGGGTTGAAACCTCGAGCTACTGTTGGCAAGGCTCAGACTTTTGGAGAACCCTTGGAGAAACATTGCCGAGTGTATGCAACATAGCTCTTATGCTCGGACTTTGGAGAATACGACCGAGTGTTAGGCAAGGCTCAAACTTTGGAGAATCATTGGAGAAAACATGGCCGAGTGTATGCAACGCAGCTCATACGCTCAGACTTTTTAGAGAATACGACCGAGCGTTGGCAAGGCTCGGACTTTTGGAGAATCCTTGGAGAAACATGGCCGAGTGTATGCAACGCAACTCATATGCTCGGACTTTTGGGGAATACAGCCGAGCGTTGGCAAGGCTCAAACTTTGGAGAATCCTTGGAGAAAACATAGCTGAGTGTATGCAACGCGGCTTATATGCTCAGACTTTTGCAGAATACGATCGAGCATTGGTAAGGCTCGGAATTTGGAGAATCCTTGGAGAAAACATGGTTGAGCGTATAAAATGCAGCTCATACGATCGGACTTTTGGAGAATACGGCTGAGCATTGGCAAGGCTTAGACTTTGGAGAATACGACCGAGTGTTAGCAAGGCTCGGACTTTGGAGAAAACTTGGCCGAGTGTATACAACGCAGCTCATACGCTCGGACTTTTTGGAGAATACGACCGAGCATTGGCCAGGCTCTGACTTTTGGACATTCCTTGGAGAAAACATGGCCGAGCGTATGCAACGCAGCTCATACGCTCGGACTTTGGAGAATACGACCGAGTGTTGGGCAAGGCTCAGACTTTGGAGAATCCTTGGAGAAAACATGGCCGAGCGTATGCAACGCAGCTCATATGCTCGAACTTTTTGGAGCATATGACCGAGCGTTGGCAAGGCTCAGACTTTTGCAGAATCCTTGGAGAAACATTGCCGAGTGTATACAACGCAGTTCATACTCTCGAACTTTGGAGAATACGACCGAGTGTTGGGCTAGGCTCGGACTTTAGAGAATCCTTCAAGAAAACATGGCCGAGTGTATGCAACGCAGCTCATACGCTTTGACTTTTTGGAGAATACGACCGAGCATTGGTAAGGCTCGGACTTTTGGAGAATCCTGCGAGAAAACTTGGCCGAGCATATCCAACGTAGCTCATATGCTCAAACTTTTGGAGAATATGACCGCGCGTTGGCAAGGCACGGACTTTGGAGAATTCTTGGAGAAAACATGGGCGAGTGTATGCAACGCAGCTCATACGCTCGAACTTTTGGAGAATACGGCTGAGCGTTGGAAAGGCTCGGACTTCGGAGAATACGGCCGAGCGTTGGCATGGCTCGGACTTTGGAGAAATCTTGGAGAAAACATGGTTGAGCATATTCAACACAGCTCATACGCTCGGATTTTTGGAGAACACGGCTGAGCATTGGTAAGGCTCGGACTTTGGAGAATCCTTGGAGAAAACATCGTTGAGTGTATGCAACGCAGCTCATACGCTTGGACTTTTTGGAGAATACGACCGAGTGTTGGAAAGGCTCAGACTTTTGGAGAATCCTTGGAGAAACATGGCCGAGCGTAGGCAACGCAGCTCCTACGCACGGACTTTGGAGAATATAACTGAGCATCGATAAGGCTCAAACTTTGGAGAATCCTTAGGGAAATATAACCGAGCGTATGTAACGCAGCTCATACACTTGGACTTTGGAGAATACAGCCGAGCGTTGGGCAAGGCTCGGACTTTGAAGAATCCTTGAAGAAAACATGACCGAGCGTATGCAACGCAGCTCATACGCTCGAACTTTAGAGAATACGACCGAGTGTTGGGCAAGGCTCAGACTTTGGAGAATCCTTGGAGAAAAACTGGCCGAGTATATGCAACGCAGCTCATACCCTCGGACTTTTGGTGAATACGGTCTATCGTTGGGCAAGGCTCGGACTTTGGAGAATCCTTGGAGAAAACATGGCTGAATGTATGCAACGCAGCTCATACTCTTAGAATTTTTGGAGAATATGACCGAGTGTTGGCAAGGCTCAGACTTTTGGAGAATCCTTAGAGAAACATTGTCGAGTGTATGTAAGGCAGCTCCTACACTCGAACTTTGGAGAATACGATTAAGTGTTCGGCTAGGCTCGGATTTTGGAGAATCCTTCTAGAAAACATGGCCGAGTGTATGCAACGCAGCTCATACGTTCGGATTTTTTGGAGAATATGACCGAGTGTTGGCAAAGCTCAGACTTTTGGTGAATCCTTGGACAAAACATGACCGAGCATATGCAACGCAGCTTGTACACTCAGACTTTTGGAGAATACGACCGAGTGTTGGCAAGGCTTGGACTTTGGAGAATCCTTGGAGAAAACATGGCCGAATGTATGCAACGCAGCTCATCTGCTCGAACTTTTGGAGAATACGGCCGAGCGTTGGCAAGGCTCGGACTTTGGAGAATCCTTGGAGAAAACATGGCCGAGCGTATTCAACGCAACTCATACGCTCGGAGTTTTGGAGAACACGGCCGAGTGTTGGCAAGGCTCGAACTTTGGAGAATCCTTGGAGAAAACATGGCTGACTGTATGCAACGCAGCTCATACGCTTGGACTTTTTGGAGAATACGACCGAGTGTTGGCAAGGCTCAGATATTTGGAGAATCCTTGGAAAAGCATGGCCGAGCGTAGGCAACGCAGCTCCTACGCTCGGACTTTGGAGAATACAACCGAGTGTTGATAAGGCTCGGACTTTGGAGAATCCTTGGAGAAATATGGCCGAGCGTATGCAACGCAGCTCATACACTCGGACTTTGGAGAATACAGTCGAGCGTTGGGGAAGGCTCGGACTTTAAAGAATCCTTGGAGAAAACATGGGCCAACGTATGCAACGCAGCTCATATGCTCGGACTTTGGAGAATCCTTGGAGAAAACATGGCCGAGCGTATCCAACGTAGCTCATATGCTCGAACTTTTGGAGAATACGATCGAGCGTTGGCAAGGCACGGACATCGGAGAATTCTTGGAGAAAACATGGTCGAGTATATGCAACGCAGCTCATACGCTCGAACTTTTATAGAATACGGCTGAGCTTTGGAAAGGCTTGGACTTCGGAGAATACGGCCGAGCGTTGGAATGGCTCGGACTTTGGAGAAGTCTTGGAGAAAACATGGCTGAGCATATTCAACACAGCTCATATGCTCGGAGTTTTGGAGAACTCGGTTGAGCGTTGGCAAGGCTCGGACTTTGGAGAATCCTTGGAGAAAACATGGCTAAGTGTATGCAATGCAGCTTATACGCTCAGACTTTTTGGAGAATACGACCGAGTGTTGGCAAGGCTCAGACTTATGGAGAATCCTTGGAGAAATATGGCCGAGCGTAGGCAACGCAGCTCATACGCTCAGACTTTGGAGAATACAACCGAGCGTTGATAAGGCTCAGATTTTAGAGAATCCTTGGAGAAATATGGCCGAGCGTATGCAACGCAGCTCATACACTCGGACTTTGGAGAATACAGTCGAGTGTTGGGCAAGGCTCAGACTTTAGAGAATCCTTGGAGAAAACATGGGCCAACGTATGCAACGCAGCTCATACGCTCGGAGTTTTGGAGAACACGGCCGAGTGTTGGCAAGGCTCGAACTTTGGAGAATCCTTGGAGAAAACATGGCTGACTGTATGCAACGCAGCTCATACGCTTGGACTTTTTGGAGAATACGACCGAGTGTTGGCAAGGCTCAGATATTTGGAGAATCCTTGGAAAAGCATGGCCGAGCGTAGGCAACGCAGCTCCTACGCTCGGACTTTGGAGAATACAACCGAGTGTTGATAAGGCTCGGACTTTGGAGAATCCTTGGAGAAATATGGCCGAGCGTATGCAACGCAGCTCATACACTCGGACTTTGGAGAATACAGTCGAGCGTTGGGGAAGGCTCGGACTTTAAAGAATCCTTGGAGAAAACATGGGCCAACGTATGCAACGCAGCTCATATGCTCGGACTTTGGAGAATCCTTGGAGAAAACATGGCCGAGCGTATCCAACGTAGCTCATATGCTCGAACTTTTGGAGAATACGATCGAGCGTTGGCAAGGCACGGACATCGGAGAATTCTTGGAGAAAACATGGTCGAGTATATGCAACGCAGCTCATACGCTCGAACTTTTATAGAATACGGCTGAGCTTTGGAAAGGCTTGGACTTCGGAGAATACGGCCGAGCGTTGGAATGGCTCGGACTTTGGAGAAGTCTTGGAGAAAACATGGCTGAGCATATTCAACACAGCTCATATGCTCGGAGTTTTGGAGAACTCGGTTGAGCGTTGGCAAGGCTCGGACTTTGGAGAATCCTTGGAGAAAACATGGCTAAGTGTATGCAATGCAGCTTATACGCTCAGACTTTTTGGAGAATACGACCGAGTGTTGGCAAGGCTCAGACTTATGGAGAATCCTTGGAGAAATATGGCCGAGCGTAGGCAACGCAGCTCATACGCTCAGACTTTGGAGAATACAACCGAGCGTTGATAAGGCTCAGATTTTAGAGAATCCTTGGAGAAATATGGCCGAGCGTATGCAACGCAGCTCATACACTCGGACTTTGGAGAATACAGTCGAGTGTTGGGCAAGGCTCAGACTTTAGAGAATCCTTGGAGAAAACATGGGCCAACGTATGCAACGCAGCTCATACGCTCGGACTTTCGAGAATACAGCCGAGTGTTGGGCAAGACTTGGACTTTGGAGAATCCTTGGAGAAAACATGGCTGAGTGTATGCAACGCAGCTCATAAGCTCAGACATTTTGGAGAATACGACTGAGCGTTCGGAAA
This sequence comes from Bretschneidera sinensis, assembly GCA_023935145.1. Lineage (NCBI taxonomy): Eukaryota > Viridiplantae > Streptophyta > Magnoliopsida > Brassicales > Akaniaceae > Bretschneidera > Bretschneidera sinensis. The sequence continues at coordinate 94,822,247 of CM043702.1, forward strand.
GCTCGAACTTTTGTAGAATCCTTGGAGAAACATTGCCGAGTGTATGCAACGCAGCTCATACTCTCGAACTTTGGAGAATACGACCGAGTGTTGGGCTAGTCTTGGACTTTGGAGAATCCTTCTAGAAAACATAGCAAAGCGTATGCAACGCAGCTCATACGCTCGGACTTTTTGGAGAATTCGACTGAGCGTTGGCAAGGCTCGGACTTTTGGAGAATCTTGTGAGAAAACTTGGCCGAGCATATCCAACGCAGCTCATATGCTCGAACTTTTGGAGAATACGATCGAGAGTTGGCAAGGCACGGACATTGGAGAATTCTTGGAGAAAACATTGCCGAGCGTATGCAACGCAGCTCATACGCTCGAACTTTTGTAGAATACGACTGAGCTTTGGAAAGGCTCGGACTTCGGAGAATACGGCCGAGTGTTGGCATGGCTCGGACTTTGGAGAAGTCATGGAGAAAACATGGCTGAGCATATTCAACACAGCTCATACGCTCAGAGTTTTGGAGAACTCGGCTGAGTGTTGGTCAGGCTCGGACTTTGGAGAATCCTTGAAGAAAACATGGCTGAGTGTATGCAATGCAGCTCATACGCTCAGACTTTTTGGAGAATACGACCGAGTGTTGGCAAGGCTCAGACTTATGGAGAATCCTTGGAGAAATATGGCCGAGCGTAGGCAACGCAGCTCATACGCTCAGACTTTGGAGAATACAACCGAGCGTTGATAAGGCTCAGATTTTAGAGAATCCTTGGAGAAATATGGCCGAGCGTATGCAACGCAGCTCATACACTCGGACTTTGGAGAATACAGCCGAGTGTTGGGCAAGGCTCAGACTTTAGAGAATCCTTGGAGAAAACATGGGCCAACGTATGCAACGCAGCTCATACGCTCGGACTTTCGAGAATACAGCCGAGTGTTGGGCAAGACTTGGACTTTGGATAATCCTTGGAGAAAACATGGCTGAGTGTATGCAACGCAGCTCATAAGCTCAGACATTTTGGAGAATATGACTGAGCGTTCGGAAAGCTCGGACTTTTGTAGAATCCTTGGAGAAACATTGCCGAGTGTATGCAACGCAGCTCATACTCTCGAACTTTTGAGAATACGACCGAGTGTTGGGCTAGTCTTGGACTTTGGAGAATCCTTCTAGAAAACATAGCAAAGTGTATGCAACGCAGCTCATACGCTCGGACTTTTTGGAGAATTCGACTGAGCGTTGGCAAGGCTCGGACTTTTGGAGAATCTTGCGAGAAAACTTGGCCGAGCATATCCAACGCAGCTCATATGCTCGAACTTTTGGAGAATACGATCGAGAGTTGGCAAGGCACGGACATTGGAGAATTCTTGGAGAAAACATGGCCGAGCATATGCAACGCAGCTCATACGCTCGAACTTTTGTAGAATACGACTGAGCTTTCGAAAGGCTCGGACTTCGAAGAATACGGCCGAGTGTTGGCATGGCTCGGACTTTGGAGAAGTCATGGAGAAAACATGGCTGAGCATATTCAACACAGCTCATACGCTCGGAGTTTTGGAGAACTCGGCTGAGTGTTGGTCAGGCTCGGACTTTGGAGAATCCTTGGAGAAAACATGGCTGAGTGTATGCAATGCAGCTCATACGCTCAGACTTTTTGGAGAATACGACCGAGTGTTGGCAAGGCTCAGACTTATGGAGAATCCTTGGAAAAATATGGCCGAGCATAGGCAACGCAGCTCATACGCTCGGACTTTGGAGAATACAACAGAGCGTTGATAAGGCTCAGATTTTAGAGAATCCTTGGAGAAATATGACCGAGTGTATGCAACACAGCTCATACACTCGGACTTTGGAGAATACGGCCGAGCATTGGGCAAGGCTCGGACTTTGGAGAATCCTTGGAGAAAACATGGCCCAGCGTATGCAACGCAGCTCATACGCTCGAAATTTGAAGAATACAGCCGAGTGTTGGGCAAGGCTCAGACTTGGGAGAATCCTTGGAGAAAACATGACCGAGTGTATGCAACGCAGCTCATACACTCGGACTTTTTGGAAAATACGACCGAGCATTGGCAAGGCTCGGACTTTTGGGGAATCCTTGGAGAAACATTACCGAGTGTATGCAATGCAGCTCATACGCTTGAACTTTGGAGAATACGACTGAGCGTTGGGCTAGGCTCGGACTTTGGAGAATCTTTCTAGAAAACATGGCCAAGCGTATGCAACGCAGGTCATACTCTAAGACTTTTTGGAGAATACGACCGAGCATTGGAAAGGCTCGGACATTTGGAGAATCCTTGGAGAAAACATCACCGAGCGTATGCAACGCAGCTCATAAGCTCAAACTTTTTGGGAAATAGGACCGAGCATTGGCAAGGCTCGGACATTTAGTGAATCCGTGAAGAAAACATGACGGAGTGTATGCAACGCAGCTCATACGCTCGTACTTTAGAGAATACGGTCGAGCGTTGGCAAGGCTCAAACTTTGGAGAATCCTTAGAGAAAATATGGCCGAGAGTATGCAACGCAGCTCATACGCTTGGACTTTTGGAGAATACAACCGAGCAGTAGCAAGGCTCAAACTTTGGAGAATCCTTGGAGAAAATATGGCTGAGTGTATGCAACGTAGCTCATACACTCGAACATTTTGGAGAATACGACCGAGCATCGGCAAGGCTTAGACTTTTGGAGAATCCTTGGACAAACATGGCCAAGCGTAGGCAACGCAGCTCATACGCTCGGACTTTGGAGAATACAACCGAGCGTTGGCAAGGTTCGGACTTTGGGGAATCCTTGGAGAAATATGGCCGAGCGTATGCAATGCAACTTATACGCTCGGACTTTGGAGAATACGACTGAGTGTTGGGCAAGGCTCAGACAATGCAGAATCCTTGGAGAAAACATGGCCAAGCGTATGCAACGCAGCTTATACGCTAGAACTTTTTGGAGAATACGATCGAGCGTTGGCAAGGCTCGAACTTTTGGAGAATCTTTGGAGAAACATTTTCAAATGTATGCAACGCAGCTCATATGCTCAAACTTTGTAGAATAGGATCGAGTGTTGGGCTAGGCTCGAACTTTGGAGAATCCTTCTAGAAAACATGGCCGAGCATATGCAACGCAACTCATACGCTCAGACTTTTTGGAGAACTCAACCGAGTGTTAGCAAGGCTCAGACTTTTGGAGAATCCTTGGAGAAAACATGGTCGAGCGTATACAACACAACTCATACGCTCAGACTTTTGGAGAATACGACCGAGCGTTGGCAAGGCTCGGACTTTGGACTTTCGAGAATCCTTGGAGAAAACATGGTCGAGTGTATGCAACGTAGCTCATACGCTCGGACTTTTGGAGAATATGGCCGAGCATTGGAAAGGCTCGGACTTTGGAGAATCCTTGGAGAAAAATGGCTGAGCGTATACAACGCAGCTCATACGCTTGGACTTTTGGAGAATACAACTGAGTGTTTGAAAGGCTAGGACTTTGGAGAATATGGTCGAGCGTTGGCAAGGCTCGGACTTTGGAGAATCCTTAGAGAAAACATGGTCGAGCGTATTCAATGCAACTCATACACTTGGACTTTTTGGAGAATGCGACCGAGCATTGGCAAGGCTCGGACTTTTGGAGAATCCTTGGAGAAAACATGACCGAGCGTATGCAACACAGCTCATACGCTCGTACTTTGGAGAATACGATCGAGCGTTGGCAAGGCTCGGACATTTAGTGAATCCTTGGAGAAAATATAGCTGAGTGTATGCAACGCAACTCATACACTGGGACATTGGAGAATACAGCCGAGCATTGGCAAGGCTCCAACTTTAGAGAATCCTTGGAGAAAACATGGCCAAGCTTATGCAATGGAGCTCATAAGCCCGAACTTTTTGGGGAATACGACCGAGCGTTGGCAAGGCTCGGATATTTAGTGAATCCTTGGAGAAAACATGGCCAAGCGTATGCAACGCAGCTCATATGCTCTGACTTTGGAGAATACGACCGAGCGTTGGCAAGGCTCGAACTTTGGAGAATCCTTTGAGAAAACATAGCCGAGTGTATGAAACGCAGTTCATACGCTTGGACTTTTGGAGAATACGGTCAAGCATTGGCAAGGCTCGGACTTTGAAGAATCATTGGAGAATCATTGGGAAAAACATGGCCGAGCGTATGCAACGCAGCTCATACACTCAGAATTTTTGGAGAATACAACTGATCGTTTGGCAAGGCTCGAACTTTGAAGAATCCTTAGAGAAAACATGGCCGAGTGTATGCAACACAACTCATACGCTCAGACTTTTTGGAGAATACGACTGAGTGTTGGCAAGGCTCAGACTTTTTGAGAATCCTTAGAGAAACATGGCCGAGTGTAGGCAATGCAGCTCATACGCTCGGACTTTGGAGAATACGGCCGAGATTTGGCAAGGCTCGGACTTTGGAGAATCCTTGGAGAAACATGGCCGAGCGTATGCAACGCAGCTCCTACGCTTGGACTTTTGAGAATACGACCGAGTGTTGGGCAAGGCTTGGACTTTGGAGAATCCTTGGAGAAAACATGGCCGAGTGTATGCAACGCAGCTCATACGCTAAGACTTTTTGGAGAATACGACCCAGTGTTGGCAAGGCTCGGACTTTTGGAGAATCCTTGGAGAAACATAGCCGTGTGTATGCAACGCAGCTCATACTCTCGAACTTTGGAGAATACAGCCGAGCGTTCGGCAAGGCTCAGACTTTGGAGAATCCTTGGAGAAAACATAGCCGAGTGTATGCAATGCAGCTCATACACTTAAACTTTTGGAGAATACGGCCAAGCGTTGGCAAGGCTCAAACTTTGAAGAATCATTGGAGAAAACATGGGCGAGTGCATGCAACGCAGCTCATACACTCGAAATTTTAAAGAATATGATGAAGTGTTGGCAAGGCTCAGAATTTTGGAGAAACTTAGCCGAGCGTATGCAACGCAGCTCATACACTCAGACTTTGGAGAATACGGTCGAGCGTTGAGCAATGCTCGGACTTTGGAGAATCCTTGGAGAAAACATGATCGAGGGTATGCAACACAGCTCATACGCTCGGATTTTTTGGAGAATACGACCGAGCGTTGGCAAGGCTCGGACTTTTGGAGAATCCTTGGAGAAAACATGGCTGAGTATATGCAACGCAACTCATACACTCAGACTTTTGGAGAATACGGCCGAGTATTGGTAAGGCTCGAACTTTGGAGAATACAGCAGAGTGTTGGCAAGGCTCGGACTTTGGAGAATCCTTGGAGAAAACATAGCTGAGCGTATGCCACGCAGCTCATACGCTCAGACTTTGGAGAATACGATCGAGCACTCAAGACTTAAAGAATTCATGTTCGCGTAGCTTCCCCTTTCCTGCGCACGTGGGCTTTTCTGTCTATTCTGGGCCTACTAGGTTTACCTTTCAGTAGGTGTGACACGCGATGGTGGCTGACAAGAAATGGCGGCGCGCTGATTACAGCAGAAGGTGTGTTTTAGCGACACTGGGCACCTTGGGGACTGGGAACGGCGCCTAGGGAACAGCAGGGGGTGCGTCCTTTCATCTGACGTGCAGATTGATATTTCTTGTTTCTGCTGCCATAGCCTCCATATAAGTGGGTTCCCTCATTCTTCAATCTTCACTTTGTATTTTTGAGAGACCTTGAGAGTATCAGTTTAGCTAGAGAGTCTGAGAGCGCTCGACATTGTTAGGATTCTTCCTCAAAAGCTTTTTCCTTCTATGTGAGTAAGATGTCTGGTGGTAGTGATACTAGTAGAGCTCTATCCAGGGAGTTGGAGGAAGCGATGGGTGTTTCTTCTAGAGATGGAGTCTCTTCTCAAGAGGTAGCTCCTAGGGGAGAAGGCCAGGACCTCGTGCCGTATGAGGGAGAAGGAGGAGAGAGCGAGGAGGCAGAAACATCTGGAGAGGAGGACGTTCGGGCGTCAATAGTTATTAGAGATGACGCCTTGGACACTGAGAGGGAGGAATAGACATTCGAAGCGAATTCTATTCCAAGCATAGTGGAGGAGGCTAGCCTCGTGAGGACGAGGGTCAAATATAAGATCCCCCTGGAGTTTCATATGAGGGCCCCCAAATGTGGGGAGAGGGCCTACGATGCCCTGTCAAGCCGGGTGCCTTATGAGCTGTGTATCTATGAACATCAGCTTAAGGCTGGGCTCAGGCTTCCTTTCTACTCGTTTCTCTGCCTGATACTTAGATACTTTGGCATCGCACTAAACCAGCTGGTGCCTAATTCGATTAAGCTGATCTTGGAATTCATCACCGCGTGCCAGGAGGTTGGAGGGGTGATGAATATCAATGTGTTCAAGGCTCATTTTTAGCTAGCCCGGCTTAGTCATTCGGGATGGGTTATTTTCAGCTCGAGGCAAGGGAAGAGTGTACTGAAGGAGAAGCCTTCCTCCATAAAGAGGTGGAAGAGAGGCTTTTTCTTTGTTCGGAGCGCTGGGAGCTTCGACGTCCCTCTCAATTAGAGTCTGAAGCGTGTCGGTAAATGCAAAAAGCCACACCTCTTGCCTCATGAGCAGGAGACGTTGAGGGCGATGCTGCCCACGCCCCTAGATATCGAGGTGCTCAGAGATAACGAAGAACTCCACAGGCGTGGCCTGTGTCCTCCCAGCCTTCCCCCGAGCCTTGAGCATGGTAGCCATTGGTTTACTAGTTCATAAAAACTTTACCTTTTTTCTCCAAGGCTTTAATGCTTTTCTTTTCGTGCAGACATGGAGATGGCGGCAATAGCTAGGTGTCTGGCTCCTGAAAAGAAGAGAGTCGCGGAAGCTAGCTGTTTCGAGTAGAAGAAGAAGGCCAAAGTCCCATCCGTGGCTCCAATTCTAGCGGATAGTTCCCTAAGAGCCCCGACTCTTGAAGAACGGGTGGACTCAGTCTCGCCCATTCCTCCTACGGGGGCATCTTTGCCTCAAGAAGGGTCTGGGATGGCCCCCCTTTTTACTCCATGGTGGGCTTTGAGGACGGATAATTTCGTGTTCGCCCACCCGAAAGTTACTCATGAACACTTGGTGCTTGGTATCCCTCCTCGCGATATGGTGGATCATTCGTCGAAGCCCATCGAGTCTCTGTGCTTGACCACGGAGGTTACTTTCTCTCAAGTAACATTTTTCTCGCCTTTTGGTTGGCCCACACATTTCGGCTGTTTCTCACGAGGCTGCTCTTTTCAGGTTGGGGTTCTTGCTGGGGTGCTTTCTCGGTGTACCCTAGATATGGTGGATCGTCTGGCCTAGACTCAGTGCAAATTGGAGGAATCCCAAAACTTAGCCTATAACTTGTCTCTTTCTCTTGAAACGACAGAGAAAGATAGGGCAGAGGCATTATTTGAGAGGGATCATTGGCATCGAACTTAGGAGGTCCTGAGGGAGGAACTGGAAGAAGTCCACCGCCGGTCCATGGAGAAAGAGGCATCCTTGACAAAGGAGGGGGCAATCCAGTACTTCAAAGGTTTCAATGAAGCCAAAAGAAGGGTTGTGCTCCTTTTCCCAAAGGTGGATTTCTCAGGTCTGGACTTGGTGATCGATTCAGAGGGGTCCGATGCCGCTTCTTCCGGAGGGGGCGCAGAGGAGACTGCTAGTGTCGACGCTTAGGAGGGTCCAGGGAGTGAGACCCAGCCAGCCCTAGAGGGTGAAGCCGGGGAGGTGGGAGATGGCGAGGACGGAGCAAGGAGTGATGGTGATGCTCATTAGGCTCCTACTTCTAAAATAGGCCTATTTTGTATCTGGGGTCAATAGCACCCTATCTTTGTACTCCTTCTTTAACTTAAGAAAATTTATGGAGTTCAAACTTTTATCTTTATTAAATTTTTGCTTTCATTTACATTTTATTGATAAAACCTACGGAGGTTCTCCGCGTTCCAGGTGTGGGGGATGGGTTTGCCATCCATATCCTTGAGTTCATAAGTGCCGATCCGACAAACTCTTCGAATTCGGTAAAGGCCCTCCCAATTCGAGACTAGCTTCCCCGTGTGGCGAGGATGAGACACTCTCTTCCGAAGGATGAGGTCATGCAGCTTGAAATCTTTGGGCTGAACCCGGGAGTTATAGTATCGAGCAGCCCTCTGCTGGTAAGCAGCTAGGTGGATTTGGGCTTTATCTGGAGCTCCTTCAACCAGGTCCACATTCATCCTTAACCCTTCCTCATTGTGGCTTAATTCGAAGCATTGTACTCACATCGATGGGACCTCGATTTCAAGAGGGATGACGGCCTCTGATCCATATGCCATGAAGAAGGGAGTTTCTCCTGTTAGCATTCGTACTGTCGTCCGATAGGCCCAAAGGATATTGGAGAGCTGGTCAGCCCACTGTTTATCTGCCTCATCAAGTTTTCTTCTGATTTCTTGGAGAAGCATCCTGTTGGTTACTTCAGCCTGGCCATTGGCCTGTGGATACCCAATGGACGAGAACCTATGCTCGATGTGGAGGTCATCACAGAATATCTTGAACCGAGAGCTATCAAACTATTTTTCATTGTTGGTGATCAACACCCAATAGATTCCAAACCGGCATACTATTGATTTCCAGAGAAAGTTCTGGGTTTGGTAATCCGTGATGCTGGCCAGTGGCTCTGCCTCGACCTACTTGGTGAAGAAATCAATGGCCACGATGAGGTGCTTCTTCTATCCAGTAGCCATCGGGAATGGGCCAAGGATGTCCATCCCCCACATGGCAAAGGGGAGGGGACTAGTGATGAAGACAAGAGGGTTAGCAGGGCGTTGCGATATCGGAGACCACCGCTGGCAGTTTCCACATATTTTGACCAAGTCTGCTGCATCGTCCTTCATTGTGGGCCAATAGTACCCTTGACGGAGAACCTTGAAAGCTAAGGATCGAGCTCTCAGGTGATTCCTGCATATCCCTTCGTGGACCTCTCAGAGAGCATAATCGGCCTCCCTGGGCTCGAGGCATCGCAGGTAAGGCATGGTCATGGCCCTTTTGTACAATTGCTCTTCCATGAGGGTGTATAGCGAGGCACGGGAGATTAGCCTCCTAGCTTTATCCTTCTACTCTGGTACCGTGCCATCTTTTAGATACTGGAGGATTGGATCCATGCATGTGGGTCCCTCCTCTACTGGCAGGACTGGAGCCTCATCTATACTTGGTGCGGAGAGAGTTTCCTAGTAGACAGCTCGGTTGGTCATCAGGTGCTGGGAAGAGGCCAAGTTGGCCAGGGCATCTGCTTTGGAGTTTTCGGCTTGAGGGATCTGAGTTATCTGAAACGTCTTGAACTGGGCAGCTAATTCCTTCACCTTTTAGAGATCTTAGGCGAGCTTCTCCCCCCTGACCTCAAACTCTCTTTTTACCTGACTCACCACCAATTGAGAATCGCTGAACGCATCTAGAACCTTGACTACCAATACTTTGGCCAACCTTAGACTGGTTAGGAGAGCTTCGTACTCTACTTCGTTATTGGAGGTCTTGCATCCGAATCTGAAGGCATACTCGGTCATAAAGCCTTCTGGACTATAGAGGATGAGCCCTGCCCCACTCCTTAGTGAATTTGAGGATCCATCTACATGGAGGGTCCACCCTGGAGAGGCTTCATTGGGCACGGACTCTATGGATTTGTCCGGGTCCATGGACAGAGTTGTCTCCACAATGAAGTCAGCCAGAGCCTGGCCGTTGATCGCTTGTCAAGGCCGGTAGCGGATGTCAAACTCTCCTAGTTCCACCACCCACTTCACCATTCTCCCAAAAACGCTGGGATTATGCAAGACTTGCTTTAAGGGTTGATCCATCAGGATGATGATGGTGTGCACCTGAAAGTAAGGTCGAAGCTTTCGCGCAGCCACTACCAGGGCGTAAGCCATCTTTCGATAGGAGGGTTCCTCGTCTCAGCTTCATGGAGAATCCTACTAACATAGTAGATGGGCTTTTAGATGCCCGTTTCTTCTCATACCAGGACAGAGGCCACAGTGCTCTGCCCGATCGACAGAAAAAGGAAAATCTCCTCACCCGGGAGTGGCTTAGTTAGGAGTGGTGGCGAACTCAAATACTTCTTTAAATCTTCAAAAGCCTCATGACAACTCTCGGACCAAGAGAAATCTTTCGCCTTCTTGATGGCTTTAAAGAAAGGAAGGCATATTTTCGCAGATTTGGACATGAAACGGTTCAGAGCCGCGACTCGGTCGGTGAGCCACTAGACTTTTTTCGCAGACTTGGGAGGAGTTATACCGAGAATGGCCTTTATCTTCTCCATATTGACTTCTATTCCTCTCTGGGTGACCATGAACCCTAGGAATTTTCCTCCGGTTACCCTGAATGCTCATTTGGACAGATTCAGCCTCACGTTATGTTGGCGTAATACTCTGAACGCTTCTTCCAGGTTGGAGCAATGGTTTCGTGCTTCTGCGCTCTTAACCAGCATATCATCCACGTAAACCTCCATGATCCACCTAATCTGCCCCTTGAAGATCTTGTTTACCAGCCTTTGATAGGTTGCTCCAGCGTTCTTGAGTCTGAAAGGCAAGACTTTGGAACAATACAGCCCTCGGACAGTGACGAAGGAGGTCTTGTCTTGGTCCAGCTTATGCATGAAGATCTGATTATAGCCAGAGTATGCATCCATGAAAGAGAGGAGTTCATGCCCGGAGGTGGCATCTACCATCTGATCAATCCAAGGGAGAGAGAAGTTGTCTTTTGGATAAGCCTTATTTAAATTTGTGAAGTCAATATAAATACGTTATTTACCGCTGGCTTTCTTGACTATTACCACATTGGATACCCATTCCGGGTACCTGGCCTCTCTGATAAAACCAACTTCCAGTAGTTTATCCACCTCGGTGTTGATAGCCGCCTGGTGCTCGGGGGCAAAGGTCTTCTTCTTCTGAATGATCAGTTTGTACCTGGGGTCCACATTCAAGCGATGCTCAATAGTCCTAGGGTTGATTCCCGGCATGTCCGAGGACAACTAGGCGAACAGGTCTCTGTTCTTCCAGAGTAGGGAGAGGAGCTCATTTCTATGCTCTTTGGGGAGGTTTGTACCTATTTGGACGGTTCGGGAGAGGTCTCCTCCGAGTGGTACCGAGGACAACTCCTCTGTAGGTCGCCCCCTAGGTGTCCTCATCTCATCCCTGAGATCTTCTACCTCAAGGGGCATGGCCTCTGTCTTTTTCCCTTCTCTGACGGCATTTAGGTAGTAGGCCTAAGAGATTTTCTGGTCCCCTTTGATCACTCATACACCTTCACTGGTGGGAAATTTGACCTTCAGGTGATAGGTGGAAACAATGGCCTTCAACTTGTTGAGAGTGGGTCGGTCGATGATCATATTGTAGAAAGAGGGCTGCTTGAATACGTGGAAGGTAGTCTACACCGTGGAGGTCCTTGGCGCTGTTCCTGTGATCCTCGGAAGGACTATGCTCCTCTCAGCGAACACTGGAGAACCGTCGAATCCATAGAGAGGGGCCGGGGCTGGCTCCAGATGTCCATTCTTCAGCTCCATGCACTGGTAAGCATCATGGAACAATATGTTCGCTGAGCTTCCATTATCAATCAGGACCCGTCGCACTTCACAGTTGGCAACCAAAAGAGAGACTACCACTGCATCATCGTGAGGAGTCTGTACATCTTCTAAATCATCCTCTGTGAAGGAGATCACAGGCTTTGTTCTTCTTTTCTTGTGGGGGCCGCTGAGGTGGCTACGGCCCGGGCATATGCTCTACTGCTCTGCACTGAACTACCTCCCGCGGCTAGGCCCCCGCAAATTGTCTTAATGTTGCTGGTGGTCGTGGGCACCTCCTGCTTCTTCTGGCTAGGCCCTAGGGTTCCTTTGCGGGTCCCTTCATTCCTGCTGGTGATAGGGACGTTCGGCATCTCTTCTCGACTGCGCTGGCTCATCCCTTCTCTGGGGCTCGGTAAATTCCTTTTAGTACCCTCGGTTGATAAGAGCTTCAATCTGCTCCTTCAGGTCATGACATTCCTCAGTGTTATGACCATAGTTCTTGTGGAAGCGGCACCTCCGCCTCTGATCACTTTCGAGATGCGGCTTCTTAGGCAGCCACTAGAGGACAGACTTGTCTTGGAGCTACATGAGGACGTTTGTCCTGGTGGCATTGAGTGGAGTGAAGCTGTCAACTCGAGGGTGGGGTCTATACCTGTTCTCTTGGTGGGGCCTCTCGACTGTCGCCCTCTGGGGGTCGGGATCCTTCCTCTTCTTCTCAGCTTCCCCTTCCCTCTCTCTGTTGAAGGCTTGGTCATCCTCTGCCAGCATATATTTATTAGCTCGGGCCAGAATCTCGTTCATGTCTCTGGGTGGGCATAGAGTCAGTTTAGAGCTAAAGATACCGGACCTCAATCCATTTTTGAATGCCATTACCTGGATATTTGGGTCGAGGTCAGGAATATCCCATGCTGCTGTATTGAACCATGAGATGTAGGCTCGAAGCCTCTCCCTTCACTGATGGATGATGTTGAAGAGGCTCTTTGAAGTCTTCTTAGGCCTCTTGCTACTAAGGAAATGGGAGGTGAAGGCGTAGTTGAGTTCTTTGAAGTTGCTGATGCTTCCTGGCTTCAGCTTTGAGTACCAGGTACCCGCTGCCTTCTCGAGAGTCAGAGGGAAGACGCTGCACATGACCAGGTCCGAATGCCGGTGCAGCATCATAGTTGTTTTGTAGTGTTGTAGGTGGTCCATAGGATCCGTGGAGCCATCATACATTCTCACTTGAGGCATTCTGAAGTTAGGTGGAAACGGGGTCTTGAGGATGTGTTTTGTGAATGGAGGGTCCTAGATGTAAAGTTCATCCATGAGGCTGGGATTCTTGTGTCTCTGAATCGAGTCTATTTTTTCTTCCATTTCCTCAAACCGCTTATCTAGGCTGAGGTTGTCTTTTGAGGAGGAGCTCTCCTTAGATTGGTTGTTATGCGGCGAGGGCTTGGTGTGGGGCTGGTTATAGGTTTGGTCATCCCTACCGGATGACCAAGCCTGCTCTGGAGCTTGGTGAAGAGGGTGGCTGCAGGGTGGTTGTAGGTGGCTGCAGGGTGGCCGTAAACGTCTGCAGGGCTGTGTGTCGAGGGGGCCTAAGTCTGGGCCATTCTTTATGGGCCCAAAGGTTTTGCTGGGCCAGGAGATTTATTGGGTTGTTTCTTGGACCGGAGCATCCATTTGGTCGGAGAGTTAGCCAAGCCTGAACTTATTTGGACTTGGACTGTTCTGTTGGGCCTGGAGCTCATTTGGGCTGGAGTATTTTGGGCCATATCAATTCTAGAAAGGTTTAGGTTCATTTGCTAAAAATAAATCAAATGCTTTGAATAAGTTTGTGTGGTGGAAAAAGTTGCTGAAACTTAAACAGGTAAGGTAGTTAAGGTTTTACGAACCGATAATGGCTTAGAATTTTTTAATAAGGATTTTGATCAATTTTGTGAGTTAAATGGGATTCTAAGACATAGAACGCTCGTAAAAACCCCTCAGTAAAATGGTGTTGCTGAGGGGATGAATAGGACCCTTATGGAAAAGGTTAGGTGCATGTTAATTGGTTCCGAATTACCCAAATGTTTTTGGGGGGAAGCTATGTCTACTGCTGCATATTTGGTTAATAGATTACCCTCTAGAGCTTTGGGTCTCAAGACTCCCGAGGAGATGTGGAGTGGTAAACCCCCTGATTTAAACAACCTTAGGACTTTTGGATGTGCTGTGGTTGCACATCAAAAGGGTGATAAACTTAGCCCAAGGTCTAGAAAATGTGTGTTTCTAGGATATGGGGAAGTGGTTAAGGGGTATAGGTTGTGGTCCTTAGAGCAAAAAGGAACTAAAATCATAATAATTAGGGATTTCATTTTTAATGAGCATTTATTTCCCTATTCGGAGAAAACTAACCCTACAAGGGGATAGTGGGCAAACCAGCCCGGTATTTGTGGAGCATAGCATCAAGGAAAATTCAGTTCAGGTAGAACAAGGAAGGCAAGAGGGTTCGGACCAGGTAGAGCCCATTGATGAAGGCCATTCTCAGGACACTCAAGAGGAGGCTGAACTAGAAGGGGATGATGCAGCAAATCATAATGATTATCAGCTCACAAAGGACTAGGAAAGAAGGTTGGTTAGACCACCTTTGAGATATGGTTTTGCAGATTGTAATGTAGCAGCTCTTTATTCAGAAGGAGGGATAAGTGAACCAAAAACTTACATTGATGCTTTGGGATGTAAGGATTCGTCAAGATGGAAGCTAGCCATGGAGGAAGAAATGCATTCTTTGAGGAAGAATAACTCTTGGGAATTGGTGCCCAAACCAGAAAAACAGAGAGTTATGGATTGTAAGTGGATTTACAAGATCAAATAAGAGAACCCTCCAGGGAATAAAGTCTGGTACAAAGCTAAGCTGGTGGCGAAGGGGTTCACACAAAGAGAAGGCATAGATTTCACCGAAATATTCTCACCGGTTGTGAAATACAAGACGATAAGGATAGTGTTAGCTATGGTGGTCTAATTTAATTGGGAGATCAAGCAAATGGATGTAAAGACAGCGTTCTTACATGGAGAGCTTGATGAGACCATCTGCATGAGGCAACCCGACGGCTACAAGGAAAGAAGGCAGGGAGATTTGGTGTGCCAATTGAAGAAATCTTTCTATAGCCTGAAGCAATCACCTCGGCAATGGAATAAGAGGTTCGATTCCTTTGTAACTAGCTTGGGTTTCATGAGGAGCTACTGTGATTCGTGCTTATACTACAAAGGTCACAAGGTGGAGGAAATGGTGATTATCCTTATCTATGTCGATGATATACTATTAGTTGGGAGCAGCAGGGAAAGGATAGAAAAATTGAAGTCTCAACTCAGTTCGGAGTTTGAGATGATGGATCTTGGTCATGCACAGAAGATCCTTGGGATGAGTATAATTCGGGAAAGGGAGAGAAACTAGTTGAAGGTTTCTCAGTCTTCTTACATAGAAAAGATGATATCTAAGTTTTTTATGGAAGATAGCAAACCAGTAAAGATTCCCCTTGCTGGTCATTTCAAATTCTCCAGCAATCAATATCCGAGATTGGATGAGGAGAGGAAGGAAATGGAAAAGGTCCCTTACTCTAGTGCTGTTGGATTTGTAATGTTCACTATAGTAAGCACTAGACCCGACATTGCTCATGCAATTAGTGTTCTCAGTAGGTTTATGAGTAATCCCGGAAATGAGCATTGGCTTGGGATGAAGTGGTTGCTGATGTACTTGAAGGGAAGCCCAGATGTGGGGCTTGTTTATGAGAAGAGGGGTAAGTCCATCTGTTGAGAAGGTTATGCTGATTTGGACTATGGAGCAGGCCGAGATAAAAGATGATCGATTATCTCCTACTTCTTCAACTTAAACGAATGTTGTATAAGTTGGAAGGCTTAGTTGCAGCCGGTGGTAGCACTCTCAACAACCGAGGCTGAGTACACAGCGGCAACAGAAGCCATTAAGGAGGCTATATGGTGCAAAGGGTTGTTGGAAGAGTTGAATGTCCTAAAAGAGCAAGTGGTGGTGTATTCGGATAGCTAAAATGCATTGCATTTGTGTAAGAATCCGGTGTTCCATGAGAGGACAAAGCATATAGATGTTCGGTATCATTTTATTCGGGAAAATGTTACGTAAGGATGCATTCATTTGGATAAAGTGGCCATGAAAGAAAATCCTGCAGATTTAGGCACCAAAGTTCTACCTCTAAGCAAGTTCAATCATTGCTTTAGACTTCTTAGGATTGGAGTCGGATAATATAGTGACTCAAGTTAAGTCTGGATCCTGAGTTCTCTACACAATGGGTTCGGGTTTAATTGCATAGACAAAGGTAGAGATTGTTGGAATTTGTCTAAAAAATAAATGGATGGAAGATTGAAGCTTCAGCATATTTTGAGCCACAGCACAGGATTAGGTGCCGCGACCTCCAGCAAGTTAAAAGTTTTCCTCGTCCAGGTGTGCACCGTGGCACATGGTGGTGTTGATCGTGGCACAAGGTGGCACAAGGTTATGCACCATGGCTCCTAGCACCTGGAGAAGTTCTGCCTTGTGTGTGCCGTAGCCTGCCTGTTCTGGGCAATGGTGCTAGGCACACCTGATGCCTTTTGATCAGCACTTCTCCTGATTCGTGGGACTTGGTTAAAACGCACAGGATTACTTAGACTTCTTAGAGAGCCATCGTTCTTTGGTTCTTGAGATCTATATAAAGGGTCATCTAGGAGCATTAACAAAAAAATGTGTGAAATAGAACATAAGTGATTCACACAAGAGTGCAAAGACACAAGTGTGAGGGAGAAGAAACAAAAGAAGAGGTCTCATTCAAAGAGTGGATGGTGTTGAGAGAGAAAGACTCTCAAATCTTCAGAGGTGTTTCAAGTGAGAGAGAGCAATCAAGAAGTGGGGTTCAAAGGCTTTGTAATTGGAATTTTCTTGGGAAAAATTCCAGGGAAACACTTAGTTCTTATCTCTTTCTTTTCTCTTCTTTCATTCTTCAAGAACTGAGGGTTCTTGAAGGGGGGGATTTAGTGCAGAGAGCTCAGAGGAGCTCACGGGGACGTAGGCAAATTACCGAACCTCGATAAGAATTGCTTGTGTTCTTTCTTTGATTGTTTGATTCCTGTTTTATTACAAGTCATTCTAGACTTGGGTGTTTGAAGGTCACCACCTGGGATTCTAGAGGTGATTTTCAACAAATCCCATCCTTTACAGACCACTCTTTATGCTATTGAGGTTCCCTAGTGTAAGCCAATTGTAAGGCTACAATGTTAGTGTTCTTTCTATGTTCTTTTTGAGATCATCCAGAAAGGTAAAGATGGGCATTAAAATAGCTAAGTAGGTTTCCATTTCCTTGTTACTAGAGAGCCTTAAGAGAGCATCAGCTACTGCATTAATTTTTCCTAGGTTGTATAGGATCTCATAAGAGAATCCTAATAAATTGGTCAAATAATACTGCTATTCAGAAGTCTGTATTGTTTGTTCCATCAGGTATTTAAGGCTTCTATAGTTTGTCTAGATAAAAAACTTTGCACCAAGGAGATATTGTCTCCATTTCTTTATAACTGTAGTGATAGCATACAACTCTCTTATATATGTTGATTGAGATTGCATTCTAATATCTATCTTCCTGTAATAGAAGGTACTAAAATGGGGAAGTTCTAAAGAACTACTCCTATTCCAGATCTACTAGCAACTATCTTCAAGGTGAATGGCTTAAAGAAGTCAAGAAGACTGAGAACTAGAGTGGAAGTCATTGCTTGTTTTAATTTTGTTGAGCTTCAGTGTTCCATTGGAAACAATCTTTCTTCAACAGGACAGTTAAAGGACTAGCAAGGCTTGCACATCCTTTTACAAATCTTCTGTAATAGCCTATTAAACCCCAAAACCCTCTTAGCTGCTTTATTGAAGTATGTTTAGGCCACTCCAGCATTTCCTTAATTTTTTATTGATTAGTTCCACTCCTTTTGCAGTAATGATGTGGCCCACGTATTCTATTGAATTCTTTGCAAAATGATATTTGTTGATTTTAGCATACAATGTATACTATTAGAGCAATTGGATTACCATTATTAAGTGGTTAACATGATCTGCAGACTCTTGCTATAAACCAGAATATCATCAAAGAAGATGATGATAAATCTTCTTAAGAGAAGTGTAAAAATCTGATTCATTGTGGCCTGAAATGTAGTATGGACTTTTATTAAACCAAAAGGAATCACTAGGAACTCATAATGGCCTTGGTGAGTTCTGAATGTAGTCTTGGCAATGTCTTCTCTCTCATTCTAATATGATGGTATACAGCTCTGAGATCCAACTTTGAAAAGAGTATAGCACCATGTAGTTCATCCATTAACTCATCAACAGTAAGAAAAGGGAACTTGTCCTTCATAGTCGATACATTTAAGGCTCTATAATCCACATAAAAACTTCGACTTCAATCTTTTTTCTTTACTAAAATGACAGGTGAACTATAAGGACTATTGCTAGGTGAGATTATACCCTCTGCAAGCATATTACTAACTAGCTTTTCTATCTTAGCCTTTTGGTAATGAGAATACCTATATGTCCTTACATTAACTTCTTTGGCATGTGGTTCCAACATATTCTTGTGGTCAGTGGCCTTTGGTGGTGGTAGGGCTGATGGCATGAAAAATTAAGTGGTGAATTCATGTAGCAATTGTGAAATCCCAGGGTATTCTATTTGTTTATAAGAATTCAGTGTGCCTATTTCCTCATTTTCCATAGTCATACACATCAAAATAAAACAAGAGTCCAGTCTATCATGCTTAGATAATTTGGTAAGAGAGCTGCAAGATATATGTTCAGTTGTTACCTCTTGTTCTTCTTGTAAATGCACTATGGTGCCCTTCCAGAAAAGTTCCATTGTGAGAGCATTATAATACGTTGTGATAGTTCCTGGTTCTTATAGCCATTGTACTCCCAAGATGAGATCTGCTCCTTGGAGTGATATAACAAAGAAATATGCTATGCACACATAGCCTTAAATGGAGAGTTGCATTTGCTCACATAATCCAATATAGGTTAAGTATTCACCATTTCCTATTTGAACCTTAAAATGAGAAGGAGTAATAGGTAAGTCAAGAAACTTAGTTATTCTATCTTGAATGAAATTATGAGTACTACCTCCATCAATAATTGTGAGTATTGATATTAGCCAGCAGCCTTAAGGTTTTTTGTGTTCTATATCCAATAAGAGCATGTGAAGAAATTTCATGAATCTAGGCTTCTTCTTGAGTTACAAAAGAGTTAAAGAACTCTCGATCTTGGCTTTCTTGCTTTTCTTCTTCTAAGAGCAATAATGAACTCTTTGCTTCACACTTATGTCTTGGAAGAAATTTTTCATCACAGTTAAAGAAAAGTCCCCTCATACACCTCTTTACACTTGCTTTACACTTGCTTTCTCTTACTATCTCTGAATGTGGAAGATAATGAAGTGCACTCATACACCTCTAAGTATCACTCACAATATCCTAAAATATCCCACACACTTGATGAATTTAGTCCCATTTTTACTACATCTTTTACACTATAACCACCTAGACCCACTGATTATAGGATTACTTTAGAATCAAATGTCAAACCTACAAATATGAGACCCTATAGATATCCCCACTATGAAAAGACTGATATAAATTTATCATCGTTTTCTTTCATGACTTTCTTGTGTACAACATAAGTGTAGCAAGTCATGTAAATCACTTGAGATTAGTCTTGTAGTGCTTCCAAGATTATACTCTCTATGCTAAAATGACCAGGTTCTAGTTTGCTAAGGAATCCATTGACTATTTGGGGCACATCATTGGTGCCAAAGGAGTTAAGCCTAACTAATCCAAGATCCAAGCCATGGTTGATTGACCTGTACCCATTTCACCAAGCAGTTGAGAGGATTCATAGGGTTAACAGGATATTATAGAAGATTTGTCAAGAACTATGCTAGTATAGCTAGTCCATTAACAGACCTCATAAAGAAAGAGGCATTCCACTGGTACCCTGCAGCTCAAGATTCATTTCAACAACTAAAGAAAGCTATGACATCCACCACAGTACTTAGCCTTCCTGACTTCAGTAAACCCTTCACTTTGGAGACTGATGCCAGTGGATTTGTTGTAGATGTCGTCCTTTTACAACCCCTCATCCTATAACATTCTTTAGTAAGAAGATGGGCCCTAGAATGCAATCTCAATCTACTTACATCAGGGAGCTTTATTCCATTACTGCAGCTGTAAAAAAAATGGAGACAATACCTCTTTGGTGCTACATTTTTCATCAAAACTGACTTTAAAAGTCTGAAGTATCTGATGGATCAGATAATTCAAACCCCTGAGCAATAGCACTATCTCACCAAGTTGTTAGGTTTCTCATATAAAATTCTCTACAACCCTAGTAGCAACAATACAATAGCAGATACTCTCTCCAGACTACCCACTGAACTAGCAATACGTACTTGCTTAGCAGTTTTTATCCCACTATTTCAATTCCTAGATGATCTCAAAGAAGGAACACTTGGAGGATCCTAAAATCTTAGCATTACAACACCAATGTACCAAGTCTCCTTTACTACATCCACATTGGACAGTTAATAATGGAATCCTATATTACAAAGGCAAATTTTTTGTAGGCACACAATCAACATTGAAGAGCCTATTCATTTTTGAATGTCATTCCTCTTCATCAAGAGGACATGCTGGCATCTTAAGAACTTTTGTTAGATTATTTGTAAGCTTTTCTTGGAAGGGTATGAAGAAGAATATAACTCAGTTTGTCTCCCAATGCATAGTCTTCCAATAAGTGAAATCTCTTAATACTAAACCTTATCGATTGCTACAACGTTTGCGAATTCCAAAACAAATTCGGGAAGATATCTCCATGGATTTTATAACTCACCTCCCTTCTTCTTTGGGCTTCACAGCTATCAATATGATAGTTGATAGACTCGGCAAATTTTCCCACTTTATTCTTCTCCATCCTTACTTCACAACAACCAAAGTGGCTCATGTATTCATGAATACTATCGACAAGCTCTATGGCATTCCTAAGTCCATAATCAATGACAGAGACCCATTTTTCACAAATCAATTTTGGAATGAGCTTTCCAAGCTCTAGGGCACATAACTTAGAATGACTACATCCTATCACCCTCAAACTGATGGTCAGATAGAGGTTGTGAATAGGTGTTTGGAGCAATACCTCAGAGATTTCACTTCTGATCGTCCACACTTATGGTTCAACTACTTAGTGCATGTTGAGTACCATTACCACACCAGTTTTCATTATTCCCTTGGCTTAACCCCATTTCAGATTGTCTATAGTAGAGCACCACCAATTATACCCAAAGATCAGTTTGGATGACCGAGTCCTAGCTTCAAAGGAAGTAGCATTAAAGCTACCATAGAGAGCGCTTGAGCAATTCCACTTGCATAACATAGAGCTCAAGTGCCTCTATCAAGGTTAGTGGTACTGAGGCCACTATAAGATGGTAAGACTGTATCGTTACTATTTTTCCCCTTATTTTTTTCTTTATTTTGACTCTTTTTATTATCAACAAATTTCTATCTTACGATCGAGCACACACCACATGCGCTCGTGTTGGCACAATTATCTACCTAAATAAATATGCAAATAATCGTACTAGTTTTACTTGCAAGTGCACAATGTCAATGGTGGCATAGTGTGCAAGTGCGAGATTATTTCCACAGGGATTGGTGAATTTAGTTTTAGAATTAGTTTCTTCAAAGTAAAAAGAGAAATAGTTGTTGATTGTGAGTGAATAATAATAATGAGAACATACGACTACGATATCCACCACTAATTATACTTTCAAACTAAGTAAGGTGCCAATGCTCTAGCCTTATCATGAATATTTAATGGTTGCCAACCTAAGGGCTTGGCCCACACCTTAGGCTATTGATCTCCCTATGCAACGAGTTAGGCATGGCGAATACTTTAACTCTTTTCTCTCTTAAGGGATTCAGTATGGGTGTATACTGAGTTGTTCCTTAAGAGAGCATGAGAGCTGTGGAGATCAACAACCACACGGGACCTAGGGCTTGGTCCGCTCCCGGTTTCCCATGTTGATTAACCTGAGAATCCGGTGTGGATATCTCTTGTTACTAAAGTCGAACCCAGGACTCGGTCATCTAAATTGATTCGACTAACTTATCCATGCCACATGCATACGTTGATCAGACACACACATATGAGGAATTTAAATACAAACAGGCATTAATCAAGTTAAACATTCTAACAAAGCTATAGCAAAGGTAATTAATGAATAAATATGTGGAAAAGCATAACTAAGGCTTCAATCGAGCCTTATAAGAGTTTAGTTACACATGCTAGTTAAACTAAACATTATAGACATAATGAAATAAAACAGAAAAATAAAACTGAAGAAGACTCGGGAGATGAGTCATTAATTCTTCTCCTAAGCTTGCAACTTCAAGTCTAAAACAAAAGGTGTGGTTTATGTGTTTCACAAGGCTATTTATAGTGACCTCAGGGTGTCCCGAAACCCTAATTTCCTATTTGGAATATGGAGACTTCTTTCCATATCTGGCTCTGCCGCTTCTGGAGTGTTTGTGCTCGATCGTATGCGAGATGCGCTCGACTGCATGTGTGCGCTTGAGCCTTCTTTAAGTGTGCTCATGTGCCTGTGTGCTCGATCTCAAAGGAAGTGCGCTCAAGCACACCTTGCTGGATGGCAAAACTTGACTTTTACTCCTAAAAGCTCCAAAATATCACCTTTTTGTCCGAGTCCTGTGAAAAACACATAAAACACGAAAATGAAGTAGAATCTACTGAAATAGGTAAATAAAGAGCCTAACAAGCGTAAATTGAGGGGCTTAAATATGACTATTTAAGCACTTATCAATAGACAGCATTAAATAGCCACAAGAATGTCTCATAAACTGAACAATAAATACTTTGGCCCATTTTCAATGCTAGAGAGGATAGGGCGGGTTTTTTACAAGCTACTACTACCAGAGGGCCGCAAATTGCATCCTATCTTCCACATTTCTCTTCTTAAACAGATGAAAGGCTATTCTATTATGCCATCCCCTCTCTTAGTTGATTGCTCCACTTCATCTCCCATTTATCACCCAATTGCAGTAGTAGGTGAAAAGGATATAAGGAAGCAAGCCAATGGATCAAATAATATATGGTCCAATAGGACAAGTTACCATTGGAGGAACTTCTTAGCAAGATACCAACACAATACAACCCTCACTTCCTCAACTACACCTTGAAGACAAGGTGCCTTTCCATGGGGGCAGTAATGATGGAGGAAGAAAGATAAGAGATAAAAACTACTTTAAAGAAACCAAAATAGTATGGGTAGTGAGATAGCATGGGCAGTGAGCTATAGTGGTAGTCATCCGGATGACAAGTCATGAAAAGGGGAAGAAAGTAAACTGAACAACAAATAGAAAAGCTAAGCAACAAAGCAAGAAGTGCTTAAGGGAGATAGCTAAGAGGAGTTAGTTAGAAAATAGTTAGCACAGCTATAATACAGCTATAAGTTACTTACATTCTATTAGTATGGTTTACTTATTGTATGCACATGTTTAAAAGCTATATAAATAGCCCTTGTGATGTAATATGAACTCAAGAATTCAAAAAATACAATTAAGAGCTTATTGTACTCGAAGCAAGACTGAAACCTTCTCATTTCATCATTTACAAACTCCATTTTCTTGTTCTTTCATTCCATTCACATAGAACTTTCAACAGGTAAGCTTGGCAATAAATCTACTAATATATTGAAGTCTTCCCAAAAATTCTCTTATGTGTTTCTTTTTTTTGGTGCTGACATTTCTAGAATTGTTGTCACCTTTTTCGAGTCTACCTCAATCCCTCTTTCACTAAAATAAAACCAAAATGATTTTCGGTAGTGACTCCAAAAGCACACCTTTTAGGATTCAATCGTAGCTTGTACTGTTGAATTTTGTCAAAGAATTTTCGAAGGGCAACCCAATCTCCTTTTTTGCTTTCAGACTTGACAATCATATCATCCACATATACTTCCACTTCCTTGTGAATCATACCATGTAACAGAGTGGTGGCCATCCTCTGATAAGTTGCCCCATAATTTTTTAGCCTGAATGGCATAACTCTATAGAAAAAAATGCCCCACTTAGTAGTGAAGGTAGTCATTTCTCTATCTTCAGGAGCCATGGGAATCTGATTATACCCATAATAGCCACCCATAAATTATAGAAGGGCATCGCCAGTAATGTTATCTATAAGGGTATCTATGTGAGGTAAAGGGAAGTCATCTTTAGGGCTGGCCTGATTCAGGTCCCTATAATCCACATATACACTGACTTTGCCATCTTTCTTCAATACCACTACCATATTAGCTACCCATTGAAGATACTCGAAAACCATCAAGAAATGAGCTTGCAACTGCATAAGGATCTCTTTTGTGATCTTAACCACCCAATCGACTCTCATTCTTCTCAATTATTACTTTATTGTCTTGGAATCTAGGTTTAGAGGGATCTTATGTTGTACAATCTTTAGATCGATACCAGACTTATCCTCATATGACCAAGCAAGCATATTTTCGTACTCAATCAAAAGTTTTATTAATTTTCACTTTCTGTTTAAGATAATGTTGAGCTAATGTGAATTTCTCGTGGATTTTCATTAGTGCATAGATTAATAACTCAAGTTTCTTCCAATTTAGGTTAGGCCAAGTTTTCTTTTTCATTTTCAACTAGCTCAACAATTTCCTTTGATTAAAGGGATTCATGGCTAATTTCACATAGGTTTTTCCCATCACATAAAGAAGACTCAAAATATTCAAAATCATTCATCATTTCATTCAGTTTTTTGGAAAGTACATCACTAGACTCAGAAAGAGGGTCAGGGACATCATTCCACTACTCACCATGGACTCTGTTACAAAAACTGAAAGAAAAGGATGCTTGTCTAGATCCTTAACTGTTGCTGGCATACTTATCCACTGACTTGATCAACACATTTGAATTTCTCTCATCATCAGAATACCCATAGCTTCACCATCTAGGTTCTCGATCCAAACACTTGCTGGCAGTGCTTCTTTCTTCTCTATCATTGCTTTCTTCTCAAAAAACTCAAGATCGAAGAAAATCTTGAATCCTAGTTGCTCTTTCTAAGTCCACTTATTCATCCATGGATTAGGAAATCCATAATAAGGGAAATTATCCCCTTCCTTGAAAAAGTACATATTCAGATTCAAGCGAAGCTTTCTCCTCGTCTTCTTATTGCTGTTACCAGGTTCATAACCTAAGCCTTGCCTCCCAAACTATTGTTTGAAGTCTGAGAATTCTTTCACTCCTTACCCATACTTACCATGTTAATCACTTCCACTTCCTCAAATGTAAAGCTACACAGTTCATTTTCTTCTTCTTGAATACCAAACACAAAGGAAATATCGACTTCACCCCACACAAGGTTATGACTTTATTTCTAGCTCTGTATTTTTTTTTCGCTTTTTTCCTTATTAATTAGACACTTCCTTTTTAAGCACTCACCCTTTCCTATGTGCCAAAGATCATATTTTCTACTTGCAAAACTACAAATTTTCTTCCTCTTCACGGCCTGCCATGTGAGTGGAAAAAGAAGAAGTCTTCTTCTCCCCTTTTGCTTTGTTAATTGGACTTTTTTTAAGCTCTCACCCTTTCTCATGTTCTAAATATCACATTTTCTACTTAAAAAACTACTACTTTTCTTCCTCCTCATGGCTGACCATGTGTGTCATAAAAGAAGAAGTTTTCTTCTTCTCCTTTTGCTTTGAAAAATGGATATTTCCCTTCTAAGCTATCACCCTTTCCCATGAGTCATGGTCCACATTTCCTTCATGAAAAACACCACTTTTCCTCTAGTAAAAACAACACTTCATCACATAAAAAAATGCATTCTTCCCCCCAAGTGATAAGCCATGTAAGTAAACAAAGAAGAACTTTTCTTCTTCTTTTTTGCCTTGTTAATTGGAAATTTTCCTTCTAAGCTCCCACGATTTCCTATGTGTCAAATTCCATCTTTTCTACTTAAAAAATTGCAGTCTTTCTTCTCCTTATGGTCGGTCACATGTGTGCTATAAGAAATTTTTTTCCTCCTTTTTTGTTTTATTAAACTCACCATAACACTTCAACCTTTCACTTGTTACACCTCAAAAATTGTTTCCTCTTTTCTTCCTATGGTCGTTCATTAAAAGAGGAAGAATTCTTCTTTTTGGCTTTGTTAAACACACCTTCTACTTCTAGTTTTCACCTTAAAAATTTCCTTTTCTCTTCCCCATAATCGGCCACCAAAGAGGAAGTCTTCCTCTTCTTTTCTTATTTTGTTAAACACACATTCCACTTCTAGCTTTCACCTAAAAAATTTCCCTTTCTCTTCCCTATTACTGATTACCAAAGAGGAAGTCTTCCTCTTGGTTTCTTGCTTTGTTAAACATACCTTTCACCTCAAAAATTCGCATTTCTCTTCCCCATGATCGGCCACCTAAAGAAAGGAAGTCTACCTCTTATTTTTACTTTGTTAAACCCCCCATACCTTTTCAAGCTTTCACCTTTTTTACCTCAAAGTTGCACCCATCTCTCATCTCTCTTCATGGCCAGATACACCTTTTCTTTTCATTGTTTTTGTTGTCTTTTTTATTCACATGGATAACCTACCCTTTTTCATATAAATACCCCTATTTTAACACTTGCAAAAAGGGAGTACTATAAAGAAAGTGAGAGATAGAAGCATAACAAAGAGAGAGAACATAACACAAAGAAGAGAACAAAGAAAGAGAGAAGTATAGAGAGAAAAAAAGAGAGAAGAGTGGAGAGAAAAAAGAGAAAAGAAAGTTGCATAAAGAGATCAAAGAGAGAAGCATAATAAAAGAGAAAGGAGCACACAAAAAGGAAAGAAAATAGTCGAAAGTGAAACAAAAAGAAGAACAAAAGAGAGTTCATCAAATCCGGTCATACTCTTGCATTTGGTTTTCTAATCCGCAATCAAACGAATCCTCTAAACATACCAAGTCTACAATTTCGTACAGAATCTTCGAGTATTATCCCTACACATAGAAACTTTCCTTAACCAAAATGGTTGGTTAAATTTCTTTTGTTTGTGAAATGAAATTGCTAATATGCTTTATATGTTTAAACCACCTTGAAAATGGTTAAACAACTTAGCTTACTTTTTATTTGATGAATGTAATCTTAAATCCATTGTAGCTTTTGTTTTTTTATTTTTTTTATCTTAGTTCCTTTATGATTTTAATGCTCATTTCATTACATCTAAGTTATGTGCTTTCAATTTATTAAATATCTCATGATCAGTTTTAGTCTGTTTATTCAAATTCATATGTTTAGCTTAGCTCTAACCCATATATGTTTAAATTTGAACGTTCAATCTACTTAGTTTAATTCACATGCTTTAATCCATTTCTTTTTTTAATCCATACATCACAACTGATTTTGATCATTCCTTTGTTCCATGTTTAAAGCACAATTTCTGGTCTTAGTTATGTATTTTTTTACATAATATTTGGCATCATCTTGTTTGAATATAAATTGTGAATGTGTGCTTTTTCTTTATTAATGCATGGCAATAAGACTTCAATTAAAGTTTTGAATAATTTTCCTTGAAACATAAAGGGCCAGACTTTGGTCTAGGCAAGAAAGGAATCTTTAATTTCTCACTCTCTTGTTCCTAAATCTCCCAAACCTTGGAATCTCTTACATGGACCAATGACAAGGGATTTGACCCCCTTCAAGGTCAAATGGTGAGTCCTTACATGTCATCCTTGCTTTGTGCTCGGATGACAATGATCACTTGTCTAATACATTAAAAGTTAACTCATAATGGGAGCCTCCTTAGTACTTATAAAAGGATTGTATTAAACTTGATAGGTTTTACTCATTTTCATATGCCCACTCATAGTAATCCGCACCCTCATCATATCATCTTTCCTCGAAGGGAGTAACCTTGGGTAATGAGCTGGATGTATGGATAATTGGAGAAAAATTGTGAAACCTACAAACATGAGTTAAGGTAATTGATCATTGATATTACGAGTTCTAACACCTTCTTGCTCAAGAGAAAATGGACACAATCGGATGAACCGTCGCATTATTTGGAAAGAGTGAGAATATAGGATTTGTGGCAAGATGAATGGCTTCTTTTTCCAGTGCCAAGGCATAGGTCCAACGCCTAAAATTAAGAGGTTTGGTTATCCCTATTCTCTAACCTTGACGACCTCTTGGCAAGCAATTGTAGATTGCACAAGCTTCATCTGACCAGAAGAAAATCCATCCTCAAATACCACTTTTGAAAATTCACTCATCTCGTTATTATTCACTATAAACTAAGGAGTTTGATGAGTCTCTCTCATACATTTTATGCTCTCTTATTAATCGTAAGTCTCCTCTCGAATTGTTCTTGTAAACCCTAAACTATCGTAATTTCTAGGTCCACTAAACTCTCGTAATTTTTTTTTGCTCTATAAAATCTATATTTAATTCCACTAAATCCTCGCCATTTTCTATTTCACCAAACTCATGTAATTTTTCGTTCCACTAAACTCTCATAACTTTTCTATTCCACTAAAACTCACATAATTTTCTTGTTCCATTAAAACTCTCACAATTTTCAATTCGCTAAACTCTTTTAATTTTCGGTTCCACTAAACTCTTAGAATTTTCTGTTCCACTCAACTCTCGTAATTTTTTGTTCCACCCGAGTCTCCCTACTCTACTTATAAATATTTTCACAAAAAGAAGAAGAAGAAAAAAAAAATAGAAAAAACACAAACAAAAACATAAGCAAAAAAACAACAAACAAAAAAAATCTAAGATAGACTAAATCAACATCTTTTTTGTCTTACATAACTTTTCTCGAAAAAGTCTAGCAAAGAGAGGCAAATTTCATATAATGATTTTGCCCAGGCTAAAAGATACATTTTTAAAATAAAAAAAAAACTAAAATTGAAGAAAAATAATATTGAACTAAATTTAAATCCTTTAATATTAACTAAAAATCGACTTACTTTTATGACCAATCACCTTTTGGTAAATTCTCTCCTTTTTGAAATTCAATTTCTTTTTTAAAAATTAATATGGAAGATGATTAAAATCTAGTTCCTCTTATTCTAAAATTTTTTTAATTTTAAAAAGGAAAAGAATGAAGGAGAAGGAAAAGGAAAAGAAAAAAAAAGAACAAAACAAACACGAGCAAAAAACTAATTTAGACCAAACCCATTTCAAACTAAAAAAAGAGGGAGCAAGGTTATGAATTTCATTCTATTTCAATCGAAACAATCAAAACATTTTTGTTTCAGCAAAAATTTAAAATGGATTACCTCTATATTTTTTTTCAATTTCTATTTCAATTTGTTTCGGCTTGTTTCGGTTGTTTCAACCAAAAACCTTATTTCGGTTGAAACATAACATAATATGAGTTTTTCATTTTTTTTCTTCTATCCTCCTCCATTAGTTTAAATTTGTTTTCACATGATATTTTCTTGAAAATGACACCTTTAATTAAGCTTAGAAAGTTTTGGAATGCAACTTCTAAACATTTTTAGTTAATGTTGTTTTGGATTAGTTGCTCTTTAAATAACATGACTTTAGTGTTGTTTTATGTTAGTATTTTGAATTTTGGACTATAATTATAATTTGACGTTGGTTAATACACCATATTTATCATTTTATGTTTGAATGATGATGGTTTTATTATGGTTTGCATCTATAATTGATATATTTTTTAAAGGTATGTAATTTGACAACAACAAATTTGAAAATGTTGTCAAATTTCAAATAACGAATTGAAACAAACCAAAACCGAAACATTTCATTTTAATAGCTAAAATAAAATGTTGTACGACACAAAATTTACAACCCTTGGAGGGAGACTAAATTATTGCTTACGCCTCGAACCCATTCTCACTCTCGGACCAACCCAACCCAACTCAACTTATTTTCAGCCTATTTCACTAAAAACCATTTACTCAAAACGCTTGCGGACCCCCTAACCCTTTTCATCTAACCCATGACTCGTTTTATCGACCCAAGACCTACCTCCAACCCTACCATATTAAACCATCCTGACCCATCTCTTCTCCCAAATAAAACATAAACCCTAATACAGTCACTTCCACCTCCATCTCTCTATAATCTTCGCTAATCCACCATTATCACGCCCAAAACATTTCTAACCCATTAATGTTCATTTTCTAATCCTAAACACAACCACCATCGTCAACCTAAGCACCTTTCTCTTCTTTGTAAATCACCCTTCTTCTTTAACCTCAAAACTGTAATCATAATCCCTTTTTTCTGCAAAACCTTGGCACTAATCTCCTATAAAACTTGAGTAATTTGTTGCTAATCTTTAATCCCTAGCTCACCACTTGCCACCTCACCCCCTCTCACACCCTCACCTCTATCTCTTGTCCTAACTCAACTTTCCCAACAGCTTCTGGAACTCTCTTAAAGCTCTTCCCTCGCTCTCCGTGTCACCTCCTTCCTTATCATCTCATCCTCATCCATCTACGTCAGCCCTTATCAACAACGTTGTGCTGGAAATATTATGTGAGAATATTGCAACTGTTTTATCAAGGCAATAGATCTTGGGATTCCAGTCGCAAAGCTAGCTCTCTCACTATTTCTCTCTCTTTCTCTTGCATTTTCCCAATTTACCCCTTGAGTTTACTCATAAATTAATGACTTTTCTCTTATTTTTGCAAGGTCTAGAAGTAAGGAATTTTTTAAGAGATTTAGAAAATTTTCAGAGAAGAAGAAACATCGAAGAGCAACAACGATTATTAGAAACATTCTAGGTTTCTTCTATCTTTTGTAAATTCTACATGAAAAAGCAATGTGAGAGTTGGGGTTTTGGGGATTCTTAGCTTTATAAAGTAATTTCGAGGTTAATTTTAGGTCTACGGTTTTAATTTGCGAAGAGATCTAAGACTCTCACTAAATTATAAGTATGATTCTCTCCTGTTAAGTTTGCTTCCCTCTTTGTGAATGCTTAAATATGTGTGTATGTCTGTACCTAACCATGCTTTGGTCTGTAAATATCATGTTCAAATTTGAGAAGTAGTAGGTATATGAAATTTTAGACGTTGTGCTTATGAGTTTGTGAATATCTATCTCTTGTTGATTCTCTACGTAAATCTACATTGTGTGTCTATCGGTGCCTCTGTAAGGATATTGAGTTGTGGTATGCTCTGTTACTGATATATTCTTTATCCCCCTTCATACTTTCCGAGGTTATGCATTTTATTTTGAAAAACATGATTTCAAGGCTTATACGTTTAACCGAGTGCTAATACTCATGAATATGTTCCTTGAGTTTCGCATTTCAATTATATCTCTCAGATTGCCTTCAAAATCTGATATAGTGATCCTCTTATTTGTGTTAAATCCATGTTTCTGTTCATATATGTTCTCTATGCTGCAAGTTTTTTGTGTTTAAATCTAGGCTCTATGCTTTGTTTACCTCTGCTCTGTTTATATCTCG
This sequence comes from Bretschneidera sinensis, assembly GCA_023935145.1. Lineage (NCBI taxonomy): Eukaryota > Viridiplantae > Streptophyta > Magnoliopsida > Brassicales > Akaniaceae > Bretschneidera > Bretschneidera sinensis. The sequence continues at coordinate 94,853,177 of CM043702.1, forward strand.
TGGCATATTACTTGTAAAATCTCATCCACTCAATGATTCTATCCTGATGTTCTGATCTTTGAGGATGTTTAGATGTATGTTTTTTAATATTAGTACTTGGTAAGGTTTTATGTCATGTGTTCATCATTTGTACTTCCTTTTAGATTTCGAATTAGTCATAATTATATGTTGTTGGCACCAGATATGACCAAAATAATATGATCCAACGAACACATGGTCAACTAACAACTCTTAAATAGTGAAATGAGCTGAACCGACTACGGTGACATATATACAACCATGCCGCCCAACATAATGATGTGACGACTTCATAGAAAGGCATCCCTCATGTACAAAAGACCATCTTTTGTGAGGTTCAACGTCTCATCTGTATAGTCTTGCACTTCAAAGAATCAGGCAAGGAGCATATCAACACCTATATAAAGGGATACCCAACCTTGGGCCAAGAGAGAAAGAGTAAGAAGGAGAAAAAGAAAGAGAACCAACTGATAAAGTAACTAAGCAAGCCAATTGACAAGTAAGAATGAAGAGCCCAAACTAGACCAAATAAAAAAAAGACATGACTCAAACAGAGTCACACACTCCCTAATAGAGGTAGAAACCAGAGAGAATCTCAGGTACAGGGCAAAAATACCCAAGGAATAAAGAGAACTAACACAGTTCTCTTCTTTTCCCAAATATTCCTTTACGCTCACATCCTTTCTTTATTCACCTTAAAGAATGTTCACTAACTTAACCATCGGAGGGTCCTCCCTGAAGTATAAAAACTCTAGAATAATTTATTTTGTAGGTATATGCACACCTTCAACACGAAAAAGTTCCTCAATCTAAAGTTCTCTCACCTAAACCAACCTTCAACAATACCCCGTTGAAGGTCACTTAAGATCGGACGTCCTCGTCCACATTTTTAGCATCAACTGATTGATGCCGTCTGTGAGAAATGACAAATTTACCTCATGATGCCACTCAAAAGTCCTCGAGCGATCTCGCCTTGTAGTGTCCAACATTGTAGCACTAAGAGACCTCTACCTAGGCCCACCATAGCTGAGAAGGACAACATAACACCCTACGATCGGCGTACAGATAGATACAACCCTCGCCAAACCTTGGGAACTCGATAAAACCCCAAGGTCCACATTAAGAGGAGCCTATCTAGCCCCTTGATCACAAGGAAGGCATTAAACATGGCTCGAGCTAGGCCTACTCAAGTCTATCGCTAAAAGAGCTAGTATGGAAACCATATAGGAAGATCGAGAAGAAATTATCATCTTGACAAGAAGATCAAGAAGAAATGGTCATCTCGACAGGAAGATCGAGAAGAAATGGTCACTTCAATTCGGAACGAGCATCAACACATGCTTGCCTGAGAGAATGAGAAAGAAGAAGCCAAACTCGTCACCTCCCAAACTGTCAAGCTTAACTCCCATCCAATTCTCAAAATCCCTCATAAGCTAAGGTCAAAGATGTCTGCATCATCCTTACACTGAAGGACAATAGCCTTAGCATCTTGAACAAAGCCAGACCCTAGAGGGATCAACTCTCTCGAGACTTCTCCCAATAACTCTCTCAAGACATCTCATCTTGGCAGCTTCAAGATGCCTAAATATCGAGCCCTATAACAAGAGTAGTCCAACTGAGCTATGGAGACTAGCAACTCTCCAAGAGCTCTCATAGAAATTTATAGGAAGATCTATACTAGATATTATCCTGTGCTCTAAATGAAACGGTACAGAACTAGCTCTAAGCTCATCCTCAGAACCGATTGAACTCCAGTAAGGTTCAAAACAAACGGACCATGGTTCACTCCCCTTTACAACAATAGACTAAGAGGAGCAAACTTGAGATGTATTTGGCTCCACCTAAAGGCCAATAAACCACCTCGATGGTACCTTGCCAACCATGGGAAGAAGCTTGGCCAAAGGACAATCTTAGACATTCCTTTGGCGATTTTCATGCCTCGAGTTTCAATCACCACTTCCTTTGTGACTTCTACAACAACTCTCTTCAACCAGATGAACAAGGTACTAGTAACCAAAGCAAACTGAACCTTACAAGGAGGTAAATCATAACCCCTTTAAAGCTTAGCTTGCTCAACACTTTAGGACCTACCTAAGTAAGTAAAGCAACAAGCAACTAAGTCAAGACTTAACACAGAACATCCAAAGCAAAGATCGAAGTCATATGCCTAAAAGTGTTCATGCTAGGATCCCACCTCAGTCCACCTGAAGAATGGGATCTTAATAACCAAGGGAAGAGGATTAGACTTTATTCAAAGATAGGCCTTTAACAAGAAGACTACTTAGAGGTAGAAGATAAAACAAGAAAAGAATACATAGTCTTAAACACTTGTAAAATTCTAATAATTTCTATTCAAAAGAAGTGGTAAAACTATAAAATGAAGAAATCTTAAATAAAAATACTTCATTAAAAACAAAATATTGATACAAATGGAGGGCTTTAACTCCTATTCTTGAGACTTCGGCTTCCCATCCTCCTCAACAATGTCGACCACTTTTGCCCCTTCAACTTTCTCCACAACTTATTCCACTTCAGCCACCACCTCTTTTGTTTCCTCTTCAGAAGGATCTGGGATCTCCAAACTATCATAGTCGAGGTCAAGCAACATCTTGGCCCCTTCCTCCTTAGCTGCTTTGAAGCCTGTTGAGTTGTACTCCGAAGACTCCACCAGCAAAGTATTCTCGAAGTCTTCAGAATTGCGATACTTCTCCACAACAATAGCTTCGTGATTACGCCCAAAACATAATGCGGTTATTGTAGTATAGTTTTGGGCTGTCGATTCCACAGGGAAATAAGTTAATTACAAAAAAAGGTGTTAACCTTAACACAAATGATAAAAGATTAAATGAATCTGAGTTTTTGATTGTGCAAAAGGGTAATTGTGTAAATAGGTTTGAAATATAATTAAGAATGACAAGGTTCCGGGAATCCTCCCTAGGCTCGTTGCTCTAATCCTAACTTGATTCAGTTGTTTCTGTCTCGATTGCGAGTTTCACATCCCAAACAGGCAATCGGAAAATATTCAATTAAAGTGCAACTATAAATCTTAATGTAATTGTTATGAATTATTCTCTACTTTCATGCACACATGACCCAACTTCTAAATTATCAAAAGACGACGATATATCTAACGACGATATCGCAGCAATGGAAAAATCTATAAAAGAGATCTACCGGACTCAATCACTCCCAAACAGATATACATAAGAAAAGCATGACTGAACTTATATGGAAAAGAAGCATGCAATCACCGGACTAATAAAAATCTACTAATTAAATGAAAGAATAAAACTTAACAATATTTAATGAAAATAATACCAAACTACAACTGAATCAAATAAAGGAAATAAGAACAACTACACCTAGGGATTCATCCCTTCGCCTTGCTTGAAGACTAGCTGCTCATGGAGCTCATGCTTCCTTGAGTTCCCTCCAGCCTCTCAACGATCATCTACTCCTCGGTAGTGAAAGCTTCGGCGATTCCTCAGCTTGCCTTCAAAATTATACTTTCGGATTCGTCCTAAAGGCCCTCTGGATTACTCCTAAAGGCCCTCTAGATTCACTCTCTGATGTATTCAGATGAGCTCCGATTGAATGATTAAAGCTGAAGCAGAGGAGGTCTTATATAGGCAAACACCCGGAGTGTTGTGTGTTAACCATCCGATGTGGGATACTGTCCGGGTGCACTCGATCGCAGCTCTAGTGCGCTCGATCGCACTTGCGCTTGATCGCAGGTTAGTGCGCTCGATCGCATGCGCACTGAAGCGAATCTTGGTCGATGTGGGACGTGCGCTCGATTGTCCTGCTGTTGCGCTCGATCACACTGCTTGTAGAGTAGTTTAATTGATGTGGGATGTGCGATCGATCGCACTGCAGGCAGCAGTCCATCTTGTATCTCCGGGAGTGTGGGCTCTTGGTGCTTTAAACAACAATTGCTTTTTCTTGAACTCAAAGTACCTGAAAATACACTGAAATAAGTCAGTGGTCCAATAATATCACTTTAGAGTTATTAATATGTAAAAGCACAATAAAGACCGAGATCAATCATAAAATGCTAACAATTAACCACTGTTAAGGTGCATTTTATGACTCTCATCACAACCCCCAACTAGCTTATTGCTAGTCCCTAGCAATTTAAGCGAAAATAAGAGATGAATTCTATGCTGGGAATCAAAGTAAATGAAAAGCAATATTAGTGTTAACCAAGAGTAATTCACAATTTGTCACAAAAATTGCATATAACACACAGCATATAGAATCATTAAATTTTACTCAAATCCAAAAATAATTCAAACATCAACCATAAAATCGTTATTGACTCTTAGTATCCATCTTACCACAATCCATTAATCCAAACACCCGGATGATTTTATGCATAAGATTCGTAAATACAAGTCTTGGCCTCTAAAACATGATAAATTTCGTGACATCAATCACAAAAACAAGCCCCATATGCTTACATTTCAAACCACTCTCCACTATTGTAGAAAAATCACACTACATTGAATCAAAAGGTCTTTAATAAGCTTGTAACGTTAGGCTAAGGTAAATGCTAAAGAATAATGAGAAAGATTCACAAGTAAAAGAACTCAATCTCTTAGCTTTAAACACAATCACTTTAAGCACTTGATAACCTTTACTTCCACACCCAACTCTTTCAACCATTTTTCGAGCATTTCTTTCAACAAATCACCATTTTTTTTTCTTTTTCTTTCTTTCTTCTTTCTTTGCCATAATTCATTTTTTTTTATTTTGGCACATAACCATTCACCTTCTTTTACATTTTTTTTCTTTTCTTTTCCACAACCCCCAACTTATCTCCTTTAATGTACTTGGGTTGCGGTAGTGATATTTTTTTCATATTTCCACCCTTACTCCTTTTAAGTGCTTCTCACAACATGTGTATAACTAAGTTCTTTTAAAAGAAAGGTAAGGATAAAAATATTTTTAGGCTTATGAAGGTAAGTAAATGGTTTATCGAAAGAAACAAGGCTCAATTTTTCTTTTCAAGAAAAAGGCTCAAATAGGTGACTAGTGATAAATATAGCAATGGTAGGTTTGAAAGGCTCAAACGGTTCAAAAATGGCCTATATCATATCCTAAGTAGTGTGCATTCTAGGAATTTGCCTCAAGTGATTATCAAGTAAGTTCTAGAGCTTGTTGAGACCATAAAAATATTCACAAAATAATCACACATAAAATTTCTCTAGATGTTATAGACTAATCATACAATCTTACCACAAACTAGAGTCTAACCAAATGAAGATTGATGCTTAAATTAATTTCAAACTGAAGCAAGATTTAACTTCTTCTAAATGCTATATGCTATCTCAATTAAGTTTATATCATTGACATGTAAATTGACTCTAAAGCTAACACGAAGCATGCTAGACACACACAAAGATGACACCAAGCAGTTCAACGGTTCAAAAATATTCAACAGTTATAAAAAAATATGTTTCCTCCTCCTCCACCCCAACTGAAAATAAGCATTGTCCTCAATGTAAAAGCAAAAATTAAGGAAACTCTCTGTTTAACCAAAGGTGAGTGGAGCAAAAAAAAAAAATAAATCGTGCACGACCAATTGAACCGCATGCTCAACTTCTTGTTGAAGATCCGATCTACAACATAGAACACACAAAAGGAAGGCAACTGCGGTGTACCAAGGGGTGTTAGCACACTAAAAATTAATCATTAAAATGGACTAAAAAAAAGTAAAAAAACAAAACAAAACTACAAAACAAAAGAAAGAAAAATAAAAGTAACTACATACCTGTGTTGTGTGGTCAGGATGCGTAGACCGGATCCATAAGCGGAATGTCTTCCACTTCCGAATCTGATCTATCAACTAAGATCTTAAGTCGTTGACCATTGACTTTGAAAATTCGACCATCCCTAGTATCTTCAATTTCTACCGCCCCATTTTCAAAAACAGTTTTCACTACAAAAGGGCCGGTCCACCTCGACCGAAGTTTTCCAGGATGATTATGGAGCCTAGATTTGTATAAGAACACTCGATCATTAGGTTTAAATGTTTTCCTCAAAATATTTTTATCATGGAATATTTTCATTTTAGACTTATAGATCCTAGAGCTCTCATATGCATCGTTTCTTAACTCCTCTAACTCGGTCAATTGATATTTCCGAAGCTTACCTGCTTCTCCTATGTCAAAGTTAAAAGATTTGATTGCCCAATACGCTCGATGCTCGAGCTCTACAGGTAAGTGGCAAGGCTTTCCAAAGACAAGCCGATAAGGTGACATACCTAAGGGAGTTTTAAAAGCTGTACGGTAAGCCCAAAGCGCATCATTTAGTCTCAAAGACCAATCCTTGCGATCCGGATTAACCGTTTTTTCTAGAATTTGTTTAATCTCCCTATTAGCGAGCTCTACTTGCCCACTCGTCTGAGGATGATAGGCGGTCAAAATTTTATGTAACACCCCATACTTTCTCATCAAAGCTTCAAAAGAACGGTTGCAAAACTGTGTATCTCGATCACTAATTATAGCACGTGGCGTACCAAATCGAGATAACACATTTTCTTTAAGAAATTTAATTACCGTTCTATTATCATTGCTTCGGCAAGCTGTTGCCTCTCCCATTTAGATACATAGTCTATGGCCACGATGATATAAAGGTATCCGAACGAAGAAGGAAAGGATCCCATAAAATCGATGCCCCAACAATCAAAGATTTCAATTACCAAAATAGGGTTTAAGGGCATCATATTTCGACGGGACATAGCTCCTAACTTTTGACACCTTTCACATGAGTGACAATAGGTGTTTGCATCTTTAAACAAGGTAGGCCAATAAAATCCACACTACAAAATTTTTGCAGCTGTTTTTTTCATTGAAAAGTGGCCTCTACAAGCGTGGGAGTGACAAAATTCTAAGACGCTAGCAATCTCTTCATTAGGGATGCAACGCCTCAAAATTTGGTCAGGGCAGTACTTGAAAAGATAAAGGTCATCCCAATAAAAATACATACCTCATACAAAAATTTCCTCTTGTCTTGAGCGCTCCAATCCATAGGTATCGTGGCTGTGGCCAAATAATTCACAATGTGAGCAAACCATGGTAAAGAATTAACAGAGAGTAGATGCTCATCAGGAAAGTCATCCTTAATTGGCATGTCATCGCAAATGTCCTCAAATGTGAGCCTTGCGAGATAGTCAGCTACTACGTTCTCTACTCCCTTCTTGTCCTTGATAGTAATGTCAAATTCTTGTAGGAGTAGGATCCATCGTATTAAGCGTGCCTTAGCTTCCTTCTTTGTAAGAAGGTACTTGACAGCCGCATGATCTGTAAAAATAAGGATAGGAGAACCAATTAAATATGCACGAAATTTATTTAAAGCAAATACTACAGCTAGCAATTCTTTTTCAGTTGTGGAGTAATTCATCTGAGCACTATTCAAAGTCTTACTAGCATAGTAAATGACAAAATGTTTTCCCTCTCTTCGCTGTCCAAGAATAGCACCTACAGCGTAGTCACTAGCATCACACATGATTTCAAAGGGTAAATTCCAATCAGGTGATTGCATTATAGGTGCTGAAGTAAGCTTGCCAATTAGCGTTTTAAAGGCCTCTTGACAAGCTTGAGTCCACTCAAATGGGGCATCTTTAATTAGGAGGGCACATAGTGGTCTAGATATGTTGAAAAAATTTTGTATAAACCTCCTATAAAAACCAGCATGACCAAGGAAAGATCTCACATCCTTTATTGTCTTAGGTGTAGGTAATTTAGAGATTAATTCAATCTTAGATTGATCAACCTCTATTCCTCTAGAAGAGACAATATGTCCTAAGACAATGCCAGCTGGTACCATGAAATGGCATTTTTCCTAGTTTAAGACCAATTCTTTTTCCTCACAACGAATTAATACTTTTTTCAAATTCATCAAGCATGTATCAAATGAAGATCCAAAAACAGTCAGGTCATCCATAAAAACCTCCATGCAATTTTCAATCATGTCACTAAAAAAGCTCATCATACAACGTTGAAAAGTGGCAGGGGCATTACACAATCCAAATTGCGTTCTACAAAAAGCATAAGTGCCAAAAGGACAAGTGAAAGTAGTTTTATCCTAGTCTTCTAATGCAATTTCAATTTGATAATAACCAGAATAACCATCTAAGAAACAGTAAAAAGGATGACCAGCCACACGCTCAAGAATTTGATCAATAAAAGGAAGTGGGAAATGGTCTTTCCGAGTGGCAGCATTTAATTTTTTGTAATCAATGCACATACGCCACCCAGTCACAAGTTTAGTAGGGACTAACTCTCCTAGGTCATTCATTACCACAGTGACTCCAGACTTTTTGGGAACGACTTGCGTAGGACTTACCCATTTACTATCAGCTATGGGGTATATAATACCCGCATCTAACAGTTTCAGTACTTCATTCTTCACTACTTCTTTCATAGTGGGGTTAAGTCTACGTTGAGGGTCTCTACGAGGACTGGTTCCTTCATCCAAATTTATTTTATGGGAGCAGATCAGGGGACTAATTCCCTTAAAATCAGCCATGCTCCATCCTAAGGCTGATTTATGTGCAATTAAGGTCTGAATCGGTTTCTCATGTTGGGTCTCAGATAATTCAGATGAAATAATAACAGGAAAGGTATCACCTGGACCGAGAAATGCATGCTTTAAACCCTTAGGTAGTGGCTTCAAGTCAACTTTAGGTGCTGCCACTCTTGAGGGGTTTTGTTTTTCACTTCTTTCAGGCAATTCTTCGAACCTTGGTTGCCATGGGCGGGTGTCATAATCCTGAGATTGGTCAAAAATAGCACAAACATCAATTACATTAGTTTTATCATCAAATGAATCAATCTCAGAATTAATAAGAAAATTATTAAGAGGATCAAAATCATGAGCCATGGAAACTCCCTCATCAATGAGTGACTCGAGCATATATAGCTGGTGATTTTCATCCTCATCTTCGGGCTGTTTTGCAACATTGAAAATGTTCACTTCTAGGGTCATATTTCCAAAAGACAGCTTCATGAGTCCATTCCTGCAATTAATCAAAGCATTTGCAGTAGCAAGGAAAGGTCTACCCAAAATCAAAGGAATTTTCGAGTTAGTGTCAACAGCAGAAGTTGTATCAAGGATTAAGAAATCAATAGGATAGTAAAATTTATTAATCTGAATCAACACATCCTCTACCACACCCCGGGGTACTTTGACTGAATGGTCAGCCAACTGTAACACTACACCGGTTGGTTTGATTTCCCCTAAACCTAGCTGTACATAAATGGAAAATGGCATTAGGTTCACACTAGCTCCTAGATCTAGTAAGGCTTGTCCAACCTCATGATTTCCAATGCTGCAAGTAATGGTAGGATAGCCTGGATCCTTGTATTTTGGGGGAATTCTTTCCTCAATTAAAGCACTAACTTGCTCAGTTAGAAATGCAGTTTTCTTGACACGGTGTCTCCTCTTAATTGTGCATAAATCTTTGAGAACTTTTGCATAGGTAGGAATTTGTTTAATCACATGCAAAAGGGGAAGACTAAGTTTCACTTGCCTTAAGTTCTCTAAGATTTCATTGTTTAAGTCCAGATTTTTCTTGTTTGACCTTAAGGCTTGAGGGTATGGTGCCGTAACAGGACTTTGGGTCACTTCAGGGTCTTTGGTCAGTTCAGTATCACTACTAGTTTGACCCTTTTCCACATCCTCAGATACATTCATTGGTGGCATGTGTAGTGACTTACCACTTCGGGTCACAATGGCATTTACATCTTTCAGATTTTCTTGTGCCATATGTTGGCCCTGAGGTATGGACTGAGCTTGGGAAGGGAACTTACCTCGCTCAATCACACTTGAGGAGCTTATTAACTTAGACACTTGGCTCCTAGTTTCTCTATTCTCTTTCATCACCTGTGTAAATAATGCCTCAAACCTTTGGTTTGTCTTACCTTGTGCCTCTATAAAGGCCTATAAGGTGTCTTCTAGAGAGTTCCTAGAGGCTAAGGTTGCGTGATAAGGTGCAGGGGATGATCGAGGGGGCTGTGCATGCTGGTTTTCAGATTTTCAGCTGAAGTTAGGGTGATTTCGCCACCCCGGGTTATAAGTGTTAGAGAAAGGTGCAGGAGGCCTCTTGTACATGCATAAGGCATTACATTGTTCCTCAAACGCCCCTCTCATATCAAAAAATGTGGGGCACTCTTTGGTGAGATGATCTACCCCGCCACACACAAAGCATGGCTCTAGAGACTCGGTATGGTTAGCCACATGTGTTTGCTTTGAGCCCTTAGTTTTAAATGCATCAAACTCTCTAGTGAGCATTTCGACTTTAGCTTTCAGGCTGTCCTCTTCCCTAAGATGGTATATTCCTCCTCCACTAGGGTTTCCTACAGGTCGTGACCTATTCGTACTTTCAGTAGCACTAGGTCCAGTCCATGTATGAGCTTTCTCAGCAAGCTCATTGAGGTATTCCATAGCCTCATCGGGGTCTTTTTGCAGAAATCCCCCATTGCACATCATCTCTATAAATTGGCATTCTCTAGGTAAGACCCTCATAGAAATAGCTTACTAAATGCCAATTTTCATACCCATGGTGCGGGCACATACTTAACAGCTCTTTAAACTTCTCCCAAGACTGGTACAAAGTCTCATTTTCCTTTTGTGCAAAGGTGGAGATTTGTATTTTCAACGCATTAGTCTTATGTTGAGGGAAGTACTTGTTAAAGAAGGCTCGAGTCATTTCAATCCACGACCCAATAGATCGTGGTCTAAGTGAGTATAGCCAACTCTTAGCTTTATCCTTCAAAGCAAAAGGAAAGAACTTAAGTCGCACAATATCAGCAGTTGCGCCTTGATCATGGAAAGTTGCAACTACTTCCTCAAACTCCCTAATGTGCACATACAAGTTTTCATTTTCTATGCCATAAAATGTAGGGAGTAACTGTATCATCCCTGTCCTAAGATCTAGTTGGGGAATGTTGGCTGGAAATAGGATGCAAGATGGTGTGGTTGTGCGTGTAAGGTGGAGGTAATCCTGAAGGGTCCTATTAGGTTGATCCTCGTGTTCACTCATTTCCTCAGGACTAGATGGACTATCAAATAAAGGGTTTAAAAAGTTGCCTTCTGACTCTAACACAGGCCTACAAGCAAATCTACCCAAAGTATCCCTATATCTGGGCATACAAGTTCACAAAATACTAGAAATCCTATAAAAAGAAAGAATAAAATAAAATAAAATAAATTAATGCAGTGGGCTAAAAGAAGGAACAAAGTTACCGCCTTTACAGCTACTGAAAAGAAAAACTATTTAAAACTCTTCTACCATCATGGCAAAAGTTGACAAACTTCTTTGTACTTAAGCCCGTTTCCTCGGCAACTGCGCCAAAATTTGATTACGCCCAAAACATAACGCAGTTATTGTAGTATAGTTTTGGGGTGTCGATTCCACAGGGAAACAAGTTAATTACAAAAGAAGGTGTTAACCTTAACACAAATGATAAAAGATTAAATGAATTTGAGTTTTTGATTGTACAAGAGGGTAATTGTGTAAATAGGTTTGAAATATAATTAAGAATGACAAGGTTCCGGGAATCCTCCCTAGGCTCGTTGCTCTAATCCTAACTTGATTCAGTTGTTTTTATCTCGATTGCGAGTTTCACATCCCAAGCAGGCAATCGGAAAATATTCAATTAAAGTGCAACTATAAATCCTAATGTAATTATTATGAATTATTCTCTACTTTCACGCACACATGACCCAACTTCTAAATTATCAAAAGACGACGATATATCTAACGACAATACCGCAGTAATGGAAAAATCTATAAAAGAGATCTACCAGACTCAATCACACCCAAACAGATACACATAAGAAAAGCATGACTGAACTTATATGGAAAAGAAGCATGCAATCACCGGACTAATAAAAATCTACTAATTAAATTAAAGAATAAAATATAAAAATATTTAATGAAAATAATACCAAACTACAACTGAATCAAATAAAGGAAATAAGAACAACTACACCTAGGGATTCATCCCTTTGCCTTGCTTGAAGACTAGCTGCTCATAGAGCTCATGCTTCCTTGAGTTGCCTCCGGCCTGTCAATGATCATCTCCTCCTCGGTAGCAAAAGCTTCGGCGATTCCTTAGCTTGCCTTCAAAATTATACTTTCGGATTCGTCCTAAAGGCCCTCTGGATTACTCCTTAAGGCCCTCTGGATTCACTCTCTGATGTATTCAGATGAGCTCCGATTGAATGATTAAAGCTGAAGCAGAGGAGGTCTTATATAGGCAAACACCCGGAGTGCTGTGTGTTAACCATCCGATGTGGGATACTGTCTGGGTGCGCTCGATCGCAGCTCTAGTGCACTCGATCGCAGGTTAGTGCACTCGATCGCAGCTCTAATGCACTCGATCGCATGCGCGTTGAAGCGAATCTTGGTCGATGTGGGACGTGCGCTCGATCGTACTGCTGTTGCGCTCGATCGCACTGCTTGCAGAGTAGTTTAGTCGATGTGGGATGTACGATCGATCGCACTGCTGGCAACAGTCCATCTTGTATCTCCGGCAGTGTGGGCTCTTGGTGCTTTAAATAACGATTGCTTTTTCTTGAACTCAAAGTACCTAAAAATGCACTGAAATAAGTCAGTGGTCCAATAATATCACTTTAGAGTTAGTAATATGTAAAAGCACAATAAAGACCAAGATCAATCATAAAATGCTAACAATTAACCACTGTTGAGGTGCATTTTATGACTCTCATCACTTCGACTTAAGCTAGTTAGGACCTCAACTCCTACTTGATGTCCTGAAGATGAGATACTTCAACACTAAGATAGGTCTCCTTCCTGTGAAGATGACCAACTTTAGCACTAAGTTGTTCCCCAACACTTTGAAGGTTTGTCACCTCGGTCTTGAGAGATACCACCTCCTCAGCAGAAAATAAGTGGTTGGCATTAACAGTAGACAAGGAAGTGTATAGCTCCCTCTTCTCGAGTTTTAAATCTTGAATCTAGCTAGAAAGGGCATCCTTTTGTGTTTTACCCTCCTATAACTATTTTGCAAGATCTGCATCACTCCGTCAAAGTCCAACAATGATGGCATCCATAGATTGGACAAAGTGACTAGGGAAGAAGGCACATATGCTAGCTTGCACTTATAAGCAAAAGTGAAGGAAGAGAAACTTAAGAAAGGAGTCAAAAGCTTTGAATGAAATATTTCTACCTTATAGCAGTGTTCAAGACCATTGACCATTAGCTGCTGAGAAGTTAAGGACTTCATTAGATTAGCATCTGTAAGAAAGACTGAACCTCTTAATAGCTGGCAGATAGTGTCCACATTGTTGAAAGTAACTTATGAAGACTTGACCTCCCAGTTCGGATGATAAGTCTCCAAACCTATGTCAACAGTAAGGACGAGTCTACTTACATGAAAAAAAAGCTTCGAGGATAGGAGGGGAACTCTCAAAGGTAGTAGAAGAACTTCCAAAAGTGAGAGTGGAGTTTTTAGATGCAGGGGGTACCAAGCTAGAGATTGAAAACTCATAATCATCAGCTTGTACCTCCACCCTCTAAGGAACCTCAAACCCTCAAACTTACTCATCGGACAGCTTCTCCCTAGAGGAAAGAACTTCAATTCCCTGTACCTTAGTAAGCTACACCTTAGTATACTGCTCCTAAGCCAACTAGACTAAAGTATCTTTAGTCCTAAGTCTGACTTCCTTTGGGAGAGTCAAAAGATTCTCTACTCTAGCCCTCTTCCTCCCAAATTGTTCATCAGAAGAAGGCTTAGCAACTTTGGCCCTCTTCTTCTCCTTAGCTATTTTGGCAACCTCGGCTTGACTAAACATGGTGTCTTCTGCAAAATAAAAAATGACTCCTAAAAAATCAATAGATAAAAATAAGAAAATGAGAAGAAAAGGAATTTTTTCTTGACTATCACCAATGGAGTCAGGAAGGTGCAAGCTTAGATGGTGGGTCCTCAACAATGACTTATCGGAAAGGTCCTTGACAGTTAGCTTTACCTCAGCTTCAAAGACCTTATCGATTGTCCGTAACTCTTCATCACCAAGAAGGGTTATCTCTAATCAGGGCTTCTACAAGTCATGATTGACACCTAGTAGTATGTCATGATTATCTAAATAATTTAAATTAATGTGAACCTTTCCGTTGTCAATTACCAAACAATTTAATACTTCTATCATGCAATGCCCTTAATTAAACCTAAGGCATGGGTTTACTATCAAGAATTAATTATTTAATCATATGTATCTAGATCATATGTCTATAACTTAAATAGTGAAATTAGAAACTCCTTTCTAATTTTCACTCCAATTTGGCCAAAGAATTTCCAAGATATGACTTAATCAGATCATATAGAACATTCTCTCTTTCACTGAGAGTGAAAAATCCTTTATTGTATAATCACATACGTCCATGCATAAGTGGTCATACCCAATTACTATCCTTTTGTGACTCATTATTAGAATCACATTTAGTTAGCATCAAAGCATGATGACCATACACAAGATACCCATAGTGCCTCAAGTCCAAGGATCACTTATACAACTCTAACATAAGAATTACTATTGACAGCCAGTAGAATATCCATTAGGAATTTCTTAGTCGAGTTAGTTCAATGTACTCATTTTGTAACAAGCACCTACATAACTTGTTTTAGTGTCTCATACACTAGTGATCGTGAGATCAATCACCCCCAACTCCTTGAGGAAACATAATGTTGGTATTTATCTAAGGTCTAAACATGGTCAAGGTTTAAACAAGGTTGGAAAAGGTCAAACATCAAGTCATTGAAGCCTCAGCACACTTGGAGTGTGCCTTAGCATAAAGTAGCCAAATGAGTGAAGGTCCAGCATCAAGTGGCGCCGCACCTCTGCTCACCCCAGGCCGCGATGCTGAGAAGGTTGAGTGCTAGAGGAGGAAGCCAGGCCGCGGTGCCCATAACCTTGAGGAAGTATGATCTGCCTTGGGCCATGGCGCCCTCTGTTCTAGGCCGCGGCGCCAAGCATACTGATGCACACATGTGTAAACCTCTTCCACGGTTCATGAGACATGTCCAAAATGCACAGCTTGACTAAGGAATGATCAAAGGCTATGGTTGATTGGTTATCAAGATCTAAGGGTGGAGAATGACACTCAAGATTGGACAAGAAGTTGGTGAACTATATAAAGGGTCACCTAGCTTCATTCTTAATAACAATATGACATAAATTGTGATCAAAAGTGAGAGAATTGTAAAGAGTGCAAAGATATAAAACAAGAGAGACTCATTTTTAAGGATGGTTGTTTAGAAGAGTGAGTAGAATAGAAAGCGGATTGAAGGGCTTGTAAAGAGAATTTTATTGGGAAAATTCTAGGGTTAGTTCTTATCACTTTCTGTTTCTTCTTCTTCTTTGTTTCTTCAAGAACTTAGGCTTCTTGGAGAGGGGTTGTTGTGATTGTTAAAGAACCATTAATTAGTGCAAAGAGTTCAGAGGAACTCATGGGGACGTAAGCACATTGCTGAACCTTGATAGCAAATTGCTTGTGTTCTTTTCTTTCTTACTTTCATTTGCTATTTCATTTCATTATGATTCATTCTAGACTTGGGTGTTTGGGGATCATCACCTGGGTATTCTTGTGAGGTGATTTTCAAAAATGGTATCAGAGCTTGCACAGCTGGGTATCAGAGCAAGAACAGAAGGTATCGGAGCAAGACTCCAAGAATCAAAGAACAAACTTCTTGGGTGATTCAAGAACGGAGTAAAGATCAAGATCAAATCGTGTTCTTAAGGTTGATTCAAGAACGGTGTTGAGATCAATCTTTGATCATGTTCTTGAGGTTTAGAAGAAGTTGGAAAGCATTTATGGGTGCTGTACAAATCTGGGATCATCTCCGCAAGATGGGTTCAAATTTCATTGTTGAGAAGTTTTATGGAAAGGGAGATTTTTCCCTATGGAAGTGGAAGATCAAGGTTGTTTTTATGCAACAGAAGGTGGACTTGGCTATTAGAGAAGATGATGCTTTTCCAGCAAGTATCACGAAGGACCAGCGGATTGAGATGAAGAAGATGGCATGCAGCACCATATTCCTACACATGTCAGATAGTGTCACAAGGGAGTGCGGAGACTCGGAAGATCCTGCTGTCATATGGAAGAAACTAGATGAGTTGTTTCTTACCAGAACTCTTCCTAACAAGATTTATCTTCTTAGAAGAATCTTTGCTTTTAAAATGCATCCTAATAAAGAGTTGCAAGATAATCTTGATGTCTTTAATAAACTAGTTCAAGATTTGGCTAGTTGTAGTATTAAATTCTCGGATGAACAATTGGCTGTTATGTTATTAAATTCTCTTCCTGATTGTTTTGATAGTTTAATTAATGCAATTAAATATGGAAGAGATACACTAACCAAAGAAATTATGGTCAATGCTATAAAGGCTCATGATTTCAAAGCCAAGAGTAAGGAGGCATCAAGTGGGGAAGGGTTGTTCATAAGAAGAAGGCCAGCAACTCGGAATGGCAATAGCACTCATGGCAACTACCGGGAGAAATCAAGAGGTAGAGGGCAAAGCCATGGGAGATCGCATTCCAAATCAAAGTTTAGAGGAAGTCGATGCTTCTATTGCAACAAGAAGGGTCACTTCAAGAAAGATTGCAAGAAGAGGTTGTGGGATGAGAGAGGGAGAAGCCATACCAACAATGGAGAGGCTTCGGATGCCAGAGGAGAACAGCAAGATGATGTTCTTGTTGTGTGCTCAAATGTGAGCAGGAGGTAAGGCAGCGAGAAATGGATTTTGGATTCCGAGTGCATTTATCACATGTGCCCTCATAAGGAATGGTTTAAGAATTTCAAGGAGATCAATGATGGAAGGGTCTTCTTGGGTAATGACAATTCTTGCCAAGTAAGGGGGATTGGAGACATCCAGTTGAGGATGTTTGATGGAGTCATAAGGCTACTACGGAATGTGACGTATCTCCCGGATTTGAGAAGAAATTTGATCTCATTGGGGCAGCTGGATTCCAAGGGGTATACATATAAAGCAGAGGGAGGAAAGATCAAGGTGACTAAGGGATCTTTGGTGGTGATCAAAGTAGCAATAAAAGATGGACTCTATGAGATGCTCAGAGAGACAGAAATCAAGGATCAAGCAGCAAGCTTGATGGCTAAAATGGATAGGGCAACCCTTTGGCACACTCGCTTAGGATATATGAGCGAAAAAGGCCTATAAGTTCTTAGTAAGGATGATTTACTTGGAGGAGACAAAGTAGAGAAATTGGATTTCTGCGAGTGTTGCATTCTTGGGAAGCAACATCGGGTCAGTTTCAACACCGGAGTGCACAAGTCTAAGGGCATTCTTGACTACATTCATTCGAACCTTTGGGGACCAGCAAGAACACCAACACAGGGAGGTAACTTTTACTTTCTATCTTTAATTGATGATTATTCAAGAAAGGTTTGGGTTTATTTGCTTAAAAATAAATCAGATGCTTTGAATAAATTTCTTGTGTGGAAAAAGTTGCTGGAGACTCAAACGGGTAAGGTAGTTAAGGCTTTACAAACCGATAATCGCTTAGAATTTTGTAATAAGGATTTTGATAAATTTTGTAAATTAAATGGCATTCTAAGGCCTAGAACGATTGTAAAAACATCTCAGCAAAATGGAGTTGCTGAGAGAATGAATAGGACCCTTATGGAAAAAGTTAGGTGCATGTTAATAGGATCCAGTTTACCAAAATATTTTTGGGGGGAAGTTGTGTCCAGTACTGTATACATGGTAAATAGATCACCCTCTAGAGCTTTAGAGCTTAAGACTCCCATGGAGATGTGGAGTGGAAAACCCCATAAGTTGAGCAACCTTAGGACTTTTGGGTGTCCTGCATTTGCACATCAAAAGGATGATAAACTTAACCCAAGGTCTAGAAAATGTGTATTTCTAGGGTATGGTGATGGGGTTAAGGGATATAGGTTGTGGTCCTTAGAACTAAAAGGAATGAAACTCATTATAAGTAGGGATGTTATTTTTAATGAATTGTTATTTCCTTACTTGGAGAAAACTAACCCTGCAGGGGCTAGTGAGCAAACCAGTCTGAAATTTATGGAGCATCGCATCAAGGAGAATTCGGTTCAAGTAGAGCAAGGAAGGCAAGAGGGTTCGGACCAGGTAGAGCCCAATGATGAAGGCCAAGCTTAAGAAATTGAAGAGGAGGCTGAACTGGAAGGGGTTGATGCAGCAAGTCAGCATGACTACCAGCTCACAAAGGACCGGGAAAGGAGGGTGGTTAGACCACCTTTGAGATATGGGTTTACGGATGCTAATGTAGCAGCTCTTTAGACAGAAGGAGGAATGGTTGAACCAAAAACCTACATGGTAGCCATAGGGTGTAAGGATTTGTCAAAGTGGCAGCTAGCTATGGAGGAAGAAATGGATTCTTTGAGGAAGAACAACTCTTGGGAATTGGTGCCCAAACCAGAAAAACAGAGAGTTGTGGATTATAGATGGATCTACAAGATCAAAGAAGGGAACACTCCAGGGGATGAAGTCTGGTATAAAGCTAGGCTGGTGGCGAAAGGGTTCACACAAAAAGAAGGCATAGACTTCACCGAAATATTCTCACCAGTTGTGCAATACAAGACGATCAGGATAGTGTTAGCATTGGTGGTCCAATTCAATTGGAAAATCAAGCAAATGGATGTGAAGACAGTGTTCTTATATGGAGAGCTTGATGAGACCATTTACATGAGGCAACCCAAAGGCTATGAGGAAGAAAGGCAGGGAGATTTGGCGTGCCAACTGAAGAAATCTCTATATGGCCTGAAGCAATCACATCGGTAATGGAATAAGAGGTTCGATTCCTTTGTAACTAGCGTGGGTTTCATGAGGAGCTACTATGATTCGTGCTTGTATTACAAGGAGCACAAGGTGGATCAAGTGGTGATCATCCTGATCTATGTTGATAATATGTTGCTGGTTGGGAGCAGCATGGAGAGGATAGGAAAATTGAAAGCTCAACTCAGTTAGGAGTTTAAGATGAAGGATCTTGGCCATGCACAGAAGATCCTTGGGATGTGTATCATCCGGGAAAGGGAGAGAAATAGATTGAAGATCTCTCAAACTTCCTACATAGAGAAGATGATATCTAAGTTCTTTATAGAAGATAGCAAACCAGTGACGGTTCCTCTTGCTGGTCATTTCAAGTTCTCCAGCGATCAATGTCTGAGATCGGAGGTGGAGAAGAAGGAAATGGAAAAGGACCCCTACTCTAGTGCAGTTGGTTCTGTAATGTTCACCATGGTAAGCACTAGACCTGATATTGCTAATGTAATAAGTGTTCTCAGCAGGTTTATGAGTAATCCTGGAAAAGAGCATTGGCTTGGGATGAAGTGGTTGCGAGGTACTTGAAGGGAAGCCCAGAAGTGGGGCTGATTTATGAGAAGATGGGTAAGTCCATCTGTCTTGAGGGTTATGCGGATTCGGACTATGGAGCAAACCAGGATAAAAGAAGATCGATTACCTCCTACTTCTTTAACTTAAATGGATGTTGTGTAAGTTGGAAGGCTCAGTTGCAGCCAGTGGTAGCACTCTCAACAACTGAGGTTGAGTACATTGCAGCAATGAAAGCCATAAATGAGGCTATGTGATGCAAAGAGTTGTTAGAAGAGTTGAAAGTCCTAGAAGAACAGGTTATGGTGTTTTCGAATAGTCAAAGTGCATTGTACTTGTGTAAAACTCTAGTGTTCCATGAGAGGACAAAGCACATGGATGTTCAGTAACATTTCATTCGAGAAAATGTTACGGAATGATGCATTCATGTGGATAAGGTTGCCACAGAGGAAAATCCTGCAGATTCAGGCACCAAGGTTCTACTTCTATGTAAGTTCAATCATTGCCTTGGACTACTTAGGACTAGAGTCGGTTGATTGATGACTCAAGATGAGTTTGGATCCTGAAGTTCTCTGCACAATGGTTTGGGTTTAAACACTTAGACAAAGGTAGAGATTGTTGGAATTTGTCTAAGGTTTAAACATGGTCAAGGTTTAAACAAGGTTAGAAGAGGGTAAGCATCAAGTCATTAAAGCCTCAGCATGCTTGGAGTGTTCCTCAGCACAAGCAGCCAAATGAGTGAAGTTCCAGCATCAGGTGGCGCCACACCTCTGCTCACCCCAAGTCGCGGTGCCCAGAAGGTGGAGTGCTGGAGGAGGAGGCCAGGCCGAGGCGCCCAGAACCTTAAGGAAGTGTGATCTGCCCTGGGCCGCGGCGCCCCTTGTTCTAGGCCGCGACGCCAGGCACACTGATGCACACATGTGCAAACCTCTTCCATGGTTCGTGAGACATGTCCAAAATGCATAGCTTGACTAAGGAATGATCAAAGGCTATGGTTGATTGGTCATCAAGATTTAAGGGTGGAGAATGACACTCAAGATTGGACAAGAAGTTGGTGCACTATTTAAAGGGTCACCTAGCTTCATTCTCAACAACAATATGACATAACTTGTGATCAAAAGTGAGAGAATTGTAAAGAGTGCAAAGACAAAAAACAAGAGAGACTCATTTGTAAGGCTGGTTGTTTAGAAGAGTGAGTAGAATAGAAAGGGGATTGAAGGGCTTGTAAAAGGAATTTTCTTGGGAAAATTCCAGGGTTAGTTCTTATCACTTTCTGTTTCTTCTTCTTCTTCTTCTTCTTTGTTTCTTCAATAACTTAGGTGTCTTGGAGAGGGTTGCTGTGATTATAAAAGAACCATTGATTAGTGCAAAGAATTCAGAGTAACTCACGGGGACGTAGGCACATTGCCGAACCTCGATAACAAAATGCTTATGTTCTTTTCTTTCTTGCTTTCGTTTGCTGTTTCAGTTCATTACAAGTCATTCTAGACTTGGGTATTTGGGGATCATCACCTGGGCATTCTTGTGAGGTGATTTCCAACACATAATATGTACTAATCTATCCAAAGTCACTAATGCCCTTCTTAGTGATCTTATTATTAAGAACATTTAAGAATAAATCTTAAGGAAATACATCTCACTAGAATGATCTCATCACGGTACTTATTTTCATTACTCTTATTTTATAGGCTTATCATGTAATGAACATACAGTGATTTGTAATGAATATGATAAATAAAATAAATGTAATTTATGATTATTTATTGTCAATAAATGAATAAGATTAATTACAAGTAATGTGTCTATAATATCAAATGTTATTGGCTTGTACAACAAATTACTATCAATCTCTCACTTGCACTAAAACCAATTGCCCATATATCTCGTGCCCATCTTCTCAAAATAGGGATCGAACTGGAATCACCTTTACTTCGCCTATTCCAATGATTTCTCTAATTAAATGGAATCACCACAAATTATGCTTGGACTTTTAATGAGATCTTGGTTCATTTGCATGCGCTATAGCATACTTGTTATCATAGTGCAGAGTTTCAAGATTTACAATGTCTAGAAGCACTCCTAGTTCAATGATGAACCTTCTCATCCAACCAGTCTCCTTTGCAGCAGTGTATTCAACTTCCTTGGTCGAATCTACAGTGGTTTCATTATTAAAACTCTTCAAGCTCACTACTCCACCAATAAGGTGAACACATATCTAGAGACTGATTTACTGTCATCCTTGTAAGATTGAAAACTAAAGTCTGAAAAGCCCTCAAGTTTAAAATCTTCTCCTCTATATATTAAAAACAAATATTTGGTTATTCTCAAGAACTTACTAATGTTTTTCACAGCTATCCAATGACTTTCACCTAGATTTTACTGAAATATACTCATAACATTTAGAGTGTATGCAATATCAGACCTTGTACATGACATAGCATACATGATAGAACCAATTTTCGATGCATATAGTATCCTATTCATGTGTTCCCTCTCATTTGGAGTCTTTAGGGACATATCCTTAGAGAGAGAAATTCCATGACTCACTGGAAATAGTCTCCTTTTAGTATTTTCAATGCTAAACCTCTTTAACAGTTTGTCTATGTACACAGATTGGGATAAGCCTAGCATCCTTCTAGATCTATCTCTATAGATCTTTATCCCTAAAATATAAGTTACTTCTCTCAAATCCTTCATAGGAAAGTTCTTTGACAACCAAACCTTGACTGACTGTAACATACCTACATCATTTCCAATGAGTAACATCATCAATGTATAGCACCAAAAATTTCATAATGCCCCTCACTAACCTTCTTATACACACAATGTTCATCATCATTTTTGATAAAATAAAATGATTTAATTGTCTCATTAAAACGGATGCTCCAACTTCGAGAAGCTTACTTTAATCCATAAATGGATTTTTGAATCTTTCATACCTTGTGGTCACTACTACTAGATGGAAATCCCTCAAGTTATGTCATGTACGCATCCTCCTCAATGTTTCCATTGAGGAATGCACTCTTTACATCCATCTTCTATATCTCATAGTCATGGTATGCAGCTATTTCAAGTAATATACTAATGGATTTAAGCATGGCTACTGGAGAGAAAGTTTCGTCAAAATCAATTCCTTGTGTTTGCTTGACACCCTTCACGACAAGCCTTGTCTTATAGGTCACTACCTTTCCATCTACTCTAATCTTTCTCTTAAAGACCTATTTGCAACCTATAGGTACTATACCTTTAAGAACATCGACTAAAGTTCACACTTTGTTGAAGTACATGGAATCCATTTATGGCTTCTTGCCACTTCTCTGAATCAATGTTTGAAATCGATTCTTCATAGTTAGCAGGTTCCTTATCATCTATAAGGTATACCTCTAGGTTACCATTTATGAGAAATTCATATCTCTTTGGAGCCTTAGGTATTCTGTTAGATCTATGAACTAGTTATGTATTAGGAAGACCTATTGCTTCATGTTTCTCAATTGAATAGTACTAGGTTGTGGTTCTTGTGACACTTCATGAAGATCCATCTCCCTTCTAGCATAAACTCATTTTCTAGAAAGGTAGCATGCTTATAAACAAACACCTTTTGGTCTTGTGGATGATAAAAATAATATCTTGAAGTTTCTTTAGGACATACCATAAACCTACATTTATCAAACCTAGTTCCTAACTTGTGTGTATGTAACTTCCTTACATAAGTAAGACAACCCCAAATCTTAATGTGTTTAAGACTAGCTTTTTCCCCTTTCCATATCTCATATGGTGTTTTAGGTATTGCCTTTAAAGGAACCTTATTCCATAAATATGCAGCAGTTAGGATGGCATATCCCCAAAACGATATAAGAAGATTAGTGAAAATTATAATGGATCGTACCATATCTAATAGAGTATGATTCCTCCTTTTGGGCACACCATTCAACTATAGTGTTCCAAGAGGAGTCCACTGAGAGAGAATCTCATTCTTTTTTAGATAATTGAGAAAGTCACCAGTCAGGTATTCTCCTCATCGATCTAATTGAAGAGATTTAATACCTTTCTCAATTTGCTTTTCAACATTACTTCTGTATTCTTTGAACTTTTCAAAAGACTCAGACTTTACTTCATTAAGTATGCATACCCATACCTTAAATGATCATTGGTAAAGGTAATGAAATAGGAGTAACCTCCTTTAGCATTAACTTTTAGGGGTCCATATGCATCACTATGTATTAACCCTAATACGTCTGCGACTCTTTCTTCATGTCCACTAAATGGAGATCTAGTCATCTTTCCCATGAAAAAAGCTTCACAAGTTGGATATGATTCAAAATTAGAAAGATCTAAATATTCACCTTTTACCAACTTGTTTACCCTATCTTCATTGATATGACCTAGTCTTAAGTGCCATATGTAGGATTGATTCAATTCATTATTTCTTTTCTTCTTATGATGTTCAATATTGAAAACTTTACCATCTACTTCAAGAATATAAAGGTCATTATGTAATGTACCAATACCATAATATTTATTTCCAAAATAAATAGAATAACAATTGTCCTTAAGGGAAAATTCATAACCTTCCTTATCTAACTTAAAAATTAAGACAATGTTTCTAATTAAAACTAATACATAATAAAAATCCTTAAGTTCTAAAATTTCTCTAGATGGAAACTCTAAGCAATATGTCTCCTACGTATAATTCAACAATTTTTACTCCATTTCCAAGGCACAAGACTACCTCACCTTCACTCAGCTTTCTATTTTTTTCTTAGTGCCTGCAAATTATTATAGATATGTGAGCGACAACCGGTTTTTAAAACCCATGAAGAAGTATTGCTAACATTTAAGTAAAAACAATTACAAAAAACTTGGACAAACCATCTAAAGGTTTATCATTTAAGGTTACAAGGTACTCATTGCAATTCCTCTTCCAGTGTCCATCCTTACCATAATGGAAGCACTGCTCGTTATCTTTCTTAATCTTTAAAGAACTAGCCTTCCTAGCATTTCTCTTTGCTTTCAATGGTTTCTTCTTCTTCTTTAAGAATTTTTTACCATTAGGTTTAGAGGAAGAAACTCCATCAACGAGCATAATGGGTGTTTTGCCTTTCTTGATTGTGCTCTCAGCAGTCTTCAACATGTTTAAAAGTTTTGGAAGTGTAGCTTTTATCTTGTTCATGTTGTAGTTCATAATGAACTAAAAAAAAGTGTCTGGAAGGGACCACAAAATAAAGTCGTTACTCAACTCCGCATCCATAGGAAAATTGAGCCTTTCCAACTGCTTAATATAGTTGATCATCTTCAATCCATGCTCATAGACTAATGATCCCTTAGAATTCCTACCCTTAAAGAGGTCTTTGGATATTTGGAACCTTGCATTATGACTATGTTTGTTGTGCGTTTATCTACCTAAATAAATAAGCAAATAAGCGAACTTATTTTACTTTCAAGTGCACAAGGTCTACAGTAGCATAGTGAGCAAGTGCGAGATCATTTCCACAGTGATTGGTGAATTTCGATTTAGAATTAATTTCACAAAGTAAAAACAGATAGAAATAAATATTTGGTTTCGAAAATAATGATAAAGGCGTAGGGACTTGATATCCACCACTAATCATGCTACGCCAACAAAACAATATGCCAATGCTCCACTCATGCTATGAATACCTAATGGTTATCAACCTGAGGGCTTGGTCCACTCCTTCGGCTATTGATTTCCCTAAGCAACAAGTTAGGCATGGTGTATACTCTAACTCTTTTCTCTCTTAAGGGATTCAGTATGGTGTATACTGAGTTGTTCCTTAAGAGAGCATAGGATATGAGGAAATCGACAACCACACGAGACCTAGGGCTTGGTCCACTCTCGGTTTCCCATGCTGATTAACCCAAGAATCCGGTGTGGATGACTTTTGTTACTATTGTTGAACCCATGACTCGGTCATCCAAATTGATTCAACTAACTAATCCATACCAAATGCATACATATATCAGACACACACATATGAGGAATTTAAATACACATAGACATTAATCAAGTTAAGAATCACAACATAAATATTGCAAAGGCACCAATACTGAATTATTGGTTAAACATAATTAGGGCTTCAATCAAGCCCTTACTAGGGTTTAGTTACACATAGTTGTGATGCTAAACAACATATTGAAGCAAAATAACAAAGGAAAGAAGAAACCTGAAAAACACTATAGAGAAGAGTCGTCAATTTGTCTCCACAATCTCTTCTCCAGGCTCGTCTGGTCTCTGGCCTCCCTGAACAAAAACTAAACTAAAAAAGAGATACTGTTTTTGTGTTTTACAAGTCTATTTATAGGGTTCTAAAGACACCTTGAAACCCTAATTTAAAAAATAAGACCCGAACCATTATTTCCAAAACAGATTTTGCCGGTTTGCTGGTTTAGTATACATGTGCGCTCGATTGCACACTATTGCGCTCGAGCGCATCTGTGCTCAAGCATTCTTCTTGCGTGCAAGCGCAGGCTGTGCTCGATTTTGGCGGGGGTGTTGGGTGCTTGTGCGCTTGATCGCACTCTTCTGTGAGCTCGATTGCACTCTTTTGTGCGATCGATCACACCTATCTGGTTTCAGAGCTTCAGTTTTCTTCCTTAGAGCTCCAAAATGCTATCTTTTCTTCGAAACCCAATAAAAAACACATAAAACACAAAAATGAAGTAGAATATACTAAAATACATAAACAAAGAGCCTAACAACTGTAAATTAAGGGGCTTAAATATGAATATTTAAGCACTTATCACACCCCCAAACTTACATATTGCTAGTCTCTTAGCAATACAAAACGAAAAACTAACTGAAAGACAAAATCAAAGATAAATTCATCATTCATGTTATCTAAAATTTGGGTTGCACAAAAAACCATGATATTTGTTCATGAGTAGGCTTAAAATATAAACACATCATCATAATGAATAAGGGTTAACGGCGCCAAAAACCTGTTGTGCCTTTATCTACCTAAATAAATAAGCAAATAAGCGAACTTGTTATACTTGCAAGTGCACAAGGTCTACAGTAGCATAGTGTGCAAGTGCGATATCATTTCCACAGGGATTGATGAATTTCGATTTAGAATTAATTTCACAAAGTAAAAATAGATAGAAATAAATATTGGGTTTAGATAATAATGATAAAGGTGTAAAGACTTAATATCCACCACTAATCACGCTACCCCAACAAAACAATATGCCAATGCTCTACTCATGCTATGAATACCTAATGGTTGTCAACCTAAGGGCTTGGTCCACTCCTTAGGCTATTGATTTCCCTAAGCAACGAGGTAGGCATGGTGTATACTCAAACTCTTTTCTCTCTTAAGAGATTCAGCATGGTATATACTGAGTTGTTCCTTAAGAGAGCATAAGATCTGTGGAAATTTACAACCACAAGGGACCTAGGGCTTGATCCACTCTCGGTTTCCCATGTTGATTAACCCAAGAATCCGGTGTGGATATCTTTTGTTACTATTGTTGAACCCAGGACTCGGTCATCCAAATTGATTCAACTAACTAATCCATACCACATGCATACGTTGATTAGACACACACATATGAGAAATTTAAATAAACACAGGCATTAATCAAGTTAAGAATCACAGCATAAATATTGCAAAGGTGCCAATACTGAATTATTGGCTAATCATAATTAGGGCTTCAATCAAGCCCTTACTAGGGTTTAGTTACACATAGTTCTGATGCTAAACAACATCTCAAAGTAAAATAAGAAAGGAAACACGAAACCCAAAAACACTATGGAGAAGAGTTGTCAATTCGTCTCCAGAATCTCTTCTCCGGGGTCGCCAGCCTCTAGTCGCCCCGAACAAAAACTAAACTAAAAGGGAGATATTGTTTCTGTGTTTTATAAGTCTATTTATAGGGTTCTAATGACACCTCGAAACCCTAATTTCCAAAATAAGACCCGTACCATTATTTCCAAAACAGGTTCTGCTGGTTTATTGTACGTGTGCACTCGAGTCTTCTTCTTGCGTGCGAGCGCATGTTGTGCTCGATTCTGGCATGGGATCTGGGTGCTTGTGCATTCAATCGCACACTTTTGTGTGATCGATCGCACCTGTCTAGTTTCAGATCTTCAGTTTTCTTCCTTTGAGCTCCAAAATGCTATATTTTCTTCGAAAACCTATAAAAAACGCAGAAAACAGAAAAATGAAGTAGACTATACTGAAATACATAAACAAAGAGCCTAACAACTGTAAATTAAGGGGCATAAATATGAATATTTAAGCACTTATCACACCTCCAAACTTACATATTGCTAGTCCCTTAGCAATACAAAACGAAAAACTTACTGAAAAACAAAATCAAAGATAAATTCAACATTTATATTATATAAAATTTGGGTTGCACATAAAACCATGATATTTGTTCATGAGTAGGCTTAAAATATAAACACATCGTCACAATGACTAAGGGTTAATGGTGCCAGAAACTTCTTGTGCATTTATCTACCTAAATAAATAAGCAAATAAGTGAACTTGTTTTACTTACAATTGCACAAGGTCTATAGTAGCATAGTGAGCAAGTGCGAGATCATTTCCACAGTGATTGGTGAATTTCGATTTAGAATTAATTTCACAAAGTAAAAACAGATAGAAATAAATATTTGGTTTCGAAAATAATGATAAAGGCGTAGGGACTTGATATCCACCACTAATCATGCTACGCCAACAAAACAATATGCCAATGCTCTACTCATGCTATGAATACCTAATGGTTGTCAACCTAAGGGCTTGGTCCACTCCTTAGGCTATTGATTTCCCTAAGCAACGAGTTAGGCATAGTGTATACTCTAACTATTTTCTCACTTAAGGGATTCAGCATGGTGTATACTGAGTTGTTCCTTCAGAGAGCATAGGATTTGTGGAAATCGACAACCACACGGGATCTAGGGCTTGGTCCACTCCCGGTTTCCTATGTTGATTAACTCAAGAATCCGGTGTGGATATCTTTGGTACCCAGGACTCAGTCATCTAAATTGATTCAACTAACTAATCCATACCACATGCATACGTTGATTAGACACACACATATGAGGAATTTAAATAAACACAGGCATTAACCAAGTTAAGAATCACAACATAAATATTGCAAAGGCGCTAATACTTAATTCTTGGTTAAACATGATTAGGGCTTTAATCAAGCCCTTACTAGGGTTTAGTTACACACAGTAGTGATGCTAAACAACATCTTAAAGTAAAATAACAAAGAAAAGACGAAACCCATAAACACTATGGTGAAGAGTCGTCAATTCGTCTCCATAATCTCTTCTCCGGGCTCGTCCATCCTCCGGCCTCCCCGAACAAAAACTAAACTAAAAGGGAGATACAGTTTCTGTTGGTTTTTTGTCTAAGGTTTAAACATGGTTCAAACATGGTCAAGGTTTGAACAGGTCCAAACATGGTTCAAGGATGGTTAAAATCCAATCCAAAGGTGGTGTATGAAAGTTCAGCAAGTTAAAAGGTTGCACACAAGTGTGTGTTTAAGTTTTGAGAGTGGGAAGGTCAGGCACACTGCTGTGCAAGTTTTAGCACACAAGCAGGAGGTGTGCGCACAGCATCAGGAGGCTGCAGCATCAGGTCACGCCGCAGCACACAGCACCAGCGCCGCAGCACACAGCATCAGCGCCGCAGCACACAGCACATGGCTGCACACATGATCCAGCATGCATAAGACCTCTCCAATCATGTGTGCACCACACCAAAACACACAACATCACTTGGAGAGTGATGTAGGGCTAAGATTAAAGGAAGAACGTGATCAAAGGGAGGATAATGACTCACAAGAATGTCCAAGAATTAAGAGGCTATAAAAAAGGTTTCCTAGCCTCATTTCAAAGTGAGTAAGGTGTGTGAGAGAACCACACAGGTTGTGACATTGTGAGATCATTGTAAACACAAGAGAGAATTGTGTGAGAGATATAAACACAAGAGGGACTCTTGTAGTGAGACTGGTTGTGATAAGATAGAGAGAATCTAGATTAGATTAGAGAACATTGTTGAGTTCTCATCTTCTTCCTTTTCTTCTTGTTTCTTCAAGAACTTGGATTCTTGAAGGGGATTGATGTAACTTTGTAAGAACCGTTGAGATAGTGTAGAGAGTTCGAAGGAACTCACGGTGACGTAGGCACATTGCCGAACCTCGACAACAAATTACTTGTCTTCTTTCTTTCTTTGATTTTCTGTTCTTGTGTTCGATTTTTGAAATTCTTTCTACAAGTCATTCAAGACTTGGGTGTTTGGAAGATCACCACCTGGGCATCTTGCTAAGGTGATTTCCAGCAGTGGTATCAGAGCTTTGGTCAGTGGTATCAGAGCACAACAGCTGGTTATCGAAACAAGAAGTAGAAGGTACGGAGCCAAGACTCCAAGAATCAAAGATCAACTTCTTGGGTGATTCAAGAACGGAGTTAAGATCTATATCTGATCGTGTTCTTGAAGTAAATCAAGAACGGTGTTAAGATCAATATCTGATCGTGTTCTTGAGGTAAATCAAGAACGGTGTTAAGATCAATATCTGATTGTGTTCTTGAGAGTGATTCAAGAACGGTGAAAAGATCAAGATCTGGTCGTGTTCTTGAGAGTGATTCAAGAACGGTTAAGATCCATCTTCGATCTGTGTTCTTGAGATTGAAGAAAGCAGTTGTGGTTAGTGCACAAATCTGGGATATTGTCCACAAAGATGGCTTCAAATATCTGTGTGGAGAAGTTTGATGGAAAGAGGGACTTTACCCTATGGAAGCGGAAGATCAAGGCGGTTCTCATGCAGCAGAAAGTGGACTTGGCTATTGGAGCTATTGGAGAAGATGATGCTTTTCCAGCTAGTGCCACGGAGGACCAGCGGACCGAGATGAAGAAAATGGCTTACAGCACCATTTTCTTACACATGTTGGATAATGTCACAAGGGAGTGCGGAGACTCGGAGGATCCGGCTGTCATATGGAAGAAACTAGATGAGTTGTTTCTTACCAAGACTCTCCCGGATAACAGGTATCTTTGGAAACGAATCTTTGCTTTTAAATTTGATCCTAAGAAAGAGTTGCAAGATAATCTTGATGCCAAGAAAAGGAGTGCATCAAGTGGTAAAGGGTTGTTCTTTCAAAGAAGACCAGCAACTTGGTATGGCAGCAACCATGGCTACTACCGAGATAGAGGTAGAGGAGAGAGCCATGGGAGAGTGCACAGCAGCATGTATGGCTACTACCAGGACAGAGGTAGAGGAGAGAACCATAGGAGAGTGCAGAACAGCATGCATGGCTACTACCAGGACAGAGGTAGAGGAGAAAGCCATGGGAGAATGCATTCCAAACTGAGATTTGGAGGGAAGTGTTGCTACTACTGCCATAAGGAGGGTCATGTCAAGAAAGATTGCGAGAAGATGACAAGGGATAGAGGAGGAAGCCATACCAAGGATGGAGAGGCTTCGGTTGCCAAAACAGAACAACAAGATGATGATGTTCTTATTGTGTGCTCAAGTGTGAGCAAGGGGCAAGAAGGCAGCGGGAAATGGATCTTGGATACCGGGTGCACTCATCATATAAGCCCTCACAAAGAATGGTTCAAGAATTTTAAGGAGATCAATGAGGGAAGAGTCTTCTTGGGGAATGATAATTCTTGCCAAGTGAGAGGGATTGGAGACATCCAATTGAGGATGTTTGATGGAGTCACAAGGCTGCTGGAAAATGTGAGGTATGTTCCAGATTTGAAGAGGAACATGATCTCACTGGGGCAACTGGATTCCATGGGCTATATATGCAAGATAGAGGGAGGAAAGATCGAGGTGGCCAAGGGATCTTTGGTAGTGATCAAGGCAGCAAGAAACGATGGACTCTATGAGATGATCGGAGAAACAGAAACCAATGATCAAGCAGCAAGCTTGATGGCTGAGCTAGACAAGGCAGCCCTTTGGCACACTCGCTTGGTACACATGAGCGAAAAGGGCCTACAAGTTCTTAGCAAGGAAGGTCTACTTGGTGGTGACAAAGTAGAAAAAATGGATTCCTGTAAGAGCTGTGTTCTTGGGCAGCAACATCGGGTCGGCTTCAACACCGGAGTGCACAAGTCTAAGGGCATTCTTGACTACATTCATGCGGACCTTTGGGGACCAGCAAGGACACCAACACAGGGAGGTAACATTTACTTTCTGTCTTTAATTGATGATTATTCAAGAAAAGTGTGGGTTTATTGGGTGAAAAATAAATTAGATGCCTTGAATAAGTTAGTGGTGTGGAAAGGGCTGGTTGAGACTAAAATGGGTAGAGTAGTTAAGGGGATAAGAACCGATAATGGCTTAGAAATTTTTAACCAAGAACTTGATCAATTCTATAGGTTAAATGGCATTCTAAGACATAGGACAGTTGTGGAAACTCCTCAGCAAAGTGGAGTTGCT
The DNA here is from genome assembly GCA_023935145.1 of Bretschneidera sinensis. Taxonomy (NCBI): domain Eukaryota; kingdom Viridiplantae; phylum Streptophyta; class Magnoliopsida; order Brassicales; family Akaniaceae; genus Bretschneidera; species Bretschneidera sinensis. Next base: position 94,884,974 of record CM043702.1, read on the forward strand.
GAGTTGATGAATAAGACCCTTATGGAAAAGGTTAGGTGCATGTTAAATAAATTCGGATTACCCAAATGTTTTTTTGGGGGAAGTAGTGTCTACAGCTGCATATTTGATTAATAGATCACCCTCTAGGATTTTATACCATAAGACTCCCGAAGAGTTGTGGAGTGGAAAACCCCCTGAGTTGGACAACCTTAGGACTTTTGGGTGTGCTGCGTATGCACTCCAAAAGGAGGACAAGCTTAGCCCAGGATCTAGAAAATATGTGTTTCTAGGATATAGGGAAGGTGCTAAGGGGTACAGGTTGTGGTCCTTAGAAAAAGAAGGATTTAAACTCATAATAAGTAGGGATGTTGTCTTTAATGAATTATTATTTCCCTACTTGGAGAAAACTAACCCTGCAGGGGCTAATGAGCAGACCAATTCAGAAATTGTTGAGCATAGCATCAAGGGAGATTCTGTTCAGGTAGAGAAAATGAGGCAAGAGGGTTCGGACCAGGTAAAGCCCTTGGATGATTGCCAAGCTCAAGAAACTCAAGAAGAGGCTGAATAAGAAGAGGATGCTGCAGCAAGTCAGAAGGACTTTCAGCTCATAAGGGACCAGGAAAGAAGGCTGGTCGGACCACCTTCAAGATGTGGGTTTGCAGATACTGTGGATGCAGCAGCTCCTTAGACAAAAGGAGAGATGAGTGAACAAGAAAATTACATGGTGGCCATGGAGTGTAAGGATTCGTCAAAGTGGCAGCTAGCTATGGAGGAAGAAATGGATTCTTTGAGGAAGAACAACTTCTGGGAATTGGTGAAAATTCCAGGAAATCAGAAAGTTGTGGAATGTAAGTGCACTTACAAGATCAAAGAAGGGTGCTCTCCAAGAGATGAAGTCCGGAACAAGGCTAGGCTGGTGGCGAATGGGTTCACAAGAAGAGGAGACATAGGTTTCACAGAAACTTTCACACCTAGACACAAGGTGGAGAAGATGATGAGTATCCTCACCTATGTCATTGATGGGCTGTTAGTTTGGAACAGCAGGAAGAGGATGGAAAGGTTTACATCTCAATTCAGTGAGGAGTTTGAGAGGAAGGATCTCAGCCTTGCACAAAAGATCCTTGGGATGAGGAGAATCATCCGAGAAAGGAAGAGAAATAGGTCGAGTATTTCTTGGGCAATGGATGTTTTCAGCAAATGTGTGAGTAATCCCGGAAAAGAGCGTTGTCTTGGGATGAAGTTGTTGCTGAGGTACATGGAGGCTCAGTGGCAGCCAGTGGTAGCACTCATAACAACCAGGGCAGAATGCATAGCGGCTACGGAAGCCATAAAGGAGGCTATGGGGTGCAAAGGGTTGTTGGACGAGTGGGAGGTCCTAAAAAGCAGGTGGTGGTATCTTTGGATAGCCAAAGTGCGGGGCACTTGTGGAGGTATCCGGTGTTCCATGAGGGGACGGAGCATATGGATGTTCAATATCATTACATTCTGGAAAATGGTACAGAAGGAAGTATTCATGTTGATAAGAAGACCACGGAGAAAAGTCCTGCAGATTTAGGCACCAAGTTTCTACCTCTAAGTAAGTTCAATCATTGCCTTGAATTACTTAGGATTGGAGTCGGTTGATTGATGACTCAAGATGAGTTTGGATCCCAAAGGTCTCTGTACAAATGGTTCGGGTTTAAACGCTTAGACAAAGGTAGAGATTGTTGGCTTTTTGTCTAAGGTTTAAATATGGTTCAAACATGGTCAAGGTTTGAACAGGTCCAAACATGGTTCAAGGATGGTTAAAATCCAAACCAAAGGTGGAGTATGAAAGTTCAGCAAGTTAAAAGGTTGCACACAAGTGTGTGCTTAAGTTTTGAAAGTGGGAAAGTCAGACACACTGCTGTGCAAGTTTCAGCACACAAGCAGGAGGTGTGCGCACAGCATCAGGAGGCTGCAGCATCAGGTCACGCCGCAGCACATAGCACCAGCGCCGCAGCACACAGTATCAGTGCCGTAGCACACAAAACATGGCTGCACACATGATCCAGCATGCATAAGACCTCTCCAATCATGTGTGCACCACACCAAAACGCACAGCATCACTTGGAGAGTGATGTAGGGTTGAGATTAAAGGAAGAACATGATTAAAGGGAGGATAATGACTCACAAGAATGTCCAAGAATTAAGAGGCTATAAAAAGGGTTTCCTAGCCTCATTTCAAAGTTAGTAAGGTGTGTGAGAGAACTACATAGGTTGTGACATTGTGAGATCATTGTAAACACAAGAGAGAATTGTTTGAGAGATATAAACACAAGAGGGACTCCTGTAGTGAGGCTAGTTGTAATAAGATAGAGAGAGTCTAGATTAGATTAGAGAACATTGTTGAGTTCTCATCTTCTTCCTTCTCTTCTTGTTTCTTCAAGAACTTGGATTCTTGAAGGGGATTGATGTAACTTTGTAAGAACTATTGAGATAGTGTAGAGAGTTCAGAGGAACTCACGGGGACGTAGGCACATTGTCGAACCTCGACAACAAATTACTTGTCTTCTTTATTTCTTTGATTTTCTGTTCTTGTGTTCGATTTCTGAAATTCTTTCTACAAGTCATTCAAGACTTGGGTGTTTGGAAGATCACCACCTGGGCATCTTGCTAAGGTGATTTCCAACAGTTTCTATGCTTTACAAGTCTATTTATATGGTTCTAAGGACACCTCGAAACCCTAATTTCATAATTAAGACCCGAACCAATATTTCCAAAACAGGTTCTGCTGGTTTACTGTACGGGTGCGCTCGAGCCTTCTTCTTGCGTGCGAGCGCATGCTGTGCTCGATACTGGCGTGGGTGCTGGGTGCTTGTGCGCTCAATCACACTCTTCTGTGTGATCGATCACGCCTATCTAGTTCCAGATCTTCAATTTTCTTCCTTAGAGCTCCAAAATGCTATCTTTTCTTCAAAAACATATAAAAAACATAGAATACACCAAAATGAAGTAGAATATACTCAAATACATAAACAAAGAGCCTAACAACTGTAAATTTAGGGGCTTCAATATGAATATTTAAGCACTTATCACACCGCCAAACTTACATATTGCTAGTCCCTTAGCAATACAAAACGAAAAACTAACTGAAAAATAAAATCAAAGATAAATTCGTCTTTCATGTTATCTAAAATTTGGGTTGCAGATAAAACCATGATATTTGTTCAGGAGTAGGCTTAAAATATAAACACATCGTCACAATGAATAAGGGTTAACGACGCCAAAAACTTGTTGTGCGTTTATCCACCTAAATAAATAAGCAAATAAGCGAACTTGTTTTACTTGCAAGTGCACAAGGTCTATAGTAGCATAGTGTGCAAGTGCGAGATCATTTCCACAGAGATTGGTGAATTTTGATTTAGAATTAATTTCACAAAGTAAAAATAGATAGAAATAAATATTGGGTTTATATAATAATGAGAAAGGCGAAGGGACTTGATATCCAACACTTATCATGCTACGCCAACAAACCAATATGCCAATGCTCTACTCATGCTATGAATACCTAATGGTTGTCAACCTAAGGGCTTGGTCCTTTCTTTAGGCTATTGATTTCCCTAAGCAACGAGTTAGGCATAGTGTATACTCTAACTATTTTCTCTCTTAAGGAACTCAGCATGGTGTATACTGAGTTGTTCCTTAAAAGAGTATAGGATCTGTGGAAATCGATAACCACACGGGACCTAGGGCTTCGTCCACTCCCGGTTTCCCATTTTGATTAACCCAAGAATCCAGTGTGGATATCTTTTGTTATTATTGTTGAACCCAGGACTTGATCATCTAAATTGATTCAACTAACTAATCCATACCACATGCATACGTTGATTAGAGACACAAATATGAGGAATTTAAATAAACACATGCATTAATCAAGTTAAGAATCACAACATAAATATTGCAAAGGCGCCAATACTGAATTTTTGGTTAAACATAATTTTGGCTTCAATCAAGCCCTTACTAGGGTTTAGTTACACATAGTTGTGATGCTAAACAACATCTTAAAGTTAAATAACAAAGGAAATAAGAAAACCAAAAACAATATGGTGAAGAGTCGTCAATTCGTCTCCACAATCTCTTCTCCGGGCTCGTCCGGCCTCCAGCTTCCCCGAACAAAAACTAAACTAAAAGGGAGATACTGTTTCTGTATTTTACAAGTCTATTTATAGGGTTCTAAGGACACCTCGAAACCCTAATTTCTAAAATAAGACCAGAACCATTATTTCCAAAACAGGTTCTGCCGGTTTACTGTACGTGTGCGCTCGATCGCACACTATTGCACTCGAGCGAATCTGGGCTCGTGCCTTCTTCTTGCGCATGAGCACAGGCTGTGCTCGATTCTGACATGGGCACTGAGTGCTTTGCACTTGATCATACTCTTCTGTGCACACGATCGTACCTATCTAGTTCCAGATCTTCAGTTTTCTTCCTTAGAGCTCCAAAATGCTATCTTTTCTTCAAAAACCTATAAAAAAACGTAAAAAACACAAAAAAATGAAGTAGAATATACTAAAATACATAAACAAAGAGCCTAATCACTGTAAATTAAGGGGCTTAAATATGATTATTTAAGCACTTATCAATGTTCACCATACAACTCTCTCGGACGAAGCAAAACTGAGAATGCACTTACCATTTTATCATGTTGCTTCTGAAGCTCAATAGACATTAATGCTAGCATGTAGCACCTTTCCATCATGTCATCCTATTGCCACTTCTTATAAGTAGCGGATTCTTTTAGAACATTCTCAGTAAGCCTAACTGGGAGTGATTAATCAAGAAGAAAGGTTATCATTCAAGAATTAAGAATAATTTTTAAGTTCCTTATCAAATAAAAAAAAATTAGGTCTAGTCAACCTGTTTGTATCAAGGATTCTAGATAATGGGTTGAGATTTGCCATTGCGATCTACAATATAACAACAAAAATATTAGTTTCTATTCATTTTATTATCTACCATATAAATTTGGTCTTTAATCTAAATTGTACCTCCCACTAATCTTTTTTATTCGCACAACCCTCAATATGGAAAGCGGAAAACCCCTTTAGAAGGTTTCCTAGTGGGGATCATGTCCTTGGACAGAAGGAGAGGTGAGTGAACAAGAAACTTACACGGTGGCCATGGAGTGTAAGGATTCGTCAAAGTGGCAGCTAGCTATGGAGGAAGAAATGGATTCTTTGAGGAAGAACAACTTCTGGGAAGTGGTGAAAATTCTAGGAAATCAGAAAGTTGTGGAATGTAAGTGCACTTACAAGATCAAAGAAGGGTGCTCTCCAAGAGATGAAGTCCAGAACAAGGCTACGCTGGTGGTGAATGGGTTCACAAGAAGAGGAGACATAGGTTTCACAGAAACTTTCACACCTGGACACAAGGTGGAGAAGATGATGAGTATCCTCACCTATGTCATTGATGGGCTGTTAGTTTGGAACAGCAGGAAGAGTATGGAAAGGTTTACATCTCAACTCAGTGAGGAGTTTGAGAGGAAGGATCTCAGCCTTGCACAAAAGATCCTTGGGATGAGGAGAATCATCCGGGAAAGGAAGAGAAACAGGTCAAGTGTTTCTTGGCCAATAGATGTTTTCAGCAAATGTGTGAGTAATCCCGGAAAAGAGCGTTGTCTTGGGATGAAGTGGTTGCTGAGGTACATGGAGGCTCAGTGGCAGCCAGTGGTAGCACTCATAACAACCAGGGCAGAATGCATATCGGCTATGGAAGCCATAAAGGAGGCTATGGGGTGCAAAGGGTTGTTGGACGAGTGGGAGGCCCTAAAAGAGCAGGTGGTGGTATCTTTGGATAGCCAAAGTGCGGGGCACTTGTGGAGGTATCCAGTGTTCCATGAGGGGACGGAGCATATGGATGTTCGATATCAGTACATTCTGGAAAATGGTACAGAAGGAAGCATTCATGTTGACAAGAAGACCACGGAGAAAAGTCCTGCAGATTTAGGCACCAAGTTTCTACCTCTAAGTAAGTTCAATCATTGCCTTGAATTACTTAGGATTGGAGTCTGTTGATTGATGACTCAAGATGATTTTGGATCCTGAAGGTCTCTGCATAAATGGTTCGGGTTTAAACGCTTAGACAAAGGTAGAGATTGTTGGTTTTTTGTCTAAGGTTTAAACATGGTTCAAACATGGTCAAGGTTTGAACAGGTCCAAACATGGTTCAAGGATGGTTAAAATCCAAACCAAAGGTGGAGTATGAAAGTTCAGCAAGTTAAAAGGTTGCACACAAGTGTGTGTTTAAGTTTTGAGCATGGGAAGGTTAGTCACACTGCTGTGCAAGTTTCAGCACACAAGCAGGAGGTGTGCGCACAGCATCAGGAGGCTGCAGCATCAGGTCACGCCGCAGCACACAGCACCAGCGCCGCAGCACACAGCATCAGCGCCGCAGCACACAGAACATGGCTGCACACATGATCCAGCATGCATAAGACCTCTCCAATCATGTGTGCACCACACCAAAACGCACAGCATCACTTGGAGAGTGATGTAGGGTTGAGATTAAAGGAAGAACATGATCAAAGGGAGGATAATGACTAACAAGAATGTCCGAGAATTAAGAGGCTATAAAAAGGGTTTCCTAGCCTCATTTCAAAGTGAGTAAGGTGTGTGAGAGAACCATATAGGTTGTGAAATTGTGAGATCATTGTAAACACAAAAGAGAATCGTTTGAGAGATATAAACACAAGAGGGACTCTTGTAGTGAGGCTGGTTGTAATAAGATAGAGAGAGTCTAGATTAGATTAGAGAACATTGTTGAGTTCTCATCTTCTTCCTTCTCTTCTTGTTTCTTCAAGAACTTTGATTCTTGAAGGGGATTGATGTAACTTTGTAAGAACCATTGAGATAGTGTAGAGAGTTCGGAGGAACTCATGGGGACGTAGGCACATTGCCGAACCTCGACAACAAATTACTTGTCTTCTTTCTTTCTTTGATTTTCTGTTCTTGTGTTCGATTTCTGAAATTCTTTCTACAAGTCATTCAAGACTTGGGTGTTTGGAAGATCACCACCTGGGCATCTTGCTAAGGTGATTTCCAACAGTTTCTATGCTTTACAAGTCTATTTATATGGTTTTAAGGACACCTCGAAACCCTAATTTCATAATTAAGACCCGAACCAATATTTCCAAAACAGGTTCTGCCGGTTTACTGTAGGGGTACGTTCGAGCCTTCTTCTTGCGTGCGAGCGCATGCTGTGCTCGACACTGGCGTGGGCGCTGGGTGCTTGTGCGCTCAATCACACTCTTCTGTGCGATCGATCACGCCTATCTAGTTCCAGATCTTCAATTTTCTTCCTTAGAGCTCCAAAATGCTATCTTTTCTTCAAAAACATATAAAAAACATAGAATACACCAAAATGAAGTAGAATATACTCAAATACATAAACAAAGAGCCTAACAACTGTAAATTTAGGGGCTTTAATATGAATATTTAAGCACTTATCATACCGCCAAACTTACATATTGCTAGTCCCTTAGCAATACAAAACGAAAAACTAACTGAAAAATAAAATCAAAGGTAAATTCGTCATTCATGTTATCTAAAATTTGGGTTGCACATAAAACCATGATATTTGTTTAGGAGTAGGCTTAAAATATAAACACATCGTCACAATGAATAAGGGTTAACGACGCCAAAAACTTGTTGTGCGTTTATCCACCTAAATAAATAAGCAAATAAGCGAACTTGTTTTACTTGCAAGTGCACAAGGTCTATAGTAGCATAGTGTGCAAGTGCGAGATCATTTCCACAGAGATTGGTGAATTTTGATTTAGAATTAATTTCACAAAGTAAAAATAGATAGAAATAAATATTGGGTTTATATAATAATGAGAAAGGCGAAGGGACTTGATATCCAACACTTATCATGCTACGCCAACAAACCAATATGCCAATGCTCTACTCATGCTATGAATACCTAATGGTTGTCAACCTAAGGGCTTGGTCCTTTCTTTAGGCTATTGATTTCCCTAAGCAACGAGTTAGGCATAGTGTATACTCTAACTATTTTCTCTCTTAAGGAACTTAGCATGGTGTATACTGAGTTGTTCCTTAAAAGAGTATAGGATCTGTGGAAATCGATAACCACACGGGACCTAGGGCTTGGTCCACTCCCGGTTTCCCATTTTGATTAACCCAAGAATCCAGTGTGGATATCTTTTGTTATTATTGTTGAACCCAGGACTCGATCATCTAAATTGATTCAACTAACTAATCCATACCACATGCATACGTTGATTAGAGACACAAATATGAGGAATTTAAATAAACACATGCATTAATCAAGTTAAGAATCACAACATAAATATTGCAAAGGCGCCAATACTGAATTTTTGGTTAAACATAATTTTGGCTTCAATCAAGCCCTTACTAGGGTTTAGTTACACATAGTTGTGATGCTAAACAACATCTTAAATTTAAATAACAAAGGAAATAAGAAAACCAAAAACAATATGGTGAAGAGTCGTCAATTCGTCTCCACAATCTCTTCTCCGGGCTCGTCCGGCCTCCAGCTTCCCCGAACAAAAACTAAACTAAAAGGGAGATAATATTTCTGTATTTTACAAGTCTATTTATAGGGTTCTAAGGACACCTCGAAACCCTAATTTCTAAAATAAGACCAGAACCATTATTTCCAAAACAGGTTCTGCCGGTTTACTGTACGTGTGCGCTCGATCGCACACTATTGCACTCGAGCGAATCTGGGCTCGTGCCTTCTTCTTGCGCATGAGCGCAGGCTGTGCTCGATTCTGACATGGGCACTGAGTGCTTTGCGCTTGATCATACTCTTCTGTGCACACGATCGTACCTATCTAGTTCCAGATCTTCAGTTTTCTTCCTTAGAGCTCCAAAATGCTATCTTTTCTTCAAAAACCTATAAAAAAACGTAAAAAACACAAAAATGAAGTAGAATATACTAAAATACATAAACAAAGAGCCTAATCACTGTAAATTAAGGGGCTTAAATATGATTATTTAAGCACTTATCAATGTTCACCATACAACTCTCTCGGACGAAGCAAAATTGAGAATGCACTTACCATTTTATCATGTTGCTTCTGAAGCTCAATAGACATTAATGCTAGCATGTAGCACCTTTCCATCATGTCATCCTATTGCCACTTCTTATAAGTAGCGGATTCTTTTAGAACATTCTCAGTAAGCCTAACTGGGAGTGATTAATCAAGAAGAAAGGTTATCATTCAAGAATTAAGAATAATTTTTAAGTTTCTTATCAAATAAAAAAAAATTAGGTCTAGTCAACCTGTTTGTATCAAGGATTCTAGATAATGGGTTGAGATTTGCCATTGCGATCTACAATATAACAACAAAAATATTAGTTTCTATTCATTTTATTATCTACCATATAAATTTGGTCTTTAATCTAAATTGTACCTCCCACTAATCTTTTTTATTCGCACAACCCTCAATATGGAAAGCGGAAAACCCCTTTAGAAGGTTTCCTAGTGGGGATCATGTCCTTGGACAGAAGGAGAGGTGAGTGAACAAGAAACTTACATGGTGGCCATGGAGTGTAAGGATTCATCAAAGTGGCAGCTAGCTATGGAGGAAGAAATGGATTCTTTGAGGAAGAACAACTTCTGGGAAGTGGTGAAAATTCTAGGAAATCAGAAAGTTGTGGAATGTAAGTGCACTTACAAGATCAAAGAAGGGTGCTCTCCAAGAGATGAAGTCCAGAACAAGGCTACGCTGGTGGCGAATGGGTTCACAAGAAGAGGAGACATAGGTTTCACAGAAACTTTCACACCTGGACACAAGGTGGAGAAGATGATGAGTATCCTCACCTATGTCATTGATGGGCTGTTAGTTTGGAACAGCAGGAAGAGTATGGAAAGGTTTACATCTCAACTCAGTGAGGAGTTTGAGAGGAAGGATCTCATCCTTGCACAAAAGATCCTTGGGATGAGGAGAATCATCCGGGAAAGGAAGAGAAACAGGTCAAGTGTTTCTTGGGCAATGGATGTTTTCAGCAAATGTGTGAGTAATCCCGGAAAAGAGCGTTGTCTTGGGATGAAGTGGTTGCTGAGGTACATGGAGGCTCAGTGGCAACCAGTGGTAGCACTCATAACAACCAGGGCAGAATGCATAGCGGCTATGGAAGCCATAAAGGAGGCTATGGGGTGCAAAGGGTTGTTGGACGAGTGGGAGGCCCTAAAAGAGCAGGTGGTGGTATCTTTGGATAGCCAAAGTGCGGGGCACTTGTGGAGGTATCCAGTGTTCCATGAGGGGACGGAGCATATGGATGTTCGATATCAGTACATTCTGGAAAATGGTACAGAAGGAAGCATTCATGTTGACAAGAAGACCACGGAGAAAAGTCCTGCAGATTTAGGCACCAAGTTTCTACCTCTAAGTAAGTTCAATCATTGCCTTGAATTACTTAGGATTGGAGTCTGTTGATTGATGACTCAAGATGATTTTGGATCCTGAAGGTCTCTGCATAAATGGTTCGGGTTTAAACGCTTAGACAAAGGTAGAGATTGTTGGTTTTTTGTCTAAGGTTTAAACATGGTTCAAACATGGTCAAGGTTTGAACAGGTCCAAACATGGTTCAAGGATGGTTAAAATCCAAACCAAAGGTGGAGTATGAAAGTTCAGCAAGTTAAAAGGTTGCACACAAGTGTGTGTTTAAGTTTTGAGCATGGGAAGGTTAGGCACACTGCTGTGCAAGTTTCAGCACACAAGCAGGAGGTGTGCGCACAGCATCAGGAGGCTGCAGCATCAGGTCACGCCGCAGCACACAGCACCAGCGCCGCAGCACACAGCATCAGCGCCGCAGCACACAGAACATGGCTGCACACATGATCCAGCATGCATAAGACCTCTCCAATCATGTGTGCACCACACCAAAACGCACAACATCACTTGGAAAGTGATGTAGGGTTGAGATTAAAGGAAGAACATGATCAAAGGGAGGATAATGACTAACAAGAATGTCCAAGAATTAAGAGGCTATAAAAAGGGTTTCCTAGCCTCATTTCAAAGTGAGTAAGGTGTGTGAGAGAACCATATAGGTTGTGAAATTGTGAGATCATTGTAAACACAAAGGAGAATCGTTTGAGAGATATAAACACAAGAGGGACTCTTGTAGTGAGGCTGGTTGTAATAAGATAGAGAGAGTCTAGATTAGATTAGAGAACATTGTTGAGTTCTCATCTTCTTCCTTCTCTTCTTGTTTCTTCAAGAACTTGGATTCTTGAAGGGGATTGATGTAACTTTGTAAGAACCATTGAGATAGTGTAGAGAGTTCGGAGGAACTCATGGGGACGTAGGCACATTGCCGAACCTCGACAACAAATTACTTGTCTTCTTTCTTTCTTTGATTTTCTGTTCTTGTGTTCGATTTCTGAAATTCTTTCTACAAGTCATTCAAGACTTGGGTGTTTGGAAGATCACCACCTGGGCATCTTGCTAAGGTGATTTCCAACAGTTTCTATGCTTTACAAGTCTATTTATATGGTTCTAAGGACACCTCGAAACCCTAATTTCATAATTAAGACCCGAACCAATATTTCCAAAACAGGTTCTGCCGGTTTACTGTAGGGGTACGTTCGAGCCTTCTTCTTGCGTGCGAGCGCATGCTGTGCTCGATACTGGCGTGGGCGCTGGGTGCTTGTGCGCTCAATCACACTCTTCTGTGCGATCGATCGCGCCTATCTAGTTCCAGATCTTCAATTTTCTTCCTTAGAGCTCCAAAATGCTATCTTTTCTTCAAAAACATATAAAAAACATAGAATACACCAAAATGAAGTAGAATATACTCAAATACATAAACAAAGAGCCTAACAACTGTAAATTAAGGGGCATAAATATGAATATTTAAGCACTTATCACACCGCCAAACTTACATATTGCTAGTCCCTTAGCAATACAAAACGAAAAACTAACTGAAAAATAAAATCAAAGGTAAATTCGTCATTCATGTTATCTAAAATTTGGGTTGCACATAAAACCATGATATTTGTTTAGGAGTAGGCTTAAAATATAAACACATCGTCACAATGAATAAGGGTTAACGACGCCAAAAACTTGTTGTGCGTTTATCCACCTAAATAAATAAGCAAATAAGCGAACTTGTTTTACTTGCAAGTGCACAAGGTCTATAGTAGCATAGTGTGCAAGTGCGAGATCATTTCCACAGAGATTGGTGAATTTTGATTTAGAATTAATTTCACAAAGTAAAAATAGATAGAAATAAATATTGGGTTTATATAATAATGAGAAAGGCGAAGGGACTTGATATCCAACACTTATCATGCTACGCCAACAAACCAATATGCCAATGCTCTACTCATGCTATGAATACCTAATGGTTGTCAACCTAGGGGCTTGGTCCTTTCTTTAGGCTATTGATTTCCCTAAGCAACGAGTTAGGCATAGTGTATACTCTAACTATTTTCTCTCTTAAGGAACTCAGCATGGTGTATACTGAGTTGTTCCTTAAAAGAGTATAGGATCTGTGGAAATCGATAACCACACGGGACCTAGGGCTTGGTCCACTCCCGGTTTCCCATTTTGATTAACCCAAGAATCCAGTGTGGATATCTTTTGTTATTATTGTTGAACCCAGGACTCGATCATCTAAATTGATTCAACTAACTAATCCATACCACATGCATACGTTGATTAGAGACACAAATATGAGGAATTTAAATAAACACATGCATTAATCAAGTTAAGAATCACAACATAAATATTGCAAAGGCGCCAATACTGAATTTTTGGTTAAACATAATTATGGCTTCAATCAAGCCCATACTAGGGTTTAGTTACACATAGTTGTGATGCTAAACAGCATCTTAAAGTAAAATAACAAAGGAAATAAGAAAACCAAAAACAATATGGTGAAGAGTCGTCAATTCGTCTCCACAATCTCTTCTACGGGCTCGTCCGGCCTCCAGCTTCCCCGAACAAAAACTAAACTAAAAGGGAGATACTGTTTCTATGCTTTACAAGTCTATTTATATGGTTTTAAGGACACCTCGAAACCCTAATTTCATAATTAAGACCAGAACCATTATTTCCAAAACAGTTTCAGTTGGTTTACCGTACAGGTGCGCTCAAGCCTCCTTCTTGCGTGCGAGCGCATGCTGTGCTCGATTCTGGTGTGGGCGCTGGGTGCTTGTGCGCTCAATCACACTCTTCTGTGCAATCGATTGCGCCTATCTAGTTCTAGATCTTCAATTTTCTTCCTTAGAGCTCCAAAATGCTATATTTTCTTCAAAAACATATAAAAAACACAGAAAACACCAAAATGAAGTAGAATATACTCAAATACATAAACAAAGAGCCTAACAACTATAAATTTAGGGGCTTCAATATGAATATTTAAGCACTTATCACACCGCCAAACTTATATATTGCTAGTCCCTTAGCAATACAAAACGAAAAACTAACTGAATAATAAAATCAAAGATAAATTCGTCATTCATGCTATCTAAAATTTGGGTTGCACATAAAACCATGATATTTGTTCAGGAGTAGGCTTAAAATATAAACACATCGTTACAATGAATAAGGGTTAACGATGCCAAAAACTTGTTGTGCGTTTATCCACCCAAATAAATAAGCAAATAAGCGAACTTGTTTTACTTGCAAGTGCACAAGGTCTATAGTAGCATAGTGTGCAAGTGCGAGATCATTTCCACAGGGATTGGTGAATTTTGATTTAGAATTAATTTCACAAAGTAAAAATAGATAGAAATAAATATTGGGTTTATATAATAATTAGAAAGGTGAAGGGACTTGATATCCACCAGTTATCATGCTACGCCAACAAAACAATATGCCAATGCTCTACTCATGCTATGAATACCTAATGGTTGTCAACCTAAGGGCTTGGTCCACTCTTTAGGCTCTTGATTTCCCTAAGCAACGAGTTAGGCATAGTGTATACTCTAACTCTTTTCTCTCTTAAGGAATTCAGCATGGTGTATACTGAGTTGTTCCTTAACAGAGTATAGGATCTGTGGAAATCGATAACCACACGGGACCTAAGGCTTGGTCCACTCCCGGTTTTCCATTTTGATTAACCTAAGAATCCGGTGTGGATATCTTTTGTTATTATTGTTGAACCCAGGACTCGATCATCTAAATTGATTCAACTAACTAATCCATACCACATGCATACGTTGATTAGAGACACACATACGGGGAATTTAAATAAACACATGCATTAATCAAGTTAAGAATCACAGCATAAATATTACAATGGCGCAAATACTGAATTTTTGGTTAAACATAATTAGAGCTTCAATCAAGCCCTTACTAGGGTTTAGTTACACATAGTTGTGATGCTAAACAACATCTTAATGTAAAATAACAAAGGAAATAAGAAACCCGAAAACAATATGGAGAAGAGTCATCAATTCGTCTCCACAATCTTTTCTCCGGGCACATCCGGCCTTCGGCTTCCCTGAACAAAAACTAAACTAAAAGGGAGATATTGTTTCTATGTTTTACAAGTCTATTTATAGGGTTCTAAGGACACCTCGAAACCCTAATTTCTAAAATAAGACCAGAACCATTATTTCCAAAACAGGTTCTGCCGGTTTACTGTACGTGTGCACTCGATCGCACACTATTGCACTCGAGCGAATCTGGGCTTGTGCCTTCTTCTTGCGCATGAGCGCAGGCTGTGCTCGATTCTGACATGGGCACTGAGTGCTTTGCACTTGATCATACTCTTCTGTGCACACGATCGTACCTATCTAGTTCCAGATCTTCAGTTTTCTTCCTTAGAGCTCCAAAATGCTATATTTTCTTCAAAAACCTATAAAAAACGTAAAAAACACAAAAATGAAGTAGAATATACTAAAATACATAAACAAAGAGCCTAATAACTGTAAATTAAGGGTCTTAAATATGATTATTTAAGCACTTATCAATGTTCACCATACAACTCTCTCAGACGAAGCAAAACCGAGAATGCACTTACCATTTTATCATGTTGCTTCTGAAGCTCAATAGACATTAATGCTAGCATGTAGCACCTTTCCCTCATGTCATCCTGTTGCCACTTCTTATAAGTAGCGGATTCTTTTAGAACATTCTCAGTAAGCCTAACTGGGAGTGATTAATCAAGAAGAAAGGTTATCATTCAAGAATTAAGAATAATTCTTAAGTTCCTTATCTAATAAAAAAAAATTAGGTCTAGTCAACCTGTTTGTATCAAGGATTCTAGATAATGGGTTGAGATTTGCCATTGCGATCTACAATATAACAATAAATAAATTAGTTTATATTCATTTATTATCTACCATATAAATTTGGTCTTTAATCTAAATTGTACCTCCCACTAATCTTTTTTATTCGCACAACCCTCAATATAGAAAGCGGAAAACCCCTTTAGAAGGTTTCCTAGTGGGGATCATGATCCTATCACTTATACATTAAGCCTTGTGGTGACACAACAAACCAATAATGTACTTGATAGATAGATAGATAGATATATAGATAGATAGCTTTTATCCTTTGCATCTCATATAATTTCCAATTATAATTTAGCCTTATAAATGTATATGGTCTTGTGGTAACACAAAAATCATATCCACTTTAGTTAAGTTAAACCCACTATTCCTTACAAGTGTAAATTAGTGATATAACCCTTGTGGTGACACAAAAAAGCTATATCATTTGTTTACCTCAGGTACATCACATGTTTTAACAAACAATATAATTTTTCTATAGGTGTAAATCTTGTGGTGACACAACAAATTTACACGAATAAGGAACTGTTGGGAAATCACCTTGGAGATGCCCAAGTGGTGATCTTCCAAACACCCAAGTCTAGAATGACTTGTAATGATAAGAAACAGAAATAGAAATCAAAGAAAAGAAAGAACACATCAATTGTTATCGAGGTTCGGCAATAGCCTACGTCCCCGTGAGTTCCTCTGAACTCTCTGCACTAAATCAATGAGTTTTTACAGAATACAGCAACACCCCTTTAAGAATCTTAAGTTCTTGAAGAACCAAAGAAGAGAAGAAAGAAAGTGAGAAGAACTATTACAAATCCCTCTACACAATCTATGCTACTCTCTCTTTACAACCAACCTCTCGTTTGAGATCTATTCAGTACCTCTCCTGTGTTTTGTGTGTTTGCACTCTCACACTTGCACTTGAATTCTCTTGTATGATGATCACTTGTATGTCACAATTAATTGTTGAGAATGAAGCTAGGTGACCCTTTATATAGTGCACCAACTTGACCAATCTTGAAGGTCAATATCCACCCTTAGATCTTGAGGACCAATCAACCATAGCCCTTCATCAATCCTTAGTGATCCTATGCATTTTGAACATGCCTCACGCACCATTCAAGAAGGCTTAAAAATGATGAACAAGTGTGCCTGGCGCTGTGGCCCAGAACAAGGCCAGGCGCGGCCCAGGGTAGGGCACACATTCTTCATCTTCTGGGTGCCACGGCCTGGGGGAGGCTGAGCAGCGGCACACACCTCCTCCAGGTCTCCTTCTCATTGGGTGCCGCGGCCTAGGAAGGTTGTGCCACAGCGCGACCTGATGCTGAACCCTTTGTACATGTTGTGCGCTGAGGCGCACACTTAGTGTGCTAAGGTGCCAAGGCCTGATGCTGAACCTCTTCAAACCTTGTTTAAACCTTAGACAAACACCAACAATCTCTACCTTTGTCTAAGCAACTAAACCTAAACCCATTGTGCAGAGAACTCAAGATCCAAACTTATCATGAGTCATCATTCAACCGACTCCAATACTAAGAAGTCCAAGGCAATGATTGAACTTACTTAGAGGTAGAATCTTGGTGCCTAAATCTGCAAGATTTTCTTTCGTGGCTACCTTATCCACATGAATGCATCCTTCCGTAACATTTTCCCGAATGAAATGGTACCGAACATCCATTTGCTTTGTCCTCTCATGGAACACCAGATTCTTGCACAAATGCAACACACTTTGGCTATCTGAATACACCACCGCCTGCTCTTTCAGGACCTTCAATTCTTCCAACAACCCTTTGCACCACATAGCCTCCTTAATGGCTTCCGTTGTCGCTATGTACTCAGCCTCGGTTGTTGAGAGTGCTACCACTGGCTGCAACTGAGCCTTCCAACTTATACAACATCCGTTTAAGTTGAAGAAGTAGGAGGTAATCGATCTTCTTTTATCCTGGTCTGCTCCATAGTCCGAATCTGTATAACCCTCAAGATAGATGGACTTAGCCCTCTTCTAATAAACTATCCCTACTTCTGGGCTTCCCTTCAAGTACATCAGCAACCACTTCATCCCAAGTCAATGCTCATTTCTGGAATTACTCATAAACCTGCTGAGAACACTTATTGCATGAGCAATGCTTGGTCTAGTGCTTACCATGGTGAACATAACTGAACCAACCGCACTAGAGTAAGGGACCTTTTCCATTTCCTTTTTCTCCGCCTCTGATCTTGGACATTGATCGCTAGAGAAATTGAAATGACCAGCAAGGGGAACCTTCACTGGTTTACTATCTTCCATAGAGAACTTAGATATCATCTTCTCTATGTAAGAAGTCTGAGAAATATTTAATTTGTTTCTCTCCTTTTCCTGGATTATACACATCACAAGGATCTTCTATACATGGCCAAGATCCTTCATCTCAAACTCCTCACTGAGTTGTGACATCAATTTTCCTATCCTCTCCATGCTGCTCCCAACCAGTAATATATCATTAACATAGATGAGGATGATCACCACTTCCTCCATCTTGTGCCCCTTGTAGTATAAGCACGAATCATAATAGCTCCTCATGAAACCTAAGCTACTTACAAAAGCATCGAACCTCTTATTCCATTGCCGAGGTGATTGCTTCAGGCCATAGAGAGATTTCTTTAGTTGGCACACCAACTCTCCCTGCCTTTCTTCGTCATAACCTTCAGGTTACCTCATGTAGATGGTCTCATCAAGCTCTCCATGTAAAAACGCGATCTTCACATCCATTTTCTCAATCTCCCAATTGAATTGGACCACCATAGCCAATACTATCCGTATCGTCTTGTATTTCACTACCGGTGAGAATATTTCGGTGAAATCTATGCCTTCTCTTTGTGTGAACCCCTTCGCCACCAGCCTAGCTTTATACTAGACTTCATCCCCTGGAGTGTTTCCTTCTTTGATCTTGTAGATCCACCTACAATCCACAACTCTCTGTTTTTCTGGTTTGGGCACTAATTCCCAAGAGTTATTCTTCCCCAAAGAATCCATTTCTTCCTCCTTAGCTAGCTGCCACTTTGACAAATCCTTACATTCCATGGCATCCATGTAAGTTTCTGGTTCAACCATCCCTCCTTCTGAACAAGGAGTTGCTATATTAGCATCCGTAAACCCATATCTCAAAGGTGGTCTAACAACCCTCATTTCCCAGTCCCTTGTGAGCTGATAGTCATTCTGACTTGCTGCATCCTTCCAGTTCAGCCTCGTCTCGAGTGTCCTGAGCTTGGCCTTCATCAATGGGCTCTACCTGGTCCAAACCCTCTTGCCATCCTTGCTCTACCTGAATTGAGTTTTCATTGATGCAATGCTCCACAAATTCCAGATTAGTTTGCTCACTAGCCCCTGCAGGGTTAGTTTTCTCCAAATAGGGAAATAACAATTCATTAAAAATAACATCCCTACTTATTATAAGTTTAGTCCCTTTTGGCTCTAAGGACCACAACTTATACCCCTTAACCCCATCACCATACCCTAGAAACACACATTTTTTAGACTTTGGGCTAAGTTTATCATCCTTTTGATTGCAAATGCAGCACATCCACAAGTCCTAAGGTTGCTCAACTCAGGGGGTTTTCCACTCCACATCTCCATGGGAGTCTTAAGGTCTAAAGCCCTAGAGGGTGATCTATTAACCAAATATGGAGCTGTAGACACAGCTTCCCCCAAAAATTATTTTGGTAAACCGAACCCAATTAACATGCACCTAACCTTTTCCATAAGGGTTCTATTCATCCTCTTAGCAACTCCATTTTGCTGAGGGGTTTTCACAACCGTTCTATGTCTTAAAATGCCATTTAACTCATAGAATTTATCAAAATCCTTATTGCAAAATTCTAAGCCATTATCGGTTCGTAAAGCCTTAACTACCCTACATGTTTGAGTCTCCAACAACTTTTTCCACACTACAAATTTATTCAAAGCACCTGATTTATTTTTAAGCAAATAAACCCAAACCTTTCTTGAATAATCATCAATTAAAGGCAAAAAGTAAAACTTACTTCCCTGTGTTGGTGTTCTTGTTGGTCCCCAAAGGTCTGAATGAATGTAGTCAAGAATGCCCTTAGACTTGTGCACTCCGATGTTGAAACTGACCCAGTGTTGCTTACCAAGAATGCAACACTAGTAGAAATCAAGTTTCTCTACTTTGTCACCACCAAGTAGACCATCCTTGTTGAGAACTTGCAAGCCTTTTTCGCTCATATGTCCCAAGCGAGTGTGCCAAAGGGCTGCTCTGTCCATCTTAGCCATCAAGCTTGCTGCTTGATCCTTGATTTCTGTCTCTCTGATCATCTCATAGAGTCCATCCTTTATTGCTACTTTGATCACTATCAAAGATCCCTTGGTCACCTTGATCTTTCCTCCCTCTAGCTTGTATGTATACCTCATGGAATCTAGCTACCCTAATGAGATCAAATTCCATTTGAAATTCGAAAGATACCTCACATTCCATAGCAGCCTTGTGACTCCATCAAACATCCTCAATTGGATGTCTCCTATCCCCCTCACTTGGCAAGAAGTGTCATTCCCCAAGAAAACCTTTCCATCATTAGTTTTTTGGAAATTCTTGAACCAATTTCGGTGAGGGCACATGTGGTAAGTGCACCCGGAATCTAGAATCCATTTCTCGCTACCTTGCCTCCTGCTCAATTGGATGTCTCACATGCCCCTCACTTGGCATAAAGTATTATTCCCTAAAAAAATCATTCCCCCGTCGGTTTCCTTGAAATTCTTGAACCAATCCCGATGAGGACACATATGATAAATGAATCCGAAATCCAAGATCCATCTTTCGCTGCCCTGCCTTTCGCTCACATTTGAGCACACAACAAGAATGTCATCTTGCTGTTCTCCTTTGGCAACCGAAGCCTCTCCATTATTAGTATGGCTTCTTCCTCTCTCATCCCACATCTTCTTCTTGCAATCTTTCTTGAAATGACCCTTCTTGTTGTAGTATAAGCATCACCTTCCTCCAAACTTCGGTTTGGAATGCAATCTCCCATGGCTCTGCCCTCTAACCTTTGATCTCTCCCTGTAGTTTCCATTGATACTACTGTTATTCTGAGTTGCTGGCCTTACTCTAACGAACAGCCCTTCTCCACTTGATGCTTCCCTCATCTTGGCTTTGAAATCATGAGCCCTTATAGCATTGATCACAATTTCCTTGGTTAGTGTATCTCTTCCATATTAAATTGCGTTAATCAAATTATCAAAGAAATCAGGAAAAGAATTCGACAAAATAACAGCCAATTGTTAATCTGGGAATGTTATGCTACAGCTATTCAAATCTTGAACTAGCTTATTAAACACATCAAAATTATCTTGCAACTCTTTATTAGGATCTATTTTAAAAGAAAAAATTCTTTTAAGAAGATAAATCTTATTAGGGAGAGTTTTGGTAAGAAACAACTCATCTAGTTTCTTCCATATTTCGAGTCTCCGCACTCCCTTGTCATGCTATCTGACATGTGCAAGAAAATGGTGTTGTATGCCATCTTCTTCATCTCAATCCACTGGTCCTCCGTGATACTTGCTGGAAAAGCATCATCTTCTCCAATAGTTAAGTCCACCTTCTGTTGCATAAGAACAGCCTTGATCTTCCGCTTCCAAAAGGCAAAGTCTCCCATTCCATCAAACTTTTCAACAATAAAATTTGAAGCCATCTTGCGGAGAAAATCCTAGATTTATGCAGCATCCATTATTGCTTTCCCAAACTTCTTCTAAACCTCAAGAACATGATCGAAGATTGATCTCAATACCATTCTTAAATCACCCTCAAGAACATGATCAGATCTTGATCTTTACTCCGTTCTTGAATCACCCAAGAAGTTGATCTTTGATTCTTGGAGTCTTGCTCCGATACCTTATGTTCCAGCTCGATACCCAGCTATTCATGAACCAAAGCTCTGATACCCTTGTTGGGAAATCACCTTGGAGATGCCCAAGTGGTGATCTTCCAAGCACCTAAGTCTAGAATGACTTGTAATGATCAGAAACAGAAACAGAAATCAAACAAAATAAAGAACACAACAATTGTTATCGAGGTTCGACCATAGCCTACTTCCCCGTGAGTTCCTCTTAACTCTCTGCACTAAATCAATGAGTTCTTACAGAATACAGTAACACCCCTTCAAGAATCTCAAGTTCTTGGAGAACCAAAGAAGAGAAGAAAGAAACTGAGAAGAACTATTGCAAAGCCCTCTACCCAATCTATGCTACTCTCTCTTTACAACCAGCCTCTCTTTTGAGATCTATTCTAGTGCCTCTCCTGTGTTTTGTGTCTTCGCACTCTCACACTTGCACTTGAATTCTCTTGTATGATGATCATTTGTATGTCCCAATTAATTATTGAGATTGAAGCTAGGTGACCCTTTATATAGTACACCAACTTCTTGACCAATCTTGAAGGTCAATATCTACCCTTAGATCTTGAGGAGCGATCAACAATAGCCCTTCATCAATCCTTAGTGATCCTGTGCATTTTGAACATGCCTCACGCATCATTCAAGAAGGCTTAAAAACCATGTACAAGTGTTCCTGGCGTCGTGGCCCATAACAGGGCAGGCCGCGGCCCAAGGCAGGGCACACACTCTTCATCTTCTGGGCACCGCGGCCTGGGGGAGGTTTAGCTGCGGCACACACCTCCTCCAGGTCTCCTCATTACTAGGCACTGCGGCACGTTTTGATGCTGAACCCTTTGTACATGCTGTGCGCTGAGGCTTACGCTTAGTGTGCTGAGGCTCCAAGGCCTGATGCTGAACCTCTTCAAACCTTGTTTAAACCTTAGACAAACACCAACAGGAACTTCGTATATTGTCTATAATGGTGGAAGGCTACAAAAAATCATTCATAATGATTTTAGTTTACGACTTAATATTAAAATATTTGCACTTAAGGGATTTAGGTCATTGCATTTAGATCTCATTATTTGACATGCATCAAATACATTTAATAAGCATATAATTTAATTGCATGCATAACATAGATGCATCACATGGATGTATTTTAACCTAAGTGGATCTCTATGGACTTTCTAAGAGTGATTCACTTGAACTAATAAAGTAAATCATGTGGTCAAACCCTAGGTAATTATTATACGAATATATTTCACACATTCATAGGTCTTCAATCTTCAAACAGGCCACCTTGCTTCCTTGCAAACTCCTTGATTCTCCTCAATAAAATCTTACTTAACTCTAAGTAACTTTACATACATCAAATATATATAAGAAAACTTGATCAGAAGTGAAGGAAAATTACATTGGAGGGAGATAGAAATTTACATTGAGAGAAATAAGAGAATGTGAGGTATGCAAACCCTATTTAAAATTGAATAACCAAAATAATTGCATGACTTTAACAAATTACTAAGTTCTAAGTCCAATAGTCATTCACTCATACAATCAATTTGCGTAAATAAATAATAACAATTTTATTCTAGTTATGGCTATTATTTCATAGATTGCATTTCTAATCTCATTAGGTTTTAGAAACTTTTCTTAATCCTATTCCAAACAGGATTAAGATTTCTTGATCATTAGATTGCATTCCTAATCCCATAAGGTTTTAAAAACATTTTTTCATCCTATTCCAAACAGGATTAAAAGTCCTTGCTCATTAGATTGCATTCTTAATCTCATTAGGTTTAAAAAAAAAATTCATCCTATTCCAAATAGGATTAAGATTCTGTGTTCATTAGAATTCATAATTCCAATGTGATATGGATTTTGGAGTTTCAATTCCTAATCAAACTCTAATTTCTTTAAACTTTAATACAATAATTAAGAAATATTCTTAATTAACCAAAATATAATTTTTTTTAAAATAAAAAATCATAAATTTAGTTGAATTAAAACCAATATTTTGAATTTCAATCCAAAACAAATTCTAAATCTCAAGAACAAACAAAAACTTGAAATTCTGGAAAAAAAACTGTTTTTTTTTATTTAAACGCTATTCATTTTTGATTCGTAGATTAAAAAATACTTTACATTTTAAAGAAAAATTAGTGGCATATGAAACAAGATTTTTGTATCTTTCCAATTCCTTTGAACTCGCTGTAATCCATTTTAAAATGGGTAAATTACACTAGTTTGAAGTTAGAGAGGAAAATTTATTTTACTACAGGTCTTTTTACACAATTTTCATCCCAAAATAAATTTTCTTTGACGTAAAATCATATTTTCATCATCAATTTTTTTTTTTTATCAATCTCTATTGATTTAATATGTTAAAAAAATAACTCATAACAAATTTATTATCATCATATAGCTATAATCAATTCAAGAACACATCCTTGAATTTTCTTGATAAACCTTAATCTAACTTTTAGATTATCAATTTGCAATCTAATAAATTTTAATGTCATATATTTAAAGCCATAACAACATAACTAAATTAATTCTAATAATCCGTAGAGTTAGCTCTGATACCATTGTAAGACTACAGACATAGAGTAGGTAGCATAAAATTAAAAATTTATACCCAAAAAGTTAAATCCTATTCCAAACAGGATTAAGATTCTTGATCAGTAGATTGTATTCCTAATCTCATTAGGTTTTAAAAACCTTTTTTTTTTAATCCTATTCCAAATAGGATTAAGATTCATTGTTCAGTAGAATTCATAATTCTAATTTGATAAAGATTTTTTAGTTTTAATTCCTAATCAAAGTCCAATTTCTTTAAACTTTAATGCAATAATTAAGAAAACAATTTAATTGGCCAAAATATAAGTTTTTTGCCAATAAAAAAAAATCATATATTTAGTTTAATTAAAACTAATATTTCTAATTTAAATCCAAAATGAAATCTAAATCTCAGGAACAAACAAAAACTTGCAATTTTGGAAATTTTGATTTTTTACTTGAACATTATTTGGTTTTTTATTCATAAATTAAAAATTAATTTTCATTTTAAAATAAAATTAGTGGCATATGAAACTATATTTTTGTATCTTTCCAATGCCTTTGAAATCGCCGCAATCCGATTTAAAATGAGTATTTTACACCAGTTTGAAGTTGGATCGAAAAATTTATTTTACTGCTGGTTTTTTCACGCGATTTTCATTTGAAAATAATTTTTATTTGATATAAAATCATATTTTCATCATAATTTTTTTTGTCAATCTCTATTGATTTAATACGTTCAAAAATAATTCATAACAATTTTATCAACATCATATGGTGATAATCAATTTAAGAACACATTTTTGAATTTTCTTGATAACCCCTAATCTAAAATTTTTGATTATCGATTTGAAATCTAATGAATTTTAACATCATATATTTAAATCTATAACAACATAACTAAATTCATTCTAATAATCCATAAAGTTCCCTATGATACCATTATAAGTCTACAAGCATAGAATAGGCAAAAGAAAATTAAAAATTTATGCCGATAGACTTAAATCCCAAGATAAATTTCTATGAATCTATTAGAATAATGATCCAAATAATATTTATCTTGGGATTTAAGTCCACGGGCATACATTTTTAATTTTTTATACCTTCTTTTCTTGTAGACTTACAATACATTGATGACATTACTCATTGAGAATGATGTAGGTATGTTACAGTCAGTCAAAGTTTGATTGTCAAAGAACTTCTCTATGAAGGATTTGGGAGAAACATCCTATATTTTGGGATGAAGATCTATAGAGATATATTTAGAAGGATGCTAGGCTTCTCCCAATCTGTGTACATAGATAAAGTGTTGAAGAGATTTAACTTAAAAAATTCCAAAATGGGACTCTTGCCAATAAGTCAAGGAATTTTTCTCTCTAAGGAGATGTCCCTAAAAACTTCAAAGGATATGGAAGGCATGAATAGGATACCATATGCATCGACAATTGGTTCCATCATATATGTCATACTATGTACGAGGTTTCATGTCATATAAACTCTAAGTATTATGAGCAGATTTCAGTCCAATCCAAGTGGGAGTCACTGTAGACTTGTGAAAAATATTCTTAAGTTCTTAATGAGAACCAAAGATTTGTTTCTCATATATAGAAGAGTGGATTTGAAACTTGAGGGCTTAATAGACTCTAGTTTTTAGTATGACAAAGATGATAGTAGATTAGTCTCTAGATATATGTTCACCTTAAATGGTGGAGCAATGAGCTGGAAGAGTTCCAAGCAAGAATTCATTATAGATTTGACTACGAAGGCTGAATACATTGTTGCATCAGAAGTTACAAATGAGGTTGTTTGGCCACTAAACTAGGAATGGTTCCAAACATTGTCAATCTAGTAACTTTGTATTGTGATAACAATGGTTCTATTATGTAAGCAAAAGAACAAAGGTCTCATCAGAAGTCTAAGCACATTTTGCAATGGTTCCATTTAATTAGAGAGATCATTGGAAGAGGCAACGTAAAGGTGGATACCGTAGCGGATCCATTAACATAGTGGAATATTGATAATAATATGCCCTACAAGTGAATAGCATTTGATGTTATGTGCATATTACTTGTAATTAATCTCATTTATTTATTGAAAATAAAATATTAATAATGTTAATTATCTTATTTATCATATTCATTACAAATCGTAGCATGTGCATTACATGATAAAGCCCATAGAATAAGTGCAGTAAAGATAAGCACCATGATGAGATCCTACTAGTGAGATGTACTTCCTTAAGCTTTATTCTTACATGTTCCGAATCATAGGATCACTAAGAAAGGCATTAGTAAATCTGAAATGATTAGTAAATGCTAGTTTCCTCAAGGAGCTGAGGATGATTGATCTCACGGCAACTAGTGTATGAGACACTAAAACAAGTTATGTAGGTTCTTATTAGAGAATAGGTACACCAACTGACTCAAGTAAGAAATTCCTAACTAACATTTTATTGGCTATCAATAGAAGTTCTTATGTTGGAGTTACACAAATGATCCTTGAACTTGAGGCATCATGGACATCTTGTGTATGGGTTATTGTGCTCTGACACTACCTAAATTTGATTCCAATAAAGGGTCACAAGAGGATAGTAATTTGGTATGACCACTTATGCATGGAGGTATGTGATTGCACAATAAAGGATCCATCAGTCTCAGCAAAAGAGAGAGAATGTCCTATGTGATCTAATTAAGTCATAGCTTGGAAATTCTTTGGCCAAGGTGAGGTGGAAATTAGAAGAGTTTCTAATTCCACTATTTAAGTTATATATTGATATCGAGATACATAAGATTAAATAATTAGAGCTTGGCAGTAAACCTATGCCTTAGGTTTAATCAGGGACATTGTATGATGGAATGATAGAATTGTACAATAATTGTCAAATGAAAAAGTTCACATTAATTCATGTTGTATGGGTAGCCATGAGATATTGCTAGATATCAATCTTTACTTGTAGAAACCCTTAAAAATTAATTTTAGTTTTTTCTTAACTAAAGAGAGAATTCAAAGAAGTTTTAATTTGAATTAAAATTAAATTGTTTTAATTAATTGGATGGGATCCAATTGTTACGTGAAAGTTTCAACCTACTGCTAATGCAATATTGTACCTAAGTGGTCGCACAAAATTGGGAAATTGCAAGAATAAGAAGCATTAATGGGCTAAAAGAGAGAATTCTATGAATTAATTAAACTAGGGGTTTAATTAGAATTCTAAATATCCTAGAGCTTTAGGAGTAAAGGCTTTATATAAAGGTTTTGTTTGATAGAGACCCTAAGAGAACACATTTGTTGTAAGACCAAAAATCAGATTTTTGTCTCTCTCCCAAAAAGCTCAAAACCTAGAGTTAGTATTGACATAAGGAATTTGACCAGCTCTGTGTTCTTTCTCGGGTGGTGTTCAACCTACTTGAGAAGAAGATCCTTGTTCTGGATTGCTCATGTGGTGCAGTTAAAGTTTGGACTCTTTAATGGCTCGTGAATCTGCTCTATAGGAACAATAAGAGTCTCTATCAAAGTTATAAATCTCTATCTTTTTATGGAGAGATGGATTATCATTCTAATATATTCATAAAGATTTCTTAGGATAAATTTTTTGGGATAGTTATGTCGATAGATCTAATATGTATTAGGGTTAATACACATTGACGTGTGTAACCTCTTAACAGTCAATTCTAGAGGAGGCAACTCCTACGTCATTACCTTTAAAATGATCCCTCTAGGTATGGTTATGTGTACTTAGGGAAGTACAAACCTGAATCATTTGAAAAATTCAAAGAATTCAAAAGTGAAGTTAAAAAACAAACTAGGAAGGGTATTGAAGTTTTTCAATCTAATTGAGGAGGCTAATACACGTTTAATTATTTTCTCTATTACCTTAAAGATAATGGAATTCTCTCTCAGTGGACTCCTCTTACATTCATTCCCTATTGGATATAGTACAATCCATGATGAGTTACCATTACATACTTATTTAATAAAGTTCTCTCGAAGGAAAGTACCTAAGACACTATATAAGATATGGAAAAGGAAGAAACCTAGTCTTAAACACATTAAGATTTGGGGTTGTCCTACCTATGTAAAGAAGTTACATACTGACAATTGTAGGGTTGTGGAAAATCCTAAGGAAAGTTTAGGGTATTATTTTTATCATCCTTAGGAATAAAAGTTGTTTGTTTCTAATTATGTTTCTTTTATAGAAAAAGAGTTTATGCATGAAGAGAGTAGTGAAAGTAAGATAAAACTTTATGAAGGGTCACAAGAACTATAACCTAGTACTGTTCAAAATAAAGATCCTACATCAATAGATCCTCCTAATATATAAACTATTCATAGACCTAGTAGAAAACCCAAGGCTCCAGAGGGATATAGATAGTAACCTAGAGGTATACCTTATAGATGATAAGGAACATTAAAACTATGAAAAAGTGATGGCTAACATCGACTCAGAGAAATGGCTAGAAGTCATAAAATCTGAAATAGATTCCATATACTCCAACAAAGTGTGGACATTGGTCGATGCACCTGAATGGATAGTACTTATAGGTTACAAATAGATCTTTAAGAGAAAGATTGGAGTGGATGGAAAGGTAGAGACCTATAAAGCAAGGCTAGTAGTCAAGAGTTTCAAGCAAAGACAAGGAATTTACTTTAATGAAACCTTCTCTCTAGTGACTATGCTTAAATCATTTAGGATATTACTCGCAATAGCTACATACCATGACTATGAGATATGGTAGATGGATGTAAAGACTGCATTTCTCAATATAAATATAGAGGAAGATGTGTACATGATATAACCTAAGGGTTTTACATATAGTGGTAGTGTCCACAAGGTATGCAAGCTTCAAAAATATATTTATGAATTAAAGCAAGCTTCTAGAAATTGGAACATTAGTTTTGATGAGATAATTAAATTGTTTGATTTGTTTAAAAACATATATGAACCATGTGTGTATAGAAGGTTAGTGGGAGCATTGTGACATATTGGTGTTGCACGTTGATGACGTACTACTAATTGGGAATGATGTAGGTATGTTACAGTTAGTCAAGGTCTGCCTATGAAGAACTTTTCCATGAAGAATTCAGGATAAGTATCCTAAATTTTGGGGATAAAAATCTATTGAGATAGATCTCGAAATGATATGCTTGTCCAATCTACGTATATTGACAAGTTTCTAAAGAGGTTTAGCATGGAAAATTCCTAAAGGGTACTCCTACCAATGAGTTACGAAATTTTTCTCTTTAAGGGTATGTCCCCAAATACTCCAAAGGAGAGAACGCAAGAGTAGGATACCATATGTGTTGACAATTGGTTCCATCATGTATGCAATGTTATGTAAAAAGTTTGATGTCGCATACGCTCTAAATGTTACGAGAAAATTTCAATCCAATCAAGGTGAGGGTCACTAGATAGTTGTGAAAAATATTCTTCAGTTCTTAAGAAAAACAAAAATATTTGTTTCTCTTATATGGAGGAGCAGATTTGAAATTTAATGGCTTCACAAACTCTAGTTTTCAATCTAAAAAGATGATTTCCAATCAGTTTCTAGATACATATTCACCTGAAATGATGGAGCAATGAGCTGAAAAAGTTCTAAGTAAAAAACCTATACGGATTTAACAACAAAGTCGAATACATTACTGCATCAGAAGATGCAAAGGAGGTTGTTTACGTGAAGAAGTTCATCATTGAACTTGGTGTAGTTCTAGATATTCTCAATCTAATAACTCTATACTGTCAACAATCAATTTCCATGCTAATCTAGTAATAACACAAACGGAGGATCTTTTTTGTTAGCATTCTTCCATTCATGTGAGGACCTCTGGTATCTTCATGTACTTCCATCTTGATTTTCTTAGAATTTTCTTCACCCACACAAAGCAGTTGGATCCCACCAAATGATCTCCAATATAGTCTCTCGTCAGAAATGACAAACTAGAGGCCAGTGACCATATCACCTGTTTGTTCCTTTTTTCACTATTGGATGTGAATTCCCTCTTTTATAGTAAATTCTTGATGTCAATATACTTGGGTAAACTGTCAGATGACCAAGTTTGGATCTGATGGTTGAGCAATAGGTCGGTTCATCATTTTGCTCAACCACTAATGAAATTTTCTCATACCTTTCAAGCATCTCCAATATTGAAGCTAAAATGGCTAGTCATCGGCGAATTGATTCTGGGTCTGAGGTAGATAAGTGAAGGATACCGTGTTAAAGCACTAAACCAAATTCTTGAAATGACTCTAATAATGCTTTATCCTCTCGTCTTTGGTCTTCTATTCTTCGTGAGACTAAAAAATGACTAGGAAAGAATCTTAATACAATGTGACTTCTCTTTCCCTAACTTAACAAAAGCTTCTAGACCAACCGATGGAGGTGATGAGTAGATAGTGAGTATATTGATGATAATGTGAGGGTTTAGGATAGAAAGTAAAAAATATGATGATCTTGTTTTGAGCACAAGATAAGCTCCTAACGTGTTTACTGAATTTTTGCCTTCAATCCTACAATCCAGAGCTATATAAAGCTCTTTATAAGTGTGTGCACAACAATGCAAGTAAGGTTCATTACACCAAATCAAGAAGCTAACTAAGTAACTTCTTTAACTAACTTCCAGTTAAGCTTCTAGCAACTTCCTTTACTACTTCTCTTGTTTTAGCCATCATCTTTGATTCTTTTAGTTACTACTTTAGCTTGCTCCTTTATTGCGCCAAGCTTCACTGGTCACTCCCTTAGCCTCATTAGTAAGCTAAATTGTCTCTGACCTTACTAGTTCTATCTTGCTACCCCATACCTCTCTGGTTTCTTCAAGTGAGCTTTATCCCTTAGCTTCCATCTTATATCAATAGTGTCCCCATGGAGACAGCTTGTCCTCGAGGTGAAGATGAGCTGGGGAGTGTTGTATTGGGTTGGCATCTTCCCAAGAAGCTTCTTCTAATGGAAGGTGATTCTATTGCACCCATTTACCTTATTGTAATACTTCTCTCTCACCTAGTATTGCTATTGGATAGTAAATGGGATAAGAGCTGTTGCAATCTTTAAGGATAGGGGTTGGGGTAATGGATGACCTTTTAAAAGTCTTAAGAAGTGAAAGATGGAAGACAAGGTGGAGCTTGCGCCCTTCTAGAAGCTTTAAACTCTAAGAAACTTGTCCTATTCTTTCCAAAATGATAAAGAGGCTAAAATATCTTTTTCTTAGTTTCTAGGAAACTATTATTGTTGCTGACGGTGGTCTATATGGTTATGATTTGAGGAGGACCAAGTCATTAACTTAAAACTACATATCAGTTCTTTATTGGTCAGCTTGTTACTTCATGCTTTGCTAAGCTTTGAGCAAATGAGCCTTGGCTTGTTCTAGAATATCATCTCTAGAACTTAAAGTATGATAAATAACTTCAATGGAAGAAGTACCTCTGCTATAAGTAGGTATAGTTGGTGGGATTCTTCAATAAATAATCTAAAATGGAGCCATTCTCACGGAGGAATGAAAGCTAGTGTTGTAAGGAAATTTAGCATAGGTTAAGTAAGTAGAATATAGGTTTGGTTGATATGTAACAAAGGATCTCAAAAAGAGTTCCAAGTATCTATTGAAAACTTCTGTTTGTCCATCATTTTGAGGGTGATATGAAGTACTAATCCTCAATTGAGTACTTGTAGCCTAAAGAGTTCTCTCTAGAATCGATTGGTGAATAAAGGATCTATATCACTAACTATAGATTTTGGGATGCCATGGAGTTTATATACAATGTTCATTAAGATTGTGACAATTTTACTTGCTGTAACGTTAGGACTGAGAGGAGCAAAGTGTGCAAATTACTGAGCTTATCTACTACCATATATATAGCTTTGAAGCCATAGGAGGGTGATAGATGTGTGATGAAGTCCATTGAGATATCCTCCAAAATCTACTCTTAAACTGGTAGGGGTTATAGCTAGAAATTAAGTTTGATACTGAGTGTTTTCACTTGTTGACATATGGTGTACTTAGAGACAAACTAAGTAACATCCTTTTTCTTACCCTTCCAATGGATGCTAGCAAATAATCTAACTTAAGTCCTCAAAATTCCAGCATGACTACTTGTTGGAGTGGCTTAGCATTCAGTAATGAAGAGGTTCTTCAAGTTAGAATTTCTTCCCATATAGAATCTCCCTTGGTAGTAGAGTATGCCATCTCTCACAGTCAAGTTTTTATGTTGTTAAGGTTCCTTGGTGCAGGCTTGTTGTAATGCAAGTATGTTAGTGTCTTTTTGGTGCTCTTTCCTGAGATCATCTAGTAATTTAAAAATAGGCATTGAGAATGCTAAACATGTTGTCATCTCCTTGTTACTTGGCAGCCTTGATAGAACATATGTTACTATGTTGTTTCTTATTGGATTGTATAGGATTTTATGGGAGAATCCTATTAACTTAGTGAGGTAATGCTATGTCTTAGGAGTTTGAATGGTCTGGTCCATCAACTTAAGCTTTTGTGGTCAGCTTTGATGAAAAATTTGGCACCCAGGAGATATTGTCTCCATTTCTTAACAGTTGTGGTAATGGCATACAATTATTTGATGTAGGCAGACTGTGATCGCATTCCCTACATCTGTGATCACATTCTTGGACCCATCTTCTTGCTGAAAAAAGCAATAGGATGAGGGGTTGTAGGAGAACTACTCTTATTCAAAGACACTAACATTTGTGTCCAAGGTGATTGGCTTAGAGAAGTAAGGTAGACTGAGAACAAGAGTAGAAGTCATGGCTTATTTCAATAGCAAGAATGCTTTTTATGCAGCATTACCTCACTGGAAGGATTTTTTCTTTAATAGATTAGTTAAGAGACTAGCAAGACCTGCATATCCCTTTACAATCTTTTATAGTAGCCTGTTAACCCTAATAATCCCCTCAAGTGCTGAACAAAAGTAGGTTGAGGTCATTTAATCATTTCTTGGATATTTGATTGATCAGTTTCAACTCTATATGCACTGATGATGTGGCCCAAGTATTCTATTGAGTGCTTGAAAAAATAACATTTACTTAAATTAGCATATAGAGTATGTTGCTGGAGACATTGTAGAACTAGTCTCAAGTTGGTTACATGATCTTCTATGCATTTGTTGTAGATCAAGATATCATCAAAGAAGAAGATGATAAATTTTCTTACGAAAGGTATGAAGATCTGATTCATTGTGGCTTAGAATGTAGTGGGGGAATTTTTCAACCCAAATGACATTACTAAGAACTCATAGTGAACTTGGTGATTCCTAAAGGCAATCTTAGTAATGTCTTCTTCTTTTATTCCAATATGATGGTATCCAACTCTAAGATCTAACTTGGAGAATAGTATAGCACCATATAGCTCATCCATTAACTCATCAATAATAGGTGTAGGAAATTTATCCTTTATAGTCAGAGAGTTCAATGCTCTATAATCCACATAGAACCTCCAACTGCCATCTTTCTTCTTGACCAACAAAATAGGTGAACTATAAGGACTATTGTTGGGTTGAATTATATCCTCTTTAAGCGTACTACTAATAAGCTTTTCTATATCAACTTTTTGATAGTGAGGGTATCTATATGGCCTCACATTGATAGGTTTTGCATGTGGCTCTAATATGATTTTGTGGTCAGTGGTTCTTGGTGGTGGTAGTGTAGATGGCATAGTGAAAACAATATTGAATTCTTAAAATGAAGTTGATATCTCATAATATTCTAAGTGGTGATTAGAATTCAATGGTTCAACTTCTTGGTTTTCCATAGTCATAGACATTAAAATGAAACACGATTCTAGCCTATAATGCTTAGAAGTTTGGAAAGAGAACTACAAGATATGTGTTAAATTGTTACCTCTTAATCTCTTTATAGATGCACACTATTTCCTTTCTAGAAAAATGTCCATAAAAAGAGCATTGTAATCTATTATAACTAGTCCCAACTCTTGGAGCCATTGTACTCCCAAGATGAGGCTTGCTCCTTAGAGTGAGATCATAAAGAAATTTGATGTGTAGACATAGCCTTGAATGGAGACTGAGATGTGCTCTCATACTCCAATGCAGGTAAAG
Source organism: Bretschneidera sinensis (assembly GCA_023935145.1). Lineage (NCBI taxonomy): Eukaryota > Viridiplantae > Streptophyta > Magnoliopsida > Brassicales > Akaniaceae > Bretschneidera > Bretschneidera sinensis. The sequence continues at coordinate 94,918,666 of CM043702.1, forward strand.
TATTCCCCATTTCTTACTTGAACCTTAAAATGAAATGATGGAGTAATTGAAAATGTAAGAAACTTAGCTATCCTTTCTTCAAGGAAGTTATGAATACTGTCTCCATCAATCAAGATTTGGACTATGTGATTCTTGATAGAGCCTAAGAGCCTTATTGTCTTTGGTGTTATATGACCAAGAAGAGCATGTAGAGATATTTCAGCGATCTAGTCCTGTTCTGGACTAGCAAAATGGTTTTAAAACTCCTAATCTTGGCTTTTTTGTTCATATCCTTCCAAGAATAATAAAGAACTCTTTGCTTTACACTTATATCCTGGATGAAATTTCTCATCACAGTTAAAGCAAAGGCATTTGCTTTACACTTATATTCTGGAGATAATCTTTTGATAGGAAAATTTTGAAGGTGTGGAGCTTATGGCCTAGCTGTGTGAGGTTGAGAACCCCAAGTCATACCACTAGTTTGTTGACTTGGATTCCGAGGCTTGGGAATGAATTTGGTTTTCTAAGGCTTTGAGTTTCCTTTAATATCTCCCCATCTATCTTCTTGCAATCGTTATAATCCAATAATATCATGAAAGTCCAAAGGTCTATAAGTAATAACCTCTTTTCTAATGTAAGGTTTCGGGCCAGAAATGAAACAGTTCATCAAGAACTAATTAGAAAGGCCATTGACCTTGCTAGATAATGCTTCAAACTTGGATTGGTACTCTAGGACAATACCTTCTTGGATGAGTTTAGTCAGTGTACCTTATGGTTCTTGATAGATAGAATAACCAAATCTTGATTACAATGCCTTGACAAATTGAGCCAAGACTAGATCATCTTGTTGCCTTAAATCCACTGGAACCAACTTGCAGCTGGACCTTCCAGGTGGAATCAAAATTAGCGGAAATATTTGATGCTCTAGAGTATTGAAGAAGAAAAAAAAATGTTCAGCTTGAAAGTACTAATCCGTAGGATCTTTTTCTTTGAATATTGGAAGTTTAATCTTGGCACTTCTAAAGTTGGAAAGTTGATTATTTTGCTAGAGAAGTTTTTAATTTGGAGGAGGTGTGTGTTCTTCTTGGGAATGCAGCTGCTTCAAAGATTCAATTTCTTGTTGGAGAAGTTTGATGGCAGCACCAATTTCTTCTTGGATGTAGTACCAAGTCTTTACCAAGAAAATTAACCCTTGTTAATTTTGGAGCGCAATCCTTCTACCATTTCTTATGGATCTAAATCAAACAATAAAAGCATCAAATGGAGTTGTTGAGTGGACTGTTAGTATATTGGTGATAATGTGAGGGTTCCGGACAAAAAGTAAAAGAGATGATGCTCTTATTTTGAGCATAAGATAAGCTTCTAATGTGTTTATTGATTTCTTGCCTTCAATCTCATAGTCTAGAACTATATAAACCTCTATACACTTGTGCACACAGTAATACAAGTAGGGTGCATTACACCAGATTAGGAAGCTAAGTACCTAACTTCCTGCTAAGCTTCCAACAACTTCTTTTACTACTTCTCTTATTCTAGATGTTTGCTTTGCTTATTCTAGTTATTGCTTTAGCTTGGTCCTTTACTGCCCCAAGCTTCATTGGTCAGTCCCTTAGCCTTATTGGTAAGCCAGAACTGTCTTTGGCCTTACTAGTTCGCCTTATACCTTTATGGTTTCTTCAAGTGAGATCTATCCCTTAACTTCCTTCCTATATCACCAGTGATATAAGCTTCATACTCGATTACATTATTGGCAGACTCAAAATTCAGGCAAATTGGCAAAGTTGTGATGATTTCTTCCGAAGAAACTAATATTGCCCCGATCTTGAAACTTTTATAATTAGTTTCCCCATCGAAGTACATCTTCTACTCATAATTTTTTACTTTTAGAATTCCTTCATTCGGAAAGTTGAATTCTTCAATCTCTTTTTTTCCTTTTGGGAAATCCGCAAAGAAATCATAAATTACCCCCTTTGACTGAGTTTTGGGTCACGTACTGATGATCAAACTAGGAGAGAATGATCATCCATTTTATTATCCTTCCGCTTAGGGATGGGGCCTCAAACAGATGCTTTAGCGGATCCAAGTGAGAGATTACTATTTCTGAGAACAATTGAAGGCAGTGTTGGAGTTTCTTGGCAGCTAAAACTAGAGCGAGGCAAGTATTTTCTACTTAAGAGTAACTTAACTTATAAGCCATGAGTTTCTTACTAAGTTAGTGGATGGCTCTTTCTTTTCTGTCTTCATCCTCTTAAGCTGACATAGCCCCCATAGAGGTACTAGTCATGGACAAGGATAACAAAGGTGAAGCACCATACTTGGGTGGGACCAACACTAGAGGGTTCTTGAGATAATATTGGATCATTTCAAAGGCTTTCTGACATTGTTCATTCCATACTCCTAGCCGGTCTATTCTAAGCTACTTAAAAAGGGGCTCGCAAGTATAGATAAGCTTAGCAATGAACCTACTAATATACTAAATTCTTCCCAAAAATTGTCCCTTTCTCTATCTTTGGTACTAATATTTTTCAGATTGCAAACACCTTCTTCGGATCTACTTCGATTCCCCTCTCACTGACCATGAAACCTAGAAGGTTACCGATAATAAACCCAAATGCACACTTTTTAGGATTTTATTGCAGCTTTAACTTTTGAATTTTGTCAAAGAACTTCTAGAGGTAATCCTGGTGTCTGTCTCTATTTTCCAACTTAACAATTATGCCATCTATATATGCTTCCACCTCATTGTGGATTGTATCATTTAAAAGAGTGGTGACTACCCTTCAATAAGTTTCCCCTGTATTTTGAGCCCGAATGGCATGATCCTATAGCCAAAAGTCCCCCATTGAGTAGTGAAGATAGTCTTTTCCCTGCCTTTAGGATCCATGAGAATATGGTTACACCCTGAATAACCATCCAAGAATGACAAAAGGGCAGTGCCAATTGTATATCCACAATGATGTCTATATGAGGCAAGGGTAAGTCATCTTTAGGACTGGCTCGATTTAGATCTCTATAGTCAGTGCATACTCTGATCTTACCATCATTCTTTGGCACTACTACCACACTTGCTACCCATTGAGAATATTCGAAAACCATTAAGATACTGGCTTGCAACTTCTTAAGGATTTCTTTTTTATCTTAACTACCTAATCTACTCTCATTGTTCTCAACTTCTACTTAACAAGGATAGCCTCTGGATTCAAAGGGATCTTATGATGTACAATTTTTGGATCAAAGCCTTGTATGTCCTCATATTACAATGCAACTAAATCTTTGTACTCATGTAAAAGTTTTATTAGATTTTCATTTTCTTTTTCAGATAATGTTGAGCCAACACAAATTTCTTGTGGATTTTCATCAGTGCATAAATTAAAGATTCAAGATTCTTCCATTTTTGGTTAGGCTATGCTTTCTTTCTCATTCTTAACTACCTTAATAATCTCCTTAGATAAAAAAAGATTCTTGGTTAATTTCATTTAGGATTTTCCCTTCGCATAAAGAAGACCCAAAGTATTTAGAATCGTTCATCATCTCATTCAATTTTTAGCTAGTGCATCACTGGACTCGAGGGGGGGTCAGGGACATCATTCCCCTTCTCACCCTTGATTTTATAGAAAGAAAAGAAAGAAAAGGATCCTTAATCTGACTCTTTGTTACCATTGGTGTGCCCATCAACTAGCCTGATTAGCACACTTGGATCGACGCCTTCTTTCAGACTCTCCCATCATCAGGATACTCAAAACTCTACCATCCAAATTCTCCATCCAATCACCTACTTGTTGTGCCTCATTCTTCTCCGTTACCACTCTCTTATTAAGGAACTCAAGATCAAATAATATCTCGAATTCTAGTTGCCTTTCAAGAGTCTTTCTATTCTCCCATGGCTCGGGAAACCCACAGTAGGGAAAATATTCTCCCTCCTTCGCAAATTATCCCTTCATAGTTCTATGAAATTGGCCTTTTTTGTTCTTGTTGCTATTGGGTTGAAAGCTTAGGCCCTGTGTTCCTAATTGTTGCTTAAAATCTAGGAATTCCTTCTTTTTAATCCATACTTTCCTAGACCTATTCCTTTAAAGTAGTTCATTCCTTCCATGATATGGAAGATCACAGGGTTAATACTCAGATCAACATCTTTTATATCACTAGCTACCACTTCCTTAACAGAGAAACCGTGTAGCTCCTTCCTCTTTACTTGGATATCGAATACAGGGGCGATGCTGACTTTATCCTTGAACAGGGCTATTACTTGATTTCCAGCTCTGTACTTCACCTTCCGATGGAACGTTGAAGGAACTACCCTAGACTGTGGATCCATGGTTCACCCATCAAAATATTGTAGGATACAATGATACCAATGACATAGAAATCAGTCACTATATCTCCCAAGCACAACTTGCATTTCACGATCACTATCCCTGCTACCAAGCACTTTGTGTTATCATAAGCTCAGATTGTCTGGCCACTCAAATGGAAGTCATCCTTCTCAAGTCAAAGAATTTTTATTGTTTGTAGACGCAAGACATTCAAGGCTAACCCATTATCAACTAGTGCTATGAGTATCATCTTTTCATGACACTCTATTACCAGATAAAGAGTAGTGTTATAGTTCCATCCATATGGTAGGGCATCTTTGTCACCAAAAATCAAGTCCAGTTCCCCTTTCTTTGATACATCGATCAATGTTAAGAGATCATCAAGGGGTGTTTGTGGGAAAGTCTATTCCACCAAAATGGTTCAGCACGTCCCACCGATGTCTCCTTGAAGACATCAATAATCCCTAAATGGAGATGTTAGCATGAGTCTTCTTTAACTGCCTTATGACCGGATCTTAATCCTTTTCTTTTTATTTCACTTTTTCTTTCTCAATTGTCACTTTTTCCTCATCTTCTTCTTTCCTTCCAGAAGAATCAACTTCGAGGTGAGGTGGCTTAAAATGACGGGCACCTCGAGTCGATTGACTCACCTCTTCTCCTTCTTCTTCACTACTATTGTCCCAAACAGTCTTACTTTTCCTTCTGCCACCTTTCTCTTGGTCTACTGCTAAAGTTGTTACTGCATTATCATAACTCTCGATCTTCACACTGACTGGTTTGGTTCTTTTTTCTTGCTGCCATTATTGCCATATTTGCACTCATTGGTGCTTTCTCTTCAATTGTTCCTATTATTTTCTTCTTACCATCCTCACTTTCATTGTCCCAGATGACATTATCTATGCCCCACTACAAGCAATGTTGTATTTGAAGTTCTGAAGGTATTCTAGGGTAAGGATAGGTTTATGTTTAGGGTGGTGTTTGGAATTATGTTTTAGGCTGTGTTTGGTTATTGAGGTAATTATAGTGGAAGGGTCAAGGATGGTGGGTGATTCCTTGATCATGTTGAGAAAGTTCAGTGGGAACATATTTCGGTAATTGGGTATGGGATTTTTGGTAACGTAGGGTGGCTCAAGACCATTATCAATATGGTCATAGATTTCATTATTTAGTCCTTGACAACCATCGGTGTCATTATTGGTCGATTGATGGAAATGGTAATATTTTGAAATCTCCTAGTGTGAAAGAACTGGGTCAGGCAAAGATCTTGATTGCAGAGGGCGAAGTTTGTCTTTTTTGGTGAGCTTGGCAAAAGCTTGGGACAAACTCATCCCTAGGGGTATGAAATCTTCAAGGCCTTGACATTTTATATGAGTCGTATTTTAGAAACAACTTAGCTATTTGTAACCTCTATTATTTTTCTACTAAGGTCCTTAAGAGTTATCTGGCCATATATTTGACTGTATATTATATATATGAGCAAAGTTTACCTTACTGGGTTTGGTGCCACAGTTGCTAGCAACATTTTTGTTCACAAACTTCCCACCACTCTTCTCAATTTTACCTTTAAAGATGGCATCTTTTACTTGAGTACTTGAGTCAATTAGTGCTCAAAATTAGTAATGGGTACTGCAAACATCCTCTCATGGTATACCAATTTTAGATTTCTTATCACAATTCTAACATTGTCCTCCACAAGTCTTGTTGCCATTTTTGCTACCTTATCTCTCCAATGGGAGATAAATTCGGAGGTTTTATTTGGCCTATGCTTAGTGGTTTATAGGTCCCTGATGGTGATATCTAACTGAGTGTTGTAAGCATATTGGGCCACAAATGCTTGGGATAAATCTTCTAATTCTTTCAGAGTACTGGACTCCTAAGAATAGTACAACTTCAGTCCAGCAAAAATGAGGGAGTTGGGGAAGAACACAACTAACTACTCAGTGACCAAGCTAAAGAGTCTCAAGAGGCCATCATATTGCCTCGGATGGGTATTGGGATCCCTGAGTCCATCAAATGATCCATATCGGGCATTTTGAACCTGGGCACCAAACCGACTTTAGGATGGGTGCACAACCTATATATGTCATGGAGATAACCATAAATGCCTTGGGATTTTCTTAAAAGACTTTGCATTTTCTCAAATTTCACATGGATGGCCTTCATCTTAGAACCAACCTTCCTCTTCTCTTCGATCAAGAGGTATTCTTCCTCATCCTTAAAAAAAAGTCTTCTTTGTCAACTTAGAGCCTTGGGATTCTTTTATGGCTACCCTTTCTTCTAAGTCGTCAAATCTTTTGACTAGGTCAGCCAACGGACTGTTGATATTCTTAAGGGCCTCATTGGTATCAACCACTATTTCTTTAGCCATTATTTTAGTTGAACCTGAACTGCTCTTGAAAACTGAATTGTATTCAGATTCTTCTATTGTAAGAGAGACTAGTCTTGTAGAAGACTTTTTTCTTAGTCTTGCACTAGAGGATCTGAACCAAAGTGAGGAAAGGACTGTTTCTTAGCTTGGACCTATGACTCCTTTTTCTAAGAAGAAAGAAAGAAATGACACTTTTGAGTTCTTTATGTCATGAATCCTTTTATCATACTCACTTATCCTTATTATTGCTTTAACTTTATCAATGGGTTTCAGTTTTGCATTTGAAGGTCCACTGAATGAATCAAAGTCCACTTATGAATAAGTTCTTTATTTAGCCCAAATAGGTAGAAATAGAGAATGCAAATGAAAAATTCTTTTGATTAAATTCTAATCAAACTCCCTCAGTTAGGACATAGGCTTTCTCAAAGTTAAGTGTTCTAAATCTGAAATCAATAAGCCTCCTAAAGGATTAATAAACCAATGGTGATTTGGGCCTAACCTAAAAAGCCCCAAATGAATGGTGAAATTTTTCCTTTCACGTGGATCATTCCATTTGATCCTTGGGCCTCCATTCGCTCGGATTTCTTGGGTTAGGGTCCAATCATCAATAATTTTCTTTGTAAGTTCCTTAATGAGGTCAAACTAATAAGACTTTTGGGTCAGACTAAGCTTATCATAGGTTTAGACCAGCCATGAGAAGGTTTTCTTAGTTAAGTGTTGTGAATCTGAAATGATGATTTGGGTCAAACCGAAAAAGCCCAAATGAATGATGAGAATTACCCTTAACATGGATCATTCCACTTGATTCTTTGGCATTCATTCACTTTTATTCACTGGGTTAAGATCTAATCAACACTAATTTCTCTGGGTGAGCTCCTTAATGATTTCAAGTTAGCAAGACTTAACTAAGAGAAGGCATTCTGTTTTGGGCCAAACTAGGCCCAACAAGGGGTTCAATTTTTTTGATTGTAATTTAATTAAGGGAAAAAGACCAAAAAAATATGTTATCAAACAAATTGATTTTATCTTATTTTAACATGTAAGGTGAGAACAAACACATACAAGTAAGCAAAGTGATAGAAAAGGTCCCTCTTGAAGGAAATCAATGTAGAAAATGTAGTGAAAATGTAAAAATTTCATTAATTCCTATAAAACCATTATTCACTTTATGATTTATGTACAACATCAAGAACATTCAAGGATAGAAATATTACCTTTGATTTGTTATGCTCTCGAATCCCTAAATTTGTTGTGCTGGAATTCTACAATACGCTCGAATTCTCTAAGATGCTTGAAACCAAATTCTTGTGTTCTTGAATCCACAATAATAACAAAAGTATGTGATCTGTAAAGAAAGTCCACACAAGGAAAATCTTGAATTAGGATTTTTCTCTATGATTTTTTTCTCTTTTGGAATATAAGAGTCTAAAATCTTTTAGGAGAAACTTGTGTGTAGAATGATGTGCTACCAAAAATCTTCACACTAATAAACTATTTATAGTGTTAAGGTTAGGGACAACTAACCATTAATTGTAAACTAAACCCCTATAGTAATTTCTTAATTACACATTGCCCCTTTTGTATGAGATGGTTTAGGTTCAAACTAATCTGGTTGTAGGCCATAATTTTTATGTAATTATAATTGGAACCCTTTCCAATTAATTAGAACTCCTAATTTATTTTGAATCAATACTCTTTTGGATTCTTCCTTTTATAAGAATTAATTAATTGTCTATTAAATTAATTCTTAGAGCTTCTACAATCATGAGTGACACCTAGCAACCTATCATTACTACCTAGATAGTGTGAATTTGGTTGTGAAACCTTGAACCTTTCTATTATCAGTTATCGTGCAATTCAATCCTTCCATCATGCAATGTCCCGATTAAGTTAATTTGGATATGGAATTGTTGTCAAACCTTTAGCATTAATACTATGTGTCTAGATCTCAAGAATATAATTCTTATGGTGAAATTAGAAACTCCTTTCTACTTCTTACCCTGTCTTGGCTAAGGAATTTTCTGAATTATATCTTAGTAGATCATATGGAGGACATTCTCTTCTTTTACTTAGGAGTGGTAGATCTCTTATTGTACACTCACATGCCTCTATATGAAACCCATCATACCCAATTACTACCAATTAATGAACCATGAATAGAACCATATTAAATAGCATCAAAGTATAATAAGTTGCACACAAGATAATCATGGTGCCTCAGGTTAAGGATCACATGCACAACTGCAACATAAGAATTACCTATTGAAAGGCAAGTAAAAATCTATTAGGTGTTCTTAAGTCTAGTTATGTTTAGTGAACTCATTCTGCAATGAGCACCTACATACAATTTTTAGAGTCTACCACACAAGTGACACTAAGATCAGTCACCCTTCCAATAGAGCAAACATAGTATGTACCAATATACCTGGATTACTAATCATCCCCTTAGTATCCTACGATTAGGAGCATTTAAGAGAAAAGCTTTCGAGAAGACTAGGTCTCAAAATTATGATCTTATTATATTCCTATCTCCATTGCTTACTCTATGGACTTAATCATGACAATGTGATTAAAAAAATATTGATAATAAATGATCTTGCCATAAATTATGATAACAATTTGAATAAGATTTGTTGATGTTTGTCTAAGGATTAAAAAGGTTTGAAAAGTTTTAGCATCAGGTCTTTAGGCTATGGCTCAAAGTGTGTCTGCCTCAGCCTCTAAAAAGTCCAGAAGTTGAGGGAGGAGCTGTGCACCACGGCCCAAGGTGTGCGCCACTGTATAGGCCACCCAAGCCGCGGCCTCAAGAGTGGCAGCATCTCCCCCTCTTCCAAGCCGTGGCATGCCCTGTTCTGTGCCGTGGCTTGAAGGCACACTAAGGTAAGTTTTTTTAGCCTTTTGAAAGGTGCGTGAGGCATGATCAAAATGTACAGTACTACTTAGACTCATAGAGAGCCATGGATCTTGGGTTCTTGAGATTTAAGGGTTGAGATTGATCTCAAAGAATGGATGAAGAAATTGGTGTACTATATAAGGTGTCACCTAGCCTTAATAACAAGACATCAAGAGAGATTATCAATATTATCATCATACAAGAGAATTCAAGTGCAAGTGTGAGAGTGCAAAGACACAAAACATAGGAGAGGCACTAGAATAGATCTCAACAAGAGAGGTTAGTTGTTTAGAGAGAGAGTAGTATAGATTAGGGAGAAGGGCTTTGTAATAGTTCCTTATCACTTTCTGTTTTATCTTCTTTTGTTCTTTAAGAACTTGAGATTCTTGAAGAGGAGTTGCTGTATCTGTAAAGAACCATTGACTTAGTGCAGAGACTTTGGAGGAACTCATGGGGACGTAAGCTATTGTCGAACCTCGATAACAAAAGCTGGTGTTCTTTCTTTGATTGGTTTTGATTCTTGTTTTGTTTCGGTTGTATTACAAGTCGTTCTAGACTTGGGTGTTTGGAAGATCACCACTTGGGCATCTTGAGTTGGTTTCCCAACAATGGTATCAGAGTTAGAAGAGATACCACTAATTGTGGTATCAGAGCTTTGGACAGCTAGTACAGGAGCAAGAATGGGAGGTGTCGGAGCAAGACTCCAAGAATCAAAGATTTACTTCTTGGGTGATTCAAGAATGGAGTAAAGATCAAGATCTGATCATGTTCTTGAGGGTGATTCAAGAACGGTATTGAGATCAATCTCTGATCATGTTCTTGAGGTTTAGAAGAAGTTGAATAGCAATTGGGGGTGCTGCATAAATCTGGGATTTTCTCCGCAAGATGGCTTCAAATTTCATTGTTGAGAAGTTTGATGGAAAGAGAGACTTTTCCCTTTAGAAGCAGAAAATCAAGGCGGTTCTTATGCAACAAAAGGTGGACTTGGTGATTGGAGAAGATGAATCTTTTCCAGTATGTATCACGGAGGTCCAGCGGATTGAGATGAAGACGATGGTATACAACACCATTTTCCTGCACATATCAGATAATGTGACAAGGAAGTGCAGAGACTCGGAAGATCCAACTGTCATCTGGAAGAAACTAGAAGAGTTGTTTCTTACCAAAACTCTCCCTAACAAGATTTATCTTCTTAAAAGAGCCTTTGCTTTTAAAATGGATCCTAATAAAGAGTTGCAAGATAGTCTTGATGTGTTTAATAAGCTAGTTCAAGATTTGAATAGCTGTAGCATAACATTCTAGGATGAACAATCGGTTGTTATTTTGTTGAATTCTTTTCCTGATTGTTTTGATAATTTGATTAATGCAATTGAATATGGAAGAGATACACTAACCAAGGAAATTATGATCAAGGCTATAAGGGCTCATGATTTCAAAGCCAAGATGAGAGAAGCATCAAGTGGAGAAGAACTATTTGTTAGAGGAAGGCCAGCAACTCGGTATGGCAGTAGCATCCATGGCAACTACTGGGAGAAATAAAAAGGTAGAGGGCAGAGCCATGGGAGATCACATTCCGAACCGAAGTTTGGAGGGAAGTGGTGCTTCTACTAAAACAAGGGTGGTCATTTTAAGAAAGATTGCAAGAAGAAGATGTGGGATGAGAGAGGAAAAAGCCATACCAACAATGGAGAGGCTTTGGTAGCCAAGGGAGAACAGCAAGATGATGTTCTTATTGTGTGCTCAAATGTGAGTTGGAGGCAAGGTAGCGAGAAATAGATCTTGGACTTCGGGTGCACTTATCACAAGTGCCCTCACCAGAATTAGTTCAAGAATTTCCAGGAAACCAATGATGGAAAGGTTTTCTTGGGGAATGATACTTCTTGCCAAGTGAGGGGGATAGGAGACATCCAATTGAGGATGTTTGATAGAGTCACAAGGCTGCTGCGGAATGTAAGGTATCTTCCAAATTTGAGAAGAAATTTGATCTCACTAGGGCAGCTAGATTCCATGGGGTACACATATAAAGCAGAGGGAGGAAAGATCAAGGTAACCAAGGGATCTTTGGTAGTGATCAAAGCAGCAATAAAAGATGGTCTCTATGAGATGATCGGAGAGACAAAAGTCAAGGATCAAGCAGCAAGCTTGATGGTTGAGATGGATGAGCGAAACGGGCCTCCAAGTTCTCAACAAAGATGGTCTACTTGGTGGTGACAAAGTAGAGAAACTTGATTTCTGTGAGTGTTGCGTTCTTGGGAAGCAACACCAGGTTAGCTTCAACACCGGAGTGCATAAGTCTAAGGGCATTCTTGACTACATTCTTCAGACCTTTGGGGACCAGCAAGAACACCAACACAGAGAGGTAATCTTTACTTTTTGTCTTTAATTGATGATTATTCAAGAAAGGTTTGGGTTTACTTGCTTAAAAATAAATCAAATACTTTGAATAAATTTGTGGTGTGGAAAAAGTTGCTGGAGACTCAAACGGGTAGGGTAGTTAAGGCTTTACGAACTGATAATGGCTTAGAATTTTTTAATATGGATTTTGATAAATTTGGTGAGTTAAATGGAATTTTAAGACATAGAATGGTTGTAAAAACACCTCAGTAAAATGGAATTGTTGAGAGGATGAATAGAACCCTTACGAAAAAGGTTAGGTGCATGTTAATTGGGTCTGATTTACCAAAATATTTTTGGGGCAAAACTGTGTCTACTACTGCATATTTGGTTAATAGATCACCCTCTAGAGCTTTAGAGCTTAAGACTCCCAAAGAGATGTGGAGTGGAAAACCCCTTGTGTTGAACAACCTTAGAACTTTTGGATGTGTTGCATTTGCACATCAAAAGGATGATAAACTTAGCCCAAGGTCTAGAAAATGTGTATTTCTAGGGTATGGTGATGAGGTTAGGGGGTATAGGTTGTGGTCTTTAGAGCAAAAAGGATTGAAACTCATGATAAGTAGGGATGTTATTTTTAATGAATTGCTATTTCCTTATTTGGAGAAAACTAACCCTGCAGGGGCTAGTGAACAAACCAGTCCAGTATTTGAGGAGCATAACATCAAGGAAAATTCAGTTCAGGTAGAGGAAGGAAGTTAAGAGGGTTTAGACCAGGTGGAGCCCATTGAGGAAGGCCAAGCTCAAGACATTCAAGAGGAGGCTGAACTAGAAGGGGTTGATGCAGCAAGTCAGAATGACTACCAGCTCACAAGGGACCGGGGAAGGAGGGTGGTTAGACCACCTTTGAGATATGGTTTTGCGGATGCTAATGTAGCAGCTCCTTATTTAGAACGAGGGATGGTTGAACTAGAAATTTACATGGATGCCATTGAATGTGAGGATTCATCAGGATGGCAGCTAGCTATGGAGGAAGAAATGGATTCTTTGAGGAAGAACAACTTTTGGGAATTGGTGCCCAAAACCAGAAAAACAGAGAGTAATGGATTATAGGTGGATCTATAAGATCAAAGAAGGGAACACTCCAAGGGATGAATTCTGGTATAAAGCTACACTGGTGGTGAAGGGGTTCACATAAAGAAAAGGCATAGATTTCACCGAAATATCCTCACCGGTTGTGAAATACAAGACGATACAGATAGTATTGGCTATAGTGGTCCAATTTGATTGGGAGATCAAGAAAATGGATGTGAAGACAGCATTCTTACATGAAGAGCTTGATGAGACCATCTACATGAGGCAACCCGAAGGCTATGAGGAAGGAAGGCAGGGAGAGTTGGTGTGCCAATTGAAGAAATCTCTCTATGGCCTGAAGTAATCACCTCGGCAATGGAATAAGAGGTTTGATTCCTTTGCAACTAGCTTGGGTTTCATAAGGAGCTACTATAATTCATGCTTGTACAACAAGGGGCACAAGGTGGAGGAAGTGGCGATCATCCTCATCTATGTTGATGATATGCTGCTGGTTAGGAGCAGCATGGAGAGGAAAAAAAAATTAAAGTCTCAACTCAGTGAGGAGTTTGAGATGAAGGATCTTGGCCATGCACAGAAGATCCTTGGGATGAGCATAATCTGGGATAGGGAGAGAAACAGATTGAAGATTTCTCAAACTTCCTATATAGATAAGATGATATCTAAGTTCTCTATGGAAGATAGCAACCAGTAAAGGTTCCCCTTGCTGGTCATTTCAAGTTCTCCAGCGATCAATGTCCAAGATCAGAGGTGGAGAAGAAGGAAATGGAAAAGGTCCCCTACTCAACTGTGGTTGGATCAGTTATGTTCACCATGGTAAGCACTAGACCCGACATTGCTCATGTAATAAGTGTTCTCAGCAGGTTTATGAGTAATCTCAAAAAAGAGCATTGCCTTGGGATGAAGTGGTTGCTGAGGTACTTGAAGGGAAGCCCAGATGTGGGATAGGTTTATGAGAAGAGGGGTAAGTCCATCTGTCTTTAGGGTTATGTGGATTTGGACTATGGAGCAGACCGTGATAAAACAAGATCGATTACCTCCTACTTCTTCAACTTAAACGAATGTTGTATAAGTTGGAAGGCTCAGTTGCAGTCGGTGGTAGCACTCTCAACAACTAAGGCTGAGTACATAGCGACAACGGAAGCCATTAAGGAGGCTATGTAGTCCAAAGGGTTATTGGAAGATTTGAAGGTCCTAAAAGAGCAGGTGGTGGTGTATTCGAATATCCAAAGTGTGTTAAACTTGTGTAAGAATCTGGTGTTCCATGAGAGGACTAAGCACATGGATGTTTGAGAAAATTTTACAGAAGGATGCATTCATGTGGACAAGGTGGCCACGGAGGAAAATCCTGTAGATTTAGGCACCAAAGTTCTACCTCTAAGCAAGTTTAATCATTGCCTTGAACTTCTTAGGATTGGAGTTGATTGATATGGTGACTCAAGATGAGTTTGGATCCTAAGTTCTTTGCACAATGGATTCGGGTTTAATCACTTAGACAAAGGTAGAGATTGTTGGTATTTTTCTAAGGATTAAATAAGTTTTAAAAGCTTCAGTATCAGCTCTCCAGGCCGAGGCTCAAGGTGTGCGCGCCTCAGCCTCCAGAAAGTCCAGAAGTTAAGGGAGGAGTTGTGCGCCATGGCACAGCCCTGTGCGTCGTGGCACAGGAAATTCAAGCCGGGGCCTCTAGAGTAGCAGTATCTCTCCCCTTTCTAAGCTGCAGCATGCCCTGTTCTGAGCCGTGGCTTGAAGGCACACTAAGACAAGTTTTTTCAGCCTTTTGAAAGGTGCGTGAGGCATGATCAAAATGCACAGTACTACTTAGACTCTTAGAGAGCCATGGGTCTTTAGTTCTTGAGATCTAAGGGTTAAGATTGATCTCAAAGAATGGATGAAGAAGTTGGTGCACTATATAAGGGGTCAACTAGCTTCAATAACAAGACTTCAAGAGAGATTATCAACATCATCATCATACAAGAGAATTCAAGTGCAAGTGTGAGAGTGCAAAGACACAAAACACAAGAGAGGCACTATAATAGATCTCAACAAGAGAGGCTGGTTATTTAGAGAGAGAGTAGTATAGATTGAGGAATTGCTGTATCTATAAAGAACCATTAACTTAGTGTAGAGAGTTCGGAGGAACTCATGGGGACGTAGGCTATTGCTGAACCTTGATAACAATTGCTGGTGTTCTTTCTTTGATTGGTTTTGATTCCTGTTTTGTTTCGGTTATATTACAAGTCGTTCTAGACTTGGGTGTTTGGAAGATCACCACCTGGGCATCTTGAGGTGGTTTCCCAACAAGATTTTTTTACAAATAATATCCATAGACATCAAATTCCATTGACTTGTAGGGTATACTACTAAAACTTTTCCTAGATAGGAAGGTTATAGTGTTTGCTTAAAAAAGGGTAGGCTTGCCTTATAACTTCGGTGGGCTCAGGTACGTCATGGTAAGAAGGATACCCATATGCTCCTCGAGTGGCCTATTAGGTGGACCAAAAAAGTACAAATATGGTGACAAACCTTCATTATATGACAAGAACCAAGAGGATCTTATCAACACCAAGGGCTGGCGATAAACAAATGAGAGTCACACTAGAAACTAAGAGGAAACAAGCCCCTCCAATTTACATTGTTAAGAGCAAAAAAGTAAGTGTTAGTGTGAAAAGTAAAGTATGGAATAATAAATCAAAAACAAAGTTTCATTTTTTTTCAAGAAACACTTTAAGGTTAAATCTCCTACTCTTTACCACCTGTTACCATGCATCTAACTCGTTACCCAAGGCCACTCCCCTTAAAGAAAGTGGATATGGTGAGGGTGCAGATTCATTGAGTAGGCATACAAAAACAAATGAAATCTACCAAGTCTAATACAAACCCTTTATAAGTAGTAAGGAGGCTTCCATGATGGGTGAACTTTTAATGTATTAGACAAGTGATTGTTATCATCTGAGCACAAAGCAAGGATGATGGGTAAGGAGTCATCATTTGACCTTGAATGTGGTTACATCCCTTGTATTTAGTCTACGGGAGAAATTTTGAGGCTTCAGGAGATTTAGGTACAAGAGAGTGAGGAATTAAAGCTCCTTCTCTTACCTAGACTGAAGTCTAGTCCTATGTGTTTTAAGAAAAATTACTCAAAATTTTAATAAAAGTATTATTATCATACACTGTAATAAGGCCAAGCACACATTTTACCATTTGTATTCACACAAGATGACACCAAAACATTGTAAGTAAAATAGTGTAGTAAAAGTAAATACGTTAAAGTAAACATATAAAGGCAATGGTGTGATTAAGGTCGGTACATAAAAGTAAATACATGAAAGTAAATATATAAGAGTAAACAGATGAATGTAAAATTGAAAGAAGTGGTAATTTAAATAAGGGAATGATCGAAACTACTTGTAAGGCATGGATTAAAGCTAAGGAAATGAACTAAGCTCATTTAAACTAGGTGGATTAAATGTAGAGATTAAACTAAATATGTGTGGCCTGCGTGCGGATATGTGCGGATGTGTGCGGGTTCATACCGATTAGTACTGTAAGGCCCATACCCTTAATGCAAAGGTAAATTGGTAAAAGTATGAAGTTATATTGTAACTATCATACACACATATATATAAACTTGAGTTTGAAATATCTTTGGAAGTAAGAATTTAAATACATAGAAGAAAAAGAGCGAAAAAGAATTCAAGGAAGGAAACATATAAATTTTATTGCATAAAGAAGAAGATCGGTCAATTGGTAACCTAATTGGTTTACCGGCAAGTCGACTGGTAAGGTGATGGTGGGTGGTCTACCGGTAAAGCAATTATTGACCGTCGACTGGTTAAGCAACCGGTTGGCTAGTTAATCGGTCGATCAGTCGAGTGGTAAAAAATTAATCGATCTATCGATCGATCGGTTGGTAACACAACATGTCGACCGGGCAGTTAACTAGTAAGACTACGGTAAGTGACTTGTAAAAATTTGAAAATGGATTAGTAACCAACCAGTCGACTGGTTAGTTAAATTTTTTCTTATATAAGGCTTTAAGACATTCAAATATCCATTTTCATACATTTTGAACTTTGTTTTCTCTCTCTACAACTTACTCTCTCTCTAGAAAATCTCTCAAAACACTAAGGAAATTCAAGGATTTCATAATTCAATATTGATTATAATTGATTTAATGACAAATTTCAAGAATTTAAGAAAAAAGCTTTGTAAAGGTGGTGGTAAGCAATCTAGTCGTATTGCTAAGAGGAGCTCCAAAAGCAAGGAGGAGATCCACGAGTAGCTTTAGTGGTACCTGGTGAGTTCAGTTTACTATTAGTAAGTGAGAAAAACTAAATATAAGAATAAAACTTGAAATAAATAATATTATGAGAAAAATTATTGAGTGTATTATGAATATGTTTTATTTAATGAAATAAATTATATATGTATTAATTTGATGATTTAAGAGAAGTATGATTCATGAAATGACTAAAAATTTGAATGAATGATAAATTGATGAAATTGTATCCTTGAAAGGATAAAAAAATTCTTATGACGAAAGGAGATTTTATGAAAAGAAAATCATTTGATTAATATGATGATATGATATGCTAGGTTTACTTGAATGTATTTGTTCATATGCATTTCCTGGCCCACTAGAGAGATTGAGTGTGTTATCTCAGGGAAGGCTAGAACCATGGTTGGTATGGATGAAACATGTCGACATGTGGAGAGACGTCCTCGACAACTATACTAGAAACTAGTATGGATACCCAAAAAATGGATGAAATGACCCATACTTGTGATAGTATGGATGAGATGTGATGTGATCAGATATAATATGATAAGATGTGAAAAATAAAAAGAAATGTTTATGATTAGATGTGATATGATATGATATAATGAGATGTGAAAAACAAAATGAAATGATTATGATGAGAAGTGATATGACGAGATGTGAAGAAAGAAGGAAATTTATGCATTCATTTTTTTATTTAGAATTATTGAGATGTTGATACATCAGAATGACTATGATTGTGAATCTCATGATAAAATGATTGTGATGAAAAATGATGAACTTGATATTTGATATGATATCTATATGATGATTGAAATATATCAAAATGATATAAGATAAGAACAATTAAATGAATGAAATTATAGTGAATTTTGTGTATGAATTTTGATTAAAATATGATCATAAGTATACAAGTAGAGTACTTCTAGTAAATTGAAATTCACTGAACTTATGAAGCTCATTCCCCAATATTTAAATAAATTTCAGGTTACAAGCATGACTAGTTCATTCATTGACTTGATATTCAGAGTAGGTATCTACGTAAGTCCTCATGGTTAGCATCCTTAGAGAAGAAAGAAGAAAGAAAGAAAAGACAGGAAAGAAAAGAAAAGAAAGAGATGAAAAGAAAAAGTACACAGTTGTAAATTAGTAAGAATGTTGTACATGTACATGTATCAATGTAAATTATTGTATAAGTTTTGTAATGAAATTTTTTATCACCTCTATAAAGAGTTAAGGCAAACATTGTTAATTATTTTTAAGTTATAAAAGCAATAGTTTTTTCATACAAGTCGTGCTTCATGCTGAAAAATGATGATACCATCTCGGGTAGTGCTCACCTGGGATGGGTCGTTATAATTTTTGTATTAAAGCTATAGGTTTATGATTTGTAGACTCCATAAAAACAAATTAGTAAAGTGGAATCGAAAATAAATTATTTTGATTTAGTTGTGAGGATGCGGCATAGACGTGGTAGACCTAAAGCTAGGGTTTTAGGATAAAGAGAGAGTGACAGGCCCCCTTTGTTTAGAAGACAGGAGGTAGAAGTTGGTGTTGAATCTTTGGTTCCTGAATTGGAACATTTTGATAGTGCACTTGGTATTAGTGGCGCAGTGAAGAATTCTAGAGCTGAACGAGATTAGTTAAGAGAAGCTCTTACTCAAGCTCTTGATAGACTAAATCAGAAAGTGGTTAGAGTGCATAATCTGCAGCGTATATTGGATGAGTAGATTAGACTATATCCAGACATAGTAAAAGATCTTATGAGGATTTGTAAGAGATATAACGTTCTGAAGGGTGATGGTGGTTTTGTTAATGAAATGTAGGGAGACTGTTCTGCTAGATTTATTAAGCTGAAACCCCAATCCTTTAAAGAATCTGAAAACCCATCTGAAGTTGAGTTGTGGATTAAACGAGTAGAGCATTTATTTGGAGTATTAGTGGTGATTACGCCTAAAGAATAACACGGTAGTTGTAACATAGCTTTGGGGTGTCGATTCCATAGGGAAAAGTGATCTACAAGGTAAAGTGTAAACCTTAACACGAACGATAAAATTTAAATGAAAGAATCTGAGTTTTGATAATGAAATAATGTGAAACAGTTGTGTAAATATAATATAGAATATAATAAGGAAATAAAAAGGTTCCTGGAATCCTTCCTAAGTTCGTTGCCTTATTCCAATCTCGATTCAATTGTTTTTATCTCGATTGCTAGTTTCACATCCCAAACAAGCAATTGGTAAATATTCAATCACAGCACATTAACACTCTAATGTCATTGCTACGAATCACTCATTGATTTTGATTCAAGCACACATGACCTATCTTAGAGATTTATCAAGAAACGACAATATATTTCAATAACAATATCGCAGTAATGGACAAACCTAAAAGATAAATCTACCGAAATCAATCACATCCAAACAACTTGACATAAGAAGAGCTTGACTAGACTTATACGGAGGAGAAGGATGCAATCACCGGATTAAGAGAAATTCTTAGAGAAGAAGAACATAAATTGCAGCTGTCATATGAACCTAAATTCTTCTTGTTTAATCAAATAGTAAATCATAACAATGTTTAACAATAAATCCTTACAACTGAACTGAGAATGGAAATAAGAACAACTACACCTAGGGAGTCATCCCTTTGCCTTGCTTGGAGATTAGTTGGCCATGGGGCTCATACTTGAACACTATAATGGAGAAGAATGTGGCAACTTTCTTAAGTTTTCCAGCCTTTCTCTGGCCTTAGCCAACCTCCTCTTATCAAACCCTAAGTGAGCTATTTATAATACAAAAGGTTCAAGGGTATTTAGGAAATAGGGCATCGCGCTTACGCTATGGCTCAGCCTTTCTGTGCTGCAATATAGCCTTGGTCCTAGCTTTACGTGGTACTGGAGGCCGCGACTCAGACTGTCTAGGTCTCGACTTAGCTAGTCCAGGCCGCAGTGCACAGCCTTGGTTCTCTTCATTTTGTCCTTCCGCAACCATGCCTTCACTCTGATATGCATGGAATCTTCGTGCTTTAAGCAACAATAGCTTTTCCATCTGTTTTATGCCCAACATACCTAAAAATGCATCAAAATAAATCAATGATCCAAGAATGAAACTTTAGAATTGTTAAGGTATAAATGTGTATTTCAACCCTATATCAACCCTAAAATGCTAACAAATAAGTACTATTAAGATGCATTTTATGACTCTCATCATAACCCCCAACTAGCTTATTGCTAGTCCCTAGCAATTCAAGTGAAAAACAAGACAATATGAAATGAATTCTCTAGTAGAAATCAAAACAAAATAAAGCAAGGTTAGCATTAATCCAAGAGTAATTCAACTTTTTGTCTCAAAAAGCGCATATAACACACAGCACATAGAATCATTAAATATCACCCAAGTCCAAAAGTAATCCAAATATCAATCTTAAAATCATTATCGACTCTTAACATCCATCTTACTACAAACCATTAATCCAAACACCCAGATGATTTTATGCACAACATTCATGAATACAAGTCTTGGCTTCTAAAAACATATTAAATTGCATGACATTAATCACAAAACAAGCTCCACAAGCTCACTTTTCGAATCATTCTCCACTATTGTAGAAAAATCACACTACATCGGATCAAATAGGTCTTTAATAAGCTTGTAACGTCAGGCTAAGGCAAAGGTCAAGAAGGAATGGGAAGGATTAAACATGCAAAAAAACTCAATCTCTTAATTTTAAAGACAACTCTTTATGCACTAGTTAACCTTACTTCAACACCCAACTCTTTCAGCCATTTTTCGAGCATTTCTCTCAATAAATCACAACTTTTTTTCTTCTTTCTTTTCCATAATTCACTTCTTTTTTTATATTTATTTTGGCACATAACTATTCACCTCCATTTTCATTTTTTTAATCTTTTCCATAACCCCAAACTTATCTCCTTTAATGTACTTGGGTTATGGTAGAATTTTTTTTTTTTTCATATTTCCATCCTTATTCCTCTTAAGTGCTTCTCAACAAATGTGTATAGACTAAGTTCTCTTAAAAGAAAGGTAAGGATAAAATATTTTTAGGCTCATAAAAGTAAGTAAATGGGTTATCAAAAGAAATAAGGCTCAATTTTTTTTTTTTTTAAGAAAAATGCTCAAATAGATGACTAGCGATAAATATAGCAAGGGTAAGTTTGAAAGGCTCAAACAATCCAAAAATGGCCTACATCATATCTTGAGTAGTGTGCATTCTAGGACTTTGCCTAAAATGATTATCAAATAAGTTCTAGAGCTTGTTGAGACCATAAAAATATTCACAAAACAGTCGCACATAAAACTTCTCCAGATGCTTTAGACTAATCATGTAATCTTACCGCAAACAAGAGTCTTAAACCAAATGAAGATCGACACTTAAATTATTCTCAAACCGAAGCAAGATTTAACTTTTTCTAAACGCTATATGCTATCTCAATTAGGCTAATGTCAATGACATGTGAATTAACTCCAAGACTAACACAAAGCATGCTAAGAACAAACAATATATATATTAATTTTTTTTTAACAAATTATCCTAACAAACAAATGTATTAAAACAAAACAAACGAATTAAAACAAAGAAGGGAATGTGACACGCAACAATTCAATGGTATGCAATAAGAAATGTGTTTCCTCCACCCCCAACTTAAAATAAGCATTGTCCTCAATGTGAAAGCAAAAGTTAAGGAAACTCCCTTTTTTAACCAATGGTGCAAGGAGTCAAAAATTATGCACGGCTATTTGAACTGATGCGCATTTTTGTCCCTGAAAAAGAAATACGAAGGTAATATTGGAAAATAACAAAATACTAATAATAAACAAGAAAAGAAATATGAAAAACAATATAAATAAAAGGATATGTTGTGGGGTGCCTCCCATGAGCGCTAAGTTTTACATCTTCAGCCAGACACTTTTATTCCCTCCCAGAAAAACATAAGTTAAATGCACCTGCAACTGCTTCAATGCCCAATTTAGTGCTTGGATGCTTTGGAGCTATTGAAACTCCCCTATCTAGGAGTGAGTCAATCACGTATGCCTGGTAGCTCTCGTCATCATTACTGTCTTAGCCTTTTTTCACATCCTCTGATTTGTTCATTGTTGGGATGTGTAATGACTTACCACTTTGTGTCACAATGGCATTCACCTCCTTCAAATTCTCTTGCGCCATGTGTTGACCATGGGGTGTGGGCTGAGCTTGAGAGGGGAACTTACCTTCCTCATTCACACTCAAGAAGCTCATCAATTTGGACACTTGGCTCTTTATCTCTTTTAGTTCTTCTTTGATCCCCTGTTGCTCCTCAAGCAACCGTTGATTTATCTTGCCTGGCTCTTCCACACTATTGGCATGTACCTGCATAAATGACTTAAAAGCATCTTCCAAAGGTAAATATTGTTGTGGTGCATTAGATGAAGTTGCTTTCGGTCTCCAATGGGTATTAGATTAGGCAGGGGGTTGTATGTCTAATTTCCAACTAAAATTGGGGTGATTCTTCCAACTGGGACTGTAGGTGCTGGAGTAGGGTGAGTATGGTTTCCTAAAGGGTTTACCTAAACCATTATACTCCTCCTTCATCTCAAAATAAGTTTGAAATCCCTAGGCACATGACCTACCCCATTACATATAAAACAAGGTTCATGGGACTCTACCCTAACAAACGGTTCGGGGGCTCTAGCATCCTTGGTTTTTAGGGTTTCAATTTCCTTAGTTAGGACCTCTAAATGGGATTTATGGTTGTCCTCTTCCTTAAGTTGATAAATTCGAACAGTTTGGTTTCTCCTAGTACTTTCAACGACATTTGGTCCTGTCCAAGTGTGAGCTTTCTCCGATAGGTCATCTAGAAAATCTATGGCTTGGTTGGGATCTTTTTCAAGAAAATCTACATTACACATCATTTCTATGAATTGCCTTTCCCTACTTAAAAGTCCATCATAAAAGTAGCTAACTACCCGCCAACTCTCATACCCATGGTGTGGACAAGAATTCCAAAGTTCTTTGAAACGTTCCCAAACTTGATATAAGGTTTCGCTCTCATTTTGTGAAAAGTTTGAGATTTGTCTCTTGAGGTTATTGGTCTTATGGGTTGGGAAGTGCTTTTGGAAGAAAACTTGGGTCATCTCATCCAAACTTCCTATAGACCTAGGCCTTAACGAGTATAGCCAAACCTTGGCCTTTTCCTTAAGTGAAAAGGGGAAGTTTGACGGTGTCTACCATATCAGCCCTACATTGAAAGGTAGCTACTACTTCCTCAAATTCCCTAATATGGATATAGGGGTTTTCATTCTCAAACCTATGGAAGGTTGGTAGCAATTGGATCATTCCCAGCTTAAACTCAGGTTTTTGAACATTAGGGGGAACATGATACAAGATGGTGTGGTCGTTCAGCTAGGATGTAAATAGTCCTTAAGTGTCCTAGCAACATTCTCATTGTGATTGTTGGCCATGTTAACAAAATCCTCTAAATTCTCGTTTGGGTTTTCACTATGGTTTGCTCTAGGCGAGGTTTCACTAACGGACACGGAAGGAGAGGGTCCCTCTATTTCGGGTCTTTTAATGAATCTACCTCGCGAATCTCTTGGTCTAAGCATACACCAAAGGAATTAGAGGGTAAATAAATAAAACAGAAAAATTAGAAAATAAAAACAAAGAGCAAAGAACAATATTACTATCTTGTCTCAAAGTTGACAATCTTCCTTGTTGATTAAGCGCATCTCCCCGGCAACGGCGCCCAAATTTGATTACGCCCAAAGAATAATGCGGTAGTTGTAGCACAGCTTTGGGGTGTCGATTCCACAGGGAAAAGCGATCTACAAGGGAAAATGTAAACCTTAACACGAACGATAAAAATTAAATTAAAGAACCTAAGTTTTGATAATGAAATAATGTGAAAGAGTTGTGTAAATAAAATGAAGAATATAATAGGGAAATAACTAGGTTCCAGGAATCCTTCCTAAGTTTGTTGCCTTTATCCAATCTTGATTCAATTTTTTTATCTCGATTGCTAGTTTCACATCCCAAACAAGCAATCAATAAATATTCAATCACAGCACATTAACACTCTAATGTAATTGCTACAAATCACTCATTGATTTTGATTCAAGCACACATGACCTATCTTATAGATTTATCAAGAAACGACAATATATTTCAATAACAATATCGCAGTAGTGGACAAACCTAAAAGATAAATCTACTAGAATCAATCACATCCAAACAACTTAACAGAAGAAGAGCTTGACTAGACTTATATGGAGGAGAAGGATGGAATCCCCGGATTAAGAGAAATTCTTAGAGATGAAGAACATAAATTGCAGCCGTCATATGAACCTAAATTTTTCTTAATTAATCAAAGAGTAAATCGTAACAATGTTAAATAATAAATCCTTACAACTGAACCAAGAATGGAAATAAGAACAACTACACCTAGGGAGTCATCCCTTTGCCTTGCTTGGAGATTAGTTGGACATGGGGCTCATGCTTGAACACCATAATGGAGAAGAATATGGAAACTTTATTAAGTTTTTCAGCCTTTCTCTGGCCTTGGTGATCTATTTATAATATAAAAGGTTCAAGGGTATTTTCGAGTCTAAACTATCATAAAAACCCTAATTAGGAAATAGAGCATCGCGCTTGCACCATGGCTCAGCCTTTTTGTGCTACGACATGGCCTTGGTCCTGGCTTTGTGTGGTCCTGGAGGCCGTGGCTCAGACTGGCCAGGCCGCGGCTCAGCCTTAGATCTTGGTCTTGTGGAGGTTCTGTAGGCCACAGCTCAGCTGGTCCAGGTCGTAGTGCACAGCCTTGGTTGTCTTTATTTTGTCCTTTCACAACCTTGCCTTCACTCCGATATGCATGGAATCTTCGTGCTTTAAGAAACAATAGCTTTTTCATCTCTTTTAAGCCCAACAAACCTGAAAATGCATCAAAATAAATCAATGATCCAACAATGACACTTTAGAATTGTTAAGGTATAAATGTGTATTTCAACCCTAGATCAACCCTAAAATGCTAACAAATAAGTACTATTAAGATGCATTTTACCACTCTCATCAAGTGGTGACTAATAGGCATAAGGTTTCCTTTCCATCTTTTCAATTAGAAGATGAGGCTTCTAATTGGTGGGGTAATATTTTCCCTAGGCTGAGTGCGGATATAGATCAACCCTTAACTTGGAGTAGTTTTAAGCAAGTATTCTTTCCTAAATACTTTCCAAATACATTCATAGGGCAGTAGAAGAGGGATTTTATTCAGTTGAGGCAAAATATGATGAGTGTGGCTCAATATGATGGGAGATTTGTGGCTCTGTCTAGATTTGTACTTGAGTTGGTAAATACCAAGGAGAGGAAATGTAAGAGATTTCTTGATGGTTTAAACTTTGAGATACATTCTAGACTCTCCTATTTGAGGCTTATAAATGATGCCACATTGGTGGATATGTCGCTCCAGATAGAGAATAACATATTTGAGTCTAGAGGACATCGGGAGTGGCTGAAGATGAGTAGATCTAAAGGTACTAAAGGTGGTGGTATGGGGATTTAGGTAGGTTACCCAGCTTAGAAGAGTTGTTCATTTTCATAGGGACATTTTATTTAGAAGCTGAGTGCATCAATAATCTCTACTGCTCAAAGTTTAGTTGGAAGAACCCCTAGGTTTGTGAAACAACCTCTTGGAATAGGAGGATTTAGTAGAGGTGGAAATATACTAATAAGAGGATGTGGTAAAGTTATAATTGATACAGATAATAGAGTATATTTCAGGTGTAATCAATTATGACATTTGTCTAGTGACTGTCGTACTTTGATTTGTTTCGTTTATGGATAGCGATGGCATAGCGTTTTGGATTGTCCATTGAAGATTAAACCAACTGAGGTAGTTACTACTTGGAGAGTTAGTAGAGTCAAGTAGAGGTGATGGATCAAGGAGTGTCTGGGGTGGAGCTCAAGGAAGAGGAGTTGTAGTTGAGAAAGGATGTGGTAGTCAGACTCAACCTAGAGAAAGTAGTGTATGCACTTACCCTGTAAGATGCCCAAGCGACACCTGATGTCTTAATGGGTACAATATCTATCCTTTATAAACCTGTTAGGATAATAATTGATCTAGAAGAAGCTCACTCTTTTTCGTATAATTCCTTTATAAAATTTATAGATGCAACTCTTAGTCATTTATTTCATAATATAATTGTTAAGGTTCCAACTGGAGATAGGGTTGTAATTAAAAATTTATCGAGGATGTCTTATTCATATAGGAGAAAGAGAATTTGAATTAGATTTATTACATCTAAATATGATAGGCTTTGATCTCATATTGGGAATGGATTGGTTGTTAGCGTATCATGATTGAGATGATTATCTCAAAAAGAATGTGAATTTTAGAATACCTGGGCAGGAAGAGATTAGCTTTCCAGGAGAACGTAAGATACTTTCTAATTGTCTTATTTCTTCTTTGACAGCTATTAAGTGTTTGAGGAAGGGTTGTGAGGGGTACTTAGCTTATGTGGTGAATTCTACTAAGGAAGGAGGAAGTTAGAAGAAATATTAGTGGTGAGAGATTATTCAGAAGAATTTCCTAAAGAATTTGTTAGATTACCACCTGGTAGAGAGATAACGTTCTCCATTGATCTAATTCCAGGTTCTACACCTATTTCCATAGCACCTTATAAGATGGCACCATTTGAGTTGAAGGAGTTGAAAGCACAACTTCAAGAGTTATTAGATAATCAATTCATTTGCCCTAGTGTGTCACCATGGACAGTCCCAATATTATTTGTAAAGAAATAAGAGGGTACAATGAGATTGTCTATAGATTACAAATAATTAAATAAGATAAAAATTAAAAATAAATATGCTATGCCCAAAATAGATTATCTATTTGAACAATTACAATGAGCTAGGGTGTGTTCAATGATAAACCTAAGATCAGGGTATCATCACTTGAGGATTAAAGAATGAGATGTGCCTAAGTCTGCTTCTAGAACACGTTATAGTCACCATGAATGTCTTGTGATTCCATTTGGGTTAACTATAATGCTCCAACCACATTTATGGATTTAATTAATAGAGTGTTTAAACTCTTTCTAGATAAATTTGTTGAAGTATTTATTGATGATATCCTAGGATATTCTAGAAGTGAAGAAGAACATCAGAGGCACTTAGAGATTATGTTTGAAATTCTAAGAAGAGAGAAATTATATGAAAAAGTTTCTAAGTGTGAATTATGGTAGAATGAGGTAACTTTCTTGGGGTATATAGTGTCAAGAGATGGAATAACAGTTGATCCTCAGAAGATTGAGATTGTATTGAATTAGGAGAAACCGACCAATGTAACAAAAATTCAAAGTTTCTTAGGTCTAGCTGGATATTACAGAAGGTTTATCAAAAAAATTTCAATAATTGCAACACCTTTAACCAGACTGACTAGGAAAAAAGTGAAATTTGAATGGTATGGGGAGTTTCCAATTTTTAAAAGAAAAATTAATTATTGCTCCAGTATTAATACTCCTTTCTAAAGATGAAGGATTCTTAGTGTACAGTGATGCTTCGTGTCAAGGGTTGGGATATGTATTGATGCAACATGGGAATATAGTAGCATATGCCTCTAGGTAGTTGAAGAATCATGAGAGAAACTATCCTACCCATGACTTAGAGTTGGCTACCATAGTATTTGCATTAAAGATTTGGAGACATCATTTGTACGAAGCCACTTGTGAAATATATATTGACCTGAAGAGTCTTACATATTTACCTACCCAAAAGGAATTGAATTTTAGACAGATATGATGGATGGAATTGATTAGTGATTATGACTGTATAATTCATTACTATCAAGGGAAGGCAAGTGTAGTAGTTGATGCTTTAAATAGAAAATCCACATGAAGATTAGCTGCTATAGAGACCCATAATGTGAATATGATGGTAGAATTGAGAAGTATAAGGATGAAATTGAATATCACTGAGAGATGAGGATTAGTAGAAAACATGATAGTGTAATCATCCATTGTAGAATGCCTTTTAGAAATTCAAGATAAAGATGAGGAGATAGAAAAGATTAAGTAGGAAGTACTGAGTGAAAAATAATCAGAATTTAGAATCAAAGATGATGGTATGTTGGCATTGGGACACATGATTTGTGTTCCCAATGATTATGAGTTACAAAAGGAGATATTAAGAGAAGCACATGATGTGATATGCTCAATGCACCTAAGAAATAATAAAATGTAGAGGGGACTAAAACAAAATTATTGGTAGTTAGGATTAAAGAGGAATGTAGTAGATTACATTTCTAGATGTTTAGTTTGTCAGCAAGTGAAATTAAAAAATAAACATTTGGCAGGTTTACTACAACATCTTCTTATGCTTGAATGGCCATGAGAGAATGTGTGTATAGATATTGTTACTGGATTTTTCTGTTCTCAGAGAGGTCATTATGTTACGTGGGTAATTATAGATAGAGTGTCGAAGTCTTCTCATTTTCTTCCTCTTAGAACTATTTGGAGCCTAGAAAAGTTGGATGAACTGTTTATACCAAAGTTTATAAAAATCCATGGAGTACCATTGCGCACTGTGTTAGATCAAGATGCTAGATTTACCTCTCGATTTTTTAGAGGCTTTCAGTAAGCCATGGCTACTCAGTTACAATTTAGTACTACTTTTTATCCTCAATAGATGGGTAGACTGAGAGAGTTATTCGAATACTAGAGGACATGTTGAGGGCAAGTGTAATAAGTTTCTCAGGAAGCTGAGATGCTTATTTACCTTTCATAGAATTTTCCTATAATAATCAGTCACAAACTAGTATTAGAATGACACCATTTGAGGTCTTGTATGGTAGGAGATGTATAACTCCTATATGTTAGGAAGAAGTGGGAGAATGAAAGGTCTTTGGTCTAGAACTAATAGAATTAACAATTGAAAGGATCAAATTGATCAGAGAAGACCTTAGAGTAGAATAAAATAGGTAGAAAAGTTAGGCTAATAACAAAAGAAGACCTCTTGGATTCCAAGTTAGTGATTGGGTTCATTTGAAAATATCTCCCTTGAAAGGAGTGTTGAGATTTAGGCAGAAAGGAAAGTTGAGTTCATGGTATATTGGACTATATGAAATTATTAAGATAGGTGGATTAGTGGCTTATAGTCTAGAGTTACCTCTAGAATTAAAGGAATTGCATAATTTTTTTCATGTTTCTATTTTACGAAAAATAATTACTTGATGAATCCCATAAAATTCCATATCAATCTAGAGACATTTAGGAAGACTTATCTTTTGTTCAAGTTCTAATCAAAGTTTTAGACACTAAAGAACATGTCTTATACAATAAGGTCATTCTGCTAGTTCAAGTGCTGTGGCGGAATTGAGATGTTGAGAAAATCACGTGGGAACGTTAAGCGAGCCTAAGAAAACAATATCCCCATCTTTTTCATGATATAGGTAAGAAAATTTCAAGGACGAGATTTTTATATGGTAGGTAGAATTGTAAGTCACATACCCTAAATATAAGGGTAAATTGGTAAAATTGTAAAGTTTATATTGTTACTATCATGCATAGATATATGTAAAGTGATTTGAAACTTGAGTTTGAAATAGTTTTTGAAGAAAGAATTTGAATACATTAAAGAAAAAGAGTTAGAAAGGATTAAAGGAATGAAACATGTAAATTTTATTGCGTAAAGGGGAGTACTGGTCGATTGGTAAGTCGACAAGTAACCCAAGCAGCAGACCTACCAGTCGACTGGTAAGGTGATGGTGCTCAACTAGGCGTTCGACCAATAAAGCAATTATTGGGTGGTCGGCTCGTGAACCAACCAGTCGACTGGTCAATCGGTTGGTAGAGTAGCCGATCAGTTGATCGAGCGGTTGGTAAGGAGTTAACCGATTGACTGGTCAGTCGACTGGTAACCCAAATGATTTATGATTAGTTGATGAAATTGTATACTGAAAAGGATAAGTAAATTCTTATGAAAAAATGAGCTTTGATGAAAAGAAAATCATTTAATTAATATGATGATATGATGTGCTATGTTTGCTTGTATGTGTTAGTACATATGCATTGTCGAGCCACTAGAGAGATGGTGTGTGTGGTCTTGGAGAAGGCCAAAACTATAACTGGTCTGGATGAAATATGTTGACATGTGGGGAGATGTCCCTAATAGTTGTACCAGAGACTTGTATGGATACCCAAAAATGGATGAAATTACCTATACTAGTGATAGTATAAATAAGATGTGATGTGAAAAATAAATAAAAAATGATTATGATGAGATGTGATATAATGAGATGTGAAGAAAGAAAGAAATTTATGCATTCATTTATTTGTTTATAATTATTGAGATATTGATACATTAGAATGACTGTGAAATTGTGATGATATGATTGCGAATCTCATTATGAGATGATTGTTATGAAAATAATGATGAACTTGATATTTGATACGATATCTATAAGATGATTGAAATATATAAAAATGGTATGAGATGAGAACAATTTAATGAATGAAAGTATATTGAATTTTATATATGAATTGTGATTAAAATATGATTAGAAGTATTAAAATTGAGTACTTGTATTAAATTTAAATTCACTGAGCTTGTGAAGCTTATTTCCCAATATTTAAATAAATTTTAGGTCACATGTAGGACTGGTACATTCTTTGACTTGAGATTTAGAGTAGGTAAGTCCTCATAGTTGGCATCCTTAGACAAGAAAAGAAAAGAAAGAAAAGACAAGAAAGAAAGAAAATAAAAATAGAAAGGAAAAAGTACGTAGTTGTAAATTAGTAAGAATGTTGTACATGTACATGTATCAGTATAAATTATTGTATAAGTTTTATAATGAAATTTTGTATGTCCTCAGTAAAAGAGTTGAGGTAAACTCAGTATAAATTATTTTCAAGTTACAAACACAGTAGGTGCTACATATAAGTTGTGCTGCGTGCTGAAAAGTGACGATACCATCTCGGGTAGGGCTCACATGGGATGGGTTGTTACATGTACTAAGTGCATGACAATGTATACATGTGTGTGCAAGAGTGTGAAACTGTGTGTGCACATGAGTACGGGTGTTTACAGGTCCGTGTACATGTTTGTGGATGCGTGAAGGTGTGTGCAAGTGTATGCACATATGCAGGTGTGTGTGCACGTTAGTACGAGTATTTGCATGTACATGCATGTGTGTGCAGGTATGTGAACATGTGTGTGGGTGCGTGCATATGTGTGTGTAGGTGAAATGGACTAAAAGGGGCTCTAAATCCTTCATGGACCTAGAGAGGTCCAAATTTATATAATATTAGAAGACATAACAAACAACTTAAAAGAGAGCATCTAACTTAGGAAGCATAACATGAACAACTTAAAGAAACTAAACTAAGGAAAGGAACACTAAAACTAATATAGGTTTAACATTGCATTTTAAAAACTATTTAGAAGCTAAGAAAAGAATTATACATCTAGTGAGGAAAAAGTAAATACTAAGATTGCAATGGAACTAGATACAAAGTGAACATTTAAGGTTAAGATGGATTCTAACAAGTAAGAATTAAACTAAACTATCTAATTCATTTTCACGGTGGCTTAAATATGTAAATCATACTAGCAATTTTATTACACAAACAAAAATAAGATTAACCAAACTTGTTGGCTATGGAGAGTTTCCACATTCAGAGATAATCCTTTGAGATCCACGTGCTCTTGTAGACTTAGTGAACTTGGAGGCTTGGTTTAATTGACAATTAGAAAACAAATGTAAATGGTTTGGCCGAAATTAGTAAGAACTTTCTATATTTATTCTCTTGTTTCACTCTTTGCTCTTTTCTGTCTTGTGTTTGTCTTTCTCTCTTTGTTATTTTATCTCGTTACACTTCCTATTTTTCTATATATTTCTCTATTTTCTTAAGAAATTGTCATAAAAAAGTCTATTCTCTTATTGTTATCTCTTTATGTTGATATGGGGGTATTTATAGTGGGAGGACGAGAGTTTGAATGAAATAAAATACAACAAAAATATGTGGAGAGAAAGGTAGTGGTCGACCATGAAGAGTATGGGAAGGGGATTGCAATTTTTGAGGTGATAAGGTGAGATCGTGAAATGGTGTGGTGTGGGAAACAAAATACAGAAAAAAAGGAGAGGAAGACTTCATCTTTGGCGGCACACATGGGGAAGAGAAAGGGCAATTTTTTAGTTGAAAGATAAAAGTAGTAAGTGTGTTTAACGAAATAAAAAAAAAGAGAGAGGAAAACTTCCCTTTTGGTGGTTCTTGAAAAAGGTGGAAGCTTGAAAGGGGAAGGAGAGTTTAACAAAGAAAAAAGAGAAAGGAAGAGTTCCTCTTTGGTGGAACAAGTTTGGAGGTGAAGAAAATTTGAAATGGATGAAGTGTATTGGAAAAAATAAAAAAGAAGAGAGGAAGACTTTCTTCCTTACATAGCTGGCCGTTAAGGAGTAGGGGGAGAAGTGCAGATTTTTTAAGTGCAACATATAACTTTGGTGCATGAAAAAGTGGGAAAACTAAAGGGAGAAATGAGGAATTAACAATGAAAAAGAGAGTAAAAAAATCTCTTTTTTTCTTGAAATTGGCTGATCAACATGGGAGGAAAATAATGCATACTTTTAATGCAACATGTGACTTTGGTGCATGAAAAAGTGGTAAAACTAAAAGGGGAAATGGGGAATTAACAAGGAAAATGAGAGAGGAAAAATTATTCTTTTCTTCTTCAAACTGGCCAGCTAACATAGGAGGAAAATAGTGCAGACTTTTAAGTGCAAAATGTGATTTTTGTGTATGAAAAAGTGTGAAAATAAAAAGGGAAAAGGGGAATTAACAAGACAAAAGAGAGAGGCAAAAATTTCTATTTTCTTCTTCAAAATGACCGATCAACATAGGCAGAAATAGGAAAATATTTTTAGTGCACAAAGGGAGAGAGATTGTCTTGAAAAATTGAGACCAATCAAAAAGTGTTACGTGACGGGTGAAATTAAAAATTCACCCACAAAAATTAGAAGTCTTCTTGGGACCAATCAAGAAGTGGATTGAATAGAAAAGGCTTTCAATTGGTTCTACTTTGCAGTTAAATTGAAACCTCCAAATTTATGAAGTTTGAGCACACTAGAATCAAATATTCATCATGAGAAACCCGTGCATAACCTGCTCAAAAAGTTTGGAATGAAATTGGATTTCTACACTACACTCTTAACCAAGGATGAAACCGTAGAAACCTTAGTCATGATAGCTGCTGTTCTGGACAAAAACTGAAAAAACCTAGCCGTAGAAAGCTTAATGTTTAGAGAGTGCTAAACCCTAGAGCATGGATTGTATTTATCCCATAAATTTTGATAATTTCCTATTTAATAGTTTAATTATATTCTGGTTTAGAAGCATATAGTGAATATGTAATTACTTAGGGCTTAGGAGCGGCTTTGTGTAAATGAATGGGAGTTCATCGACCTCCGCTCCCGCCTCCCCTCTAAAAAAAATTTAACATATCCTCCAAATATATATACATTTGGAAATTTTAAAATTGTAATGTAAGAGATTGTCCTAGGGATGATATATATGCATTTGGAAATTTTAAAATTGTAATATAAGAGATTGTCTTAAGGATGGCAATCGGTAGGGTCCCCGCGAATTTTTCTCTATCCATAATATACTTGTTTAGTAATTCACTACCCGTACCCTACCCATTACCCGTTTATTTTTTATTTTGTATACCCATATCCGTTTATGATAAACTTTCTACTACCCGCTATAATCTATTACCCATCAGCATATGAGTAAATAGCACGTACAATACCTGCATCTGACCCAAAAATTTATTTTTTCTTATTCTAAAGAAAAATTCATAATAATTTAATGATAATACATTTTTCAATCCCAAATCATCAACATTAATTCAGAATCAAAGATTCAAAAAGTAATACAAGTTTCGTATCAAATCATAGAAACATAACTAATAAATCTATAATCTATAAAAAAATATATATTTAAAGAATATCATATAAATATATATAATCAGGTTTATCGGGTACCTGAGGGTCCTACTTGCACTCTACTAAGCTCATCGAATATTAAAAATGATACTCGTATCCATCCCAAACCCTTTAACAACTACCTATTTTGTACTCAAATGGGTTCATATAGGTAGAGTTTTCTTTATATTCCTTTCAAATAATCTCTTTTATATTATTATTATCTTTGATATATTAGCTAGAGTAATCATTATTTACATTACTTGTTCTCCTACTTTCACACTAACAAAATTGTATATTCAGATTTTTGGTAGTGGAAAGTTGAAGCTAATAATTAGTTATCTTCAATTAGGAGAGCTGTTTTATGAGGTGAATAATTAACCATTCTAAACTTCATTGAAATTAGTATAATTAATTATGAGAAAAAATCAACTAAATATTAGTATATATGGTGTTAAAAATTAAAAATCCATCTTTATTGTTACTGTTGACTCTCATTTATATTTTAATGATGACAAAACATAACTCTTATTATACTAATAGTTCTATCTAAGAGTATTAAGCGATAAAAGCATTCAACCAAGGATCAAGGTGCAAGAACTCAACCCGAATCAAACACCAAGTCAAGATAGAAGATCCAGTATAAGGACAAGGTATTTAAACAAGTTGTAAATCACACTTGTTCAAGTAAAAAGCTTGTCCAATGGCTCCTTTTGAAAAACTATTTTTACAGAACTTTTCAATCAAACATTTTTTAAGTTAAAAACATTTCAAAACATGAAAACTGGGTTGATAAGCAACCCAATCGACTGGTATATTGGACAGACTGTCCCCAATCAACTAGTAAGAACCACCCAGTCAACTGGTTCTTTCAATAGCCTTAAAAATGAGATTTTTAACTTGACCCAGCCGACTGGTTCTAAGACCCAGTCGACTGGTAGTTAGCTTCCGAGAAAAGATCAGCTTCCGAGAAGAAGAGATTAGCTTCCGAGAAGAAGAGATTAGCTTCCGAGAGGAAGGGATTTGCTTCCAAGAGGAAGGGATTGATTGTAAGGTTTGTGCAACACCCGTGAAGTTGCACGACTAAGTTTCTTAGTGGATTACTTCAAGGAGGTTCCTTGAAGAGAGTGGACGTAGGGTCAAAACGAATCCGATATTACCGAACCACTATAAACTGAGTTTGTATCCACTATTCCTTAAACTCTTTTGTTTACAACACATTATTTATTTACATGCTTAGGGGTTTATCTGCTTTTATAAACTAGTGTTTAATTAGCAAAAGTTTTTAAAAACCCAATTCACCCCCCTCTTGGGTTGAAACCTCAGTCTACAGTTACTACTTTATCTAACTATTAGTATATGCTAGCATCTCATATTATTATATAATTAGTATATCGGGAAAAATTTACACCACTCACAAAGGTCCCATAAGCTTATTTAGTAACCAATAGAAATTTGTTTTGTGTTACTATCTGGATTCATTAAAAGACTTGCAAATAGCTCATCACAAATTACCAAGTGTAAATTTTGGAAATCAAGTAGTATCCAATCAGTCGACTAGGCGATCGACTAATCAGTCAAAATCTTTCATATATAAGCATTTCAAACGTTCAAATTTCATTTTCATACGTTTTGAATTCAGTTTTCTCCTTTTACAAAGTATTCTCTCTCTAGAAATTTTCTCAAAATATTAAGAAATTCAAGAATTTCATAATCTTGTTTTGGAAATTGATTGAATTATTGAAAGATTTCAAGAATTTTAAAGAAAAAGATTTGGAAAGGTAAATTTCAAGAATTTGATTATAAGATTTCTATTCTGAGGGTTTAATTCTTGTTCTTTATTAAAAAGGGTTTGGATTCGATTCAAACACAAATAAAATGTTTCTTCACCAAAACTTTGAATTTGACTTAAGATGAAAGATGTATACGTATTCATGAAATTAATTAGGAAGAGGGTATAAATTGATTTATGGAATAGTAAAGAAATTGATAAGGATATTATGGTTAGGTAGTGGTGAGCAATCTGGTGAAATTTCTTAGAGGAACGCCAAAGGGAATGAAGTGATCCGCAGATAGGGTTAGTGCTATGTGGTGAGTTCAGTTTACTGTTAGTAACCGAAAAGAATACCATGAATAAAAACTTGAAATAAATGATATTATGTGAAAATTATTAAATATATTATGATTATACATGTGTTGATGTGATATATGTTGTGAATATGAATTTGAAGAACTAAAGGAAGAAGTAACTCTTAATAATAGAAATACTTAATGAATATGATATGATTATGAGCTTTATGCATTTGAGTATATTCTTGATTTGATATATGAACTGAAGTGATATAGGATATGAGTATAAACTTGATGAATTAAAGAGAAGGATAGTTTTTATGACATATATATTTGATTGGATGGATAAACTCTTTGAATTGATTTCTTTTGATAATGTGAATTGCATGTTATGATCGTATGCTTGTATATTATTGTACATGCATGATTGTAAATCTTAGTATGTTTTTGAAGTATTGTAAATGAAAGAGTTGTATCTCCTCTGTAAAAGGGTTGAGGCAAATGTTTGCAATCACTTTTAAATAATTAATCCAATGGTTGAGAAAAGGTTGTAAGGGATACTTAGCTTATGTAGTGGATTATAGTAAGGAAGGTAGAAAGCTAGAAGAAATAACGGTAAGAGGCTTTTTAGAAGTATTTCCTCAGAAATTATTGGTTTACCTCCTAGTATGGAAATTCAGTTTTCCATTGATTTGATTATAGGTTCTACACCTATTTCTATATCACCCTATAGAATGGCACCCACTGAGTTGAAAGAGCTTAAGGTACAACCTCAAGAATTGTTAGATAAACAATTCATTCACCTAATGTGTCACCATGGGGAGCCCCAATATTATTTGAAAAGAAGAAAGATGGTACAATGAGTTTGTGTATAGATTACAGATAATTGAATAGGATCACAATTAAGAATAAATACCCTTTACCCAGAATAAATGATCTATTTGAACAATTACAAGGAGCCAAATTATTTTCTAAGATTGATTTGAGATCATAATATCACCAATTGAGGATTAGATAAGGAGACATGCCTAACACTACTTTTAGGACACGTTATGGTCACCTTGAATTCTTAA
The DNA here is from genome assembly GCA_023935145.1 of Bretschneidera sinensis. NCBI lineage: Eukaryota > Viridiplantae > Streptophyta > Magnoliopsida > Brassicales > Akaniaceae > Bretschneidera > Bretschneidera sinensis. The sequence continues at coordinate 94,956,033 of CM043702.1, forward strand.
TGATTCATTTAGGTTAACAAATGCTCCAACCATATTTTATGGATTTAATGAGCAGAGTGTGTAAACTCTTTCTAGAAAAATTGTTGTCGTGTTTGATGATGATATCCTAGTATATTCTAAAAGTGTAGAAGAACATAAGAGACACTTAGAAATTCTAAGAACGGAGAAATTGTAAGCAAAATTTTCTAAGTGTGAATTCTAGATGAATGAGGTAACTTTCTTGGGGCTTGTAGTAATTGGAGATGGTATAGCAGTTGATCCTCAGAAGGTTGAAGCGGTATTGAATTTGGAAAAAATAACTAATGTAATAGAAATTCAAAGTTTCTTGGGATTGGCTGGATACTATAGGAAGTTTATCGATAACTTTTAAATAATTGTAACACTTTTAACTAGATTGACTAGAAAAGAGGTGAAATTTGAATGCTATGGTGAGTCTGAGAGGAGTTTCTAGTTGTTAAAAGAGAAATTAATTACTGCTCTTGTGTTAGTACTTCCTTTTGGAGATGAAAGATTTGTTATGTATAGTGATGCTTTGCATGAAGGGTTGCGATGTGTATTGATACAACATGGGAAAGTAGTAGCATATGTCTCTAGACAATTAAAGAATCATGAGAGAAACTACCCTACACAAGACTTAGAGTTGGATACCATAGTGTTTGCTTTCAACATTTGGAGACATCATCTGTATGGAGACATTTGTTAAATACACACTGACCATAAAAGTCTCACATATTTACCTACCTAGAAAGAATTGAATTTGACGTAGAGACAATGGGTGGAGTTGATTAGTGATTATGATTGTACAATTCATTACCATCTAGGGAAAGCAAATGTAGTAGTTAATGCTTTAAGTAGAAAATCAATAGGAAGATTAGTTACTATTGGAAATCACCTTGACAGGATGCCCAGGTGGTGATCTTCCAAACACCCAAGTCTAGAATGATTTGTAGAAAGAAATACAGCAATCGAACACAAGAACAGAAAATCAAAGAATGAAAGAAGACAAGCAATTTGTTATCGAGGTTCGGCAATGTGCCTATATCCCCGTGAGTTCTTCCGAACTCTCTGCACTAAATCAAATGGTTCTTACAATTCAGTAACCCCTTCAAGAAACCTTAAGTTCTTGAAGAAACCAAGAAGAGAACTAGAAAGTGATAGACCTATTACAAAGCTTTCTATCAATTCTATACCACCCTCTCTTCTTTACAACCAGCCTCTCTACCTCTTGTATGTATGTGTCTTTGCACTCTCACACAATTCTCTCATTCACACATGTCTCACAAGTTACATCATCACATTCTTGTGTCTTTTTTTTTTAGATTGAACCTAGGTGACCCTTTATATAGTACACCAACTTCTTGTCCAATCTTGTTTGTCATTCTCCACCCTTAGATCTTGATGACCTCTTAACCATGACCCTCCATCAATCCTAAGTGGTACTGTTCATTTTAACCTTGCATTCACGCACCTAAGAGAAGGCTAAAGCATGCTGTCCATGTGTGCCGGCCAATGCTGCAGCTTTGAGTTTCTGTCCCTTGTGCTATTCCTGCCAGGTTCTAGTACTGCAGCGCAGCGCTGCAACTTTGAGTTGCTGTCCCCTTCACACAACACCCTTCTGCTTGCATGCAAAAGTGCGCACACTAGTGCCCATGGCCTTCCCTTGCTCCAAAATGAAGCACACACATGTGTGCGGCCTTCTAACTTACTGAACTTTGATCCTCCACCTTTGGTTTAGAATTTAACCATTTTTGAACCATACTTGGACATGTTTGAACCTTAGACAAATACCAATAGTTACTATAGAGACCTATAATGTGAATCTAATTGTAGAATTGAGAAGTATGATGATGGAGTTGAAAGTAAATGAAAAAGGAGGATTATTAACTAACATGATAATGCAATCATCCATTATAGAATACCTTTTAGAAATGAAAGGTAAAGATAAGGAGATAGAAAAGATTAAGTAGGAAGTACTAAATGGGAAACAATCAAAATTTAGAATCAAAGAGGTTGGTATGGTAGTATTGGGATATAGGATTTGTGTTTTCAATGATGATGAGTTGAGAAAGGAGATATTGAGTGAGGCACATGATGTGATAATCTCAATGCACCTAAGTAATAATAAAATGTACAGGGGATTGAAACAAAACTATTGGTGATCAAGATTAAAGAAGGATGTAGTTGATTATATTTCTAGATGTTTAGTTTGTCAGCAAGTGAAATCAGAGAATAAATATTCACGATGTTTAGTACAACCTCTTCTTATACATGAATGGCCATGGAAAAATTTTAGTATGGACTTTATTATTGGATTTCCTCATACATAGAGAGGTCATGATGCTGTATGGGTAATTGTAGATAGATTGTCTAAGTATTCTCATTTTCTTCCAATTAGAACTACTTAGAGTGTAGAAAGGTTAGGTGAATTGTATATAGCAGAAATTGTAAAAGTTTATATAGTACCACTGAGCATAGTGTCAAATCAAGATGTTAGATTTACATCTCGATTTTGGAGAGGCTTTCAAAAAGCCATGGGTACTCAGTTACTGTTTAGTATTGCTTCTCATCTTCAAACAAATGGGAAGATAGAGAGAGTTATTCGAATACTAGAAGACCTTATGAAGGCAAGTGTAATGAGTTTCTTAAGAAGTTGTGATGCTTACTTAACTTTGATATAATTTTCCTATAATAATCAGTTTCAAACTAGTATTAGAATGTCATCATTTGAGGTTTTGTATAGTAGAAGATGTAGAAATCCTGTATGTTGGGAAGAAATGGGAGAAAGAAAGATCTTTGGTCCAAAATTGATAGAATTAACAATTAAAAGGATCAAATTGATCAGAGAAAACCTTAGATCAGCACAGAATATGTATAAGAGTTATGTTGATAATAGAAAAAGACCTATTGAATTCCAAGTAGTTGATTGGGTCTATTTAAAAATATCTACATGGAAAGGAATGTTGAGTTTCATGATAAAAGGTTTGAATGGTAGGTGGTCGATGGGCAGGTGAACCAGTTGACTGCAGCTGGTGACCTAGCCAGTCAATCGAGCAATTGGTTGGTGAGGGGTTGACCGGTTAATCAGGCAGTTAGCTAGTGACCCATTCGATCGGCCATCAAGTCAGTTGGAGCATTGACTTGTAGTTTTTGGAAATCAACTAGTAACTAATCAGTCGACTGTCCAGTCAATCGATCAGTCAAAATCTTTCATATATAACCATTTCAAACGTTCAAATTTCATTTTCATACATTTTGAATTCAGTTTTCTCTCTTTACAAAGTATTCTCTCTCTAGAAAATCTCTTAGAACAATAAGAAATTCAAGGATTTCATAATCTTGTGTTGGAAATTGAATGAATCACGAAAGGATTTCAAGACTTTTGAATAAAAAGCTTTGGAAAGGTAAGTTTCAAGAATTTGATTTTAAGATTTCTATTATGAGGGTTTAATTATTGTACTTTCTTAAAAAGGTTTTGAATTCGATTCAAATTTCAAGAAAAGTATTCTTCACCAAAACTTTGAATTTGAGGTAAGATGAAACATGTATAGATATTCATGAAATTAACCTGGAAGAGGGTATAAATTGATTTATGAAATAGTAAAGAAATTGATAAGGATATTATGGTTAGGCGGTGGTGACAAATCTGGTGAAATTGTTGAGAGGAGTGCCAAAGGCAATGAGGTGATCCACGGAGAGTGTTAGTGCTACATGGTGAGTTTACTTTATTATTAGTAAGCAAGCAGAATATCATGAATAAAAACTTGAAATAAATGATATTATGTGAAAATTATTGAATATATTATGATTATACATTAGTTGATGTTATATATATTATGAATATGAATTTGAAGAACTAAAGAAAGAAACATCTCTTATTAATAGAAAGACTTCATGAAAATGATATGATTATGAGCTTGATGAAAATGAGTATGAACTTGATGTGATATATGATATGAGTATAAATTTGATAAATTAAATAGAAAATTATTTATTAATGACATATATATATACATATATATATATATATATGTATATATATTTGATTGGATGGATAAGCTCTTTGAAATGATTTCTTTTGAAGGTGTGAATTATGTGTAATGATCATATGCTTGTATGTGATTGTACATGCATGGTTGTAAATGTTAGTACGTTATTGAAAGTATTGTAAATGAAAGAGTTGTATCTCCTATATAAAATAGTTGAGGTAAATGTTTGTAATCACTTTTAATTAATTAATACAATAGTTGTTGCATATACGTCATACTTGGATCTAAAACATGAAGACACCATCTTTGGTGGGCCTCGTCTAGGATGGGTCGTTACAGTTCAACCCTCAGTTCGTGATTAAGCTTTTTACGCACGAAGATCATCAACAATACTGTCTCTCCAACTATTCTAAATCTTTGTTTTAAAGACCTTCATGCAACTTCTCTCAAGATTAAGCTAGTTTATCCCCCGAAGATTTCAAAGGGATTGAATCAGAGGAATATTCTTGTATAGAATAGATACACTAAGATTGTACCCATTCTTATGAATCAATAAATAACTAGTGGGTAACCTATGCTACACACAAGTTTGTTGATGTTTTATTTTTTGTTTTAAAATATTTTTGTGGTAGAGTATTTACAATTTTTCAAGATTTTGTTTAGTATATAGTTGTTCGGTCTACATATTTTATGGGCTTAGATCCTAAGTTGTTATAGAGTGTATCCTAAGTTGTTTTGGCAAGAAATAAATTTATAATTCTTTTACAATTGAAATACTATTCATTGTTATGTTAATCTATAATTTTTTTTTGTTTAAATTTATGTTTCTCTTCAATTGGGTTATGTTATAGAACATTTAATGAATGGAAGTTTAGTTCAAAAGAAAGCAGTTTGGTGAGCTGTGATTTTTTGGTTAAGCAAATATACAACATAAAATTTTTCATTATGCATAAGAAAAAGGAAATTAAATAAGTCTGATATTAAGATGGTCATTCAAATTATTCCCAAGGCATACATAAGTTCAATAATAAGTTAGATATTCAAAGGGGTACCATAGCAATGGTAATATATATATATATATATATATATATATATATATATATATATACAACTTATTCATTTTTTAGTTCATTTCAAGTTGTAGCAAACAATCCATGTAGGTGATTTTCTCTCTTTAGTGTACAAACCTCGAGGATGATATATTCTCTCAATAGTTCACGTGGATGGAAAACCTTGCAGAAAATATTTATGCAGTAAATGTGGCTTTTCTAGGTGTATTTTTGAAGAATTCATACCACGTATACTTTGCTTTATTTGAGCTTTTTGTGAATAGAACTGTTAGTAAGCTGCATTTGCAAAGCATGTTTCCTTTATTCGCTCCCTTTTTAAGTTTTCTTTATTGTGTTGCCTTCTTAGACGGGTGAAATATTCAGGAGTGTCGAAAATGAACATTGCATTTGTATTTCCAGCGATTTCATTTTTAGCGACCTTTTCTATACCCTATTGAGTTAATTGAATAACTTCATAATTGTATGAAAGTTGGTCACTTTTATGAGCTATGTTTGTCTTGTCCACAAATCCATCTAAAGGTTTTGCATCTATTTTTAATTCTATTTTGTTAGTTTATTTTAATATAAAAAGAACATCAAAGGTGCATATCAATATGGAATTGAAAATTTGAAATATTGATTTTATATTTACTAAGGAGAGTTGGATTTATAAAATATTCTGTCAATAACAATTTATAGGCAAATATGAATGAATCTTGTGTAAAAAAAACTATTAGAAGAAGAACAAAAATATTGGACATATTCAATTGTAAAAAGCTTTTTTTTTTATCTGTAAATAAAATGTATTAAAATGATCAAAAATGTACAAAAGTATCACTGGGCATACCCAGGAGATTTACAGTTAAGGCATAAACAAAATGGAGAAGAGGCCGAAGCCCAGCCAAAGAGCTATACAAGCCAACAGGCCATGGGAACAAACATGAAGCAAGCTGGCCTAACCAGGCAGCCAGCAAAAACCAACAAATCATAGAGCATACAAGGGAGCTGGGCAAACCAATAAGACTACAGGGGCTCAAACATACAAAACCAACAGGGCATACCCTGGGCAGATAACAAAACCAGGAGGGAAACAGCCTAAATCAGCAGCCTATACTCAGGGCAGGCAGCATAGACACTTCTATAGATACCAATCTGGATCTTCTTCACTAAGCTAGTAGGTGAGGCAGGAGCTTTATCAAATATCTTGGCATTTCTTGCCAGCCATATATGGTAAACTGTACTTGCAAGGGCTGTCTTTCTGGCAACAGCAGGAGGGCCAGTGCCTTTGACTTTCAAAGTCCATCTGATAGCACTCTCAATGGTACTCATTTGCCTTCTACTACCCAGCCAAAGATTTATTTTGTTCCAGACCTCCTTACTGATCCTATAAGAGAAGAAAAGGTGGTCCTTGGTCTCATTCTGTTCAGTACAAAGGGGGCATAGCTTATCATTCTCTTCAAGGTGGAGCTTGTCTTTAGTGAGAAGTCTATCTCTAACAGCCAGCCAAAGAATGAAAGATTGTTTTGGAGGGCAGTGACTATACCAGACCAGGGAAGCCCAACTGACCTTGCTGACTTTCTGCCTCATATCATTGTACACTTTCTTGATGCTAAGCTCATCATGCAGCCTCCATTCCATAAGCTTGTTGGTAGCTTGCTGTAAACAAGGTGGCTGGCCAACCATCTCATCTCCAATATCCAGGATCCTCTTCCAGAGTGGGGAGTCATCTTTGTTTGCCTTGATCTCCCATATAGATTTGTTAAGAAGATAGTAGTGCTGGACCCATTGAATCCAAAGGGAGTCTTTCTTCATGTGGATATTCCATAGGACCCTTGTTAGGAGAGCCTTGTTCCAGGATTTGAGCTCTACCAGCCCAAAACCCCCTTCTGTTTTAGGCTTACAAATGTCAGCCTAAGCAACAAGAGCTTTTCTCATTCCCCCATTCTTACCATTCCAGAGAAAGGTTCTACATAACTTAATGATCTTATCAAGGATGTTACCAGGGATGGGAAAGATGGCCAGCCAAAAGCACTCCACACCTTGAAGCACAGATTTGATAAGCTCAGTCCTCCCAGCATATGATAAAGAGGAGCCAGCCCATACATTGATGTATCTATAAATTTTCTCTATAATGGGGCATAATGGGAGGCATTCAGCCTTGCAGAAGCAAGAGGAACCCCTAAGTACTTGAATGGGAGGCTGCCCTCCTCCATTCCTGTGCATCTACTAATCTCCATAACCTCCTCAGGCTTCACCCCAGCATGGTAAAAATTAGATTTTGTCAGGCTAGTCTTCAGCCCTGAGCACTCACTGAAGGTGTTGACACATTTCATGAGCATTCCCACTGATTTAGCCTCCCCTCTAGCAAACAGAATCAGATCATCAGCAAAGGCCAGGTGGGTAGTCTTGAGCTTGTCGCACTTGGAGTGGAATCTGAACCCCTCTTCCACATTCAATCTCCTGAGCAGCCTTGATAAGTATTCCATAATCAACACAAAAAGATAAGGAGAAAGTGGATCCCCCTGCCTCAAGCCCCTTTTACCTTTGAAGAACCCTTGAAGGCTGCCATTAATGGATAAAGAAAAAGTAGTAGTGGTGACACACTCCATAATCCAGTCTTTAAACTTTCCAGGGAACTCCAGGCCCTCTAAAAGGCTGCTTAGGAACTCCCACTCCACAGTACCATAGGCTTTCTTGAGGTCAATTTTGATCATGCATCTAGGAGGGATTCTTTTCCTACAGTATCTCCTAAGCAATTCTTAGACTAGGTAGATATTCTCAGCCATGCTCCTGGCCTTTATGAAGGCAGCCTGAGCAGGGTTGACCAAGTGGATCAAGCAAGGAGCCAGCCTAGAAGCAAGGATCTTAGAGATAACTTTGTAAATGACATTGCAGCATGCTATAGGCCTAAATTCTTCAACATTAGAGGCAGACTTCCCTTTGGGAATCAAAACAAGTGAGGAATGGTTTAGTCGTTTTAGGATTTTCCCATTCAGAAAAAATTCTTTGACTGCTTCTATGATCTCTTTATGGACCACCCCCCATGCTTTCTTGAAAAACTTTGAGGAGAAACCATCTGGACTAGGGGATTTATCCTCCCCTATGCTCCACAATGTAGCCTTGATCTCCTCATCTGTGAACTGCTTAACTAATTCAGCAGCTTGGCTTTCCTGAAGGACAGGACCCTCTCTGATGACATCCATTTCAATAGGAGTACATCTACTAGAAGAGCCTAAAAGCTCCTTGTAGAATCTGGTAAATTCCTGGACCACTTCAGCTTCAGAAGTTGTTTTAGATCCATTGGCAGTTTTAATAGAGGCAATGTGATTCTTAAAAGACCTCCTCTTAACCAATGCATGGAATAATTTGGTCCCTCTATCACTATTGAGGAGGTACTTACATTTGGCCTGCTGGGATAGAAAACTTCTCTCAGCCTCAGCCAGTTGGAATGCTTTAAGCCTTGTACTTGTCACCCTCTCCTGAAGCTCAGCATCATAAGGGTTATCATGAAGTTCTTGTTGCAGGCCTTTTAAAATGTTTGTAGCCTCCAAGGCTCTCTCAGATATATGGCTGAAATGATTCTTGTTGAGGTTCTTGAGGTAGGGTTTGAGGCCTTCAAAAGCTTACATAGAATGAACTGTTTAGTGCCCCTTCTAGGGCAACCCCATTAAGCACTTACAATGTCTAGGAACATGTCATGATCAGCCCACATATTAAAGAATTTGAAAGATCTCCTACCCCCACAAACCTCTTCCATCAAGCTAACAATACATGGAGAGTGGTCAGAGAGACATCCAGCAGGGAGAAAGGAAGCTTGAGCTCTTATCCCCTCTTGGAACCACACATTGTTGACCATGGCTCTGTCCAGCTTGCACCACACCTTATTATTGGTCCATGTGAAGAAACACCCTGCAGCATTTACATCACTTAATCCTGTCTCCCTACAACAAAAGGAGGGGTCCCTAATCTCATAATCTGTTACAGGCAGCCCATTAGATTTTTCATCTATAGCAAAGACATTATTGAAATCACCCAAGACAAGCCAAGGGGAAGACAGATCATAACTGAAATTACATAAGTTATCCCATAGGGGCCTTCTAGATACAATGGTATTCAAACCATATACAAAGCTGATTACAAAGCTACAAGAGGAAACAGCACAAGTAAGGCTCACCTTTGAAGGATCCTAAAGTAACAAAATTCTGCCTGATGAGTGAGTGGAAAAGTTGTTCACCTGTCTCCACTGAAGGAATATGTTGCCCATAATCTTAAGCAACTTTGCTTCATCCAGCTTGCATTCCAAAATTCCCATTATATCAACTTTGTTTTTCTTCATGAGGTGCAGTACCCCATTGTGTTTCAGGGGCTTGTTAAAGCCCCTGATATTCCAACATGCCCCTATCATTGAAGAGGTTGGGAGGCAGCCCCTCCCTTCCTAGCTGATTGAGTACCATTTTGGTTTGGTTTTCCTTTCTTCCTCCTGATTACTTGGAACTCATCACCACCTTGGACCTCAGGGCCCCTGTCTCTTTCACTATTGCCTTGTGCTAGGCCTGATTTTTTCCTTGGGACCATACTGGGATGGTCAGGGTGCATGGGAGATATTAGGCCAGCCACCACTTGGATTTGGGGGGTAGAGGTCCCCTGGATTCCCTCCCCCCTAGACCATTGTGGCATTGTACAGCCTCATTGTCACCATTCTCTGCTTGGACAGTTTCTCTAGGTTCTTGGGCAGGACTAACCTCATTCATCCCATCCACCCTTTCCCTAGCTTCACTAGGCTTCACAGTCTGATTTGTCATCTCTTTGGCTAGCACACCCATTGACTTGGTTGCTTCCTTTCTAGCAGGATCTTTCCCTTTCTCATTGCTTTTCTTACCCCTTTCTGAGTTGACATTCTGGTTACAGGAGTGCAGGTCATGCCCTACGATCTTACACTTTGAGCAATATCTAGGGAGGTTCTCATAGCAAATCTTTAGTTCATAAGTATCTCCATTTAGGAGGGACAGTGGGATAGAGCATTGAATTTCCTTAGCTATGTCTATTTCAACTAGAAGTCTAGGATAGGATATTCTCTCTTTGGTCCTAGTGAACTGGTCAGCATATAGAGGTCTCCCAATTACAGTGCCAATCTTGCTAAGTTAGTTAGATGACCATAGCTCAAGGGGCAAGCCTTTTACCTGGATCCATACAGGAATTGTAGTGATTTCCTCATTGCCAAACTTGAAAAATTCAGGCAACGACTTCAAGAGCAAAGGCCTACCATATACTTGGTAAGGGCCTTCTTGCAACACATTCAAGCTAGCAGCTTCATTATCAAATCTAAATACTATCCATCCATTTTCATGAAACTGAGTGTGGACCCTTACCTTCCAGGATTCAGTAAGCTTCTTGAGGGCTGCTTTTCCTGGAAATCTTCCAGCAAAATACCCCACCAAGCAGAAAGGTTGGCTCTCAAAGACTTTCAGCACATCTTCGTGATAGACTCTGACAACTCCTCCCTCACTGGATATAGTAGACAAGGGGAGACCCTTGCTTTGTATTCTATTCTCTGCAAAGAAGCTGACCCAGGGAGCCTTCTTGTTCTCTTCATTGTTAGCAGGCCTTTTGCCCACAGACTTGGAGGGAAACTGAGCTCCAACAGGAACTGGAGCAGGGGAGGCTGCATAGTCCTTTGAGTCAGCTTGGAGGCTCCCATTCTTCATTGGAGGATGAGGCCTAGACTCACTGCTTTCCTCTCCTCTTCCTTGCCTTACCACAGGCTTCCTGCTATGAACAGTTCCATGAACAGTAGCTTCACAGCTTGAATCATCTTCCTCACTGAAAGAACTGGACTCCATTTGACCTGAGCTCTCTATACTCTCCCCAGAGGAGCTTTGGTTCTCATATTCAATGTCTAGGGGCTCTTCTTGCAATGTTGGGAAGCAGCATTGCTTTGGAATTGGTCCTTGGTACTGTTCACCTTCGAAGCTCCAACAGAGCTTTCATTCCCCCCCAAGCTGGCAGCCTTCAAAAGAGACCCTGAGGCTTGGGAATCTTCCTCTCCCAAGGAACAGGAAGAAGATGCTGATTCTTTGGATGGTCCCTTGGCTCCATCCATGCTTGGATTACCTGAAACTTCTTCTCGCGACAAAGCTACTGTAGCAGCTTTGTTTTTGAAATGATTCTGGACATATTCCAGATCATTTTGGTCCTGGATTGTGAGAGGAGGTTTCCTGGGAGGTTTCTTCTTCCCCATGCTGAACAAACCTGAAGGAATGGCACAGAAAGATCAGAGGAAGGAGGAGGAAGGAGGAAAGAAGTGCTGGTGACCATGGCCAACACTGTTCACAGTTGAGAGCTTCTTTCTCTAGCTGCCCGTGACTAACTGAGAGCTCTTTTGTAAAAAGCTTTTTTTTATTGTATATCATGTTGACTTTATTATGGTTCTTGAGTGCCTAAGAATGTACATAATTAAAGATTCATAAATTGTTGAAGGAGGGAATATCTTATGGTTCTTTCATTCTTACGGAATCTTCCACTAAGCTTTGTGCTACTTTTGTAGCTATTTTTTGATAAAATCATCAGGTCATCGAAGAAAATGTCACATTCCTTCCATATTGATTGTTTTCTATTGAATGTCTAAGGGTTTGTAATGTTATGATATAGAGGTAGAAGTTGAATGATCTTTGAGTACAAATGAGTTGTAGTTTCTGCATAGCACTAGATTTATATTGGAAGAGAAAAGTGATATTTCAACAGTTTGTAGTTAATGTGGTTATTAATTACTATTGAATTCAAAGTGCTAAGATATAATTTATATTTGATGTTAAGATTTTGTGTAGAAGTAAGTGATGTCTTTATGCTGATGTAATGGTGAAAATGACAGTAGTATGCTATACAAGATAATAACAATTGATGTCTATGCATATTATTCATAATTAATCTTATTCATTTATTTACAATAAATATTAATTTATGATATTTATATTATTTATTGTGTTTATTACAAATCACTGCAACTTGAATTCCTTATGTGAGTTCTAGCTTTAGGTTTTCGGCTTTTTTAGGGAGAGAGAGACAAAAATCTAATTTTTGGTCTCATAATAATTTTGTTCTCTTAAGGTTTCTATCAAATATAACCTTTACATAGAACCTTTACTCCTAAAACCTCTAGGGTTTTTAGAATTATAATTAAACCCCTGATTTAATTAATTCCTACAATTCTCTCTTTTAGCCCATTAGTTTTTCTTATTCTGGCAAATGCTCAGTTGTTTATGACCCCTTATGTTCAATATTACGCTGACAATAGGTCGTAACTTTTATGTAATAATTAGATCACATCCAATTAATTTAAACTCATTTTAAATTAAACTCTTTTTAATTAAGAATTAATTTAAATTAATTCTTAAAGGCTTCTATAAGTTAAGATTGATATCTTGCAATATGTTGTGACTATCTAGGCAATGTGAATTAATGTGAACCTTTCTGTTAACACTTACCGTACAATTCAATCCTTCCATCATACAATATCCCTGATTAAACCTGAGGCATAAATTAATTATTAAGCCCTAATTATTTAATCATATGTATTTCGATCTCAAGTCAATAACTTAAATGGTGAAATTAGAAACTCCTTTCTAATTTACACATCACCTTGGCCAAGAAATTTCTAAGCTATGATTTAATCAGATCACATAGGATATTCTCTCTCTTTTACTGAGAGTGATGAATCCTTTATTATACATTCACATACCTCTATGCATAAGTGGTCATACCCAATTACAATCCTCTTGTGACCCATGATTAGAATCACATTTAGGTAGCATCAAAGCATGATGACCCATACACAAGATATCTATGATGCCTCAAGTCCAAGGATCACTAGTACAACTGCAGCGTAAGAACTCCTATTGATAGCCAGTAAAATGTCCATTAGAAATTTCTTAGTCGAGTCAGTTTGGTGTACCTTTTCTCAAATAAGAACCTATATAACTTGTTTTAGTGTCTCATACACTACTGACCATGAGGTCAATCATCCTCAACTCCTTAAAGAAACATATTATGTATTAATCTATTGAGATTCACTAATGTCCTTCCTACTAATCCCATAATTAGGAACATTTAAGAATAAAGCTTAATAAAATACATCTCACTAGTATGATCTCATCTGGTGCTAACTTCCATTACTAATATTATATGGACTTTATCATGTAATGCACATGTACTGATTTGTAATGAATATGATAAATGTCATTCATTAATATTTTTAATAAATGAGTTAGATCAATTTACATGTAACATGCCTATAAAATTAAATGTTATTGGCTTGTACGCCACACTACTCTCAGGTTACTAAAGAATTGCAATCTCATTTTTTGAGAGAAAAAAATGGAGCAAAAGAGAGTTTTATGAGAGAAACACTTGTTCTTGAGCCTAAATCCTAACCCTAACCCCAAGGTCTAAATTTCACATAGAATATAGAAAGAACTCTCCATTAAAGCTGATTCTCTGATCATAACAAGTAAGCAATGAAGTATATACTCACACCAAAGATCATTCGCAATCCAGATCGTCGTGTTTTTAAGGAGACTAAGGTAGACCATCCCTATCCCCTCATTTAGAGACGAAAAAGAAGAGTTTTGTGTCCTCTCTTGTCCGTGCTCAATAAATTATGGAAGATCCCACAATATTATCGATCTTCGCAAGGGTTCAAGCACGTTTCAATGGTAGAATTTTATTTCTTCTCTCCTAAGGCTTGTTCTAAATGCGATTTTTTGCTTGATTGGATTCTTCATTCAGTTTAATATCTTTATATGCTTAAATGATAAAATATTGTCTCATGTGATAATTTAAGTAGTCTAGCATATTCACATAAATTTTAGAACTTTAAAAATCAAGTTTCAATCGAAAAAACCAAGAAAGTCTACAAAGTATCTATCGTAGCAGATCAAGTTTTTCAAATTATGTTAAGAATGTACAAATTGTTGAGGAAAGTGTTAGAAAAATGGAGATAAAAAGTAAAAAATATTTTTCACAACTAAACACACCCTAGCGTTTTGCTAACTCTTTTAACAACAAATATCCAATCTCCAGGTTTCCAAGTAATTAAATATCCTTGTATATTAAAGACTACATTGTTTTATTCTCGAGAAAACCTATAATTTGAAAATAAAACATTCTAAAACTGGTTTTCCATCTTTAAAAGCTTCTTGTTTTTATCATAGTAAATCGATTTTGTAGTATCATTGGATATATTAAAGGTTCATAAATTTTATTTTGTCCTTGCATTAGGATATAAAAACATTAACATAAAACTTTGTTATCTAATGACCTTGAATCTACTTCTATTGCTAGAAATAAAATAAAATATTTTTAGTATTGTTGAACAATATGCTCAATTACTAGTGATAATTGAGAAAAAAATAAGAATAAAAAACACAGATTTATATAGGATGTGAGATTTAAAGTTGTAAGAGATAAGGATATGGTGTTTCTTTTAAAGAAGCTTCCAATCCTTTATTCCAAATAGATGACATGGCTCATTTATAGCCATGAATTGAATTTCAAATGAGATGGCATGTAATCTTACCTTATGAAGCTAAATACATAAGATCCCATTATAGGATTCAGATTATTTTGTAATGAACTTATTCCTCTTTTCTTTTCTTTTTTTCAAAAAACATTCATCTCATTTTATCAAGCGAGCAAGACCAGTGTTTTCAAGTGCATTTTTTAGGCACGCTAGGGATGTGTCCAAAGGCGAGGCAAACATGAAACACCTCAAAGTGTCAAAATTTAAGAATTTCATTCCAAAGGCATACATTTTTTGAGTTGAGTTGTACGCCTCGACCTTAGGCGTACGTATTTCACACCCAAGACGGCGAGGCACACACCTTGTGGTATTTTTTGGCAGGTGACGAAGGTAGGAATGACCGCATGAAAAACTACTTAGCAGTCTGATGGAGTTCTTATTCGTCGGTGATCTTGCCGAAAACTTCTTCAAGAAGACCAGAATTACCACCTAAATCAAGTAGAAACCTACACCTCATGAACCACACCAAAAACCAAACTACAAAAAAAAAAAAAAAAAAAAAAAACAGCAAGCAAAACCAACTAGAACTCAGTCTCAAAAGCAAGAAGCAGTGCCAAGCACCGATAAAAAAAGGAGAAGAATTTAGCAACTGATTAATGTAATGACCCATCACGGGTGGGCTCACCCAAGATGGTGTCGCCACTATTTAGATCCAAGCATGACATATAAGCAACAACTATTGAATTAACACTTTGAACATAATTACATATGTTTACTTGAACTCTTTCATAGAGAAGATACAACTCTTTCATTTATAATACCTACATAAATATACTAACGATTACAACTATGCATGTAAATGTATAGGACTGTTACATTTTTTACAAATACTTTTCTCTTTTAATTTCTTCATTTTTTTTCTTTTCTTTTATTTTCTTTCTTTCCTTCCTTTTCTTGTTCGTATATGCCAACCACAAGGACTTACCTAGATGCGTACTCTGAATCTCAAGTCAAGAATCTACTAGTCCTGTCCACGACTTGAAATTTATTTAAAATATTAGGGAATGAGATTCACAAGCTCAATGAATTTCCATTTACTAGAAGTACTCGATTTGTATAATTCTAATTATAATTTAATAATAATTTTTATAGATAATTTAACATTTTATTCATTTATCAATTCTCATGTCACATCAATTCTCATATATTTCAATCATCATACATATATCATTTCTAATATAATCTCATGTATTTCAATCATTATTTCAATCAACTTATAGATGTCATTTCTGATATCATCTTCATTATTTCTTCATCACAATTACCTCATCATGAGGTTCACATTCATTTCTTCATAATGTTTATACTCATCTTGATGTTTCAATATCTTAATAAGTATGAGTAAATGCAAATGCATAAATCTCCATTTCAAAATTTTCACATCCTTTCTCATATCTCATCATATTATATCATATCCTTACTATCACAAGTACATCAATAGGGATGTCTCCCTATGTGTTGACACTCTAACTCTAGGACCAACCATAGTTCTAGCCCCGTCTAAGATCACATTTGTTGACCCTAAATGATTTTGATTGTGACAAAAATCTTATTTAAGCACTTATGAATATTACTTAAGTGATACAAATTATTAATAGTGCTTATACATCAAAGGAGATCAAGATTTGTAGAAATTGATGAATCAAAGTTCATGATCTCAAAAGTCAAGAAGCTCTCCCAAAGATCAAATTCAAGGAGAATAATTGAAATGCAACTTCAAATATAAAAGAGCTAAATTATAGGTTTAAATCTTAAGATACACTTTGTAAGAATTTTAATTTTTAGGTGCTAATTAAATTTGCATTGTATTTTATTACATAACCTTAATTAATTGAAGATATAAAATCTCTACATGATTTTATTAAATGCAAATATTAATTCTTTGGGCTCAATACTTAACATGCTCGAATTGAACTTAAGAAGAATATAGGTTGACATAGAAAATTATTTGAGCATTTGTAATATATCATTCTTCATATAGCTTACACATACATTATGTTTAAATTTGTAATATGTTTTGTCATCATCAAAAAGGTCTCAATCAAGAAATTGATTAGAGTAATTTCGATTTGAAGTTTTTAACTTATGTGTTAAATATTCAAGAAAGTTTGATTCAATTGAGAGATTTTTGGGAACTCAAAAATCCAAAAAATGAAGAAATATGAAGAAAATTAATGTTGAAAACACATTTCATCCAGAAAACATTGTAGCAACGGTCAGAAACATTACACAATCGACTATGCAAAATGGACAATCAATTGTGGGTTCCAAAAATCAGGTTTTGCATCAGTTCAAAGGATAATTGATTACCATAAATGGACAGTTGACTAGGCAAGTTACAATAACTATATTTTTGAATTTAAAAGTCTATAAACTTGTCTCTAACGCCTAGAAGACTTCAAGACAATAAAAATAGAGACTCAAAGGTCATTTAAAAGATAAGAGAAATATTCTACAATAGAGAATTAAAGTAAAATATTGATTCTCTTCTTCTTGAGCCAACAACTCCATTGTTAAGCTATAAGCTTTTGAGAGAGAAAATATTGAGTTGCAATCTTCATTGAGAAATATCTCTTTTATTTGTTTGTTTCAAACTTTCCTTTCATCATCTTGTTAAAAGAGTTGGTGTAACTCTTGTGAGAGTTTGTAAGTAAGCTAGTGAGTTTTTGGTATATACACTTGGGTAGCAAAGTTAGGACTCTTGTGAAAAAGGTTGAAGCAACACCCTTGAAGCTTCTTATTTGTATTCAGTTTGAGCAACACCTATGAAGTTGTTTGTCTTAGTGAATGGCTACAAGGAGGATCCTTGAAGAGAGTGGACGTAGGGTCAGAAGGATTCCAATATTGCCGAACCACTATAAATCGAGTTTGCATCTCTCTAACTCTATATCCTTAATTAGTTGCACAATTACTTGCCTAGAATTATTTATTATTCAAGTAAATGAGATTGATTGCTTAATTATTTTATAATTCAATTATCTTTTCTATATTAAGCAATAAACTCTCTCATCTTTGTGCTAATAATTTAGAAAGATTGATTTGATTTAATTCTGAATATATTTTGATATTTTAGATTGCAAAAATATTTTCGAAGAATTCTTAATACCTAATTAAGCCCCTCTCTTCAGTATTGCCATAGTATGTTTTGGACCAACAATTGGTATTAGAGCAAGGTGCTCTTGTTTTAGGCTTAACATCATAGAGTTGATCCTACGGTAAATATATTTTTAGAAGGAAGAGATCCTATGTTGGAAATCACCTTGACAAGATGCCCAGGTGGTGATCTTCTAAACACCCAAGTCTAGAATGACTTGTAAAGAAAATATACAGCAAACAAAAGCAAGAAAGAAAAGAAGACAAGCGATTTGTTATCGAGGTTCGGCAATAGCCTACGTCCCTGTGAGTTCCTCTAAACTCTCTGCACTAAATCAATGGTTCTTTACAATCCAGCAACCCACTTCAAGAAACCTCAAGTTCTTGAAGAAACCAAGAAGAGAAGAAAGAAGATGATAAGAACTATTATAATGCTCTCTATCTATACTACTCTCTCTTCTTTACAACCAGCCTCTCTAATGAGTCCCTCTTGTATGTTTGTGTCTTTGCACTCTCATTCACACACATGTCTCACAAGTTACATTACATCACATTCTTGAGAATGAAGCTAGATGACCCTTTATACAGTGCACTAACTTCTTGTCCAATCTTGAGAGTCATTCTCCACCCTTAGATCTTGATGACCAATCAACCATGGCCCTCCATCAATCCTAAGTGACACTATGCATTTTAACCTTGTACCAACATACTTAACAAGAGGCTAAATCAAGTTAATCATGTGTGCATCAGTGTGCCTAGTGCTGCGGCCTTGAATAAGGCATGCTGCGGCGCTAGGCAAAACACCCTTTTTCACCATTGTTGGGCACTGCAGCCTTGATGAGGGAGAGGTGCGGCGCTGGCCTTCCTCCAGCACCTCCCTTGCTGGGCACTGTAGCATGGGAGGAGGAGGGCTGCAGCGCACACTAAAGCTAGACCTCCTGATGCTGTGCGCACTTCTTTGTCTTGCTGAATAGAGGTGTGCACACACACCCAAATTGATGCGCACACTGGTGTGCACTTCTTTAACATGCTGAAATTTATTCTTCCAACCTTGTTTAAAACTTAAGCCATGTTTAAACCTTAGAAAAATATCAACAATCTTTACCTTTTTCTAAGCATTTAAACCCGAGCCATTGTGCAGAGAACTTCAGGATCCAAACTCACCTTGAGTCATCAATCAACCGACTCTAATCCTAAGTAGTCCAAGGAAATGATTGAACTTACTTAGAGGTAGAACCTTGGTACCTATATCTGTATGACTTTCTTTCGTGGCTATTTTATCCGAAGACACCACCACTTGCTCTTTTAGGACCATTCACTCGTCCAACAACCCTTTGCACCATATAGCCTCCTTTATGTTTTCCATAGCCGTTATGTACTCAGCCTCGGTTGTTAAGACTGCTACCATCAGCTGCCACTGAGCCTTTAAATACCTCAGCAACCACTTCATCCCAAACCACTTCTTTCCGAGACTACTCACAAATCTGCTGAGAACACCCATTGTCTGAGAAACCCTCAATCGACTTCTCTCCTTTTCTCGGATGATTCTCATCCCAAGGATCTTTTGTGCAAGGCTGAGATCCTTCCTCTCGAACTCCTCACTAAGTTGAGATGTAAACCTTTTCATCCTCTCCCTGCTGTTCCAAACCAACAGTATATCAATGACATAGATGAGGATAATCACCACTTAATCCACCTCGTGTCCAGGTGAGAAGGTTTCTGTGAAATCTATGTCTTCTTTTCTCGTGAATCCATTCACCACTAGCCTAGCCTTGTTCTAAACTTCATCTCCTGGAGGGTACCCTTCTTTGATCTTGTAAGTCCACTTACAATCCACAACTTTCTATTTTCCCGGAATGTGCACCAATTCCCAGAAGTAGTTCTTCCTTAGAGAATCTATTTCTTCCTCCATAACTAGCTTCCATCTTGGCAAATTCTTACATCCCATTGCATTAATGTAAGTCTCTTGTTCACTCATTTCTTTCCCGATCTCTTATGAGCTGATAGTCCTTCCGACTCCATAGATCATCCTCTTTCAGTTCAGCCTCCTCATGAGTGTCTTGAACTTGGCATTCATCAATGGGCTCTACATAGTCTGAACCCTCTTGCCTTCCTTGCTTTACCTAAATGGAATTCTCCTTGATGCTATGCTCCACAAATACCGAACTGGTTTGTTCACTAGCCCCTGCAGGGTTAGTTTTCTCCAAATAGGGAAACAACAATTCATTAAAAATAACATCCCTATTTATTATGAGTCTTAATCCTTCTTTCTCTAAGGACCACAACCTATACCCCTTAGAACTTTCCCCATATCCTAGAAACACACATTTTCTAGATCTTGGGCTAAACTCATCATCTTTTTGATGTGCAAACGCAACACACCCAAAAGTCCTAAGGTTGTCCAACTCAGGGGGTTTTCCACCCCATATCTCCTCAGGAGTCTCATGGTACAGAACCGTAGAGGGTGATCTATTAACCAAATACGCAACAGAAGACACCACTTCCCCCCAAAAACATTTGGGTAATCTGGATCCATCTAACATGCACCTAACTTTTTCATAAGGGTCTTATTCATTCTCTCAGCAACTCCAATCTACTAAGGGGTTTTCACAACCGTTCTATATCTTAGAATCCGATTTAACCTACATAATTGATCAAGTTCCTTGTTAAAACATTCTAAGCATTTATTTGTTCTTAACACCTTAAACTACTCTACCCATTTGAGTTTCCACCAGCTTTTTCCACACCACTAATTTATTCAATGCATTCGGTTTATTTTCAAGCAAATAAACCCAAACCTTTCTTGAATAATCATCAATTAAAGACAGAAAGTAAATGTTACCTCCCTGTGTTGGTGTCCTTGCTGGTCCCCAAAGGTCCGCATGAATATAGTAAAGAATGCCCTTAGATTTGTGCCCTCTGGTGTTGAAGCTGACCCGGTGTTGCTTCTCAAGAACACAACACTCGCAAAAATCAAGTTCCTCTACTTTGTTTCCACCAAGTAGGCCATCCTTGCTGAGAACTTGCAAGCCCTTTTCGCTCATATGTCCGCAGTAAGTGTGCCAAAGGGCTACCTTCTCCATCTTAGCCATCAAGCTTGCTGCTTGATCCTTGATGTCCATGTCTCCGATCATCTCATAGAGACCATCCTTCATTGCTGCTTTGATCACTATCAAAGATCCCTTGGTTACCTTGATC
The DNA here is from genome assembly GCA_023935145.1 of Bretschneidera sinensis. Classification (NCBI taxonomy): domain Eukaryota; kingdom Viridiplantae; phylum Streptophyta; class Magnoliopsida; order Brassicales; family Akaniaceae; genus Bretschneidera; species Bretschneidera sinensis. The sequence continues at coordinate 94,976,933 of CM043702.1, forward strand.
TTTCCTCCCTCTATCTTGCACGTTTATCCCATGGAATCCAACTGCCCTAATGAGATCAAATTCCTCCTCAAATCCAGGAGATACCTCACATTCTCCAGCAGCCTTGTCATTCCATCAAACATCCTCACTTGGATGTCTCTCATGCCCCTCACTTGGTAAGAAATATCATTCCCCAAGAAAACTCTTTCATCATTGGTTTCCTTTAAATTCTTGAACCAACTCCGGCGAGGGCACATGTGATGAGTGTATTGTTGGACGAAAATATACTTAAATTAATAAGCAGATAATCGCACTCGTTTTACTTGCAAGTGCATAAGGTCAACAGTGTAGTATAGTGTGCGAAAGCAAGATCATCTCCACAGGGATTGGTAAAGTTTAGTTTTAGAATTATTTTCTTCAAAGTAAAAAGAAATAAATAACTTGTTGAATGTGATTTGATAATAATAAAGACATAGGGCTTTGATATCCACCACTAGTCATACTTTCCCAATTGTATAATGTATCAATGCACTAGCCTTATCATGTATACCTAATGGTTGCCAACCTAAGGGTATGGTATCTACTCCTTAAGCTATTGATCTCCCTAAGCAACGAGTTAGGCATGGTATCTACTCTAACTCTTTTTTTCCTTAAGGGATTCAGCATGGTATCTGCTTGAGTTGTTCCTTAAGAAAGCATAAGATTTATGAAAATCGACAACCACATGAGACCTAGGGCATGGTATCTACTCCTGGTTTCCCATGTTGATTAATCCAAGAATCTGGTGTGGATATCTTTTGTTACTAATGTTAGACCCGAGACTCGGTCATCCAAATTGATCTAACTAGCCAATCCATACCACATGCATACATTGGCCATACACATACATATGAGGAATTTAAATAAGTACAAGCATTAATCAAGTTAAGCAACATAAGAAAGGCTATTGGCAAAGATTTTATCAATGAATAAATATATGAGAAAGCATAACTAGGGCAACAATCGAGCCCTATAAGAAAGTTAGTTACACATGCTGTCTAAAATAAACATCATATATAAGCTAAACATAAAGGGAAGAATAAACCCAAGAGAAGAGGCATCAATTCTCTCCCAAAGCTTACACTCCAAGCTAAGAAAAAGATAAAAGAAGTGTTCTCTAAGAGGTGATGATTTGTGTGTGCTTTACAGGTGTATTTATAGGGCTTGAGAAGTCCTAGAAGGCTCATGAGTTCCTAAACTTTCCTAAAATACAAAACTCTCTTATTTCCAAAATAGGCTTCTGCGGTTTATTGTTCACGCCCGTACATGTTCGCTCGATCGCATACGTCTTACGCTCGATCGCAGTGCTACGCTCGATGGCATGCAGTATTGCGATCGATCGCACTTTGACCAGAAGCTGCTCCAGGATCTCCAGGCTTCTTCCCTTAAGTGCCAAAACTGCTTCTTTTCTTCCAAGACCCATAAAACATATATGAAACACACAAATGAAGTAAAATGAACTAAATTAACATAACTAAGGACCTAACAAATGTAAATAAGGGTGCTTAAATACCTATCATGCACCTGGTATCCAAGATCCATTTCCCGCTACCTTCTTGCTCCTTGCTCACATCCGAGCACACAACAAGAACATCACCATCTTGCTGTTCTGTCTTGGCAACCGAAGCCTCTCCATTCTTGGTATGGCTTCCTCCTCTATCCCTCATCTTCTCCTTGCAATTTTTCTTGTAACGACCCTTCTTATGGCAGTAGTAACATCTATTCCCTCCAAATCTCAAATTGGAATGTGTTTTCCCATGGCTTTCTCCTCTACTTCTGTCTCGGTAGTAGCCATTGTGATTGTGCACTCTCCCATGGCTCTCTCCTCTACCTCTGTCCTGTTAGTAGCCATGTATGTTACTGTGCACTCTCCCATGGCTCTCCCCTCAACCTCTGTACCAGTAGTAGCCATTGTTGTTGTGCCCTTTCCCATGGCTCTCTCCTCTACCTCTATCCCTGTAGTAGCCATGTATGTTGCTATGCACTCTTCCATGGCTCTCTCCTCTACCTCTGACCCAGTAGTAGCCATGGATGTTGCTGTGCACTCTCCCATGGCTCTTTACTCTACCTCTAATCCCATAGTAGCCATGGATGTTGCTACCATACTGAGTTGTTGGCCTTCTCCTAATGAAAAGCCTTCTTCCACTTAATGCAGTCCTCATCTTGGAATCAACATTATCTTGTAACTCTTTCTTAGGTTCAAATTTAAAAGCAAAGATTTATGTATGAAGATACCTCTTATTAGGGAGAGTCTTGGCAAGAAACAACTCATCTAGTTTCTTCAAAATTGCAGCTGGATCTTCCGAGTCTTCGCACTCCCTTATGAGATTATCCGACAAGTGCAAGAAGATGGTGTTGTATGCCATCTTCTTCATCTCATTCCATTGGTCCTCCGTGGTTCTTATTGGAAAAGCATCATCTTCTCCAAGAGCCAAGTCCACTTTCTGTTGCACTAGAACCGCCTTGATCTTCCGCTTCCACAGGGAAAAATCTCCTTTTCCATCAAACTTCTCAATACCAAAATTTGAACTCATCTTGTGGAGATGATCCCTTGATTTATGCAGCACCCACAAATGCTTTCCAACTTCTTCTAAACCTTAAGAACATAGATCAAAGATTGATCTCAATACCGTTCTTGAATCACCTTCAAGAACACGATCAGATCTTGATCGTTACTCCATTCTTGAATCACCCTAAGAACATGATCAGATATTGATCTTAACTCCATTCTTGATTTACCTTAAGAACACGATCAGATATAGATCTTGACTCCACTCTTGAATCACCTAAAACGTTGATTTTTGATTCTTGGAGTCTTGACTCTGTCACCTTCTTGTTCTTACTCCGATACCCAGCTGTGCAAGCTCTGATACCACTGTTGGGGTATCTTCTCTAGCTCTAATACCACTGTTGGAAATCACCTTGACAAGATGCCCAGGTGGTGATCTTCCGAACACCCAAGTCTAGAATGACTTGTAAAGAAAAGATACAGCAAACAAAAGCAAGAAATAAAAGAAGACAAGCGATTTGTTATTGAGGTTCAGCAATAGCCAACATCCCCATGAGTTCTTCTGAACTCTCTCCACTAAATCAATGGTTCTTTACAATCCAGCAACCCTCTTCAAGAAACCTCAAGTTCTTGAAGAAACCACGAAGAGAAGAAAGAAGATGATAAGAACTATTACAATACTCTCTATCTATACTACTCTCTCTTCTTTACAACTAGCCTCTCTAATAAGTCCCTCTTGTATGTTTGTGTCTTTGCACTCTCACATAATTCTCTCATTCACACACATGTCTCACAAGTTACATTACATCACATTCTTGAGAATGAAGCTAGGTGACCCTTTATATACTGCACAAACTTCTTGTCCAATCTGGAGAGTTATTCTCCACCCTTAGATCTTGATGGCCAATCAACCTGGCCCTCCATCAATCCTAAGTGATGCTATGCATTTTAACATTGCACCCACATATTTAAGAAGAGGCTAAATCAAGTTAATCATGTGTGCATCAGTGTGCCTAGCACTGCGGCCTTGAACAAGGCATGCTGCGGCGCTAGGCAAAACACCCTTTTCAACATTGTTAGGCATCGCGGCCTTGGTGAGGGAGAGGTGCTGCACTAGCCTTCCTCAAGCACCTCTCTTGTTGGGTGCTATAGCCTGGGAGGAGGAGGCTTATAGCGCACATTGAAGCTAGACCTCCTAATGTTGTGGACACTTCTTTGTCTTGCTGAATAGAGTTGTGCACACACACCCAAATTGATGCGCACACTTGTGTGGACTCCTTTAACATGCTGAAATTTATTCTTCCAACCTTTTTTAAACCTTAAACCATGTTTAAACCTTAGACAAATATCAACGATCTCTACCTTTGTCTAAGCATTTAAACCCGAACCATTGTGTAGAGAACTTTAGGATCCAAACTCATCTTGAGTCATCAATCAATCGACTCCAATCCTAAGTAGTCCAAGGCAATGATTGAACTTACTTAGAGGTAGAACCTTGGTACTTAAATCTATAGGACTTTCTTCCATAGCCATTTTTTCTGAAGACACCACCACTTGCTCTTTTAGGACCATCCACTCGTCCAACAACCCTTTGCACCACATAGCCTCCTTTATGGCTTCCATAGCCGCTATGTACTCAGCCTCGGTTGTTAAGAGTGCTACCACTGGCTGCCACTAAGCCTTTAAATACCTTATCAACCACTTCATCCCAAGCCAATACTTCTTTCTGGGACTACTCACAAATCTGTTGAGAACACCCATTGCCTGAGAAACCCTCAACCGGCTTCTCTCATTTTCCCGGATGATTCTCATCCCAAGGATCTTTTGTGCAAGGCTGAGATCCTAACTCTCAAACTCCTCAATGAGTTAAGATGTAAACCTTTTCATCCTCTCCCTACTGTTCAAAACCAACAACATATCAACGACATAGACGAGGATAATCACACTTCATCCACCTTGTGTCCAGGTGAGAAGGTTTCTATGAAATCTATGTCTTCTCTTCTCGTGAACACATTCGCCACTAACCTAACCTTGTTCCAGACTTTATATCCTAGTGGGTACCCTTCTTTGATCTTGTAAGTCCACTTACAATGCACAACTTTCTATTTTCCCGGAATGTGCATTATGAGAGCCATAAAATGCATCTCAACAGTGTTTAATTGTTAGCACTTTAGGATTGATCTCGGTCTTTATTGCACTTTTATATGTTAATAACTCTAAAGTGATATTATTGGATCATTGACTTATTTCAGTGCATTTTCAGGTACTTTGAGTCCAAAAGAGAAGAAAAAGCGATCGTTGCTTAAAGTGCCAAGATTCCATGCATAACGAAGTGTTAGAGTGGTTGCGGAAAAGCAAACTTGAAGAAAAAATCAAGTCATCAATGTGCACCGCGGTGCTTCTCAACTAGCATCGCGGTGCCCAGAAACACACCCAACCTAAGCTGAAGCCAACACCGCAGCGCCCATAAAGGAGCACTGCAGCGCGCGCACAGTGTTATATCTCCGAGTTAAAACTTAATTTGGGTTTTAAACAATAGATTAAACCCGAAAACACCCTCGGACCTTTGTACTATAAATAGATCACTTAGGGTTTAAGAAAAAGGAATCAATTAGAGGCTGGAGAAGGGTTAAAAGACTCAAGGAGGAGCCCCATGGCCATCTAATCTCCAAGGAAGGAAAAGGGATGAATCTCTAAGTGTAATTCTTCTTTATTTCTTTTCTTGATTTAGTTGTAGTTTGGATTTATCATCATTAAACATTGTTATGATTTACTTTTTAATCTAATTAGAAGATTTCCCCTTAATCCGATGATTACATCTTTCTCCCCCATATAAGTCTAATCATGCTCTTCTTATATGATGTTGTTAAGGTGTGATTGAGTCCGGTAGATTTCTCTTATAGATTTGTCCACTACTGTAGTATTGTCATTATGATATATTGTCATTTCTTGATAATCTATAAGTTAGGTCATGTGTGCTTGAAAGTAAAGAGGATTTCATAACAATTACATTAGGGTTTACTTGTGCTTAATTGAATATTTGCCGATTGCCTGTTTGGGATGAGAAACTTGCAATCGAGATAAAAACAACTGAATCAAGATTGGAATAAGGCAATGAACCTAGGGAGGATTCCCAGAACCTTATTCTCCAACATAATCTATCTACACAATTTTCACACAACACTTTATTCTCTCACTTAATCTTTATCGTTTGTGTTAAGGTTCATGCCTTCTTTTGTAGTTAACTTATTTCCTTGTGGAATCGACACCCCAAAGCTGTGCTACAACTACCGCGTTATGTTTTGGGCATAATCAGTGCACCAATTCCCAAAATTTGTTCTTCCTCAAAGAATCCATTTCTTACTCCATAGCTAGCTTCCATCTTGGCGAATCCTTACATCCCATGGCGTCAATGTAAGTCTCTTGTTCACTCATCTCTCCTTCTGTTTAAGAAGAAACTGCATCCACAGCATCCGCAAAACCATATCTTGAAGGTGGTCCAACCAGCCTTCTTTCCTAGTCTCTTGTGAGTTGATAGTCCTTTCGACTCCCTACATCATCCTCTTTCAGTTCAGCCTCCTTATGAGTGTCCTGAGCTTGGCATTCATCAATGGGCTCTACCTGGTTTGAACCCTCTTGCCTTCCTTGCTCTACCTAAACCGAATTCTTCTTGATGCTATGCTCCACAAATACCGAACTGGTTTGCTCATAGCCCCTGTAGGGTTAGTTTTCTCCAAATAGGGAAATAACAATTCATTAAAAATAACATCCCTATTTATTATGAGTCTCAATCCTTCTTTCTCTAAGGACCACAACCTATACCCCTTAGCCCCTTCCCCATATCCTAGAAACACACATTTTCTAGATGCTAGGCTAAGCTCATCATCCTTTTAATGTGCAAATGCAGCACACCCAAAAGTTCTAAGGTTGTCGAACTCAGGATATTTTCCACTCCACATCTCCTCGGGAGTCGTATGGTACACAACCCTAGAGGGTGATCTATTAACCAAATATGCAACAGTAGACACTGCTTCCCCCCAAAAAGATTTGGGTAATCCGGATCCATCTAACATGCACCTAACCTTTCCCATAAGGGTCTTATTCATCCTCTCAGTAACTCAAGTTTGCTTAGGGGTTTTCAGCACCGTTCTGTGTTTTATTATCCCATTTAACCTAAAGAATTGATCAAGTTCGTTGTTAAAACATTCTAAGCATCTATCGGTTCTTAACACCTTAACTACTCTACGCATTTGAGTCTCCACCAGCTTTTTCCACACCATTAATTTATTCAATGCATCCGATTTCTTTTTAAGCAAATAAACCCAAACCTTTCTTGAATAATCATTAATTAAAGACAGAAAGTAAATGTTACCTCCCTGTGTTGGTGTCCTTGCTCGTCCCTAAAGGTCCACATGAATGTAGTCAATAATGTCCTTAAAGTTGTGCACTCCGGTGTTGAAGCTGACTCATTGTTGCATCTCAAGTACACAAAACTCACAGAAATAAAGTTCCTCTACCTTGTTTCCACCAAGCAGGCCATCCTTGCTGAGAACTTGCAGGCCCTCTTCGCTCCTATATCCTAAGCGAGTGTGCCAAAGGGCTGCCTTCTCCATCTCAACCATCAAGCTTTCTGCTTGATCCTTAATGTCCGTGTCTCAAATCATCTCATAGAGACCATCCTTCACTACTAATTTGATCACTATCAAAGATCCCTTGCTTACCTTGATCTTTCCTCTCTCTATCTTGCGTGTGTATCCCATGGAATCCAGCTGCTCCAATGAGATCAAATTCCTCCTCAAATCTGGGAGATACCTCATATTCTCCAGCAGCCTTATCATTCTATCAAACATCTTCACCTGGATGTCTCTCGTGCCCCTCACTTGGTAAGAAATATTATTCCCCAAGGAAACCCTTCTATCATTGGTTTCTTTGAAATTCTTGAACCAACTTCGATGAGGGCACATGTGGTGAGTGCACCCGGTATCCAAGATCCATTTCCCGCTGCCTTCTTGCCCTTTTCTCACATCCGAGCACACAACCAGAACATCACCATCTTGCTGTTCTGTCTTGGCAACCGAAGTCTCTCCATTCTTGGTATGGCTTCCTCCTCTATCCCTCAACTTCTCCTTGCAATATTTCTTGTAATGACCCTTCTTATGGCAGTAGTAACATCTATTCCCTCCAAATCTCAGTTTGGAATGTGCTTTCCCATGGCTTTCTCCTCTACCTCTATCCCGGTTGGAGCCAATGTTGCTGTGCACTCTCCCATGGCTCTCTCCTCTACCTCTATCCCGGTAGTAGCCATGTATGTTGCTGTGCACTCTCCCAAGGCTCTCTCCTCTACCTCTGACTCGGTCGTAGCAATGGATGTTGCTGTGCACTCTCCAATGGCTCTTTCCTCTACGTCTGACCTGGTAGTAGCCATGGATGTTGCTGCCATACCAAGTTGCTGGCCTTCTTCTAATGAATAACCTTCTTCCACTTAATGCACTCCTCATCTTGGCATCAATATTATCTTGCAACTCTTTCAGAGGATCAAATTTAAAATCAAAGATTCATTTATGAAGATACCTCTTATTAGGGATAGTCTTGGCAAGAAACAACTCATCTAGTTTCTTCCAAATTACAACTGGATCTTCCAAGTCTCCGCACTCCCTTGTGACATTATCCGACAAGTGCAAGAAGATGGTGTTGTATTCCATCTTCTTCGTCTCGTTCTGCTGGTCCTCCGTGGTACTTACTGGAAAAGCATCATCTTCTCCAAGAGCCAAGTCCACTTTCTGTTGCACTAGAACCACATTGATCTTCTGCTTCCATAGGGAAAAATCTCCCATTCCATCAAACATCTCAATACCAAAATTTGAACTCATTTGCGGAGGTAATCCCTTGATTTATGCAGCACCCACAAATGCTTTACAACATCTTCTAAACCTCAAGAACATAGATCGAAGATTGATCTCAACACCGTTCTTCAAACACCTTCAAGAACACGATTAGATCTTAATCTTTACTCCGTTCTAGAATCACCCTCAAGAACACGATTAGATATTGATCTTAACTTCGTTCTTGATTTACCCTAAGAACACGATCAGATATAGATCTTAACTCTGTTCTTGAATCACCCAAGAAGTTGATCTTTGATTCTTAGAGTCTTAACTCCGTCACCTTCTTATTCTTGCTCCGATACCCAGTTGTACAAGCTCTGATACACTGTTGTGGTATCTCCTCTAGCTCTGATACCACTGTTGGTGGTATCTCCTCTACCTCTAATACCACTATTGAAAATCACCTTGACCTGATGCCCAGGCAGTGATCTTCCAAACATCCAAGTCTAGAATGACTTATAAAGAAAAGATAAAGCAAATGAAAGCAAGAAAGAGAAGAAGACAAGCGATTTGTTATTGAGGTTCGACAATAGCCTACATCCTCTTGAGTTCTTCTGAACTCTGTGCACTAAATTGATGGTTCTTTACAATTCAGTAACCCTCTTTAAGAAACCTCAAGTTCTTGAAGAAACCAAGAAGAGAAGAAAGAAGATGATAAGAACTATTACAATGCTCTCTATCTATACTACTCTCTCTTCTTTACAACTAGCCTCTCTAATAAGTCCCTCTTGTATGTTTGTGTCTTTGCACTCTCACATAATTCTCTCATTCACACACATGTCTCACAAGTTACATTACATCACATTCTTGAGAATGAAGCTGGGTGACCCTTTATATAGTGCACAAACTTCTTGTCTAATCTTGAGAGTCATTCTCCACCCTTAGATCTTGATTACCAATCAACCATGGCCCTCCATCAATCCTAAGTGATGCTGTGCATTTTAACCTTGCACCCACGTACTTAACAAGAGGCTGAATCAAGTTAATCATGTGTGCATCAGTGTGCCTAGCGCTATGGCCTTGAACAAGACATGCTGCGGCGCTAAGCAAAACACCCTTTTTCACCATTGCTGGGTGCCATGGCATTGGTGAGGGAGAGGTGTGGTGCTGGCCTTCCTCCAGCACCTCCCTTGCTAGGTGCTGCAACCTAGGAGGAGGAGGGCTACAGTGCACACTGAAGCTAGACCTTCTAATGCTGTGCGCACTTCTTTGTCTTGCTGAATAGAGGTGTGCACACATACCCAAATTGATGCGCACACTTGTGTGCACTCCTTCAACATGCTGAAATTTATTCTTCCAACCTTGTTTAAACCTTAAACCATGTTTAAACCTTAGACAAATATCAACATCCTACTAGTCCTGCTCTTCTCCATGGAACAAACTTCACCTATCAGAAAGCTCAAATGGAGATTTTTATTCAAGCTTATGATTATTATGCTCTGTATTTAATTTTCAAAAATAGAAATTATTTTCATACAAGTGACTATAAATTCGTTCAACTAAATGCTAAAGTTATGAACATACTTTATGGTGCTCTTGATCAAAATCAAGTTGATTAAATTTCCTCATGTAAGACTGTAAAAGAAATTTGGGATTTATCAGGGGTGATATATGGAGGAAATGAGAAAGAAAATAATTTCATATTGAAAAATCTTGTTCATAACTTAGTGCATTTTAAAATGAACCATGCTTATTAAAACTTTATCTTTTATTGGTAAAATTTATTCTAATCTTAAAATTGTGAGAATATTTCTAGGTCTTTTTCAAATCAGTGGAAAATTGTTTTGACAAAAGATTTTACAAGTGAAAACTTAGAAGAGCTTGTGGAATCCCTCAATGAGCATGAAAGTTACTTGAATTACAAAAGTGATGATTCCACCTCGTCCTCACCTTTTATGGAAACTGAAGATGTTAATCGTGATGGGGAGGATGAAGAGGAAGATGGAGAAATTTGATCAAAAGAAAAATAAGTTCATTAATGTGCTTCAATGTTTAAGAAATTTGAGAAATTTCACTCCATACAGCGCAATATGAAGAGAAATTTCAAGAAGAAGATTGCAACTTGGAGTGATGATGGAAGTACAAAAGAAGACTCCAATCTCATAATGGAAAATTTGTGCTTAATGGAAAAAGATGAGATAACATCTAAAGTATATCTTTATTTTGAGAATGATAAAATATCAAAAGTTGAACTTGAAGAAGAAAATGAGTTTGAATCTTCGAAGAAGAAAGAAATAAAATTTGTACAAAATAAAGAAAAGATAAAGAAACAAAAGACAAATTGTAACAAAGTAAATAATCTCTTTATTGACATTTATCTAAGGTTTAAACATGCTTTAAACATGGTTAAGGTTTAAACCAAGGTTGGAAGAATAAATTTCAGCATTTAAAGGAGTGCACACAAGTGTGCGTATCAATTTGGGTGTGTGTGCACATCTCTATTCAGCAAGACAAAGAAGTGCGCACAGCATCAGGAGGTTTAGCTTCAGTGTGCGCTGTAGCCCTCCTCCTCCCAGGCTGCAGCACCCAGCAAGGAAGGTGCTAGAGCAAGGCCAGCACCGCACCTCTCCCTCACCAAGGCCGCGGCGCCCAGCAATGGTGAAAAAGGGTGTTTTGCCTAGCGCCGCAGCATGCCTTGTTCAAGGCCGCAACGCTAGGCACACTGAGGCACACATATTCCACTTGACTTAGCCTCTTATTAAGTGCATGGGTGCAAGGTTAAAATGCATAGCATTAGTTAGGATTGATGGAGGGCCATGGTTGATTGGTCATCAAGATCTAAGGGTGGAGAATGACTCTCAAGATTGGGTAAGAAGTTGGTGCACTATATAAGGGTCACCCAGCTTCAATCTCAAGAATGTGATGTAATGTAACTTGTGAGACATGTGTGTGAATGAGAGAATTGTGTGAGAGTGCAAAGACACAAACATACAAGAGGGACTCATTAGAGAGGCTGGTTGTAAAGAAGAGAGAGTAGTATAGATAGAGAGCATTGTAATAGTTCTTATCATCTTCTTTCTTCTCTTCTTGGTTTCTTCAAGAAATTGAGGTTTCTTGAAGAGGGTTGCTGGATTGTAAAGAACCATTGATTTATTGTAGAGAGTCCAAAAGAACTCACGGGGACGTAGGCTATTGCCAAACCTCGATAACAAATCGGTTGTCTTCTTTCTTTCTTTGATTTCTGTTCCTGTTTTTCGATTCCAAATATTTACAAGTCATTCTAGACTTGGGTTTTTGGAAGATCACCACCTGGGCATCTTGTCAAGGTGATTTCCAACAGTGGTATCAGAGCTAGAGGAGATACCCCAAAAGTGGTAATAGAGCTATGGGAGAGTGCACTACAACATACATGGCTACTACTGGGTTTGAGGTAGAGGAGAGAGCCATGGGAGATTGCATAGCAACATACATGGCTACTACCAGGACAGAGGTAGAGGAAAGAGTCGTGGGAGAGCGCACAACAACATACATGGCTACTACCGGGACAAAGGTAGAGGAGAAAGCCATGGGAGAGTGCGCAACAGCATGCATGGCTACTACTGGGACAGAGGTAGAGGAGAGAGCCATGGGAGAGTGCACAACAACATACATGGCTACTACCAGGACAGAGGTAGAGCTGAGAGCCATGGGAGAGTGCATAGTAACATACATGGCTACTACTGAGACAGGGGTAGAGGAGAGAGTCTTGGGAGAGTTCACAACAACATGCATGGCTACTACCGGGCAGAGATAGAGGAGAGAGCCGTGGGAGATGTTTCTACTACCATAAAGAGGATCACATCAAGAACGATTTCAAGGAGAAAATGAGAGATAGGGGAGGAAGCAATACCAAAATTGGAGAGGCTTCTGTTGACAAGACAGAACAACAAGATGGTGATGTTCTTGTTAAGTGCTCAAGTATGAGCAAGGGGCAAGAAGGCAATGGGAAATGGATCTTGGATACCGGGTGCACTCATCACATGTGCCCTCACCGAAGTTGGTTCAAGAATTTCAAGGAAACCAATAATGAAATGGTTTTCTTGAGGAATGATATTTCTTACCAAGTGAGGGGCACGGGAGACACCTAGGTGAAGATGTTTGATGGAATGATAAGGCTGCTGGAGAATGTGAGGTATCTTTTGGATTTGAGGAGGAATTTGATCTCATTGGGGTAGCTAGATTCCATGGGAAACACATGTAAGATAGAGGGAGGAAAGATCAAGGTAACCAAGGGATCTTTGATAGTGATTAAAGCAACAATGAAGGATGGTCTCCATGAGATGATCAAAGATACGGACATCACTGATTAAGCAGCAAGCTTGATGGCTGAGATGGAGAAGGCAACCCTTTGGCACACTTACTTGGGACATATAAGTGAAGAAGGCCTGCAAGTTCTCAGCAAGGATGGCCTACTTAGTGGAAACAAAGTAGAGGAACTTGATTTCTGCAAGCGTTGTGTTCTTGAGAAGCAACACTGGGTCAGCTTCAACACCAGAGTGCACAAGTCTAAGGGAATTCTTGACTACATTCATGCGAATCTTTGGGGACCAGCATGGATACCAACACAGGGAGGTAACTTTCACTTTCTGTCTTTAATTGATGATTATTCAAGAAAGGTTTGGGTTTATTTGGTTAGAAATAAATCAGATGCTTTGAATAAGTTAGTAGGGTTGAAAAAGCTGGTGGAGACTCAAATTGGTAGAGTAGTTAAGGTGTTAAGAACCGATAATGGCTTTGAAATTTTTAACCAAGAACTTGATCAATTCTATAGGTTAAATGGCATTCTAAGACATAGGACGGTTGTGGATACCCCTCAGCAAAGTGGAGTTGCTGAGAGGATGAATAAGACTTATATGGAAAAGGTTAGGTTCATGTTAAATGGATTCGTATTACCCAAATGTTTTTGGGGGGAAGCTGTGTCAACTACTACATATTTGGTTAATAGATCACCCTCTAGGACTGTGTACCATAAGACTCCCAAAGAGATGTGGAGTGGAAAACCCCCTGAGTTGGACAACCTTAGAACTTTTGGGTGTGTTGTGTATGCACATCAAAAGGATGATAGACTTAGCCCAGGATCTAGAAAATGTGTGTTTGTAAGATATGGGGAAGGGGCTAAGGGGTATAGGTTATGGTCCTTAGAGAAATAAGGATTAAAACTCATAATAAATAGGGATGTAATTTTTAATGAATTACTATTTCCCTATTTAGAGAAAACTAACCCTGCAGGGTCTAGTGAGTAAACCAGTTCGGTATTTGTGGAGCATAGCACCAAAGAGAATTCGGTTCAAGTAGAGCAAGGAAGGCAAGAGGGTTCAGACCAGGTAGAGCCCATTGATGAATGCTAAGCTCAAGACACTTATGAGGAGGCTGAACTAAAAGAGGATGATGCAGGGAGTCGGAAGGACTATCAGCTCACAAGAGACTTGGAAAGAAGGCTGGTCGGACCCCCTTCAAGATATGGTTTTACGGATGCTGTGGATGCAACAGCTCCTTGGACAGAAAGAGCGATGAGTGAGTAAGAGACTTACATTGATGCCATGGGATGTGAGGATTCACCAAGATGGAAGCTAGCTATGGGGGAAGAAATGGATTCTTTGAGGAAGAATAACTTCTGGGAATTGGTGCACATTCTGGGAAAATAGAGAGTTGTGGATTGTAAGTGGACTTACAAGATCAAAGAAGGGTACCCTCTAAGAGATGAAATTTGGAACAAGGCTAGGCTGGTGGCAAAGGGGTTCACACGAAGAAGAGACATAGATTTCACAGAAACTTTCTCACCTGGATACAAGGTGGAGAAAATGGTGAGTATCTTCATCTATAACATTGATATGCTGCTAGTTTGGAATAGCAGGAAGAGGATGAAAAGGTTTACATCTCAACTTAGTGAGCAGTTCGAGAGGCAGGATCTTAGCTTTACACAAAAGATCCTTGGTATGAGAAGAATTCGGGAAAGGGAGAGAAACAGGTTGAAGGTTTCTCGGTCTTCTATGGAAGATGATAAGCAAGTGAAGGTTCCCCTTGCTATTCATTTCAAGTTCTTCAGCGAATGATGTCCTGGAATGGATGAGGAGAAGAAGGAAATGGCAAAGGTCCCTTACTCTAGTGCGGTTAGACCAATTATGTCTATGATGGTGAGCACTAGACCCGACATTTCTCAGGCAATGGGTGTTCTCAACAGTTTTGTAAGTAGTCTCAGAAAGAAGCATTGGCTTGGGATGAAGTGGTTGCTGAGGTATTTGAAGGCTCAATGGTAGTCTGTGGTAGCACTCTTAATAATCGAGGTTGAGTACATGGTGGATATGGAAGCTATAAAAGAGGTTATGTGGTGCAAAGGGTTGTTGGACGAGTGGATGGTCCTAAAAGAGCAGGTGATGGTGTCTTCGGATAAAATGACCACGGAAGAAAGTCCTATAGATTTAGGTACCAAGGTTCTACCTCTAAGAAGGTTCAATCATTGCCTTGAACTTCTTAGGAATGGAGTCGATTGATTGATGACTCAAGATGATTTTGGATCTTGAAGTTCTCTGCACAATTGTTCGGGTTTAAATGCTTAGACAAAGGTAGAGATTGATGATATTTGTCTAAGGTTTAAACATGGTTAAGGTTTAAATCAAGGTTGAAAGAATAAATTTCAGAATGTTAAAGGAGTGCACACAAGTGTGCGCATCAATTTGGGTGTGTGTGCACACCTCTATTCACCAAGACAAAGAAGTGCGCACAGCATCATGAGGTCTAGCTTCAGTGTGCACTATAGCCCTCCTCCTCCTAGGCTATAGCACCCAGCAAGGAAGGTGCTGGAGGAAGGCGAGCACCGCACCTCTCCCTTACCTAGGCCGCAGCGTCCAACAATGTTGAAAAAGGGTGTTTTGCCTAGTGCCGCAGCATGCCTTGTTCAAGGCCACAGCGCTAGGAACACTGAGGCACACATATTCCACTTGATTCAACCTCTTGTTAAGTGCATGGATGCAAGGTTAAAATGCACAGCATCACTTAGGATTGATGGAGGGCCATGGTTGATTGGTCATCAAGATCTAAGGGTGGAGATTGACTCTCAAGATTGAACAAGAAGATGGTGCACTATATAAAGGGTCACCTAGCTTCATTCTCAACAAGAATGTGATATAATGTAACTTGTGAGACATATGTGTGAATGAGAGAATTTTGTGAGAGTGCAAAGACACAAACATACAAGAGGGACTCATTAGAGAGGCTGGTTGTAAAGAAGAGAGAATACTATAGATAGAGAGCATTGTAATAGTTCTATCACTTTCTTGTTCTCTTCTTGGTTTCTTCAAGAACTTGAGCTTCTTGGAGAGAGTTGCTAGATTGTAAAGAACCATTGATTTAGTGTAGAGAGTTCAGAGGAAATCACGGGGATGTAGGCTATTGCCGAACCTCGATAACAAATCGCTTGTCTTCTTTCTTTCTTTGATTTATGTTCTTGTTTTTCAATTCCAAATCTTTACAAGTCATTCTAGACTTGGATGTTTGGAAGATCACCACCTGGGCATCTTGTCAAGGTGATTTCTAACACTCTTAAAGAAACAAAGATTTATAAAAAAATCACTTTGCTGTAAAAACTCTGTCAAGAAATTCATTTATCAATTATAATTTTTGTCATGTATATTATAATTCTCATTTAAAGAAAAATAACAAAATTAGAAGGAAAATGTTAAGTGTTGTTAAAGATATAATTTCATCTAATGTAAAGCTTAATGGACCTAAAATAATTTTGGTTGATAAAGGATAAGCTTGCTTAGTTGGAATTAATTTTATTTTTTGCATTGCATTTTCCTATATATTGTATTGCGTTTAAATTACATGATTTAAAAAATTGAGATTAAGAAACTACTTCTTTGATTTATTATTTCAATTAAAAATTATGGTTAGTATTTCAAAACTACATAAAATGTATCTCAATAATGGTTGATATTTGAAAAAGATAATGTTGGAAATCACCTTGACAAGATGCCCAGGTGGTAATCATCCAAACACCCAAGTCTAGAATGACTTGTAGAAAGAAATACAGCAATCGAACGCAAGAACAGAAAATCAAAGAAAGAAAGAAGACAAGCAATTTGTTATCGAGGTTTGCCAATGTTCCTACATCCCCGTGAGTTCCTCCGAACTCTCTGCACTATCTGAAATGGTTCTTACAAGTTATAGCAATCCCCTTCAAGAAGCTCAAGTTCTTGAAGAAACCAAGAAGAGAAGAAAGATTACAATGCTCTCTCTCTATACTACTCTCTCTTCTTTACAATTAGCCTCACTACAAAGAGTCCTTCTTGTGTTTATGTCTCTCACACAATTCTCTCTTGTATTACAATTGATCTCACACAATGTCACAACAATGATTTTTCTCTCTTGCAAAAAATGAGGCTAAGAAACCCCTTTTATAGCCATCCACTTCTTAGACATTCATGTGAATCAATCTCCACCCTTTGATCATGATCTTCATTAAATCATAGCCCTCCATCACTTCCCAAGTGGTGCTGTGCATTTTAACATTGCACCCATGCACCTAAGAGGGTATTAAAACAGACTGTCCATTTGTGTAGCCCTTTGCCTAGCGCCTAGGCGCTCAACAAGGGGTGCCATGGCGCCGGGCAGGGCACCTTTACACACCTTCTAGATGCCATGGTGCTTTTGAGGAGTGCCTATGCGCTGGTGCTGGTTAGGTAGACATCATTCTGGGCACCAGGGCGCTGGTGGAGGGCACCTAGGCGCACACTGATGCTACAGCTATGCGGCACTTTCCTAATTGTGTGCTAAAGTGCATACACTAGTGTGCATGGCCTTCCCTTGCTCCAAATTGATGCACACACATATGTACAGTCTTTTAACTTGCTGAAATTTAATCCTCCAACTTTGGTTTAGACTTTAACCATCTATGAACCATGGTTGGACCAGTGCAAACCTTACATAAATACCAACAATCCTACCTTTGTCTAAGTGTTTAAACCTGAACCATTGTGCAGAAAGCTTCGAGATCCAAACTCATCTTGAGTCATTAATTAACCAACTGCAATCCTAATAAGTCCAAGGCAATGATTGGACCTTCTTAGAGGTAGAACCTTGGTGCCTAAATCTGCAGGACTTTCCTCCGTGGTCTCCTTGTCAACATGAATGCATCCTTTCGTACCATTTTTCGGAATGTAATGATACCGAACATCCATATGCTTCATCTCCTCATGGAACACTAGATTCCTCCATAAGTGCCATACACTTTGGCTATCCAAAGATACCACCACTTGCTCTTTTAGGACCTCCAACTCGTCCAACAACCCTTTGCATTCCACAGCCTCCTTTATGGCTTCCATAACCGCTATGCATTCTGCCTTGGTTGTTATGAGTGCTACTACCGGCTGCCACTGAGCCTTGAAATACCTTAGTAACCACTTCATCCCAAGCCAATGCTTCTTTCCGAGATTACTCACAAATTTGTTGCGAACACCCATTGCCCAAGAAACCCTCAACCGGTTTCTCTCCTTTTCTTGGATTCTACACATCCCAAGGATCTTTTGTGTAAGGCTGAGATCCTTCCTCTTGAACTCCTCACTGAGTTGAGATGTAAACCTTTTCATCCTCTCCTATCGTTCCAAACTAACAGCACATCATCGACATAGATGAGGATACTCACCATCTTCTCCACCTTATGTCCAGGTGAGAAAGTTTCTGTGAAACCTATGTCTTCTCTTCTTGTGAACCCATTTGCCACCATCCTAGCTTTGTTCCAGACTTTATCTCCTGGAGGGTATCCTTCTTTGACCTTGTAAGTGCACTTACATTCCACAACTTTCTGCTTTCCTGGAATTTTCACCAATTCCCAGAAGTTGTTCTTCCTCAAAGAATCCATTTCTTCCTCCATAGCTAGCTTCCATCTTGGCGAATCCTTACACTCCATGGCATCCGTGTAAGTCTTTTGTTCATTCATCTCTCCTTCTGTCCAAGGAGCTGTTGCATCCACAGCATCCGCAAACCTATATCTTGAAGGTGGTCCGACCAGCTTGCCTTCCCGGTCTTTTGTGAGCTGGTAGTCATTCCGACTTGTCGCATCAACCTCTTCTTGTTCAGTCTCTTCTTGAGTTTCTTGAGCTTGGCCTTCATCCAAGGGCTCTAGCTGATCTGAACCCTCTTGCCTCCTTTGCTCTACCTGAACTGAGTTTTCCTTGATGCGATGCTCCACAACTTCCGGACTGGTTTGCTCACTAGCCCCTGTAGGGTTAGTTTTCTCCAAGTAGGGAAATAATAATTCATTAAAAATAACATCCCTACTTATAATCAGTTTCATTCCCTTCTTTTCTAAGGACCACAACCTATATCCCTTAACCCCATCACTATATCTTGGAAATGCACATTTTCTAGATCTTGGACTAAGTTTATCCTCCTTTTGATGTGCATATGCAGCACACCCAAAAGTCCTAAGGTTGTTTAATTCAGGGGGTTTTCCACTCCACATCTCAATGGGAGTCTTGAGCTCTAAACCTCTAGAAGGTGATCTATTTATCAAGTATGCAGCTGTAGCTACAGCTTCTCCCCAAAAATATTTTGGTAAACCGAATCCTTTTAACATGCACCTAACCTTTTCCATAGGGGTGTCATTCACCCTCTCAGCAACTCCACTTTGCTGAAGGGTTTCCATAATCATCCTATGTCTTAGAATGCTGATGCGATGAAATTGACACTAGCAAGTGCACTAATCGTTCAAGTAATAAAATGATGAGTGAATATCGTTCCCAACAAGGACTGATCAAATACTACAAAAATTATGACTTAACTTTTACTGTTATTTGAGCAAACAAATAATTGTAGGGGAAAGACTTACTAATAATTAACTAAGGAAAAACAGAATGCAATAGTAAATAATGGAAGATTTACAAATTTTGGAATGAAAACTCTTATGAACTAATGTGCTAAGGACTCGACTTCACCTAAACCATAATTGACAAGAGTTTCGAATGGACAAGTTTCGTTTAATATGTTTTCCAAGATGGTAGATTCCCCAATAAATTGGTTATCCATATTTCGGGTCTAACCACAATCTCAAGAATCATTAACTTAGAATATCCGTATTCTAGGTCTATTCTAGATTAACTCAAATTGAGAAGCATTGAGTGTTTTTGGATTCCTTTCAGTTAAATCTCCCTATTCGGTTACGATTTAAACGGACCACATGAACTTCCTAGAATCCCTATTCGGTTACTCCTATTCCATTCATGGCATGTTTTACCCTGGCCTTTGCATACATAAAAATCCAATATCATATTTATTAGTTCAACCATTCATAAGAGCATGGCTTCTCTATTCGACACATCACCATGCCCAAAGAAGGAATCAAAATAATAAAAAGCATTAAGAACAATAAAACACATTCTTTGAAAAACACATTAAATTCCACTTGTCCAAACAACAACTCAAGATAAAGGTTTAGGATCCATCTATCCTTAACACAAAAATATCTACTCCATAATCAAGTTCAAATAACCCATGTTCATATTATAAAACATCAACATAGATAGAATAGAAAAATACAAAACCAGAGAAGAATGATTAAAAGCTTGATGTGTAGCCTCCCGGAGTGTCTCCAAGCCTCCTTTCGTGTCTCCTCTCCTCCAAATTCTGTTTTCTTTCTTCTCTTTTCTATCTCCCTTCTTGTTCAGCTAGGGTTTTAATTTACAGATTCAAAATTCGCGGGCTGGCGCTGCAGCGCCAACATCCCAGCGCTGCAGCGCCAAGACACACAAAAAACCCTAATTCTGGCGCTGCAGCTCCAGCTTTCTGGCGCTGCCGCGCCAACTTTCTGTCCAAATCCTTCTTTGTGTCAGCTACCAGCGCTGCAGCGCCAACATCCTGGCACTGCAGCCTTGAGTTTCTGTCCTCTCTGTGCATTTTGGTGCTGTGAGGTGCGGCTGATGCTGAACCAGGAGGTATGACCTCTATCCGCTAAAATCGCCATAACTTTCTCTAGAAAAAAGATTTTAATGAACCGTAAAATCCTCCAGAAAGTAGACTTCCAGATCTTTCTAAGAATATGTGGCACACTTCCTGGTTCTTCCTACATCAATACAGTTTAATTTGTAAAGATGGTTGATTCGTATGGCAACTCCAGCAACTTAGTGAAAACTCCTTTCTTAGTTTCTCTTCATCTTGGCTCTTCCACGACCATTCTTTTGCTTGAGTGTTCAATGGGGCTACGTGTTTAAAATGATGATAGCTCTTCAATCTCTTTTAAATCAAGATACCTGAAAAATGCACCGAAATAAGTTAATGCTCCAAAAATACCACTTTAGAGTTGTTAATGAATAAAAATGCAATTAAGACCTAAATCAACCCTAAAGTGCTAACAAATAAGTACGATTATAATGCATTTTATGGCTCTTATCGTAGAGTTATCACACCCCCAAACTTACGTTTTTGCTAGTCCTCGAGCAAACTAGAACAAAATTCTATGCACACACATCCTAAGAGTGCGAGATGGTTTGATTAGATTTGATATAGCATGCCTCAAAGATTGAATAAAAATTATAACGCACGAAAAACTTTCCAAATGCTGCCAATGTCTAGAATTTCAAATTTATTGCTAGCCTTATCTTACATCAAATTCTTCAAACGTGTATGTGTGCAACACCTTTATAAACTTAATCGTCTCGCCACTCTGATCGGTTTATGCAAGCAAGTAGGATAATGCCAATCTTTCAAAGTCCATAAGCTTACTTTTCACACCACTCTCCACTAATGTAGGCCATGACAATACCCGAGATCACCAGGACTTTATTCAACTTATAACTTTGGCTAAGGTTAAGGTATGGTGAAAGATTGATTTGAGGTTCACATCACCTTAAGCACATCAACCAATAAATATTTTATTTCAAACTTTCCCTCAGTTATCATGGAATACTTCCAAAACTTTTGCTCTTGTCACATCTTCTTCTTCTTTTTTTTTTTATTTTTTTTTTGTATGCTTGTACTATAGTAGCACTAGTATTTGTTTTCGTGTGCATTACTGAAACTATAGCATAGCATGTACATGACGATCAAACACAGCTTTGCCAGCTGCCTGTGATAGGCAGAATACAACTTTATCAAATAGTTCATGTGGTAAACCTTTTTGACTTTGATCTTTTCCTTGGTCTCTCTCGATGGGAAATATGTAACACATATCATAGCCAAGGGAAAGCCACTTCCTCTTGCTCAATCCTCTGTCACCACTTAAGAGAATAGTCCCTTTATTAATCAATGTGCTTATAGGTGAAAGGTGGAGATAAATTTTTATTTATTTTTATTTATATATATATATTTGAAAGGGAAATAGGTTATATGATTGGGTGACAAACAATATGTATCCAAGCTCAAAAGGGGAACACTAAGGATAGTCACATATCAAGGGTTGGCTAAAATGGCTCAAACTTTCCAAACATGGCCTGGATCCTTTCTTTGGTACTGTACTACCTAGGATTTTGCCTCGAGTGGTCTTCAAAAAAGTTCTAGAGTCCAAGAGATCACAAGACTACACTGCTCACATAAACACTCTCTGAAACAGCAAGACAACAAAGTGCTTAGGTGTAAGTGTTCATTGTGTTCAAAGAGTTCGATGCAAAATAAATCCAAACAAAAAATTCAAGCACACAGATAAACGCAACATTTTTCAAATTTTCAATTGCTATAATCAAGTCAATCTATTTCTCATCATTGGCAAAATCAAAATCAAACAACAGAAAGCACTCAGAAAACACAAATAGAAAAATAACTAGAAACATAAGCAGTGCACACATTCAGATAAAGTTCCCACCCCCAAACTTAAATAATACATTGTCCACAATGTATAGAATTTGAATTATAAAGTAAGAGAAGAGAACTCCCCTGATTAGTCAGAGGTCGAATCAATCATCTTTGTCAATGTCCTCATCCTCCAGATCACTACTATGACCGGGATATGGTGCTAATGGAGAGGGAGAGCAGCTGGGAATTAAATTTTAGAGTGCCCTAACTGTGGAAGGGCTGTGCATTTAAATGTCAGCTTGCGACCTGTCTGGATTATTGGTTTTTAACGATCAGGTCCTGGCGCTGCAGCACTGAGTTTGTGAGGCTGCAGCACTGGATTTCTGGGCTGATGCGTGAAATTGAAGGCCTTGGCGCTGCAGCTCCAATTTTCTGGTGCTGCAGCGCTGAATTTCTGTCATGGCTCCACGTAGAGCTGAAAAATAAATCAAAAATACACATCGTAAGGCCATGAAAATTGAAATAACAAATAAATTAAGCAACAAAAAAAATTGAAACACCCCAAATAATTTCAAAAAGCAAGAAAAAAAATTAAGAAGTAAGACCCAAAATGGTAGTTCTAATTTATAGTCTTTAGCTTGACTCTCTATTTTATGGCTCTTGGAGAACGGTGGTGGACGATTTAGGGTCAAAGGTCCCCGTAATGTAGTGCTTCAATCTGTGCCCGTTAATCTTGAATGTCTTCTTGTTTTTCTCGTGTCGAACCTCAATGACACTAAAAGGTGAGACATTTATCATGGTATACGGTCCAGTCCACCGAGATTTCAGCTTTCCCAGAAATATGTGCCTTCTTAGGATTTCCAGCAACCGTTCTTCCATTTTACCTATCAACGAAGAAGATATTATCACAGGGAAAATATTTTTCTCTAAATAAGCATATTTTAAATGAGCAAGTAAAGTTTTCAATTCAGTTATTATTATTTGTTCTTCTGGCACTTCTTTTCCCATTTCAGACTCCAAGTTCCTTGCTTCTTCTTCGATGATGAGTTTTTCAGTGGTATTAGTTCCCGTTTCCATGATACATCTCTCCAAAGTATCTTCATTTAATGTTTTCTCCTGAAACTCCTCAAATTGGTTATCAACAATATCCACATGAAAACAAGAAGAAGTAGATAAGCCAGAAGGGTATTTCATAATTTTATACATATCAAAAACTACTTGCTCATCATTGACTCTCAAAATCAATTTCCCTTATTGTACATCAATCAGGGCTCTCCCTGTAGCAAGGAATGGACGTCCAAGTATAAGAGGTACCTCACAATCCTCTTCCATGTCGAGAACAATGAAGTCTACAGGGAATATAAATTTATCGACCTTTACCAGTACATCTTCTATAATTCCCCGTGGTCTCTTAATAGATCGATCAGCTAATTGCAATGACACTGTTGTTGTTTTGGTTTCTTCTAATCCAAGTTTCCTGAAAATTGAAAGAGGCATAAGATTGATACTTGCACCAAGGTCACATAAAGCTTTATCAAAAAATGAATTTCCTAAAGTACAAGGTATAGTAAAACTCCCTAGATCTTTCAATTTTGGAGGTAGCTTGTTTTGCAGTATGGCACTGCACTCTTCAGTTAACATCACCGTTCCATGTTTCTCAAGCTTTCGTTTATTAGACAAAATTTCCTTCAAAAATTTAGTGTAACTAGGCATCTGTGATAGAGCCTTTGCAAATGGAATGTTAATATGCAATTTCTTGAAAATCTCTAAAAATTTTGAAAATTGCTTATCTAATTTTTCTTTCATAAATTTCTGAGGATAGGGAAGAGGTGGCATATATTTAGTTTCAGAGTTAGAATCGATCAAACCTTTACCAGTAGACTTCTTTTCTGAAACATGTTCTTCTTGCGTGGTCTCTTCTTTCTTGTAAACTTGCTGAGTAATTTCCTTAGGTTGTGGCTCTTCCAATTGTGTGCCGCTCCTCAGTGTTATGGCCTTGACATCCTCCTTAGGATTCTTTTCTGTGTTTCTCGGGAGGGAACCTTGTGCACGTCCAAAAATTATGTTTGCTAGTTGACCGATTTGAACTTCCAGATTTTTTATGGATGCTTCTTGATTTTGGAATCTTGTTTCTGCTGTACTTAAAAATTTGGCCATCATATCCTCCAAGTTGGACTTCTTTTCTTGAGGAGTGTATTCAGGATGAGGTTGCTTTGCATTGCTTTGATTCCACGAGAAGTTTGGATGATTCCTCCATCCTGGATTATATGTGTTGCTATATGGATTGTTCTGCCTGTGAAAATTTAAAACAAAATTAGCTTGTTGAGCAGATGAATTATATACAAACTGATTAGCTTGACAACTACTGCTGTGATGGCCACTACCACCACACAATTCACATATTGTATGTGAGTTGGGATTAAGTCCATCAATCTTCTTGGTGAGAACCTCTATTTGTGCTGTTAAAGCTGTAACAGCATCTATATTGTGCAATCCTGAAGCTCTATTAATAGGTAGCCTTTCAACTGGCCATTGATAAGAATTTGTGGCCATCTCTTCTAGCAATTCAAGAGCCTCTTCTGGAGTTTTTCTCATGATCGTGCCACCTGCAGCTGCATCAATCATATTTCGGGTTGCACTGGTTAAACCGTTATAAAAAGTTTGTACCTGCATCCAAGTGGGCAACTCGTGATGAGGACATCTTATCAA
Organism: Bretschneidera sinensis; assembly: GCA_023935145.1. Taxonomy (NCBI): domain Eukaryota; kingdom Viridiplantae; phylum Streptophyta; class Magnoliopsida; order Brassicales; family Akaniaceae; genus Bretschneidera; species Bretschneidera sinensis. The sequence goes on from CM043702.1 coordinate 95,001,755, forward strand.
CAGGTCTTTAAAGCGCTCCCATACCTCATAGAGTGACTCTCGATCGACCTGCAAAAGCATAGTAATTTCATTAAGTAACTTTGCAGTTTTTGCAGGAGGGAAGTATTTCCCTAAAAAATTTTGTACCAGTTCTGCCCATGTTGTTATGGATCCGGCAGGCAAAGAAGTCAACTAGCTTTTTGCTTTATCCCTCAATGAAAATGGGGAAAGCCTTAAGCGAATTGCATCCTCTGATACTCCGTTATGCTTAAATGTGTCTCAAATTTCAAGGAAATTTGCCAAATGAACATTTGAATCTTCTTGCGATAGGCCCCCAAATTGTACTGAATGCTGAATCATCTGAATGATGGCGGGCTTAATTTCAAAATTGTTCGCTTGTATAGGTGGTCGCCGAATGCTAGATTCAACACCATCCAACTTTGGCATGGCATAATCCCATAGTGCACGTTGCACCTCTGCATTGTTTCCTTCTGCCATTGTATTAATTGTTACTGGTGCTGCTCTTCTCAAAGAGTTAAACGTGTGCTCAATCTCTGGATTAGGTTCTACAAGTATTCCCCCACTAGTACGTGTCATGCACTAGAATCGAAAGCCCTGCAAAATAGACTTAAAAACCAAATTAAAAAAAAACTCTCAAATTAACAAGTTGAATCACAATAAAAGTAATAGTTTATTTCAGTCCCCGGCAACGGCGCCAAAAACTTGATGCGATGAAATTGACACTAGCAAGTGCACTAATCGTTCAAGTAATAAAATAATGAGTGAATATCGTTCCCAACGAGGACTGATCAAATACCACAAAAATTATGACTTAACTTTTACTGTTATTTGAGCAAACGAATAATTGTAGGGGAAAGATTTACTAACAATTAACTAAGGAAAAACAGAACGCAATAGTAAATAATGGAAGATTAGCAAATTTTGGAATGAAAACTCTTATGAAGTAACGTGCCAAGGACTCGACTTCACCTAAACTATAATTGACAAGAGTTTCAAATGGACAAGTTTCGTTTAATATGTTTTCTAAGATGGTAGATTCCCCAATAAATTGGTTATCCATATTTTGGGTCTAACCACAATCTCAAGAATCATTAACTTCGAATATCCGTATTCCAGGTCTATTCTAGATTAACTCAAATTGAGAAACATTAAGTGTTTTTGGATTCCTTTCAGTTAAATCTCCCTATTCGGTTACGATTTAAACGGACCACATGAACTTCCTAGAATCCCTATTCGGTTGCTCCTATTCCATTCATGGCATGTTTTACCCTGGCCTTTGCATACATAAAAATCCAATATCATATTTATTAGTTCAACCATTCATAAGAGCATGGCTTCTCTATTCGACACATCACCATGCCCAAAGAAGGAATCAAAATAATAAAAAGCATTAAGAACAATAAAACACACTCTTTGAAAAACACATTAAATTCCACTTGTCCAAACAACAACTCAAGATAAAGGTTTAGGATCCATCTATCCTTAAAACAAAAATATCTACTCCATAATCATGTTCAAACAACACATGTTCATATTATAAAACATCAACATAGATAGAATAGAAAAATACAAAACCGGAGAAGAATGATTAAAAGTTTGATGTGTAGCCTCCCGGAGTGTCTCCAAGCCTCCTTTCGTGTCTCCTCTCCTCCAAATTCTGTTTTCTTTCTTCTCTTTTCTGCCTCCCTTCTTGTTCAGCTAGGGTTTGAATTTATAGATTCAAAATTCGCGGGCTGGCGCTGCAGCGCCAACATCCCAGCGCTGCAGCGCCAAGACACACAAAAAACCCTAATTCTGGCGCTGCAGCTCCAGCTTTCTGGTGCTGCAGCGCCAACTTTCTGTCCAAATCCTTCTTTGTGTCAGCTACCAGTGCTGCAGCGCCAACATCCTGGTGCTGCAGCCTTGAGTTTCTGTCCTCTCTGTGCATTTTGGTGCTGTGAGGTGCGGCTGATGCTGAACCAGGAGGTATGACCTCTATCCGCTAAAATCGCCATAACTTTCTCTAGAAAAAATATTTTAATGAACCGTAAAATCCTCCAGAAAGTAGACTTCCAGATCTTTCTAAGCATATGTGGCACACTTCCTGGTTCTTCCTAAATCAATACAGTTTAATTTGTAAAGATGGTTGATTCGTATGGCAACTCCAGCAACTTAGTGAAAACTCCTTTCTTAGTTTCTCTTCATCTTGGCTCTTCCATGACCATTCTTTTGCTTGAGTGTTCAATGGGGCTTCGTGTTTGAAATGATGATAGCTCTTCCATCTCTTTTAAATCAAGATACCTGAAAAATGCACCGAAATAAGTTAATGCTCCAAAAATACCACTTTAGAGTTGTTAATGAATAAAAATGCAATTAAGACCTAAATCAACCCTAAAGTGCTAACAAATAAGTACGATTATAATTCATTTTATGGCTCTTATCACAGAGTTATCAAATGTCATTTAACCTATAGAATTGATCAAGTTCTTGGTTATAATTTTCTAAGCCATTATCGGTTCTTATCCCCTTAACTACTCTACCCATTTGAGTCTCAACCAACCCTTTCCACACCACAAATTTATTCAAGGCATCCGATTTATTTCTAAGCAAATAAACCCACACTCTTCTTGAATAATCATCAATTAAAGACAGAAAGTAAAAGTTACCTCCCTGTTGGTGTCCTTGCTGGTCCCCAAAGGTCAGCATGAATGTAGTCAAGAATGCCCTTAGACTTGTGCACTTCGGTGTTGAAGCTGACCCGGTGTTGCTTCTCAAGAACACAACACTCACAGAAATCAAGTTCCTCTACTTTGTCTCCACCAAGTAGGCCATCCTTGCTGAGAACTTGCAGGCCATCTTCGCTCATATGTCCCAAGCAAGTGTGCCAAAGGGCTGCCCTATCCATCTCAACCATCAAGCTTGCTGCTTGATCATTGATTTTTGTATCTCTGATCATCTCATAGAGTCCATTGTTTCTTACTGCCTTGATCACTACCAAAGATCCCTTAGCCACCTTGATCTTTCCTCCCTCTACTTTGCATATATACGCCATGGAATCTAACTGCCTCAATGAGATCAAATTTCTCTTCAAATCTGGAAGATACCTCACATTTCGCAACAGCCTTGTGACTCCATCAAACATCTTCAATTGAATGTCTCCAATCCCTCTCACTTGGTAAGAATTATCATTCCCCAAGAAGACCCTTCCATCATTGATCTCATTGAAATTCTTGAACCATTCCTTGTGAGGGCACATGTGATAAGTGCACCCGGAATCAAGAATCCATTCCTACTGCCTTCTTGCCCCTTGCTCACACCCAAGCACATAAGAAGAACATCATCACCTTGCTGTTCTCCCATGGCAACCGAAGCCTCTCCATTATTGGTATGGCTTCTCTTCTCATCCCACATCCTTTTCTTGAAATTTTTCTTGAAATGGCCCTCCATGTTGCAATAGAAGCATCTCCTTCCACCAACCCTTAGTTTAGAGTGTGCTCTCCCATGGCTTTCTCCTCTACCTTTGTCCCGGTAGTAGCCATTGTTGCTGCCATTCTGAGTTGTTGTCCTTCCTCTTATGAACAACCCATCTCCACTTGATGTCTCCTTCATCTTGGCCTTGAAATCATGTGCCCTTATGGCATTGATCACAATCTCCTTTGTCAAATTATCCCTTCCATACTCAATAGCATTAATCAAATTATCAAAGCAATCAGGAAGAGAATTTAACAAGATAGCAACTAATTGTTCATCCGAAAAAATAATGCTACAGCTATTCAAATCTTGAACTAGCTTATTAAAAACATCAAGATTATCTTGCAACTCTTTACTAGGATCCATTTTAAAATAAAAAATTCTTTTAAGAAGATAAATCTTATTAGGAAGAGTTTTGGTAAGAAAAAACTCATCTAGTTTCTTCCATATGACAGTCGGATCCTCCGAGTCTCTGCACTCCCTTGTGACACTATCCGACATGTGCAAGAAAATGGTGTTGTAAGCCATCTTCTTCATCTTGGTCCGCTGGTCCTCCGTGACACTTGCTGGAAAAGCATCATCATCTCCAATAGCCAAGTCCCTTGTGACGCTTCCACTTCTAAAGGGAAAAGTCTCCCTTTCCATCAAACTTCTCAACAGAGAAATTTGAAGCCATCTTTTGTGGACAAGATCCCAGATTTATGCACTACCCACAAATGCTTTCTTCAACCACAAGAACATAGATCGAAGATTGATCATAACACCGTTCTTGAATCAACCTTCAAGAACACAATTAGATCTTGATCTTTACACTGTTCTTGAATCACCCAAGAAGTTGACCTTTGATTCTTGGAGTATTGGCTCTGTCACCTTCTTGTTCTTGCTCCGATACCTAGCTATGAAGCTCTGATACCATTGTTGGAAATCACCTTGACAAGATGCCTAGGTGGTGATCTTCCAAACACCCAATTCTAGAATGACTTGTAGAAAGAAATACAGCAATCGAACATAAGACCAGAAAATCAAAGAAAGAGAGAAGACAGGCAATTTGTTATCAAGATTCAACAATGTGCCTATGTCCTCATGAGTTCCTCCAAACTCTCTGCACTATCTTAAATTGTTCTTATAAGTTACAGCAATCCCCTTCAAGAAGCTCAAGTTCTTGAAGAAACCAAGAAGAGAAGAAAGAAGATTACAAGGCTCTCTTTCTATACTACTCTCTCTTCTTTACAACCAGCATCACTACAAAGAATCCCTCTTGTATTTATGTCTCTCACACAATTCTCTCCTGTATTACAATTGATCTCACACAATGTCACAACAATGATTTTTCTCTCTTGCAAAAAATGAGGCTAGGAAACCCCTTTTATAGCCATCCACTTTTTGGACATTCTTGTGAATCAATCTCCACCCTTTGATCATGATCTCCACTTAATCATAGCCCTCCATCACTTCCCAAGTGGTGCTGTGCATTTTAACATTGCACCCATGCACCTAAGAGGGTCTTAAAACAGGTTGTCGATGTGTGCAGCCCTTTGCCTAGCGCCTACGCGCTCAACAGGGGGCGCCATGGCACTGGGAAGGGCACCTTTGCACACCTTTTGGATGCCATGGTTCTGGTGGGGAGCACCTAGGTGCTGGTGCTGGTCAGGAAGACATCATTCTGGGCGCCAGGGCGTTGGTGGAGGGCGCCTAGGCACACACTGATGCTGCAGCTGTGCGCACACTTTCCTGATTGTGTGCTGAAGTGCACACACCAGTGTGCATGGCCTTCCCTTGCTTCAAATTGATGCACACACATGTGTGCAGTCTTTTAACTTACTGAAATTTAATCCTCCAACTTTGGTTTAGACTTTAACCATCTGTGAACCATGGTTGGACCTGTGCAAACCTTAGAAAAATACCAACAGATAAAATTAAAGATTTTCAGCAACTTAACTTTAAAAAGCCATGTATTTGAAGTTATTTTGTGATGAGTTAATAATCTTGATTTAACTTAAGAAATGTGTGATTAGTTATCTAGCATCAAAGTAAAGTGATTCAAATGAGAAATAGTCATTACATTACTTCTATAAAAGCCATGCTCCTCTTCATTTGCCCATAAATTTTGGGAGAAAGGAGAAAAAAAAAGAGAAAAGAGAAAAAAGAAGAGAAGAATAAAGAGGGGAAGAATGAAAGGAGAAAAAGGAAAGAAATGGTAATTTCTTGCAAATTTTCAAGGTAAAAGCTTGTGTTCTTTTTAATTAAACTAAAGATTTGTGAACTTGGAGCTTGGATTCATAGACTTTCTTTAAGAAAAAGTTTGAAGAAAAAGGGTTGTTTAAAACAAATGGGTTTTTAAGAAAAAGTTGTTATTTTGCGTTTAGGATGCAAAGTTTGGATGTGGATAACATTGATTTTTGTTAATATAAAAAGTTTAAACTTTTTATATTTGAAGATTTGGAAAGATCTTTTGAAATCAAGAAGAAATTTGGGGGAAAAGATAAATTTTCGAAGTGATTTTTGCTGAAATCAGGTGACCCAGTTGACTAGATGAGATTTTATGTTATTCTTAAAGGATCCAGTTGACTAGGTCATAGTGCCAGTCAACTAGATGAAGTGGCAGAAGCTTCTAAACGTTTTCCCAGTCGACTAGATCAGGTACCCAGTCGACTGAATCATGCTGATTTTTTTTAAAAAAATGACTTTTCTCCTTAGTTTTTGAACATGAATCATTTCCAAATTAATTATACTGATTATGTACATTTGAAATATGATTAAAAAATATTTAAAAACATGAGTATTCATAAAAATTAAAGGGTTTTTGAGATTCAAAATAGATGATTTGAAAAAGGGCTTAAAGCCTCGACATCTTTGATTTTTGGTTTCGCGCGAAGTGTGCTCTTGAGATTTAAAGTGTGCAAAACACCTTTTGGTTATTAAAGATTATTTTTAATGATTTAAACTAATGAAATTAAATATTATTCATTTCTAGGTACCAACGGGGAAATATTTGAGAGACAAGGAAGTAGTAAGATCGCGTAGCATGACGAGTATGCCTTACCTTTAGTAAATGTATTTAAAATATATATATAAATTGAGTAATAAAGGAAAAATAAAAGTAACACGATCTACCTTGATGAATTCAAGCCTTAGAATTTATGAGGATTAAGTAAATAAATTATGGGATGAAGATAGTAAAAAATAGTAATACGAGGAATCGATATAGATTGGGAAATAAAGGTTTAAGATATGAGTCATGAAAAGATTTAAGGTGATTGTGCTGAGGATTTTTAATATGTGAAATTATAGTGAATGTGTTTGTTTGAATTTGTATGAAATGCGATGTGAATGATTGATGATTGTTTTTATGCATATTACTTCATGCATTTTGCATTATAACCTTATTTGACGATATGTTATTGAGGGGCGAGTGATGAGTGAGGCTGATAGGTCCCTTCCCACAAGGTGTGTAAAGGTACCAAATGGATATTGGATGAGTAGGACCCAGCCCAGATCAAGGGAGGTTATGAATATTTGATATGATTATTGAACGTATCGGTACGTGGGGAGACGTCCCCGTGATGATGATATAGCCCAATGATGGGCAATGATTGATTGTGCATTTATTGAAGTGCATAATACAACATGGCACGACATTTCGTTGACATATTGAGGTGAATGGCCCATGAGGGGCATGTGATATGATTGGCCTATGAGGGGCGTATAATACAATTGGCCCATGTAGGGCATGTGATGATGTGATATGCTTAGCCCGGAAAAGGGAATGATTGTGATTGTGGGAATGTAAGAGTGTTAAGATGAAAATATACTTTGTTTGCTTTGGCGTTGTGTTGAATGATTGTACTAAGAGTGTTTTTGGTAGGTGAATTAAGAAAATTTATGAACACTAGCATAAAGAGATATATGATGGTATAAAAATATAAAGAAAATCACTTGTAGGAAACTTAAATGATTTAATTGGAAGATAATTAAGAAAGATCCACTTGTACCTATAAGTCATAATAAATGTTGTGCTATAATTACAAATAAAAAGATAATTCCTCCAATATGACGACTTCTTGTAAAGTTTGTCTCAATGAGCTTTTTAGCTTAATCCTTTATTGTTGCTAATCTTTCAGGATTTTACTGGAGACTTGACTGTCAAGTTGAAGAAGCGAACTTAATGCTTTTGTCAGTGGAATCCTCACCCTTGGGAGTTTTGTTAGAAGAATTAAGTTGGGATTGGGATTTGTTGTTGTATAAGAACATTTGTAGTGGGGGAGTTTTTCTGCTAATTATGTATAGTTAAAATTGTTGCATTGTAAAAATTATTAGTGACAAAATTGTTTTTATATAATTTGAGAAGTTTTGATTGAATGCTTGTATTCCTGGTGAGTTATGTCTGATTGCATGTAGGTCGAGTTTCTTGGGACAGAAAGGTAGTGATACCTTATTGAGTAGGACCCACTCGAGGATGGGTCATTACAATGATGAAGGTGATCCTGGACTTGTTGAAGAATTTCTGACCTTGTTCCTAGGTCATGATCAATAGCTTCCAATATAACAATCCCTCTGTGAGAAGCAGAGAGGGAAGGAGGGTAGTCTCCCATAAACAACCTCAAATGGAGTTTTTCCAAGTGAATTTTCAAAGGAGGTGTTGTAGTGGAACTCAGCAAGGTGTAAGTACTTAACCTGTAGAGTGGGTTTATCAGAGGCATAGGCTCTCAAAAAATTATCTAGGCACCTATTTAGGACCTTAGTTTACCCATTAGTTTGAGGATGGTAGGAAGAACTCTTCCTTAACTCAGTTTCTTGTAGTCTAAAGAGTTCCCTCCAAAATTTACTTTGGAAACTAGGGTCTCTATCATAAACCATGGACCTTGGAATGCCATGTAAAGTACATACCATTTTCATGAACAAGGCAACAACTTTGATAGCTAAAAAATGAGATAGTAAAGGACTAAAATGAGCATGCTTAGATAATTTATCAACCACAACTAAAATGGAAATCATACCTTGAAAAGGAGGAAGATTTGTGATGAATTCCATCTTGACATCTTACCAAATTTGATTAGGAATCTATAATAATTGTAGAAGACTATATGGAGCCTTGTTAGTACCTTTTACCTTTTGACATATGTCATAATATGTGATATACCTTTCTATTGATTTGCTCAAGTTCTTCAAGTAGAAATTGGTTGCAACACTCATATAGGTTTTGTGCGCACCTTCATGCCCTCCTAGAGGAGTGGAATGGAATTCTTTGAGTATTACTTCTATGAGAGGTGAAGTATTACTAAGAAAATCTTGCCTCTATAGTATAAGATTCCATGTTTAACTATAAAAGAAGGATTTTGAGTAGGATAGTCCTGGACTTGCTTGATTAGTGGAGTAATGGTAGTATCATTAGCATGCTCAGCTCCTCTTTGATCAAATATGTCAAAAGTATGCATGGAGAGAGTTGTAAGCAAAACTTCTTATTTTGGCTTGGTTTTCAATGTATGCAGCCTTGACAAGGCATCGGCAGGAATATTATCTTTACCAGATCTGTAAATGATCTCATAGTTATAACCTAGTAGCTTAGCAAGATAGTGTTATTGTTCTGGAGTTTGAATGGTCTGGTTTAGTAGGTGTCTTAAGCTCTTCCGGTCAGTGTAGATGTTGAATTTGGCACCGAATACATATTGTCTCCACCTTTTGATTGTAGATATGATGGCAAATAGTTCCTTGACGTAAATGAAGGCATTTTGCATTCTAGGATATACTTTTTAACTATAGAAAGCAAGATGATGTCCTTCTTGAGATAGGACAGCACCAATACCTACACTTGAGGCATCTGTTTAAAAGATAAAAAGGTAAAGTGAAATTTGGTAGTGCCAAAATAGGAGTTGTGATCATAGTAGCTTTGTGGTCCTAGAAAGAAGTTTGTGATGCACAAGTCCAAAGGAAGGAGTCTTTCTTCAATTGATATGTCAAAGGAGCAACTAGAGATGCAAACCCCTTTATAAATTTTTTAGAATAGGAACCCCAATAAACTTCTTGATTGTTTTTTTATTGTGTGGAGTAGGTCATACCATTAGCTTCCACTTTTGTTTAGTCAGGTCCTACACCAAGAGCAGAAATGACATGGCCCAAGTATTCTATAGAACTTTGACCAAAGTGGCATTTGCATTTCTTAGCAAACAATATGTTGTAGATGAGTATGTCATCAAAGAAGACTATGACATACTTCCTTAGAAAATCTTGCAAAGCTTGATTCTAATTTCCTTGAAAAGTTGAATGTGCATTGGTGAGGCCAAATGGAATAACATAATGTCATGTATAAATCCTGAATGTAGTCTCCTTGATGTTAGTAGTGTGCATTCTTACTTGATGGTAGCTTGCTCTGAGATCTATCTTAGAGAATATAGTTGCTCCAAACAATTCATTTAGCAACTCATCAACTATTGCAATGGAGAACTTGTCTTTGATAGTGATATCATTGAGACCTTTGTAATCTACACAAAATCTCTAGTTTCCATCCTCCTTCTCAACCAATAATATTGGGGAACTATAAGCACTATGATTGGGTTGAATAATGTCAGACTTAAGCATTTCTTAAACTACCCTTTCAATCTCTGCTTTTTGAAAATATGGATATTTATATAGCTTTACATCAACTGGTTTAGCCATAGGATCAACTTCAATTCTGTGGCTAGTAGTTCTTGGTGGAGGTAATGAAATAGGTTCTTGAAACACATATGAAAATTTATCCAAGATATTTAATATATATTTATCAACAGGATGAGGAGAATCTCTAGGTTATCATAGTAGTGTAACTAGATAGTGAACATAGAGGATTAAGTTCTTTTAAAGATATAAGTTGAAAATAAGTAACAATACCATCGTTGCTAGATAACTTCTTTAGTTGTTTAATAGCAATAAAATTTAATTTAGACCCTATATCTCCTTGTAAGTGCACAAGTGGACCTTTCCAGCAAACATCCATAGTTAAGTGTGCGCAATCAGTAGTTCTAGGTCCTAATTGTTGTAACCATTGAATTTCCAATACCATGTCAGCCCCTTGTAGGGATATAACAAAGAAATCTATAGTTAAGGTATGGTCTTATATAATGAGAGAGACATTGGTGCACATACCTGAACAAGAAAGCATTTCACCATTGTCTACTTGGACTATAAAGTTATTTGATGGTGTGCTAGGAAGCTTTAGAAACTAGACTGCTCTTTCTTGAATAAAGGTGTGGGTGTTTCCCCTATCTACCAAGACTTGGAAAGGTTGTTGCAGCACCATTCCTTACAGCCTGAATGTCCTTGGTGATTGATGGCTACTGAAAGCATAAAAACTGATTTCAGGAACTATTTACAACTCTGTGGCATTCTCTTCTAGTGCGCAGTCTTCTAGAACCTGATAATCTTCTTCTATATCTCCATCAAGTAGGACTAAGGCCATTTTATGCTTGGATTTGCGTTGAGTAGTGAATCTTTCATCACAATTGAAACAAAAATCTTTCTCTAATCTTAGTTGCATTTCTAGAGGTGATAGTCTTTAAACAAGAAATTTGGTAGGTGTTATAGGAGTATGTAAGGGTGGTTTAGGGCCTAAAAGAGAAGGCTATGTTGAAGATTTAGGAGGCAAAGATCTGAATGAAAGTTTGATGTCATTAAATCTTTCTTCTTGCAATCTGGCTAAAGCAATGGCATCATGAATTGAAGTTGGTTTATGGGCAATCACCTTTCTTCTAATCACTAGTTTAAGACTAGAAATGAAACAACTCCATAAGAATGCATCACTTAATCCTATCACGTTATTGGAAAGAGTCTCAAATTGGGTTTGATATTAAAGAACATAATCAATCTGAGTTAGTTTGAACAATATGCCCTGAGGATCTTCATATTCAAGTAGTCCAAATCTTTTATTCAAAGCAAGAACAAAATTAGATCAAGGTCCTAGTTGGTTAGTATTATACATCCAGTGAAACCATGAAGAGGTTGCCTCTTCCAGATGACAAGAAACAAGAATTAAACTTTGTGTATCAGGAATTTTGTGAAACAAGAAATACTAATCTACTCAAAACAACCAATCATTAAGATCACCTTTAAAAATTTTGGGAAACTCAAGTCTGATAATCTTCAAGGGTGAAGATTAGTGAGAGTCCTTACCTTTAGGAAGTAGACAATTACCATCTATAGAAGCTACACCAAGTGAAGAAGCTTAATGTTTGATAAACTCTTCTTTAAATTCTCTTTTAGTCTCTTAGATCAGAGCAATAAACTCATCTCTGAGTTCCCATTGAGACTCCCAGATCAAAGCAGTTATGTTTTCCAGAATGAGATCTCTAGATCTTGTTGAAACAATCATGATAATGAAGGAGTGTGAAGGATGAAAGGATAAATTAGTAGTGAGGTAGAAGAGATGGTGAAGGTAACAATTAAAGCATCAAATTGATACAGGTTGTGAAGCTGTATATAAAATGTTCTTGATAGGCAAAGAACAAACCCTTAAAGAAGAAGAAGATTGAGAGAATTTGATTATACTTTGTTGTCTCATCCATGTACAAAAGTGCAAGTTATATATCTTGCACATAAAAAGTAGTTACAAGTCTAACTAACTTTTAACAAGAAGCTAACTAATTGTTTTGGTAACAAAATTCTAAAAGTGTTGCTAAGAGGTTATCTTAAACTCTGGTCTTCCATTCTTAAGCTTGCCCTTTCTTATTTAGTAGCACATGAAATCCTTTAGTTTGAATTTTATTTGTTTACAAATATTTGGGAATATCCGAAAAAACAGAGGAAACTCTACCAGATTTTCCGTAGAGTTTCTCCTTATTTTTTTTAATTTTTGAAGGAAAAAAATAAAAGGGTTAGAGAAATTTGTTCATAAAAAATGAGAGAAAATAATTTAATTAAGTATGACTCTACTTGAAATTAGTTAAGAAATTCTTAAATCCTTTTAAGATTTCAAAATAACTTTGTTATCTTTGACATTGGTTGGAACATGCATACAAGCATTCATTATCATAACATTTTATAAGAATTTATGTTGAGTCATGGGTTGGTAATACCTACTAGCATATCTTTTTCATTGGTAGGATCATGTTCAAGTAATCCTTCTTATTGAGAGCGTCTATTTTTTGTTGTAACTTAAGGTGAGTTTATACTACCAAACTTGGATATTCTTCTCTCTTCGTATTTATTGGAATGTGATTATGCTATGAAAGTTTGAATTATCTAAAATTTATAGTAGTTGAGGAAACATAAAAAATTTTCTTGGATTGTGATAATTTATGGTTATTGTCAATTTTCTTAAATCAGTTATGAAGAGAGTATTTGTTTGAAAATTATTTGATTATATTCATTATTATTTGAATTAATTCTTATGAGGTAGTATGTTATAAAAGAATGGAAATATCATCTCTATGGATAAAATCAAAGGAGAACTCATTTTTGAAATAATATATTTAAGAATAGTCTTTGGTACTAAGGTTGTGTTAATACATAGATGTAGCATGCTATACAAGGATACTTGGCTGGTTATTTAATAGCATACATGGTTTAGATTTAGGCGTTGAGATATTACTCTACCTACAGATGCAGACTGATATATATATATATATATAAGATATCCCTGTGAGGATACATTTCTTCTTCTCTCTCCTTATGCTCTATGTATCCTTGCAATTTGGTGACTAGCCTAAACAAATTATACTAAAATTTATATAAAGGTTGAAATTTTTCTTGGATATAAATATATATAAATAGAGAAATTTAATTGTCATAAGGAAATAAGATGAAGCTTATAATGGATGACAAGGTTTTTGTACTATGTTATAGATGGTTATCAAATATCTTTCAAGTTGGTGATTCAAGCTATGAGTATATGATTTGGAAATTCTTTTGGGTTGACATATGCATATATGTATTTTCGGTAATAACTCATTTTATATGTTATTCGTTTTCCTTTGTGAGTATCCACTTATGTTATTTTTAACTAATATTAGTTTTTAAAGTTGATTGGTTGTTTCCTTGATGAAATGGCCAAGTTTGAAGAAGTGTTAGACGTCTTTATTCTAGAAACAGTAGTGTTTTCTTTGGTGTAGGTAGTTAAGTATAGCATCCTCTCCTCGAGAAATGTTTCTTTAGTAAGTAAAATAATAAAGGTTTGGATAAAATTAAAGTTATCATTTTATTTGTGGTGGTTTTGAAAATTATTTTTCGATCAAATCGGGATTGTAATTAATTTAATTTTATTTTATTAAATTTTCTTTCAATGTGAATTGATGTAATTTGGAAATGAACTATCATGATCAATTAATTTTAATTTAGTTGCGCTCTGAGTCTAAAAGGGTTACCTTATAGATTTAGGTCGTGACATCTTGAATAGTCATTGGTGAAGGTAATAAAGTAAGAATAACCTCCCCTACTAATTGAGCTTAATGGCCTATAAACATCGGGGTCGATCAATCCTAATATGTCAACAACTCTTTCTCTATGTCCACTAAATGGAGTCTTAGTCATTTTTTCCATGAGACAAGATTTTCATATTGGGTATAACTCGAAAGTCAAAGAATCAAAATATCCATCTTTAGCAAACTTGCTAATCCTACTCTCGTAGATATGAGTAAGTTTGAGATACCATATATATAAAGGATTAATTTTATCTCTTTTTAGTTTATTACCTTGTTGATTAATATCAAATATTTAACCATTCAATTCAAGATGGAAAAGAGAAGTAGAAATTTTCTTTGACTAATGCAACAACACTTGCTACATTTCCAAGGAGAAGCTTGACTTCTCTTTTACTTTTCTTTTTCCTCTTCTTCGTACTTGCAACCATTTGCAAATGTAAGAGCCATACTTGGTATCTAATACCCTAGTAGAAGCTTCTTTAACTAATAAGTTAATTTCAACAAGTAATAACTTGGACATTACTTCCAAAGTTTGTCCTTTTAATCTTGCATGGTGATTCTTGCGGTTATCTTCCCTGTTTCCATCTTTACCACAATGGAATCACTTGTCCATTTTCATCTTGGTCTTTAAAGAACTAATCTTGTTAACACCTACCTTTGCTCTTAGTGGTTTCTTCTTCTTATTTGAGACTTTCTTGCCCTTGGGTTTAGAAGAAGTAATGGATATAGCTGCTACCAATGCAACTGATGAAAAGATAAGGCTAGATGGAAAGAAAGTTGAGCAAAACTACTGGCTGCAAGAAGAACAAAGCATCAAAGATGTAAAGAGTGAAGAGGAAGGAGAAGAAACTGGTGTTCAGCAGCTAAGGAGGTCTTTAAGACTTCAAGGAAAGAAGTCAACTGCATTTGGATAGCTTATGCTGAATAAGAAAGTCAAAATAAAAAAGAGTTACTTATGAGTTATTTAGTATGAGTTGTAAGCTCTAACAGAATTGTAACTAACTTTTATAAGCCTAAATTGAGCTCCTTAGTCATTCCTAATTCCTATAAATAGGATGTCAAGTCATTTACTTAGACAAAATATGTCAGAAATCCTAAATCTCTTTTCTTTCTTCTTGTTACCTCTTGTAGCAAATTCTTGGAGTTTAGACTTATATTTGAATCAAGTCATTTTATGAGCTAAGGAAGGCATCATTGGTGCTTTCATTGACTCACACATCTTCTACATTTCTCTTCAATCTAGCCACTCACAATAGTAGAAAGAATAAGATCAAAGAATCAAGAATTCTCATGGAATAGAGTTGTATAACTTCAGGTCAAAGCAAGGGAAGAATCCATGGCTACAATACAACCAATCCAACAAGATATCAAGAAACTCACCTTTGAAATCCAAGAGTTAAAGGTCAGTACCATTAAATCAGACTCTCACATACACTTCTCTCATGATAATCAAGAAGAAGCATTCTGCAAAGCATACAATGCAACACCCTTCAAATAGATTAAACTATGTTTTCAAAGATTCAGTTCCAGTGATCTTTCAAATTGGTTGTTCAAGGTAGATCAATACTTCTTGTACCATCAAATCCAAAAGTTTTAGAAAATTATAATGGTTTAATTCCATTTGGATGGTCAAGCATCAATTTGGTATCAATTGTTGTGCAAAAGCAATCAATTAAGGGGCCATAAAGAGTTTATTTTGTTTTTGCAAGAAAGATTTGGTCATTCTCTCTTTTATGACCCTCAAGGAATCTAACTAGGCTCATATAACACACATCTATGCAAGATTATCATAACAAGTTTAAAGCACTATCTTGTAAGGTCTCTAGTCTCACTAAGTAGTTCTTGAAAAGCTTCTTCATTTCAGGACTCAAACCTTCCATCAAAAGATAAATCTTATTGCAAAGATCACTTAGTTTACATAAGGACATTAGCATAGCACGAATGGTTGAAGTAGAAGTGGCAGAGAGGTACTTCTCCACAAGAAGTTGGGGTCCTAAACCAACTACAAATTCATCTATCTCGGGTCTTAAAATAGTGCTACAACCTAGGCCAACATTGCCAACACCATCAATTATCAAGAGACTCACAGTCCAAGAACAGTAACTAAGAAGGCCGAAAGGACTTTGCTTCAATTGTGATGAGAAGTTTAGTCCATGACACAATTGCAAGAATAAGGGTGCATTGTTTTGGTTTGAAGGAATGGAACTAGAAGAGGACAATACTCCAGTGGACTACACCAATCAAGAACACTACTATCCAAGTATTGACACTATTCTTGCTACAAGTTTTCATGCTTTGATGGGCCATGCATCTCCTCAAATTTTAAGTTTAGAAGGACAGACTAAGGGACACATCATACAAGTCCTAATAGATTGGGGCAGTACTGTAATACCCGTTTTCTTAGAGTAAGGGTGAAGAAGTAGTTTGATACATATTAAAATAATATATTCATGAAAGATTTATTATTGAATACAATAATTCTTTTGAAAAAAAAAATACTTGGACGTCCAAGTGTTGGCTGTCTAACATGCAAAGTATGCATGTTAGACAATAAAGAAGAATGGTGGCACTTAAGGAGTTTGCAGTGAAATAGTTTTAAGTATATAAAAAAAAGAAGATTTTTATTGTTTTATTTTATTATTTCCTACCAAATCCTGTTTGGTTTCCTTCTTTCTTCAATTCAAATTACTTTCTTTCTTTAAACTTATGGGGACTCAAAGAAATGTTGAAAGATTGAAATTTTGAAGAAGTTTACTGGAGAATTTTTAAGAGATTCGAGAGAAGCTTTAAGAAAAACAAAAGAAAATAATGTGAATTTTATTTTTGAAATTATGCATACATGAAATTACTTGGAATTTGAAGTAGAAATTTAAAGGGTATGAATTACGAAAGAATTAAAGAATAAATTAGAAATTTTAATATAAATATTCTGTCAGGTGTTGACGATCAACAATTGGGTAAAATTGCTTAAAAGAGTAGGAAAGCCAAGGAGATGATCCACAGGTAGCTTTAAGTGCTACGTGATGACTTAGATTTACTTTTAGTAATCGAAACCAATAAAAATATGAAATTATGACATTTGAATAAATGGTTGAATTGTAATTATTTAACAATGTATTTTTTGTTATACATGAAAAATTGATTGATTTATTGATTTGGAATTTGAAAATATGTTAAATATTAATTTTATAATAATTTATATTTTCAAAAGGATAGGTTAATAAAATTATGCTAAGAAGTTATATGAAATTTCTGAAAAATATGATCGAAAATTTATATAATATATGAGGAGATAATTTAATAAATATCATAAAAAATAATAATTTTGAGAAAGAGCTAGATAATTAAATTGAATGCTTGAATGTATGCTTGTTCGCATATTATTGCTCACATGCATGAAAGAAAAGACCAAGAAGGCAGCTGGTCTGCTTGTTTCCACATTATTGCTCATATTCAAAAAATAAAAGACTAGAAAGGCAACCAGTCTAGCTAAAAATAATATACCGAGAAGGCAACCAGTCTAGCTGAAAATAAAAGACCATTGTTGTGACGATTATCTACCTAAATAAATATGCAAATAACCGTACTAGTTTTACTTGCAAGTGCACAAGGTCAATGGTAGAATAGTGTGCAA
Organism: Bretschneidera sinensis; assembly: GCA_023935145.1. NCBI lineage: Eukaryota > Viridiplantae > Streptophyta > Magnoliopsida > Brassicales > Akaniaceae > Bretschneidera > Bretschneidera sinensis. Next base: position 95,019,227 of record CM043702.1, read on the forward strand.
GTGCGAGATCATTTCCACAGGGATTGGTTAATTTCGATTTAGAATAAGTTTCTTCAAAGTAAAAAGAGAAATAATTGTTGAGAGTGAGTTAATAATAATGAGAATAAAGGACTACGATATCCACCACTAATTATACTTTCCCACTAAGAAAGGTGCCACTGCTCTAGCCTTATCATGAATATTTAATGGTTGCTAACTTAAGGGCTTGGTCCACACCTTAGGCTATTGATCTCCCTATGCAACGAGTTAGGCATGGTGTATACTCTAACTCTTTTCTCTCTTAAGGGATTCAGCATGGTTGTATACTGAGTTGTTCCTTAAGAGAGCATAAAGGCTGTGGAGATCGGCAACCACAAGGGTCCTAGGGCTTGGTCCGCTCCCGGTTTCCCATGTTGATTAACTTGAGAATCTGGTGTGGACATCTCTTGTTACTAATGTCAAACCTAGGACTCGGTCATCCAAATTGATTTGACTAACTAATCCATACCACATGCATATGTTGATCAGACACACGCATATGAGGAATTTAAATACAAATAGGTATTAATCAAGTTAAACATTCTAACAAGGCTATAGCAAAGGTAACCAATGAATAAACATGTGGAAAAGCATAACTAGGGCTTCAATCGAGCCCTATAAGAGTTTAGTTACACATGCTAGTTAAACTAAACATTCTAAACATAATGAAATAAAAACAGAAAAATAAAACCGAAGAAGACTCGGGAGACAAGTAGTCAATTCCTCTCCTAAGCTAGCTACTTCAAGTCTCAAAAACAAAAAGGTCATGGTTTATGTGTTTTAGAAGGCTATATATAGGGCTCTCTGGGTGTCCCGAAACCCTAATTTCCTAATTGAGGTTCGGAGACTTCTTTCCTTATCTGGCTCTGCCGCCTCTAAAGTGTTTTGTGCTCGATCATACTCGGGATGTGCTCGAGCTCACCTTGTTGGAAGGCAGAAGTTGACTTTTACTCCTAACAGCTCCAAAATATCATCTTTTAGTCCAAAGCCTGTGAAAAACACATAAAACACTAAAATGAAGTAGAATCTACTAAAATAGGTAAATATAGAGCCTAACAAGCGTAAATTACGGGGCTTAAATATGACTATTTACGCACTTATCAACCGCAACGGCAGCCATGCTAGCTGAAAATAAAAGACTAGGAAGGTAATCGGTCTAGCTGAAAATAAAAGACCAGGAAAGCAGCTAGTCTAGTTGAAAGTAAAAGACCGGGAAGGTAGTCAGTCTAGCTGAAAATAAAAGATCTGGAAGGCAGCTAATCTAGCTGACAATAAAGGACTGAGAAGGCAGTCGGTCTAGTTGAAAATAAAAGTTTGATAAGCAACTGGTCCAGCTGAAAATAAAAGACCGAGAAGGCAACCAGTCTAGCTGAAAAGACCAGGAAGGCAGTCAGTCTAGCTAAAAAGACCAGGAAGGCAGCTGGTCTGACTGAAACATATCGACATTTGGGAAGACATTCCCATATGATAATATGAAATGATCTGCTGAGAAAGAAAGAAAGAAAATTTAAATTCGTGCATTGCATTTGTTTTAATTATTGATTGAGATGCTAAATGATCAATCTTGATTGTGATATGATTAATAGACAAATGAGTCTCATAGAGAGACATATATGATTAGAAAGAAATACGACAATATGATATGATAAAAAAATTGATTTTCTTAATTGATTATATGTTGTGAACCTTACAAAGAGGTAAATAATGATGTTAAATTGAAAATCTCAAGATGATTAAATATATGAGAAGAAAAATTGATATGTTTGATGATTAACTTAAGATGAGGTTGATAAATGGTTGAAATTATAATAGGATGTTATTATTTATTTATATGAAATAATAGATGAATGAATATGGGAAGATTACTTGAGAGACTGAATGATTATCTGTGAAGAAATAGATGATTTATATTGGTAAATTAGAAAATATTAAATTATATGATGTGACTAGAACTATATAATCGAGTTCTTCTAGTAAATTTAATTCACTAAGCTTGTGAATCTCATTCCTCATTGTTGAAAATTTTCAAGCAGCGGACAGGACAGATAGAGTTTAAAGTTGATGACAGAGTAACTACCTTAAGTAAGTCTCATGGTCAAGTCCTCAGACATTGTGATGAACTTTTTTGTCAACAAAGCCGTCTCCATACAGCTATATATAGGAATCTTAGACTCAGAGAAGGGAGAGACGATGGCAGTTCTTGGAGAGATATTATCAAGAGGAGTTTTGGGAGATTGAAGAAGGAGACAGTTTCTTTCATCAAGACGGCTTATCAAGAGATTGAAGACGACGATCAATCGCTTCAAGACTTTGAGGATTCACCTTGAAATTCGGGAAGAAATTCTATCTTTGCTCGTTTTGCCCTTCAATATGCTTGTAACCCTAGTATTTGAATTATGTGATTGGGATTTAAATAAGAGCGGCTGAACACATTGTTGGGTGTTTAGTTTTATGAAATTTTTCTAGATTATTTCTTATTCAATATCGTGTATACCTTTGATTATTGCTTGTGGATTGGCCATTTGTTATTGATAATCAAGGTTAATATTCGAGATTAGGTTGAGGACAAATCGTCTAGACTTAATTAAGCTTTCTTGAATATGAATTTAAATCAGGATTCAAATCAAATTGTGATTTAGGTGGTTGGGTTTTCCTTATACTTAATTTAACTAATTAATTGATGAACACAATCCATGGGAATTAATTAATTAGTTATAAATTGAGAATAAACACGATCAATGGCATTTTCTAGTCTTAGTAGAAATACCAATAATTTTAGATGTTGATTAATTCTTTATATTCACCAAATGTTCCAATTCATGATGGGATAGCAAGCTAAACTCCCAATTGTTCTCATTGATTATACTCAAATCTTCATAATTCGTTTTGTTTAATTTACTTAATTGTTTTTATTTCAATTTTCTCTTCACCAATCTTTTAATTAGAGTGCTTAGGATTTAATTTTAGAGTTTGTTTTAGTAATTTTAAGAAATTAATTTAGGATTTAAACCATTACAATTCCTTGAGAGATCGACCTCGAGAATAAACTCATCGCAATACTATTTGTGATTCGTGCACTTGCGAGCATTTAAAATTTGCACATCACATTGTAAGAAAGAAGAAAGAAAACTTTTTAATAAAAATCTTTTCATGCATTTTGTTATATGAATATAGTGTTTCTGAAATGAGGATGATGATGTATTTTCTCTGAGAAGAGTTAAGGATTTGATGAAATTTTGAATTTCAGTTGATGTATTTTATATTGTTGCATATATGTGTCGTGCTGGGATTTCAAAATGTGAAGATATCCTCTTAGGGGTGGCCAACCCGGGATGAGTCGTTACAAGTACACACAATTTAATTCAAGAAAGAATTGCACATTTCTTGGGATTGGCTATGAAATCATCACAACACTTCAAAGTACAAGTAGGAAATGGTAAATACATGTCTTGTATTAGGATTTCTCATGCTGTAGAAATTTGGCTGCAAGATCAAAAAATTAGTATTGATTTCTTTATCATTCGTGTCCAAGGAACTGAGACTATGTTAGGGGTACAATGGTTACAAAATCTAGGTCCTATCACCGCTTATTATTGGACTTTAACAATGGAATTCTTATAGGAGGGCAAAACCAGTTTTGTTACAAGGGAATCAAAGATTAGATTATAAGATGGTGGGCTATAGCAAACTGAGAAAGATGACTATTAATAATTTTGTATGCACATATTTCATGTTAATGTCCATCACTGATCTTGAATAGCAAGTAAAAGGATCTATGAGTTTCAAAGATCCAATTGATCCCCAAATTTTGAGATTGTTACAGGGATTTAAGGTAGTCTTTTATGAACCTAAAAGCTTATCCCCTACAAGAAGAGTAGAGCATAAGATCTAATTGTTACCAAATTCTCCTCATGCCAACCTCAAACCATATAAGTACCCCCATTTCCAAAAGAAGGAAATAGAAAGACTAAGTAAATAAATGTTGCAAACGGGACTTATTCAACACAACATAAGCCCCTATAGTTCTCCAGTTTTGCTAGTAAAAAAGAAAGATTCTTGGAGATTTTGTATGGATTATAGAGAGTTAAATGCAGTCATAATCAAGGATAGCTTTCCCATATTAATTGTAGGTATTCTAATTGTTGAGTTACATGGTGCAAAGATATTTTCAAAGCTAGATTTTAGAGCTAGATATCATCAATTCAGAATGCACCTAGAAGACATTGAGAAAACTATATTCAGGAATCAACAGGGCCACTATGAATTCCTGGTTATGCTATTTGGGTTGACAAATGCACCCATCACTCTCCCAACTGCCATGAACCAAATCTTTGAAGACTACCTTAGAAAGTTTGTCAAACTTTGATGACATCAAGTCTACGGAGGTTCACATGGAGCATTTAAAACTTGTGCTGCTTTGCTTACAAGAAGCATCTATGTTTGCTAAACTGTCAAAATGTAGTTTTGGAACAAGTTCAATTGAATACTTTATGCACATCTTTTCTATAGAAGGAGTAGCACCTGAACCTGATAAGATAAAATCAATGTTGGAATGGACTGCACCAACCACTATGAAAGATCTAAGAAGCTTCCTAGGCCTTACTGGCTACTATAGGAAGTTTGTCAAAGGCAATGCTTCAATTGCTGCTCCTAACTGACCTTTTCAATAAGGATAGCTTCCAATTGAAGGAGTGTGTGAGATATTCCACAAATTGAAGACTGCTATGACAATGATTCCAGTGCTGGAATTACCTAATTTCACTCAACAAATTCTGTTAGAAACTGATTCCTCTGGCTATAACATTTGAGTAGTACTCATATAATAAGGCCACCCTATTGCCTTTTGTAGCAAGAAGTTGTCTCCATCACTACAACTAGCCTCAGCTTACATCAAAGAACTATTAGCCATCACCACTGTTGTATAGCATTAGAGATAATACCTCTTTGGATCTTAGTTTTTCATCCACACAGATGAAAAGAGCTTGAAGACATTATCGGAGCAAACTATTCAAACACCAGAATAACAGGTATTTCTAAGGAAATTCCTTGGCTTCAAATTTCAAATTATATACTAACCTGGCAAGGACAATGTGGTTGTTGATGGCTTCTCAAGAATGCATCCATAAGATAAATAGCAGGTATCTTATCTTGCCCTCTCTTTACCTTCCTTTGAATTCCTGGATACTTTAAAAGAAGACAACTCTTAGTATCCAAACTTAGTGCACTTAACTGCTGCCATTTCCCAAAATATTACTCAATGCTCTGAATGGATAGTTAGAAATGGATTGATATACAAGAAATGTAGATTGTATATCACTCCTCAATCACCACTAAAGATAAGATTTCTTTAGGAATTTCACTCCTTACCTATAGGAGGCCATGCTGGTATGCAAAGAACATTTGCCAAGTTATCATCCACTTTTTGTTAGAAAAACATGAGGAGAAAGGTAGGAAAATTTGTCAATCAATGTTTAGTGTGCCAACAAGCAAAACATGTCAACCATGCTTCTTATGGCTTACTACAACCCTTGTCCAGACCTAACCAAATATAGGAAGACATTTCAATGGATTTCATCACCAATCTTCCTCATGCCCAGGGCTTCACAATCATACTGGTTATAGTAGAAAAACTATCCAAGTTTGCTCACTTTGGGCGTCTACCAAAGCATTACATATCTGCAAAGGTGGCCAATCTATTTGTCAATATGGTCTACAAACTACATGGTTTTCCCAATATAATTGTCTCAGATAAAGACTTAGGCTTTATGAGTTCTTTCTAGACTGAATTGTAAAAGCTTCAGGGAACTATGCTCAACATAAGCAATGCCTATCACCCTCAAACTGATTGACGAACAAAGAAGGTCAATAAGCATTGGAATGGTACTTAAGATACATTGTAAGTGACACTCCAAACAAATGGCCTAAGTTTCTATGCTGGGAAAAATTTCATTACAATACTGTTTTTCACTCTTTAATTAGCATGTCTCCTATTGAGGTAGTTTTGGGAATAAAATCACCTAACATTGTGGCGAACTCAAGAAGTGACAATACTATAGCAATCCTAGACCAAGAACTAGGGCGCAAAACTAAAATTCTACAACAGGCCAAGCTACACCTCCATAAGGCTTAACTACAATTAAAGATGGAAGCTGACAAACACAAAAAGGATCACTCCTTTAAAGTTGATAATTTGGTCCTGGTTGAACTTCGAACTTATAAGAAAACAACAGTAGTGCACAAACACTAAAATAAATTAGGGAGAAAATTCTTTGGGCCTTTTCCCATCACAAAAAAGATTAGGAAAGCTTCCTACAAACTCAAGCTACTAGAAGGTGTCAGGATACATTTAGTTTTCCATATCTCTCTACTGAAACAGTAAAAAGGAACTAAGATAGGGCACACCCTATATCTATTACCTGCAGTTGAAGATGGTCACCCACTCTACCAAACTCTAGCTATACTAGAAAAAAGACACATCTGGAAGAAAAGCAAGTGGATGTTGTAATGGTTGATACAATGGTAATGATTGCCAATGGAAGAAGTAACATAGGGAAAAAACCTCAGACTTCCATAAAAGCTTTCCTCATTTTCACCTTGAGGACAAGGTATTTTTAAAAGGGAGAAGTATTGATATAGCTACTACCAATGCAACTAATGAAAGGACAAGGCAAGATGGTAAGAAAGCTGAGCAAATCTACTTTCAACAAGAAGAACAAAGCATCAAAGTAGTAAGAAGTGAGGAAGAAAGAGAATATGCTGGTGTTCAGTAGTTAAGGAGGTCTTTACAACTTCAAGGAAGGAAGCTAGCTGGATATGGATAGTTCAAGGTGAGTTCTAAGCTTTAACAAATTTGTAACTCACTTGTATAAGCCTAAACTAAGCTCCTTCGTCTATCTTAACTTCTATAAATAGGACTGCACCTCATGAACTTGGATAGAATATATCAAAAATCCTAAATCTCTCTTCTTGTTACTTCTTGTAGCAAATTCTTGGAGTTTAGACTTCTACTCGAATCAAGTCATTTTCTGAGCTAAGGAAGGTATCAGTAGCCCATTAACATGCATAAAGGGTGCTTTACTTTCTTGATTGTTGCCTCTATAGTTTTTGACATGTTAACAAGCCTTAGAAGTGTATCTTCTATCTTGTTCATGTTATAGTTCATAACAAACTATGAGAATTAATCTGTAAGGGATTGCAAGATCAAGTCATTACATAATTTTGCATCTATACTAACACCGAGTTCATCTAACTTCTCGATATAGTTGATTATTTTCAATCCATGCTAACAAACTGATGATCCTTCGGGTATCCTATCCCTAAAGAGGTCCTTTGAGATATGAAATTTTATAGTGCGACTGTGCTTACCATACAACTCTTGCAAGTGAAGCAACATTGCATATACGCTTTCCATATTCTCATATTGCTTCTGAAGCTCATTAGATATTGAAACTAGCATGTAACACCTAGCTTTAATATCATCCTCTTGCCACTTCTCAAAAGTAGCGATCTCTTCCTCCAGAGTATTCTTAGCAGCACTTGCTGGAAGCATTTCATCAAGAACATAGACAATTTTCTCGAAATTGAGAACAATTCTCAAGTTTATCAGCTAGCCTAGGAGATTGGGTGTAGTCGGTCTTTTAGTATCAAGAATTTTTGATATTGAGTTGAGTTTGGTCATTATGGTCTTAATTTAGAGTCGAGGGGAGTTATTATAAGAATGAAATATAATTTACAACATTTTACAACATGAGATAAAAAGAAAGGCGAGGAATGTAAAACCCATTTAAAATTACATATCCAAAAATAACAACAATACATTCACTCACATTGAATAATAACCAATCACATATCTCAATTATTTGGTACTTAAGTCCATAATCATTCATCCTTAAATATACATAAAATCACATTACATATATGCAACGACCCATCTCGGGTTGGCCACCCCCGAGACTGTGTCGTCACATTTTGAAATCTTAGCAAGACACATATATGCAAAAATATAAAAACATCAATTGAAATTATTTACATACATAAATCCTCAACCCTCAACAGGGGAGTTACATTTTTAAGATCCCAACTGAAACATTATATACAACATATTATGCATGAATATTAACAATTACTTTTTTTCTTTCCATTATTCTAAGGATGTGGACTACGTGGCTTACAGATAATGACTCAGCCTGAATCTCAGCTCACCAATCTATCTGTCCTACTTGCTACCTGAAATTTTTTAACAATGAGGAGTGAGCTTCACAAGCTCAGTGAATTAAATTTACTAGAAGCGTTCAATTGTTCAAATAGTCTTCCAATATTCATTCATCTATATCTTATATAATTCGATAATAGCACTCTACTATCACTAATCATATCATAATCCTCATCATTTATCAATTTATCAATCTCTTATTCTCATATATTTAATCATCTTGAGACTATCAATTCTACCTCATAATTACCTCATTATGAGGTTCAAAACATATAATCAATCACTCAGATAATTCTTATCATATTATACTTTCATAATTCATTCACATCATATCTATCTCTCTATGAGACTCATTCATCTGTCAATAAATTTACAATCAAGAATAACACATTAGCAACTCAAGCAATAATAATCAATATTTAAAACAAATGCAATGCATGAATTTAAATTATATTATTATTTCGGAACGTTTTTCGACATGTCGACATGTTTTAGCTTTAACAGGTTGCCTTCCTGGTTCTTTTTATTTCTAGCATGTACTAGCTATCACGGTTATTTTATTTCATTTAGACCGGCTGCCTTCCTAATTCTTTTTGTTTCCAACATATACTGACTGTCACGATTCTTTTATTTCATTTAGATCGACTACCCTCCCGGTTCTTTTATTTCCAGCATATACTGGCTATCACGGTTCTTTTATTTCATTTAGACCGGTTGCCTTCCTGGTTATTTTCATTCCATACGTATGCATATGAACAATAATATGAAATTTGCATATGAGCAATAATATAAACACAAGCATACATTCAAACATTCAATTTAGCTATCCAACTCTTTCTCAAAAGTATTATTTGTATCGTATTTGTTAAATCATCTCCTCATATATCATATCAAATTATCAATAATTATTTCAATAATATTACTTCTCATATAATAAATCTTCAACATATCAATTATTCTTATCATATCCATCAACCAACTTTCATATATCATCCAATCATAGTTTAATAATTAATTCAAATATCATTACTTTATATTTCATATTTATCTTGATTACTTAAAGTAAATCTAACTCACCACGTAGCACTTAAAGCTACATGTGGATCACCTCCTTGCCTTCCTTGCTCCTTTCAACAATTTCCCCCGATTGCTGATTGTCAACACCTGACATAATATTTATATTAAAATTTCTAATTTATTCTTCAATTTTTCCATATTTCATACCTTTAAATTTCTACATCAAATTCCAGGTATTTTCATGTATGCTAAATTTTAAAAATAAAATTCACATTATTACTTTTTTTTTAGAGTTTTTCTTGACTCTCATTAAAATTCTCCCGTAAACCTCTTCAAAATTTTACTCTTTCAACCTTTCTTTGAGTCCCCAAGTGTTTAAAGAAATAGAGTAATCTGAATTGAAGAAAGAAGAAAACCAAATAAGATTTGGTAAGAAAAATTAAAATAAAGTAAAAACTATATATATATATATATATATATATATATATATATATATATATAGACACACACACAAACTACCCCCCCTTTTGTCATCGTTTTTCCTTGCCTTGGGGTGTAACATGCATTACTTGCATGTTACTTTGACAACACCTGGACTCCAAGTGTTGTCCACCTTATTATTTTTTTTCCAAAGGATTATTTTATTCAATAATAAATCTTTCATATATATATATATTATTTTAATTCCACATTATATTTATCAAATTACTTCTTTACTCTTACTTTAAGAACATGGGTATTACGATTCTACCCACCTTATAAAAATTTCATCCCTAAAATTTCCTTATCTAACTCATGAAAAAGTTGCAGGTATTCTTTCCTCATTCGTGCCTCATGCTTCCAAGTAATTTCTTCAACATATTTGTTCCGCCATAATACTTTAATCAATGAAATGAATTTATTACGCAAGATTTGTTCTTTCTGTTTAGAATTCTTACTAGTACTTGCATAAAGGTCAAATCTTCCTGAAGTTCTATAGCTTGATTCAGTATACTATGGGATTCATCATGTAAATACTTTCTCAAAAGTGAAACATGAAACACATTATGTAATTGTTTTAATTCTGGAGACAAATCCAATATGTATGCTACTGGTCCACCTCTCCCAATCACCTCATATGACCCCACAAATCTCAGACTCAACTTTCCTTTCTTTTTAAACCTCAAAACACCTTTCCACAGAGACATTTTCTAAAATACCTAGTCACCAACCTGAAACTCAAGAGGTTGTCTTCTATTGTAAACATATCCCTTCTGTTTGTTCTATAGTGCTCTAAGGTTCTCTCTAACTAGTTTGATCCTCTGAGTAGTTAAATCTATCATTTCTGGACCAAATATCTTTTTTTCTCCAACTTTTTCCTAACATGTTGGAGTTCTACACCTTCTACCATATAAAGCCTCAAATGGTGCCATCCCAATACTAGTTTGATGATGATTATTGTATGCAAACTCGATCAAAGGTAAATAAGCATCCCAGGTCACTGAGAAACTCAATACACTTGCCCTCAGCTTATCTTATAGTATTATGATGATTTTCTCTGTCTACCCATCAGTTTGTGGATGAAAAGTTGTACTAAACTGAAATTTCATACCCATAGCTTCTTGAAAACCCCTCCAAAATCTAGAAATAAATCAACAATCTCTATCTGATACAATGCTCAAAGGTACTCCATGTAATCTTACAATCTCAGCTACTTACAATTCAGCTAACTTTTTAGGACTCCAATTAGTTTTAATTGGAAGAAATTGAGATGACTTAGAAAGTTTATCTACTATCACTTACACTGTATTGTGATCTCTCTGGGTATAGAAAAATCCAAAAACAAAATCCATACTCGCATTTTTCTATGGTCATTCAAGTATAGGAAGAGGCTGTATGACGCAGGAAGATCCAAGTCAGATGATGCAGAGTTGGTAGATCAGCGCAGAACTGGCAGGTGGACTACCTAGAATGGGCCACGGGCTCAGATCAGGCCCGAAAGACCCTGGTCTGATTGGAAACGGGCCAACGAACAAAACCTAATTTTTATAATCAACATGGCAAGATTTTAGCCAAAAAACGACGTTTAGGCCTCCAAATTGGCAATTTATAGTTTTTAGGAAACTTTTTATTTTAGTTATTTTAATTTCAGCCTTAATTTAATTTTCCTATTTTGTTTCGACCTTATAAATAGGGTCTTAGGGTTTCGTAAACATTATTATTGAATTTGCATAATTTTAAATAAACATCAGAGCTGTTTCTCTGCATTGTTTTTTAAGGGTTTTTCTTGTGTTACTCCCTGTGAACGATCTGTTCGACTAGCCTGCAGAATAATTGCTATTATGCCCGGTGTCACTGTAGTAAGCCTTCTAGATGTTTATTCTCTGACTTCACTTACTGACAAACCAAACCTCTAGAAATATATTCTGCTACATCCCTCATCAATCCTGACCACTAGTAATTCTGTCTCAATCCTCTATACATCTTATTGTTAGTCGGGTGCATCAAATATACATCATCATGTGCCTCTATCAATATCTCCTTTCTCAACTCAGCATCATTGGGAACACAAATCCTATGTTCCAATACCAAGATACCATCATTTCAAATTTTGAACTCATATTGCTTTCTACTAAGCACTTCCTGCTTAATCTTTTCTATCTCTTCATCTATACCTTGCATCTCTAACAAGCATTTTACTATGGATGACTGTACAATCTTATTTGTTAACAATGTCCTCTATCACTGATATTCAAGTTCATTCTTATCTCTTTTAAATCTATCATCAATTTCACATCGTGACTCTCAATAGCAGTAAAATCTTCCTGTAGATTTTCTACTCAATGCATTAGCTACCAATTTCGTGTTTTTTAGATGATAATGAATTATACAATCATAGTCACTAATCAACTCCATCGACCATCTTTGCCTCAAATTCAACTCTCTCCAGGTAGGTAAGTACATCAAACTCTTATGATCAGTGAATATCTCACGAGTGGCTCCATATAGATGATGTCTCCCAATTTTCAAGCAAACACTAAGGTAGCCAATTCTAAGTGATATGTAAGGTAATTTCTCTCATGATTCCTCAATTTCCTAGAAGCATATGCCATTACCTTCTCATGTTACATCAACACAAATCCCAACTCTTGATAAGATGCATCACTATTCACCACAAATCATTCGTCACCAGAAGGAACCACCAATATTGGAGCTGTAGTCAATTTCTTCTTTAGTAATTGGAAAATTTTCTCACACTCCCCAGACCATACAAATCTCAACTCTTTCTTAGTCAATCTAGTCAACAGTACTGTAATAATAATTTTTTTTTGAATGAATCTTCTATAATAACCATCTAACCCCAAGAAGATTCTAATCTCAATCACATTAGTTGGTCTCCCCCAACTCAACATTGCCTCGACCTTTTATGGATCAATTGTTATGCCATCTCCAGATATTACATGCCCCAAGAAAGTTACTTCATTAAGCCAAAATTCACATTTAGGAAATTACAGTATACAATCTCTTTCTCCTCAAAATCTCCAACAAAATTTTTAAATATTTTATATGCTCTTCCTTAATCTTAGAATACACCAAGATGTCATCAATGAACACAACCACAAAATTATCAAGAAATGGTTTAAAAATTTTATTCATCAAGTCCATGAATGTTGCTGGAGCATTAGTCGACCTAAATGACATCACATGAAACTTATAACCATAATGTGTCCTAAAAGCAGTCTTAGGCACGCCTCTTTCCTTTATTCTTAAATAGTGATATCCTGATTTCAGATTTTTCTTCAAAAACACCCTCCCTCTCTAAAACAGTTCAAGTAAATCATCTATCCTGAACAAAGGATATTTGTTCTTAATAGTGATCTTATTCAGCTGTCTATAGTCTATACACAATCTCATCATTTTATCTTTCTTCTTCACAAACAATATAGAGGCTCCCTATAGTGACACACTTGGTTGAATAAATTATTTGTCTAACAATCCCTAAAGTTGAACCTTCGGTTCTCTCAATTCAATAGGTCTTATTTTGTAGGGTGCTATTGAAATTGGTTCAGAAACCAGAATCACTTCCATGGAAAACTCAATCTCTTTACTAGGAGGTAAATTTGACAACTCATCAAGAAATACATTAGAATAATCTTTCACCACTAAGATTTCTTCCAGCTTTCTATCTTCCTTTCTAAGATTCACAACATATGTTAAATGCCCTTCACAACCATTTCTCGATAGTTTGCTAGTTGTTAAGGCAGAAATAAGACAGTTGGCAAGTATCTTACGTTCTCCCTAAAAGTTAAACTCCTCTTATCCTGGTATCTTGAACACCACATTTTTTCTCAAAACAATCAACCTAGGCATGATATGCCGATAACCAATTCATCTCCAAAATCAAATCAAAATCAACCATATTCAAAGAAAATAAATCAACTTCAAATTCTCTATTATTCAAATGGATTGCACAACCCTGATAAATAGTTTTAATCATAATTCTATCTTCAGTAGGAATTTCAACAATAAGATTATGCATCAAATGAGTAATATAAACATCAATAGACTTCATAAACATAGTGGATGTAAAAGAATGAGTTGCACCAGGATCAACCAACATTGATATGTCCACCTTTTCTACATACAAAGCACCTCAAATTAGGACAATTATGGGATAAATATCTTATCTGATTACATCTATAACACATTCTAGTCTTTCTATCACCTTACCACATCCCCTAGATAGTACACTTCCACCTCTACCATAACTTTCAATTCCCTTAAACTGTCTTCCAAATCTAAGTGTCCCACCAATATTACTCTGAGCTACAGAAGAAACATATCCTGCTTGCCTTTGACTCTGTATTACAGTTCCATGTTGATGAGTCTTAAATATTGCATATTTTAGACCCTTAACTTATATTTGTTATGCTCTTAGTTAGTAGTATTTCACTTTATTTTATGTCTTTTTTGTGTTTTGTGTATTTTTACAGGATTGTGGAGAAATTGAAGTATTTTAGGAGATATGAAGCTTCTGGAGACATTGCGATCGATCGCACGAGATACGCGATCGAGCGCACTACGCTCGAGCGCACCTGCCTACGAACAAGCGCATGGTCAACATCCCACATCGAAATATTTGAAGTTCAGTGCATCTGTGATCGATCGTAGCAGACATACGATCGAGCGCACATGAGATCGTGCGCACAAGACATGCGATCGAGCGCACACGGGCAGTATCCCACATCGAATCTGCAACCCATATTGCTCCGGGTCTTCCCCTATATAAACACCATCTGGCTTCATCATTCAGTGTACAATTCCTGAGCCACTTTGGTGTTTACCGGTGGACGTCCACCAACATTCTGGTGGATCCCGAAGGCATTGCTACCACGAGGGGAAGCGCCGCCCATCAGCGAGTGGAATTTCTGCCATGTAAAGTTGTTTATTTATTTATTTTTATTTAGTTGTTGTAGTTTAATGTTTAGCACTTTTATTATGAATTATAGTTTCATAATTATGAGTGGCTAGACTCTTCAGCTAAGGTTGAAGATGAAGCCCCGCCGTTGTTTGGCGTAGTAGTTCAGATTTGCTTGTGCAAATCTGACAATTTTTAGTATAAATGTTCTGTCAATTATTTGAGTTAATCTTATAATTGATTGAGTTTAAATTGTCTGTTGGATTTTCTTTGTGTTTCATCTGATGGATACATTGAATGCTTTTCGATTAAATTGGATTCCCTTTGTGATTTGTTAAGAGCGGATACATTGGGTGCTTTTGGTTTAGTTGGGATATTCTTTGTTTTTTGTCTTATAGTTGGATTCATGGAATGTTTTGATAGGCTATATTTTTAGAACATATATGCTTAACTTTGGTGGGGTGGATTCGGAAACCTTAGTGCTTTTTATTATTAGTTTTAAAATCAACTTAGTTTAATTTTAATTTATTTTGCAATATCATTCTGAAATTTGGAACTAGGTTAAGATAGAGTTAGTTTAGATTGAAAATATACTTTCACAATGCAATTCCCTGTGGATTCGACCTCGCACTTGCACAACACTATACTACAAATGACTCGTGCGCTTGTAAGTAATTTAAAACTCACAACACATGTGACAAGGAACGCCTCCTCTGGGGTGGTCTCCCACCCTGCACACTCATACTACTACTATCTTTGGGTCCCTCAAATCTAGACCTCTTCAGCCAATCCCTCCTACCTCTTAACTCCATCACATCCATCTCAATATGTAGTGCTATATCCACCAACCTAGCAGAATTCATATGCCTCATGTAAGATAGTTTCGATTTAATCTCAAAATGTAATCAAATGAAGATTGGCACGTAAATCATTCTCAAACTGAAGCAAGATTTAACTTCTGCTAGATGCTGTATGCTATCTTAATTAAGCTCATATCATTGACATGTGAATTATATCCAAGGCTAACACAAAGCATGCTAAAAACAAACAAAAAGGGAGAACGACACCAAGCAGTTTAATGAAAAAAGAAAAAAGAAAATGGAAATAAAGAGATGTGTTTCCTCCACCCTCAACTTTAAAATTGCATTGGCCTTAGCGTAAAAGAAAGAGTAAAGGAAACTCTCTTTGTAGCCAAAGGTGCACAGAAGCTGAAAATTGTGCTCCACCATTTGAACTGCTTCGTATATTTGTCCCTAAAAAAGAAATACTAAGTTAGTACTAGAAAACAGAAAAAAATATGAACAATAAAAAAAAAATGAAAACAATAAAAGTAAAAAGGTTAAACTGTGGGGTGCCTTCCATGAGTGCTAAGTTTTACGTCTTCAGCCAAACACTCTTATCCCCTCCTAGACAAACATGAGCTGAATGCACCAGTAACTGCTTCACTGCCAAATTTTGTGCTTGTATGCTTTGAAGAGGCCTCCAAGATGTCATCAGTAACATCTGCAAATTCTAGCTTAATATATGCTCTTGTGAACCTATAGGTGTGGACTGACTCCAATGGATTAAGGTGATGGACCTTTTCCATGGGTGAGTTAATCATATATACTTGGTGGCTCTCGCCCACATCCTTTGATTTGTTCGGTGTTGGGATGTGTAATGACTTACCATTAAGTGTCACAATGGCATTCACCTCCTTCAAATTCTTTTGCGCTAGGTGTTGTCAATGGTGTGTGGACTGGGCTTGGGAAGGGAACGTACCTCGTTCATTCACACTCAAGGAACTCATCAACTTGGACACTTGGCTCTTTAAATCCTTATGTTCTTTAACAACCTGCATAATTAAAGATTGAAGCCTTTGATTAGTCTTATCTTGTGCCTCAATAAACGCATGCAAAGTTTCTTCTAAAGGACTCCTAGAAGGTGCAGGTGCATGATATGGTACAGGATATGATCTAGGGGGTTGTGTAGGCGGCTGGTTTTCAGATTTCCAACTAAGATTGGGGTGATTTCACCACTCCAAATTATAGGTATCAGAGAAAGGTGAAGAAGGCTTCTTGTACATACCTAAGGCATTACATTGTTCCTCATACATCTCTCTCATCTCCGAAAATGTGAGACATTCTTGGGCTAGATGATCTGCCCCGCCACACACAAAACATGGTTCAAAAGACCTTGCATGATTAGCTATATGTGTTTGTTGTAAGCTCTTAGTCTTTAACACATCTAATTCCCTAGTGAGCATCTCAACCTTAGATTTTAGGTTGTCCTCCTCCCTAAGATGGTAAATTCTGTTGTGAGTTTTAAATTACTTGCAAGTGCACAAGTCGTTTGTAATATAGTGTTGTGCAAGTGCGAGGTCGAATCCACAGGGAATTGTATTGTGAAAATATAATTTTATCTAAACTAACCTTATCTTAACCTAGTTCTGAATTTTGAATTGTATTGTGCAAAGAAATATAAACTTAAACAAAATTGGTTTAAAGCTAATGTTAAAAAGACTAAGGTTTATGAATCCACCCCACCAAAGTAAAGCATATATTTTCATGTTCTATATAAAAGTAATCAAAAAATTCCAGGAATCCAACTTTAAACAAAAAACAACGAATATCCCAATTAAACCAAAAGCATCCAATGTATCCGCTTTTAACAAATCACAAAGGAAATCCAATTTAATCGAAAAAGATTTGATGTATCCATCAGATGAAACACAAGGAATATCCAATTCAACAATTAAAAGCAATCAATCATAAAATTTATTTAAATAATTGAACAGAACATTTATACTAAAACCATCAGATTTATTATGCGCAAATCTGAAAATATAATGCTAAACAACGAAAAGGCTTCATCTTCAACCTTAGCTGAAGATTTTAGCCTCTCATAATTATGAAACTAAAGTTCACAATACAAGTGCTAAACATTAAACTTTTAAACTAAATAAAGAGAAATAAATTACTATATATGGGAGAAATTCCACTCGTTGTTGGGCGGCGCTTCCCCTCGTGGTACGAAAGCCTTCAGGGTCCACCAGAATGCTAGCAGACGTCCACTGGATTACACCAAATGGCCCAGGAGTTGCACACTGAATGATGAAGTGAGATGGTGCTTTTATAGGGGGAGTCCCGGAGCACAATGGGTTGCAGATTCGATGTGGGATACTGCCCAAGTGCGATGGATCGCAGTTTGGTGCGATCGATCGCACTAGACATCTTCAGCTTGACCCTTGTCTACTAAAACTGCCATAACTTTCTCTAGAAAAATCATTTTTACAAGCCATAAAATCCCTTAGAAAATGGACTTCCGGATCTTTCCAAGCATATATGGCTCATCTCCTGGTTCTTCCTGAATCAATACAGTAAAATCCACAAAAATGACTGATCTGTACAAGCAATTCTAGCAATTTTAGTGAAACTCCTTTCCCAGTGCTTGTAAACCTGAAAAACAACGAAAATAACTCAAAGTAACAAATTCCTAAGCTAACAAATGTGAATTAAGTGGCCAAAATATGTAATATTTTTCCCTCATCAAATACTCCCAAACTTACATTTTGCTAGTCCCTTAGCAAAACAAAATAAATAAATAAAAAAATTAAATGGAAAACAAAGAACATAAAGATAAGTTCATCCCTCATGGTATCAAAAAATTTAAGGAGCACTCAAAACCATGATATTCATTCATGAGCAAGCTTAAAAAATATAAACCATCTTCACAATGAATAGGAATTTTAAAACCTAATTACTTACAAGAGGTATGCTAAGACATTACAAGCTTGAATCAGTGTAAAGTTAGTTAGCATATACTGATGAGGTTTCCAAATAAGTTCAATGTACAATGTTTCCACATCTCAAGATTCACAGAATTTCTCATCAGAATGAACAACGATGGCATAGTTTTATTTTTTTTCTTTTTTTTTATAAGGCTCTGCTATGTTTAGTTCCCTTAAGCTTTCTAATTGACCCATGTAATGAGTGTTGAGTCAATGACTCCCAAACCAGATGTGATATGATCCACGCCAAGAACTAAGAAATTTATGGATCAAGAAGACCTCTAAGATTGTTTAGAAGCAGATTTATGTGAGACCGCGACCCGTTGCTTATATTGAAGCAAGAACCTTAGTATAATGAAGACTGAGACCGCGACTCGTTGCTTATATCGAAGCAAGAACCTTGGTATAATGAAGACACCACAATCAATTATGGAAGGATTGATTGATAAATTGAAGATGAACGCCACGGAAACTCCGATAAGTTCAGAAGTTCTAAAAGAACCAAAGAGAAATTTCTCTCCGAAAGTATGAATCAAATTTGAATTGTCTTATTCCAAAAGCCAATGGCTATTTAAATACATGAGAATGCGTAACCAAATAGAAAAAGGAAAACTAAAAAATAGGAAATAAACCTAAACAAAATTCTGGTAGGAATAGGGAACTACGAAATAGGAAATAAACCTAAATAGAATTTTAGTAACCTAAAATTCAAATAAGGAAAGTACCTAACTTGGCATGCAAGCCTTATAATGCAACAATTAAATTTAGAAGGAAACAATTAAGAAAAGATGCAAGCCCAACGTAGATTCGGATGTAATAGCCTATTGGATTTTGGCCCATCATAACAGGCCCAAAAAATATCCTTTTTGAAACTTTCTTAGGTCTAAATTGAAGTTTAAGACGTCATCTTTCCATCCTAACAAGTTTCAGCCCATTTGGAGTTGCGAGCAAGAAGATATGATCATTTTAATTCTGGTTGTCGGGTCCTCCCGAAATTCCAAAGTGGAAGTTCCCTTGGAAACCCATCCTTGTGGATCATGTATAGCATTATCCTTGGGCCCCCAAAGATGGTTCTTAGCCCAAATATGTTGAATAAGCCAATTGAGAGTTTTCTTGAACCGTTTAGCTCGAGCCCTTATAACTGGACCAACTGGAACTTGAATAAACCGTTTAGCTCGGGCCCTAGTAACTTGACCAATTGGAACTTGAATAGGATCTGCCTCCCATTTGTTAGTCGTGTCCTCATCATTCCCCTCCTCTTGAAAAGGATTTGTCCTCAAATCATCACCTACATCAAAAGGGCGTAAATCAGAAACATTGAAAGTGGTATTAACATTGTACTAACTTGGTAAATCCAATTTGTATGCATTATTATTGATGTGCTCAAGGACTTGAAAAGGAGCATTAGTTAATTTTTTTTGATCAATTGGAACCCCTTCTCTTGCTCGTCTCCCCATTTGAATCCAACGTTCTTTATGATGACTTCGCTAAGTGGTGCGGCAACACTGCTAAAGTCTTTCATGAACCTCTTGCAAAAACTAGCAAGTCTATGAAAACTATGAACTTGACCTACACTCGTGGGACTTGGCCATGGTAAACTATATGGAATCTCCTTGGGAAAGATATCATCAAACTCCTGTAAAAGAGAAACAATAGAACTAGGCAAAGATGAGTTAAATTGGTTAGTGTTTAACGCCTCTTTGTACAAAAGTACAATCATTGGCTGATTTAAAATCATCGCTCTTTTTATTTCACTCGTTCTTGCATAGAAATTTGTTTTTCTCTCAATGGCCGAATCAGCTCTCTTATTTTCTATCTCAATTTTTTTGGCCTCTCTCATTTTCTCCTTTTGGTTTGCATTCATTTTCTTTTTCTCACTCTCTTTCGTTTGCTCAATCTCTTTTTGTAACCTCACTTGATCTTCATAAACCTGCTTTGGTGTCAGGTGTCAAAGGAATTAGAGTGATTGTTCTTTGATTTCCTACAAACGAATATTTGTTGGTGAAGCCATCATGCTTAACTCGCCGATCGAATTGCCATGACCAGCCTAGTAACAAGTGTCCAGCATGCATCGAAACTACATCACACAAAACTTCATCTTCATATTTTCCAATACGAAAGGAAACTAACACCTGTTTGTTCACCCTCAGTTCACCACTATTATTGAGCCACTGTAACTTGTAAGGCCGAGGATGTTTCATCGTTGGCAGCCTTAATTTCTCAACTATTGTAGTGCTAGCAACGTTAGTAAAACTACCTCCATCAATAATCATACTACATACCTTGTTTTGCACGTGGCATCTAGTATGAAAGATGTTTTCTCGCTGCACTTCGTCATCTTCTTTGATTTGCACACTTAGAGCTCTCATTGCAACCAACAATTCTCCTTGGGCAGCATATTCCTCATCACTCGCATCCTCCAACGGTGGCATAGATTCGGTATCTCCTTCGCCCTCGGTTTCAATTTCACCATTATCTCGCAATACCATAACTCTTTTGTTCAGACATTGGCTTGCTATGTGACCCCTGCCTTGGCATTTAAAACACTTAATATCACGATTTCTAGTGGTTGAAGAGTCAGTTTTATCTTGATTTCCATGGCTGGTACTTTCTTGCTTTTGCTCGGTTTTGGGCTTGGCCGTGGCTTGCTTCACAAAATTCGGCCTCCAAGATGAACCCGAGTTAGGGTTTTGTCATGTATTTTTGCTCTTTCTCTTGAGTTAGTTCTCAATTTTGACAGCCATGTGCATCATATCTTCCAATTCCACATAATGATGCAACTCCACCGAATTAGCAATTTCCAGGTTCAAACCAGCCAAGAGCCTAGCCATAGTAGCCTCTCGATCCTCCTCTACATTTGCTCGAATCATAGCTACTTCCATCTCTTGATAATAATCCTCCACACTCCGACTACCTTGTGTAAGACTTTGCAATTTTTGGTATAACTCATGGTAGTAATGGCTTGGAACAAACCGTTTCTTCATCACGGTTTTCATCTCCTCCCAAGTCTCTATTGGACACTCTCTATTTCTCCTCCTATTTAACACTAGCTGATCACACCAAACAATCGCATAGTCAAAAAATTCAATGGACGCAAGTTTAACCTTTTTAAGCTCGGAATAATTATGACAATCAAACACTAATTCTATCTTCTTCTCCTACTCAAGGTAAACTTCAGGATCGTTTTTCCCTTGAAACGATGGAATCTTCATCTTAATACTACCCAAGTTATAGTCTTCCCGATTCCTAGCTTCTCTACCTCGACCACCAAATCTCCTATGGCAACAACTGATTCCCGATCATCTTCTTCATCAAATCCATTCCCATAATACTCTTCATCTTCAACTCTCTCTCCTCTAGGTTGAACTCTCTCCCTCTTACGCACATTAGGAGCGTTTTGTTGCTGCCCCACACGTGCGTTCTCTACCTGATCAATCCGCTCATGAACCTGTTCCATCTCCGTTTGAAATACTCTTCTCATCTCACCCATTAAAGCCTCCATGAGCAACTTCGGATCACCATCTCCCGATGTATCTCCGGAATTATTTTTGTTCTTGTCGTCTGACATGTTTTCTGCAAAAATAACGTTAGAAAAAAAAAAACCCTCACACACTCCCTCACGCATTTCACTAAAAGAACGAGTCACTTAATTTCACTTGTGTTTTCACACAAAAATCAGATTGGCTTTTCCCTTCTTATGTGCTCACCACTCTTCCCTTTTTCCACTCGTAATAATCCTCTATAGGTTCTTATCAAACTAACCGAACAAGTATCAAAGTTTCCAGCAACAATTCACCAATAACTCACAAAGAAATTCAGAAATAAGGATTGAATCTAAATATTACACACTTTTCTTTTCTTTTTTTCACGTTTTTTTTTTCCTAAACTGGAAATTTATTATTCTCTTTTTTCCAATTTCGTTTGTTTTTCACTTTTTTTTTATTAATCAAAACAAAAGATAAGCAAACTTGCAACTAGAAGGCTCTAATACCAACTGATATGATCCACGCCAAGAACTAAGAAATTTATGGATCAAGAAGACCTCCAAGATCGTCTAGAAGCAGATTTATGTGAGACCGCGACCCGTTGCTTATATTGAAGCAAGAACCTTGGTATAATGAAGACTGAGACCGCGACCCGTTGCTTATATCGAAGCAAGAACCTTGGTATAATGAAGACACCACAATCAATTATGGAAGGATTGATTGATAAGTCGAAGATGAACGCCACGGGAACTCCGATAAGTTCAGAAGTTCTAAAAGAACCAAAGGGAAATTTCTCTCCGAAAGTATGAATCAAATCTGAGTTGTCTTATTCTAAAAGCCAATGGCTATCTAAATACATGAGAATTCGTAACCAAATAGAAAAAGGAAAACTAAAAAATAGGAAATAAACCTAAACAAAATTCTAATAGGAATAAGGAACTACGAAATAGGAAATAAACCTAAATAGAATTTTGGTAACCTAAAATTCAAATAAGGAAAGTACCTAACTTGGCATGCAAGTCTTATAATGCAACAATTAAATTTAGAAGGAAACAATTAAGAAAAGATGCAAGCCCAACGTAGATTCAGATGCAACAGCCTATTGGATTTCGACCCATCATAATAGGCCCAAACAATATCCTTTTTAAACTTTCTTAGGTCTAAAATGGAGTTCAAGACGTCATCTTTCCATCCTAACAAGTTTCAGCCCATTTGGAGTTGCGAGCAAAAAGATATGATCATTTTAATTCTGGTTGTCGGGTCCTCCCGAAATTCCAAAGTGGAAGTTCCCTTAGAAACCCATCCTTGTGGATCATGTATAGCATTATCCTTGGGCCTCCAAAGATGGTTCTTAGCCCAAATATGTTGAATAAGCCAATTGAGAGTTTTCTTGAACCATTTAGCTCGGGCCCTTATAACTGGACCAACTGGAACTTGAATAAACCGTTTAGCTCGGGCCCTGGTAACTTGACCAATTGGAACTTGAATAGGATCTGCCTCCCATTTGTTTGTCGTGTCCTCATCAAGATGGTTTTAGGGCATTAGGTGTAAAGACACCCCTAAGGACTTACTAACTCGAGTCAAGAAGGCTACGAAACTAAACTGTCCTTAATGCTACCAAGCAAAATTTCCACCTTTTGACGTGAACACTCACTACTTACTGAGGCAAGAGGTCTAGTTAGTCAGCGAAAAATTTTGCAATGATCATTATGAATAAAATTTCCACCATTTGACGTGAACACTCACTGCTTACTGAGGCAAGACGTCTAGTTACTCAGTGGAAAGTTTATTGATGATGGTCATTTTTTTTTTTTATCTATGCCCAAGTGTTTATCTAACAAGTCATCCCGTTTTAGTTAAGATAAGAAACATACACATTAAAATCACATGTCATGCCTCACACAAATATGTGCTAATCTGCTCGTGTTAGATTGGCTCAAACATGTGAATTCTCAAATGCCCAAAGTAAGTAACAAAGTTTTAAAACTCTATCATCAAATCATGTGTTCAAAATTTTAAGCTCACCAATGAAATCACATCACAATATTTGTTTAGATCAACTAAAATTGCAAAATAACATGAGTATGCATTTACCTTCTTATTATTATTTTTTTTAAATGAAGAAAAACAACAACAAATTAGGACAAAGTGTGTGTAATGTGTGTCTCATACCCCCAAACTTAAATTACACATTGACCCCAATGTGTGAATAATATGGAAAGAGCTGACCTGGGATATGAAGAACTATCTGGACTTGGTATGGCTCATAGCATACCCCCAAACTTGAACTGAAGTACGCATTGTCCCTGAAAAATAAAGACTGGAAAACAAAAATATTGGAAACAAACATTAATCATAAATATGTCAAATAATAAGTAAAAAAAAGGAGAAGCTATGGGGTACCTCCCATGAGCGCTAAGTTGAACTTCTTCAAGCAGACCCAACATTAGTAATCGTGCCCAGCTAAACGCTCCACCATCTGATCAATAAATGGGAATGGAAAATGATCATTCTTTGTGGCAGCAGTCAACTTACAGTAGTCTATACTCACTCTCCATCCTGACTACACACGAGTTGGCACCAACTCATCGACCTTATTCTTCACTACTGTCACTCCAGCCCGCTTGGGCACAACATGAGTCGGGCTCACCCACTTGCTAATAGAGATTGGATAATTGATCACTGCATCAAACAGCTTAATCATTTCAATACTGACAATCTCTTGCATAGCTGGGTTGAGCCTTCTTTGTGGCTCCCTCGAGGGGCTGATTCTCTTCCAAACGTAACTTGGGCATCACCATCGAGGGGCTGATTCCCTTGACATCCTCAATAGTCCAGCCGATAGCTTCCTTATGCTCTCTTAAAACGTCCAATAATTTCTTCTCTGGAGCATCAACCAAATCTGAAGCTATAATCATAGGCAAAGAATCTGCTGGACCTAGGAACTTATACTTAAGATTGTTCAGTAAAGGCTTAAGTTCCTTCTTGGGGGGTTCAGGTTTTGTGGTCTCCTCCGTCTCACTGCTCTTCTGAGGAGCAGACTCCAAAATAGCATTTGCTTGCTCAAGCAACTTATCCAAATCCAATTCCTCTCCAAACTGAGCAAAGCATGCCTCTAGGGGGGTCCTCAATGCTTGATTCACCCACAGTCTCCTCCATCTTATTGCTCTTTTGAGGAGCAGACTCCAAAATGGCATTCACTTGCTCAAACAAATTTTCTAAATCCAAATCTTCTCCAAACTGAGCAAAGCATGCCTCCACAATGTCCTCAGACTGCCCTCCTTTCTTGGGCACTCGTAGTCTCTCAAAGTAAGGCGCTTTAGGTACAAACGACTTAGGAGGGTTTTTAGCAGTAGGTGTGGCTGTAGATGGCTTAACATCTCTTTTCTCCTTGTTGCCACTTCCTTGCCCTTGCTGCATAGCAGGGTTCTCTTCCACACGATTGTCCACTTGTCTCCCAGACCTTAATGTGACAATCAATTGCACTTGTTCCTCCCCGTGCGTAGGATTCGATGAATTTACAGCCACAAACTATCCTTTTAGGTTGGGCATGGGCTAACTGGTGAACTTTCCCTTCTCTCTTTCACCCAAGTGACTTGCAATTTGCCCTATTTGACTCTCTATATGAGCAATCAATTGGGTGTTTACTATTTACGCACTCCTTACTCCGCTTATGGGTTGGCCGATCATTTTCCTGAAATCATTGAGAGCATCCTCCAATGACTGTGAAACCGACATTGGCGCTTTAGTGGGAGCTTGGTAAGTGGGTGATGGTGCTGAATAGGCTGAGAGACCATAACTTAGAACTGGTGGAGGAAATCTAGGAGGGTATTGATTGTGAGCATGATGAGGGGCTCCTCCTTGATTTATCAGTTGGTTCTGCTTCCATGAAAAATTAGGGTGGTTCCACCACCCTGGATTGTACGTCTCGAAGTAAGATCCATTTGATTGCCACCAACAGTCATTGAAAGTATTCATTTGTTCCATGGGATACTCGACAAAAGCCGGCATAGATGGACAATTCTGTGCTAAATGCGTAGGACTAGCACAGATGGAACAACTATCATCATTGAATGTATTGGCTGTATTGATGGACTGGCCGGTCATTTTCATGAAATCTTGGAGGGTGTCCTCTAAAGACCGTAGGCACATTGCTGAACCTTGATAACAATTGCTTGTGTTCTTTCTTTGATTGGTTTGATTCCTGTTTTATTCCAATGTTATTATAAGTCATTCAAGACTTGGGTGTTTGGAAGATCACCACCTGGGCATCTCAAAGGTGATTTCCAACACCATGTGTGGGTATTATCCTTGAAGATCCAAGTGCTCTTGTGAACTTAGTGAATTTGAAAGAATGGTTTGATTAAAGATTAGAAAACAAAAACAATAAAGGAGGCCGAAAATGATGAAGAACTCTCACTAGTTCATTTTTTTTTTGGTTTCACTCTTTGCTATTTTCTTTAATATTTCTCTTTTCTTTTGTTTTATTTCTCTTCTTAATCATCATATTCCTCTTTCTTTTTTTCTCTCTTAGTCACTTCTTTCTTTCTCTTTAAACTTTCTATCTTTTTTGCTTTACTTTCCCTTAGCTTCTCTTGGTGTCTTGTGTTAGCATAGGGGGTATTTATAGGAGAAGATGGACTGTCCAAGGATTAAATAAACAAAATAAAGTGGAGAAGAAGGACATGGTTAGCTATGGGGAAGAAAGGGGGAAAAGGTAGTAACTTTTGAGGTGAAATGGGTGGGGCTAAGAAGGGTGAGGAATTGTAAACCAAGTAAAATATGGGAGGGAAAATGATTTTTATTTGGTTGGCCATTGGGAAGAGAAAGGGGGGAGGGTTTGAGGTGAAAAGGTGAGGAAGAGAAGTTTTTTTCAATAAAGTAAAAAGTGATGAAGAATGTAGAAGTGTGGAGTTTGTGAGACGAATTCTCCCTTGGGGTGGACGACCATGGGGGAGGGAAATGGCTCAAATTTTTGGGTTTTCACACTTAGGGAAGTGGAAGAACTTAAGGAAAAAAGTGTTCAATTAACAAAGCAAAAGAAGGCTTCCTATTTGCATTTTCATATAAAAATCTATTGTTTTTTTTTAGTTAATTTAGGTGTTGTTTTTTGGGAACAAAATGTGATTTTTTATGTAGAAAAATATGGTATTTGGCATATAAGAAAGGGTTGAAGATCAAAAAGGTAATTTCCAATTACCTAAGTAAAAATAGAAGAAGAGAAACTCATTCTTTTTGGTACACATGGTTGTCCATAGAGGAAGAAAATATATGTTGTTTTTTAAGTGCATAATTGTTGTTTTTTAGGTGAAAAAAAGTTTTGTTACTTACGTAGAAAATGTGGTATTTGGTACATAGGAAGATAGGGGAACCTGTAGGGAAAGGTGAGTTCAAAAAGAAAAATAAAAGAGGAACATTTCCTCCTCCTTACACTACATGGCCAGCCACATAGGGGAGAGGAGAGAGACAACTTTTTATTTTTAAAAATGAGAGTTTACCTTGAGAAAAGTGAACCAATCAAAAGGTGTCAAGTGGAGGGGGAAATTGAAAATACACACTTAAAATTGGGAGTCTTCTTGGGCTTGAAATTTGGGTAAAAAGTTTTTGGGCTTAGTAAAAATCAATGGGCTTTAGTGGGGTTTTAGATTGGACTAAAATTTAATTAAAGACTTTGGTCTAGTATTTGGTTAAATGAAATAAGGCCCAATTGATTTAAACTCAATGTTGATTTAATGGACTGAACAAGAGAGGCTTTTAATTGTTCCTACTTCTTAATTAAATTCAAACTTTCACATTTACCAAGTTCGAGCGTACTAGGAACAAATATTTGCAATAGGAACCCGTGCATGGTCTGTTAAAAAATTTTGGAACGAAAATAGGTGTCTACAATTTGTCCCTTTTGATTGGGGCTTTTTCAAGAGTTTTGATCAAAGGCTATAAGGGACCACTATTTTGTTTCAAAAATTTGAAATGAGAAATATGCAATGGACACATAAAAGTAAACATGTTGGGAAAAGTTGGTGTCATGGCATCACACATGAAAATGACACGTACCTGAAATGACGGAGCCAGTGTTCGTACAATACTTCTAGATTGATTATTGCCTGCTGTGAAGACTTAAGCTTGCCTACTGATGAGGACTTTAGGTTTGCTTGCTGAAAAGGAATTTGGTTTGCCTAGTAATGAGGACTTTACGTTTGCCTATTAATGAGGAATTTTTGGTGATTTTACTTGCTATCGATGACTTTGGGTTTATGATTTTTCTTGGTGACAAGAACTTTGGGTTTGTGAGTTTGCCTGCTAATGAGAATTTAGGTTTGCCTACTGATGAGGGCTTTGGGTTTGCCTACTGATGAGGACTTGGGGTTTGCCTACTAATGAGGACTTTGGGTTTGCCTACTAATGAGAACTTTTTGGGTTTGCCTACTGATGAGGACTTTAGGTTTTCCTGCTGACAAGAACTTTGGGTTTGCCTACTGGCAATGACTTTTTTAGGTTTGCTTACAGACGAGGACTTTGGGTATGCCTATTAACGAGAACTCTGGGAATGCCTCCTAATTAGGACTTTGGCTTTGCTTACTTAGGGACTTATGGATTTGCTTGCTGATGAGGACTTTGGTTTTGCCATTTGAGAAGGACTTGCTTTTGTGATTTTGCCTACTGTGAGGGCTTTTTGGTGATTTTTCTTGTTGTGAGGGCTTTTCGGTGATTTTGCCTACTATGAGGGCTTTTTCATGATTTTGCCTACTATGATAGCTTTTTGGTATTTTCCTACTGTGAGGGTATTTTGGTGATTTGCTTGTTGTGAGAGATTTTTCATGATTTGCCTACTGTGAGGGCTTTTTTGGTGATTTTCCTTCTGTAAGAGCTTTTGGCGATATGCCTGCTGTGAGGGCTTTTAGGTGATTCTATAGAGTCTTGTTAATTACATTTTTTAAAAATAAAAAAATTTGTGCGTGAACTGAGTCATGGCATTTAGGATTCTGTCTTATAAACTTTGGAAAAACAATGTATACAAGAGATGACTTTTGAAAAACAGATGCACTTAGTCACCTATTCTATGACCACTTATTTTATTTGACTCAAAACTTGTCTTTGAACCCAGCTGCCCTCTTGGTGGAGTCAAGGTAAAATGATTTGACTCAAAACTTGTGTTTAAACCAATCTTTACTCCTATTTGGTACACATCCTCTAGTAGACCTACGAACGAAGCTTCACAACTTGTCTACAATTTTTCTTCCTTACTTCTTCAAATGAATTGCCATGGAAACTATCTCAACTCAAATGATACATGGGATCGACAACATGAAGGGTATCTCGCTCAATCATTTCTCTTGGAAAGGAATCAATGTGATCTTCTTACACAAATGTGTCAGGATCGATTAGAATTTCTTAAGGGCTATAGTGGCAAAGTGGGATCCTGACACCCACGTACTTGTTCCAATTTGCCCCCCATTGTTCTTCAACAAAATCTTCCCCCACTGTTGAGGTTGCGACTAAGTTAAAAAAAAAACTTAACGATGCTATGATTCTTCATGTCTTTGTTTATACTATATGTGTTCTGAAATCCACTAAAAATGGATGATTGGCATGAGCCATTTTCAAAATAGAAAAAAATTGTTTCAATTAATTTGGATACGAAAACAATTCCATTTTCTTTTGTTCATTCATTCAGGTCTTAATAATGTATTTGCATGGTTCTGATGAGGAAGAAGGTAAACCTAGGTTCTTTTGCAAGATTGTGGCTGCACCAAAGTGGTTGCCCACGTACCCAAAGAGGAATCAAGCTATATATAGTTTGAGGATTTCATCTCATGTATTCGGCGAACGCAATTGATCAACTTGGATGTATTCCTTACAAGTGGTGTAAGGTAGGATTTAGTGGAAATCTCTTGCAATTGGTGCAAGAGTGAGCATTGATTAGACGAAGCTAATTCAGAGAGATAATATTTCACGAGTGGTTTCAAGGTGAGATATATTCGCTTGGAAAAATGAGTTCTACTGTCACTCACAAATAGTTTGTAAGGCTAAGTAGTCTTCATTGATCTAAGAGGACTTTCTCAAGGCTTGTAACATCACCAAAGGTTTCTAAGGCTAATGAAAGAAAGGATAATCGAAAGGCTTAAAAGGTGTTTCTCGATTCCTATAAGCTAAGGATTGCCTTTTACCTTTTTTTTTTACTTTCGTCTCCTTTATCGATCATTCTCTCCAGTTTTGTTCTTCTTTTTTCTTCCTTTTTTTGGTTTGCCCCCTTGCTGTGGCTTATTCTTTTGACAATTTTCATCATCAAATGTGTTGATACTAAAAGGAAATAGAATCCGCTCGAGTATACCGAGGAGCAAAATCCACTTGGGTCGAATCTACCTGAGTAAAAACCCACGATGGGAGAATCTGTTTTGGTTTAATACGCTTGGGACTAATTCTGTTAGGGTCTCTAGAGGCTGTGATGTGTCGAGCTTTGACTGTGTGGTGTGAAAAGCAATCATTGACGAGAGTTGTTTCGAAAGAAGACATAATAGGGGAAAATCATGATGAATGGAAAAATTAGAACTATGGCCCCTCGTCATCTCAAATCCAAATCATTAGCCTTTCCAAACCAAATATTTTATAGGCTAAAGATTACAAGTGAACTACCCAAGGTTTTCTTCTTAGGTTGAAGTGATCTTTTGCTCAAATTTTTAGGTATACCATGAAATTAAAATGGAACAGATGTAGTGTAGAAATTGACGGTCGAAGTTCATTTGTTTAAGTTTTCGGTTTACAAAATCAAGTTCATTAAAAGGGATTTGTTACCATATATTGAAGACATAGCACAATCCAAATTAGACATCATTTCATTGACATGAGAAATGCATTTAGATAGGAGGTAAGAACAACATTCCCCTGCTCACCCTTCAAAACAAAAGGTTTAGACCTTTGACTCATACTATGATACAAGAAGAAGATTAAGGGATAAAACAACCTTGAAGAAACCAGTGAGGTATTGATGAGAGTCATAAAATGCATCTTTACAGTACTTAATTGTTAGCATTTTAGGGTTAATCTAGGTTTGAATTGCACTTTTATACCTTAACAACTCTAAAGTGTCATTCTTGGATCATTGATTTATTTCGATGCATTTTCAAGTACTTTAAGTTCAAAAGAAATGGAAAAGCTATCATTGCTTGAAGCACAATGACTCGATGAACACCGGAGTGAAGGTTCGCAAGCACTTGGAAAGGAGTTTCACTAAAGTGCCAGAATTACTCATACAGATCAATCATCTTTGCAAATTAAACTGTACTGATACAAGAAAAACCAGGAGATGACCCATATATGCTTAGAATGATCCAGAAGTTTATTTTATGGAGAATTTTATGCCTCGTAAAAATGAATTTTCTAGAGAAAGTTATGGCAGTTTTAGTAGACAAAGGTCAGACCTCCAGAACAGCATCAATGTGCACCGCGGTGCTCCTCAACCAGCACCACAATGCCCAGAAGCACACCCAACCAAGCTGAAGCCAGCACCGCAGCGCCCATAAAGGAGCACCGCAGCGCACACATGATGTTATATATCCGAGTCAGAACTTAATTAGGGTTTTAACAATAGATTAAACCCGAAAACACCCTTGGACCTTTGTACTATAAATAGATCACTTAGGGTTGAAGAGGAAATCATCTTTTGGAGAGGCCAGAGGCTAGGGAAAACATCATGAAGGCTGCCACACTCTCCCCTATGGCCAACTAATCTCCAAGCAAGGCGAAGGGATGAATCACTAGGTGTAGTTGTTCTTATTTTCTAGTCTTTATTCATTGTAGTTTGGATTTATTATCATTAAACATTGTTATGATTTACTTTTTAATCTAATTAGAAGATTTCCTCTTAATCCGGTGATTGCATCTTTCTCCCCCATATAAGTTTAGTCATGCTCTTCTTTTGTGATGTTGTTGAGGTGTGATTGAGTTCGGTAGATTTCTCTTATAGATTTGTCCATTACTGTGGTATTCTCATTATGATATATTGTCGTTTCTTGATAATCTATAAGTTAGGTCATGTGTGCTTGAAAGGAAAGAGTATTTCATAACAATTACATTAGGGTTTATATATGGGCTTTAATTGAATATTTGCCGATTGCTTGTTTGGGATGTGAAACTTGCAATCGAGATAAAAACAACTGAATCAAGAATAGAATAAGGCAACGAACCTAGGGAGGATTCCCGGACCCTTGTTGTTCTCTATTATATTTACATAATTATTTCACACTACTTCAAACTCAGATTTTCTCGTTTAACTTTTATCATTCGTTTTAAGGCTTGCACTTTCTCTTGTAGTTAGCTTGTCTCCCTGTGGAATCGACACCCCAAAGTCGTGCTACAACTACCGCGTTATACTTTGGGCGTAATCAGGTATGGGGCAGCAAAAGAGATCCATTGAGATAATAAGCAATAAGACTTATCAAGGAAGCTAAAGACAATAAAGAAGTAGTAAAAACATTAACAAGAAAGAGCAAAGATAGCATCAAAGAGAAGAGAAGTTAGTTAAGAAAGTAGTTAGTTGCTTAGCTGAAAGTTAGTTATAAGAGCTATTAGTTAGTTAGCTTCTTTAACTTCTTATGATCAGTTGTAACCAATCTATTTAAAAGCTATATAAATACCTCAATTATAAGATTGCAAAGTAAAAAAGAAGAACTCTTTTAGAAGCTTGTCATGTGCTCGAAACAAGATCCTTTCCTCCTTCACATTCTATCCAGATTTTCCCTAAACACTTTCTACAATCCCTTTCACCCTAAACCCACCTCTAACATTTCGTGCTTTCATTGTTATCTTCACATCCAGTGCAATGGCATAAGGTTTGCATTCCCGAGCTAATAAGAGTGATTTTCCTTAAGCCAAGCTTTGTCAGTACATTAGAGAAGAAATTGGTGCTGTCATAAAACACTCCAACAAGAAATTGAATCTTTGAAGCTGTTGTATTCCCAGTAAGAACATACATCTCTTTTACATCCAGAACTTCAAATAAACAATTTTGAAAATTTCAAGTTGGAAATATCAAGAATCAAAGAAGGAGATCTTACGGATTGGCTCTTCTGAGATGAGAAAGTCTTTCTTTTCTCCAACACTCTTGACTATCAAATACTGTACCTCATTTCATTCCACTTAGAAGGTCCAACTACAAGTTGGCTTAAGTCAACACAACAAGATGATTCAATCTTGGCCTTAGTTTATCAAAGCTTTACAATCAAGATTTGGTCCTTCTATCTATGAAGAACCTCAAGGACCATTAACTAAACTCACTCAAGAAGGTATTGTCTTAGAGTATTAAGCAAATTTTGAGTCCTTGTCTAGTAGGGTCAATAGTCATTCTAATCATATCTTAATGAACTATTTTATTTTTAGCTTGAACTCTTACATTAGAAGAGAGGTTATTAGACATAGACCTAGATTTCCATGATATTGCGGGATTAGCAAGATTACAGGAAGATAGATGGGGAGACATTAGAGGCTCTTTAAAGTCTTGGCAAACTAAGTTGAATTACAGACCTCCAAATGCAAGTCACCAAAATAATGGACTCATTGTGGGATCACAACCCCACATAGGGCTGTCTATAACTCCACCACTACAAAAGTTTCCTATAAAAAGATTATCCCCTCAAGAAATGCAACACATAAGGGTGAAAGGCCTTTGCTTCAACTGTGAAGAAAAGTTCCATCCAGGACATAAATGTAAAATAAAGAGTTCCTTATTGTGTTTAGAAGAAGAAGAATAATAAAACCAAGATTAAGACTTCTTTAATCCATTTTCAACTCTAGAAGAAGCACAAAATAAAAAGATCTCTCTACATACTCTTCTTGGTCATAGAACACCAAAGACACTAAGGCTACTAGGCACTATCAATAATCACTCTGTCTAAATTCTGATTGATGGAGGCAGTACTCATAATTTTATTCAAGCAAACATAGCTAAGTTTCTTGAACTACTTATTTCTCCCTCTTCTTATTTTAAAGTTCAAGTTGGTAATGGTGAATACTTAACTTGCATTAGATTATGTGAGCAAATCCAAGTCTCCTTTCAAGGCTATCTGTGCATCTCATATTTCTTTTTAATTGTTGACCCTAAATTGATTAAAAACTAAAATAAATTATGCTAACCAATTTATCTAAGTGTTTAAAGCTACAAAGACGTCCCTTTAAAGACATCCAATACTTGACAAACTAAGTACTCAACCAAAGAAGAATTTGAAGATCAAGATTAAGTACAAAGATATATATTTAACTAATGTAAATCTTCTTTTTCAAGTATTTATCTTTCTATATAGCTTATTTTGAATTCAAAATATTTTTAACAAAATGGTTTAGATTGGGTTTCTTTTTATAAAACAAAATAAAAATAAAAAATTTTTGTTTCAGGTCATCTAATCAACTGAATGATTGATTCAGTCGACTAAATGTCATACAATCGACTGAATGATTGATTCAGTCGACTAAATGTCATCCAATCGACTGAATGAATGATTTAATCGACTGAATGAAGTCTAGTTGACTAAATGAAGGTCAAAAAATTTTTTCTTTATAATCCAGTCCACTGTACAATCCTTTCACTCAACTAAATGAAACACCTGACACAATAATTTGAATTTAAATAAGCATTCAGTCGATTGAACAAACATCCAGACAATTGAACGCTCGAAAATAATGACTATATTTTGAATTTTGAGCGCCATTTTGAGCATTAAGTGCTCCAAACCACTTCCCAATAGTCTTACCTTGTGATTAATGACTATCTAAGTTTAAGACTATATAAACCCATCATAAATGTGCAAATATAACTAACAAGAACATTCAATTCATTCTTAAAATCATTTATTACTCTTTAAAGCTTTTATAAACCTTCTTGAGCCATTCTTAAAGCTTTGCTTCTTGAAAAAGATATAATCTTTACTTGTAATACATTAATTGGAAATCTCTCTTTTACCAAAACTTTAATTTCAATCATTGTAAGAGAAATAGTTGGTGTAACTCTTAGAGGTGTTTAGGTGTAAAACAACTTCTTGTATACTTCATTTTGAAGAGATCTCTGTAACGTTTGGGCAACACCCATGAAGTTTCTTGACTATTTTATATTGGAATACTTCAAGGAGGTTTCTTGGAGAGAGTTGACATAGGGTCAGAGATATACCAATATTGTCGAACCACTATAAACGAAGTTTGTATTTTTTCTTCCTTACTCCTTTAATTTCCAGCACTATGATAGTTGTTGCTCTTGCTTGATTTTATGAAGTATTTAAAATTTTGGTTTTTGTTTGCAAAAAGTTTTTAAAACCTAATTCACCCTTTTCTTGGGTTTGTACCTTGGTTTACAATTAGCATTAGATCAAGGTACTCTATTTTAGGCTTAACATCCTCGAGTTGATCCTATGGCTTCCAATAGTTATATCAAAGGTTATTCCTATGCCAGGCCTCCTTTGTTCAATGGAAAAAACTATAATTATTGAAAAAATAAAATGAGAATCTTATAGAAGGTCAAGATTATAATTTATGGAGGATCATTGAAAAAGAACCCAGGATTCCTACAAAAAGAGTGACGGTTGATGAAACTACGGTTACTTTGCCTAAGCTGAAATCATAATATGATGCTGAAGATTGTAGAATAATGTCTTTAAATAGTAGAGCTAATACTATTATTCATTATGCTTTAGATTTAAATGAATACAATAAATTTCAGCATGTGTTTCGGAAAAAGAAATTTGGGATAAACTTGAAGTGACATATGAAGGCACTAGTGAAGTTAAGAAATAAAAAATCTATATGCTTGTGTTCAAGTATGAATCATATAAGATGGCCCCTACCGAAACCATCTCTGAAATGTATTTGCATTTCACTAGTATTATTAAAGGTTTAAAGCTTCTTGGTAGGAATATTGAGAAAATTGAGTTGACAAGGAAAATTCTTAGATCCTTGCCACCAACTTAGAAAGCTAAGAAGACAACAATTGTGGAAGCTAAAGATCTCGACAAGCACGACGTTGAAATGCTTCTTGGCTCTTTGCTAACTTACAAGATGGATGAAATGAATCACGACATTATTGAATATAAAAAGAAAAAGAAAGTTGTTGCTCTTAAAGCTACTGCAAGTAAGAATGTTGAAGAAGAATAAGAAAATTAAAGCAGTGAAGAAGATAGAGATGTGGCTCTCATCACTAAGAGGTTTCATAAGCTCTTGAAGAAGAGAAAGAAGCTTTACATAAATGACTTCACAAAAAGGGAACGTATGGTGAGCTTTGATTGTAAGAAACCTAGGAACATCAAGACGAATTGTTCCTCAACCAAGAAAGCATACAAGAACTTCAAGAAGAAACCCAGGATAGCTACAACATCTACTTGGAGTGATGATGAGGAAGTCTTAGATAACGAGATTAACTACGAAGAGATTTCCAATCTCTGTTTTATGGAAACAAATGATGAAAGTGAGGTAACTAATTCTTCCCTGACTAATCACATTGATAATAGTAATGAAGAATTAATTGAGGCAATAAACGAAATGCATATGGAATTAAAGAAATTTGATTCTAGAAATGTTGCTCTAAAAAAGCAAGTCTCATCCCTCTCTAAAGAGATGGACGCTCTTAAAAGGAAAAGAAAAACGTTCTTTAGAGCTTAATAACTCATCATATAACTTTTTAAAAAATGAAAATGATGATTTGGAAAATAAAGTGATGATGTTAAAAAACACTATATCCAGCCTTGTTCTTGGAAAAGAAAAACTAGATGAAGTGTTATCTAGCCAAAGAATGAGTGGAGCGAAATCTGGTGTAGGTTATTATCTATTAAGCTTAATTTACTTAGTATTAGTCAATTGTGTGATGAAGGCAACAAAGTAGTATTTGAATCCTCTCATTGTCTTATAATAGACATCAAGAGTAACAAGATCAAGTTTGCCAAAGACATGAAAATGTCTTCGAAAAATGAAATTTTTTTTCAGCTTTCATTGAAAATTTATAGCTATGGAATAGAAGGCTTGGTCATGTGAACATGGATTTGATTAAAGTCATTTCAAGAAAAGATATATTAATTGGTCTTCCCAAAATCAAATTTGAAAAAGACAAAGTATATGATGCGTGTCAAATGGGAAAACAAACAAGATTTTCTTTTAAACCCAAAAATGTAATTTCAACTTCTAAACTTTTAGAGCTTTTGCATATGGAATTGTTCGGTCCAATAAGCACTATAAGTCTAGGTGACCAACAATATGCTCTTGTTATTATAGATGACTATTCTAGATATACTTTTGTTATATTTATTGCATATAAGGATGAAGCTTATAAAGGTTTTGAAAACTTTTACAAAAAGGTTCAAAATGAAAAAGATATTTCTATTACAAATACAAGAAGTGATCACTAAAAAGAATTTGAAAATCAAAAGTTTTCAAAATGTTGTGATGAAAAGGACATTGATCACAACTTTTCAGCCCCTAGAACTCCCCAACAAAATGGTGTTTTTGAGAGGAAAAATAGAGTTCTAGAAGAATTTGCTAGAACTATATTTTGTGAAAATAGTTTACCAAAATAATTTTAGATGGAAGCCGTAAACACTTCTTGCTGTGTTTTAAATAGAATTTTAATTAGACTTATGCTTAACAAAACTCCATATGAACTATGGAAAGGAAAAAGGCCTAACATCTTTTATTTTAGAGCTTTTGGTTCAAATGCTTCATCCTAAATAATAATAAAGTTAATTTAGGTAAATTTGACTCCAATACCGATAAAAGAATATTTTTTATAGTATTCAAACTCTAGCAAAGCTTATAGAGTCTTTAACAAAAGAACTCTAGTGGTTGAAGAATCTGTGCATGTTTTTTATATGAGACTAACCCTATTAGTAGTATCTCTTGATGATGATGCAAATTTTATACTAAGAGTGGATGGTCCCACTCCCATTGTTGACCCCAAAGAAAGTCAACATCAAATAGCTCAAGAGAACGATTTTCCAAAACTAGATCAACCTTCCTCAAGTCAACAAGGAGATGGTCTACGTAGGGATTAAAAGTATGTGAATTATCACCCAATCGATCAAGTGATTGGTGATCCTTCACAAGGGGTAAGAACTAGTTCCTCTATTAGAAATATATGCAATTTTGTTGATTATTTATCTTAAGTAGAACCCAAGTCCTATGGTGAATCTCAAAATGATGAAAATTGGATAAATGATATGGAAGAAAAGTTAAATAAGTTTGAAAGAAACAAAGTGTGGACTTTAGTTCCTATGCTCAAGGATCATTTCATAATGGGAACCAAATGGGTAGTTAGCAATAAAATGGATGAAAATGGAA
Organism: Bretschneidera sinensis; assembly: GCA_023935145.1. NCBI lineage: Eukaryota > Viridiplantae > Streptophyta > Magnoliopsida > Brassicales > Akaniaceae > Bretschneidera > Bretschneidera sinensis. The sequence goes on from CM043702.1 coordinate 95,057,431, forward strand.
TAGTAACTAGAAATAAGGCTAGACTTGTAGGTAAATGTTATAATCAAGAAGAAGGAATCAATTTTGATGAAACCTATGTTCCCGTAGCTAGACTAGAAGAAATTTGTATGTTACTTGCATTTGTATGCTTTAAAATTTTCAAATTATTTCAAATGGACATTAAAAGTGCATTTTTTGAATGGTTTTATTGAAGAACAACCTCTAGGCTTTGAAAACCCTAACCTTCCAAACCATGTTTATAGGCTTTCTACAGCTCTTTTTGGGTTGAAAGAAGCTCATAGAGCATGGTATGAGAGATTAAGTAATTTGTTTGATTGATAATGACTTTTCAAGAGGAAAAATAGATACAACTCTTTTTACAAAAACTCATAAGCATGACACTCTTCTAGTTCAAATATATGTTGATGATATTATATTTGGTGCCTCTAATGAGTCCATATGTCAAGACTTTGTTAAGTGTGTGCAAGGTGAATTTAAAATGAGCATGATTGGAGAACTCAACTACTTTCTTAGTCTTCAAATCAAACAAACTAAGGGAGGAATCTTCATCAACCAATCCAACTATATAAGGGAATTACTAAAGAGATTTTGTATAGAGAATTCAAAATCTATTGGGACTCCCATGAGCACCTCTACAAAGCTTGACTTCGATGAAGAAGGTAAATGTGTAGATACTATGAATTATAGAAGCATGATAAGGGCTTTACTATATTTAACTGCTAATAAACTTGATATAATGTTTAGTGTATGCATGTGAGCTAGATTCCAAGCTAATCCTAAGGAATCACATATTAGTGCTGTAAAAAGAATTTTAAGTTATTAGAATGGTACTCAAAATCTAGGATTATGGTATTCAAGAAAGTCACATTTTGATCTAGTTGGGTACTCGGATGCTAATTTTGCTAGTTGTAGGATTGATAGAAAAAGTACTAGCAAAACATGTCAATTTCTAAGTGCTATGTTAACTTTCTGGTTTTTGAAGAAACAAAATTTAGTTACACTATCAACCACCAAAATGTTTGAAGATGGTTTACTATAGAGGAGACAACACTACTTCCAGAAAATGAAGAGCTTCTCAACAAGAAAAAAGGAAACAAAAGGAAGGAGAAAGAAGCAATCCTCTAATGGCCGAACTTGATGCATCTAGTTTTCAGAATGCTCAAGCTAAGGAACGGTATGACATCGTCATAAGGGATAAGAAAATTTTTCCTGGTAGACTAGTAGACTTTCCATTCATTAGATTCAATAATTTTGATATTCAACCATTATTTGTCAAACTAGGATAGTTAGACCTAGTAACCATTAATGAGACGTACTACCCTAGGCTTATTAGTCAATTTTATGGTAATCTTGTTCAATCCTCACCCTTTGCACCTAGATTTACTACAACGGTTATGGGTAGAGAATTTGTTGTTTCTGCTAGTGTTTTACATAAGATTTTGGATTTGCCTACTAGTGGTATCAAATGGGTAGGCGGTGGATGGCTTACAGACTTTAAATATGTGGAAGCCTATAAAGTTTTCAAGGGAGACCCAAACTACACTTACGGTATTCAAAACTATAATACATACAATAACCTTCTTTTGGACTCTAAGATGTTGAAACTTGTTGTTGACTAAAATCTTAATCCTAGATTAGGTAGTAGAAACTATCTATCCAAGTTAGACATGCTCCTTATCTACTACCTTAAAATCAGAACCCTTTACAACCGTTACCCTTTTATCCTTAGTAATATGGTTTTTAGTCATGGGAGTAATGCTAGTGGTCTACCTAATAGCATGCTCATTACCCATATCCTCAAGCATTATGACATTCCTCTTTTTGAGAACGAGTCTCAAGGACTTGATCAGTCCGAAGTGATCAATGTTAAATCTCTCAAGAAGATGGGTTTTGCGATAGAGGACAATTTTGTAGTCCCAAACCCAAGATGGAACATCTGGAATGGAGATGAGGAACCTGGTGCAGAAGTGGCAGAGTAAGTTGTTCCTATGGGTACTTGGAGGCCTACCAGAGATCAAGGAAGTTCACCCATTTCTGGTTCTCAAGATGCTATCATCCAGGCATTAGATAGCCTCCAAGTCTCCATGAACAACATATAAGAAACTACTACCATGATGCTTGATGATTTGTAGATTGGGATGCACTCGATTTATGATGACTTCACAAACTTCCATGCTAAATCTCAAGCCTCATTGTTGAAGTTAGAGATCAAAATGCTAAAATACAAGATCAGTTGACTCAACTTCCAGACCAGATTCGTCATTTTGGTCCTCCTTCTCCTCCTCTCGAAGACTATGAACTTTGATTTCTTTGATATTTCTTTTATTTTTTTATTTTTCATTTTTTATTTTTGCAACTCCAAGACTATTTGCAAGTTACATTTTCTTTTTCATACATATTTAGTTTTTCTTGCACATTTGAGAATTTTTCTCCTAAGAGCTTTTAATCTTATTTAGCTTGGATGATGTGTATGGATCTTTATTTTGGCTCATGAGAGCCTTATCCTTTATGTGATGACTTTCTTTTATATGTGCTTCTATACTCATATTTCTGACTCTTCCTGGGAGAGCTTAACCTCTTTGTTTTAAGCTCAAATTTTATATACAAGTTTCTTTTATCTCTCTATTTTTAGCTAAGGTGATAAATTTTTAGCTCTCTATGATTTGACTCCCTTATGTGATAATGGCAAAAAGGGGGAGAAAAATAGAAAAAAAGGTGAAAAGTACATGTATGCATAGATTTAAGGGGAGCCTTGCTCCTTAAGTATTTTAAGTTAGTAAAATAACTTATAAATTGCTTATATTGATGGTTGGGTTGTTTTTGAAATTTAAATAGGTTTTTATTGCAAAAACAAAGGAAACTCTCTCCAAATTTTATTAAAAACCAAACATCTAGTTTTCAAAATGAGTTTTTCTCAAAATAGTGTTATCATCATCAAAAAGGGAGAGATGGTTGACCCTAAATTGATTTTAATGATGAAGAAATGTAATAAACTGTGCTAACCAATTTATCTAAGTGTTTAAAGCTGCAAAGACATCCCCTCAAAGTCATCTAGTAGTTGACACACTAAGTACTTTACCAAAGAAGAAATTGAAGATCAAGATTAGGTACTAAAATAGATGTTTAACTAATGTATATCTTCTAATTCAAGTACTTAGTTTTCTATATGGCTCATTTTGATTTAAAAATATCTTTAACAAAATGAAAACAAAAAAATTACGGTTGAGGTCATCCAGTCGATTGAATATTCAGTCTACTTGACTGAATGATTCAATTTAGTTGACTGAATGAAGGTAAAAAAAACTTATACCTTTTGATCCAGTCGACTGAGCAATCCTTTCAGTCGACTGAATGAAACACCTGACATATAACTTTGAATTTAAACAAGCATTCAGTCAACTGAACATATCCAATGGATTGAATGCTAAAAAATAATAGCAATATTTTGAATTTCTAAGCACCGTATCGAGCATTAAATACTCCAAACCACTCCCCAATAGCCTTACTTTATGCGAAACAACTTTATGAGTTTAAGACTATATAAACACATCATAAATGAGCAAATATAACTAACAAGAGTATTCAATTCTTTCTTGAAATCATTTATTGCTCTTCAAAGCTTTCATAAACCTTCTTTAGCCATTCTTAAAGCTTTGCTTCTTGAAAAAGAGATAATCTTTAATTGTAATGCATGAATTGCAAATCTCTCTTGAACCAAAATTTCAATTCCAATCATTGTAAAAAAAAGGAGTTGGTGTAACTCTCAAAGGTATTTAAGTGTTAAAAATATTATACATCTTTTTGGAAGAGATCGTAGTAAGGTTTGGACAACGCTTCTGAAATTACTTGGCTATTTTATAGTGGAATACTTCAAGGAGGTTCCTTGAAGAGAGTAGACATAGGGTCGAATAAATACCGATATTATCGAACCACTATAAACGGAGTTTTTATTTTCTCTTCCTTACTCATTTAATTTCTAGACTATAATATTGCTCTTGCTTGAGTTTATAAAGTGTTTAAAAACTTGATTATTGTTTCCAAAGAGTTTTTAAAACTCAATTCACCCCTCCCTCTTGGGTTTGTACCTTGGTTTACAATGATATCCCTCCAAGGAGCAAATCTCACGTTGGGAGTACAATGGCTACAAGAATTGGGACATGTTACAATAGATTATAATGCTTTCACAATGGATTTTTTGGAAAGGCAGTAGTGTGCATCTACAAGGACAACAAGAGGTAACAACTTAACATATATCTTGCAGCTTTCTTATCAAGTTATCGAAGTATGATAGACTAGGTTCTTGTTTTCTCTTTATGGCTATGATTGTGTAAAATGAGGCAATAGACACACTAAACCCTTCCAAGAACCTAGAATACACTGAGATTACTACAAGAATTCTCCATTGTTTTCTCTATGGCATCTGCACTACCACCACTAAGACCCACTAACCATAAGATTATGTTGGAACCTCATGCCAAAGCAGTTAATGTAAGGCCATATATGTATACTGATTATGAAAAGGCTAAGATGAAAAAGTTAATTAGTACTATGCTTAAAGAAGGTATAATATAACCTAGCAATAGTCCTTACAATTCACCTATCTTACTAGTAAAGAAGAAGAATGGAAGTTGGAGGTTTTGTGTGGACTATAGAGCCTTAGATGTCTTAACTACTAAGAATGAGTGAAGAAGACATTGCTAAGACTACTTTCAGAACTTACCAAGGTCATTATGAGTTCTTAACAATTCCCTTTGGTTTAACAAATTCCCCGGCAACCTTCCAGGCCACAATGAATCAAATCTTCACTCCTTTCTTGAGAAGATTTGTCATCATCTTCTTTGATGATATTTTGGTCTATAGCAATAGCCTAGAGGATCAAGTCAAAAACATGAGAATGCCTCCAATGACATACATTTTATGCTAAGCTCAGCAAATTTAACTTTTTCAAGAATTCAATAGAATATTTGGGCCACATCGTTACAGTAAAATGAGTGGAACCTGATCAATCCAAAATCCAAGCAATGGTGGAATGGCTTGAACCTACCTCAGTAAAGTATCTAAGAGGTTTCTTGGGATTGACAAGCTATTATAAAAGATTCTTAAATGAATATGTAAGCCTTAGTAATCCTCTAACTAGCCTATTAAAGAAAGATTTTTTTCGATGGCACACTGAAGCTCAACAAGCTTTCTTGTTATTAAAACAAACTATGACTTGCACTCTAGTTCTTAGCCTTCCTAACTTCTCTATTCCATTTACCTTGGAGACAGATTCTAGTGTCTCTAGAGTAGGAGAAGTTCTCATACAGCGCTCTTATCTTATTGGCTTTTATAGCAAAAAAATGGGTATAAAAATGCAACCATCAGCATATATCAAATAACCGTATGATATCACTACAGTTGTGAAGAAATGGAGACAATACCTCCTTGGTGCAAAGTTTTTTTTTTATAAAAATAGATAATATGAGCCTTAAAAACTTGATGGATTAAACCATTCAAACTCTTGAGAAATAGCATTATCTATCCAAGTTGTTAGGATTCAACTATGAAATCATATACAACCCAAGTAGAAATAATACATTAGCTGATGCTCTATCAAGGCTGCTTAGTGATAAAGAAGTGGAAACCTGCTTAGTATTCTTAATGCTTATCTTTACATTTCTGGACGATCTTAGAAAGGAACTCTAAGAGGACACTAATATTGTAGCCTTACAACAGGCTTCCACCAAAGATCCTCTACAGCATACAGACTAGACTATAAAGGATGGCATTCTCTACTATCAAGGTAAATTTTTTGAATGAAAGAACTCCAACTTGAAGCACTTGTTCATTACTGAGTGCCATGCCACTCCAGTAGGTGGACATGCTAACATATTGAGAACATATGTCAGGTTATCTACTAAGTTCCATTGGATGGTTATAAAAAAGGATGTATATCAGTTTGTCTCTTATTTGCTCACATGTCAACAAGTAAAATAACTTATTATCAAACCATATGGCTTCCTATAACCTCTCCCAGTTCTTGAGTAGATATGGGAAGATATCTCAATGGATTTCATCACTCACCTACGATGCTCTCATGGGTTCACTACAATATATGTGGTAGTGGACAAGCTCAGCAAGTTTGCACACTTTTCCCTTCCCAGTCCTAATTATACAATAAGTAAGGTTGCAACACTCTTTATAAATACCATATACAAACTTCGTGGACTTCCAAATTCTATTATCAGTGACAGAGATCCCATCTCCACTAACCAATTTTGGAGAGAACTATTCAGACTATAAGGAACTCGGTTAAGGATGAGTAATTCTTATCATCCTCAAACTGATGGACAACCTAAATTTTTCAAACAAATATATGGAACACTTTTTAAGGTCCTTTGTTGTAAATCAGCCACATTAGTGGTCCACTTACTTACTTTGTGCAGAATTCCATTACAACACCACCTTCCATTCCTCTCTGGGCATGACTTCCTTTCAGGTTATCTAAGGTAGAACGCCACCAACCATACCAACATACTATAGAGGTTCCTCCTCCAGAAGTTATGAATCATGAATTAAGTACTAGAGAAGAAATTTTAAAATAAGTCAGAACTCACTTGTTCAAATCTCAGCACAGAATGAAGCAACAAGTTGGCCACCAAAGAATTGATATGCACCTTTAGATTTGTAATATAGTCCTCCACAACTTGAAACTTTACAAAAAATATTTTGTAGCTGTAAAAGCATCCCAATAGCTAGGAAAAAGATATTTTTGCCCTTTTACTATTCTAGAAAGAATAGGCCAAGTTGCATATAGATTACAACTACCAGAAGGCTTTTAAAAGTTCAACCATAACACTAACTCCTCTTCCTAAAGACTGCTCCATCTCTTACCCCATCTACCATCCAAGTGCACTACTTAGTGAAAGAGTAGTATTATAGCAAGGTAAATGGGTACACCAATACCTGGTCTAATGATATCAACTGCCTTTAGAAGAAGCCTCATGGGAAGATGCTAAGATAGTTTAACAATTCTTGTTTTATCTTCACCTTAAGGATAAGGTGGTTATCCATGTGGGCAGTATTGATACAAGAAGAAGATTAAGGGATAGAACAACCTTAAAGAAAATAGGGAGCTATAGGGCAACAAAAAAGTACCATTGAGATAGGAAGCAACAAGAGTTATCAAGGAAGCTAAGGACAGTAAGAAAAATAACAAAAAGAAAGAGTAAATTTGGCATCAAAGAGAAGATAAGCTAGTTAAGAAAGTCATTAGTTGCTTAGCTAGAAGTTAGTTACAAGAGTTGATAGTTAGTTAGCTTCTTCGACTTTTTTATGATTAGTTGTAACAAATCCATTTAGGAGCTACGTAAATAGCTCAATTTTAAGATTGCAAATTAATAAATAAGAACTCTTTTAAGATTTTATCTTGTACTCTAAATAAGATCTTTTCATCCTTCAAATTCTATCTAGATTTTCCATAAACACTTTCTAGAATCCCTTTCACCCTAAACCCACCTCCAACATATTAGTCTAACCATTCGAGTTCCATTTTAATGCTCTTAAATTAACTTACATCCTTCACATGCTATAAATTTTCTTGGCATTCTCAATTTCACTTTATTCCTCAAACACATAATTTTAGTCTGATGTCCACTAATTCATTGCTCATACCCTTCAATCTATTATTCACATTTTATAATAACGCCTACCATTGACATTGCACTGCCTTCCTTCTCCATTATGATTTCCAAATCCAAACCATCTGGATCCAAGAATTTTTCAGTTTGAGCTATGATACCCCAAAATTCAGCACTACCCATCCCTCCAAAGTTTAGCTTAGAAGGGTTAGTGTTAGTGGTTGTGCTTAGGGTTATATTTGGGGTTGTGTTTAAGATCATATTTGGGGTTATGTTTATGGTGGAGGGCTCGGGGATAATGAGTGATTCTTTGATTATGCTAAGGAAGTTTGGTGAGGCTGTATTATACTAATTAGGCATAGGAGCTGGGCTATTAGTAAGTTTTTCCATTGGAAGTGAAACTGAACTCATAGAAATCCTTTTCCCTAGCCTTCCACTAGAGGGTTTGTACCAAAATGAGGAAGGACTGCCCTCTATCCTAGACCTATGAATCTTCTTTACAAAAAAAAATAAAAAGAAATTTTTTATTTCTTTATGTTATGAATCTTTTTTTTTTAACCATTATAGCTTATCCATAATATTACTTTAATGTTGTTAATGGGTTTCTATTTTGCATCCAAAGGCACACTGAATTAATTAAAGTTAACTTGTAGATAAGTTCTTAATTAGCCCAATTAGGTGAGGACAGAAACATAAAGGAAAATTTCTTCTGATTAAATTACTATCAAATTTTCTTGGTTGTCTCGTGGTAAAGTGTAGTGGATTTGACATCAGTGAGCTTCCCAAGGGGGTTGGACTCTAATGATGATTTAGGTTAAACTCAAGAAACTCAAATGAAAAATAAAGATTGCCTCTTACATAGATCGTTCCAATGGATCCATGATTCAGTCACTTAGGTTAGGGCCTAATCATTATTAGTTTACTCTTACAGGCTTCTCAATGATGTCAAACTAACTTGACTAAGAGAAAATCCTTTATTTTGAAATGAATTAGGCTCACTTCATTTGGTCATAATTTTATCAAAGGAAATCTCCTTCGGTTAAATTCCAATCAACTTCCTTGGTCGGGTCCCTTCAATCCCTTATGGGATTCTTTTAGTTAAGTATTATGGATTTGACTTCACTAAGTCTCCCAAGAGATTTGGAATCTAGTAGTAATTAGAGATTAATCTAAGAAGCCAAAATGAATGATGAAGAATGCCCCTGATATGGATCTTTCCACCTAATCCTTAGGCCTTTAATCACATTCATTTTGGATTTCTTGAGCTAAGACCCAATCACCATTAGTTTCTAATTACGCCCAAAGTATAATGCTGTAGTTGTAGCACAGCTTTGGGGTGTCGATTCCACAAGGAGACAAGCGATCTACAAGAGAAAGTGCAAATCTTAAAACAAACAATAAAAGTTAAATGAGAGAATTTAAGTTTTATATTGAAGTAATGTGAAGTAGTGTAAATATAATGGAAGCAACAAGTTGCCGAGAATCTTCCCTAGGTTTGTTGCTTTATTCTAATATCAATTCAGTTGTTTTTATCTCGATTGCAAGTTTTACATCCCAAACAAGCAATCGACAAATATTCAATCAAGCACATATATAAATCCTAATGTAATTGATATGAATTACTCTTTACTTTTGAGTTAAGCACACATGACCTATCCGATAGATTTATTAAGAAACGATAATATATCTTTAATGACAATATTACAGTAATGGACAAACCTAAAAGATAAATCTACCGGACTCAATCATACCCAAACAACGTCACATAAGAAAAGCATGACTAGACTTATATGGAGAAGAAAGATACAATCATTGGATTAAGAGAAAAATCTTCTAATTAAATTAAATAGTAACTCATACAATGTTTTGATATTAAAACCAAACTACAACTGAATCAATAAAGGAAAATAAGAACAACTACACCTAGGGATTCATCTCTTCGCCTTGCTTGGAGATTAGTTGATCATGGGGGAGAATGTGGCACCCTTCATGATGTTTTTTGGCCTTCAGCCCCCTTCCTCCATGCCTTTTTCTCAAACCCTAAGTGATCTATTTATAATACAAAAAGGTCCAAGGGTGTTTTAGGGTTTAGACAATCATTAAAGTCATAATTACGTCATAACTCAGAGAAGGGAATCGTGTGCGCGCCACGGTCTCACTTATATGCGCCGCGGCCCTGCCTAATCCTTGGTTGGATATGCCTCTGGGCTCCGCGGCCCTGGCTGGTCCAGGCCGCAGCTTGGCCTGTTCTTTGGTGAAGCAACTTCTGGGCGCCTACGCCCTGACTTCTGGGCGCCTAGGCTTTGTCTGAGTACCTAGGCTCTCTCTTCTGGGCGCCTAGGCTCTCATTCAAGGCTTCCTTGCCCATAAACCCTTCATCTTGTCCTTTCGGAAGCACTCCTTCACTCCGGTACGCATTAAATCTTCGAGCTTGAAGCAATGATAGCTTTTCCATCTCTTTTAAACTCAAAGTACCATAAAATGCACCGAAATATATCAATGATCCAAGAATATCACTTTAGAGTTTTTAAGGTATAAAAGTGCGATTAAAACCTAGATCAACCCTAAAATGCTAACAATTAAGTACTGTAAAGATGCATTTTATGACTCTCATCACAACCCCCAACTAGCCTATTGCTACTCCCTAGCAATTCAAGTGAAAACAAGAGATGAATTGTATGGTAAGAATTAAAACAAAGTAAAGCGATGTTAGTGTTAAACTAGAAGGAATTCAATTTTTGTCTCAGAAATCGTACATACAGCACATAAAGTCATTAAATATCACCCCAGTCCAAAAGCAATCCAAACATCCATCTTCCTACAATCCATTAATCCGAACACTCGAATGATTTTATGCATAACATTCATGAAAACAAGTCTTGGCCTCTAAAAACATAATTAATTGCATGATATCAATCATAAATCAAGCTCCATAGGCTTATTTTTCAAATCACTCTCCACTACTGTAGAAAAATCACACTATATTGGATCAATAGGTCTTTAATAAGCTTGAAACGTTAGGCTAAGATAAAGGAAAATGGAAGAATGGGAAGGATTTACAAGTAAAAGAATTCAATCCTTAGCTTTAAACACAACCACTTTTAAGCACTGGATAACCTTACTTCAACACCCAACTCTTTCAACCATTTTTAATAAGAGCATATCTCTCGATAAGTCACCACTTTTCTTTTCTTTTCTTCTTTCTTGCGATACTTCACTTACATTTTTCTTCTCTTTTTTATTTTATTTTCTTCTCTATTTTTTCATAAGACCATTCACCTCCTTTTTTCATTCTTCTCTTTTTTTTTTCCACAACCCCCAACTTATCTCTTTTAATGTACTTGGGTTATGGCAGTAGTATTTTTTTTCATATTTCCATCCTTACTCCTCTTAAGTGCTTCTCAACAAATGTGTATAACTAAGTTCTTTTAAAAGAAGGGTAAGGATAAAATATTTTTAGGCTCATAAAGGTAAGTAAATGGGTTATTGAAAGAAATACAGCTCAAATTCTTTTCCAAGAAAAAGGCTCAAACAGATGACTAGCGATAAATATAGCAATGGTAAGTTTGAAAGGCTCAATCGGTTCAAAAATGGCCTATATCATATCCTAAGTAATGTGTATTCTAGGAATTCACCTCAAGTGATTATCAAATAAGTCTAGATCTTGTTGAGATCACAAAAGTATTCACAAATAATCACACATAAAAGTTCTCTAGATGTTTTTTAGACTAATCGTGCAATCTTACCGCAAACTAGAGTCTCAAACCAAATGAAGATTGACACTTAAATTATTCTCAAACCAAAGCAAGATTTAATTTCCTCTAAATGCTATATGCTATCTCAATTAAGCTCATATCATTGACATGTGAATTAACTCTAAGGCTAACACAAAGCATGCTAAAAACAAACAAAAAGGAAAAATGACACCAAGCAGTTCAATGAAAAGAAGAAATACGTTTCCTCTATCCCCAACTTAAAAATTGCATTGACCTCAATGTAAAAGAAAGAGTACAGGAAACTCCCTTTGTAACCAAAAGTACACAGAAGCTGAAAATTGTGCACCACCATTTAAATTGAATGCTCATCTTTGTCCCTGAAAAGAGAAAAAAAAATACGAAGTTAATACTGGAAAACAACAAAATACTAATAATAAACAAGAAAAAGAAATATGAAAAACAATAAAAATAAAAAAGAAAAGCTGTGGGGTGCCTCCCATAAGAGCTAAATTTTGCGTCTTCAGCTAGACACTCTTATTCCCTCTTAGACAAACATGAGTTGAATGCACTAGCAACTGCTTTATTGCCAAATTATGTGCTTGTATGCTTTGAAGAGGCCTTAAGGATGTTATCAGTAACATTTGCAGATTCTGGCTCGGTAATTGCTCTTGTGAAACCATGGGTATGGATAGACTCCAATGGATTAAGGTGATGGACCTTTCCCATGAATGAGTCAATCGTGTATTCCTGGTGGCTCTCATCATTATCTTCTGATTTGTTCATTGTCAGGATGTGTAATGACTTACCACTTAGTGTCACAATGGAATTCACATCCTTTAAAATCTTTTGTGCCATGTGTTGATCATGGGGTGTGGACTGAGCTTGAGAAGGGAACTTACCTCTCTCATTCACACTAAAGGAGCTCATCAGTTTGGACACTTGGCTCTTTAGATCCTTATGTTCTTCAACAACCTATGTAATCAAAGATTCAATTCTTTCATTAGTCTTACCCATGTGCCTCAATAAAAGCATGTAAAGTTTCTTCTAAAGGACTCTTAGAGGGTGCAGGTGCATAATATGGTGCAGGATATGATCTAGGGGGTTGTGTAGGTGACTAATTTTCAGATTTCCAGCAAAGATTGGGGTGATTCTGCCACTCCAGATTATAGGTATCAGAGAAAGGTGGAAAAGGCTTCTTGTACATACCTAAGGCATTACATTGTTCCTCATACACCCCTCTCATCTTCGCAAATGTGGGACATTCTTAGGCCACACACAAAACATGGTTCGAAAGACCTTGCATGATTAGCTACGTGTGTTGGTTGTAAGCTCTTAGTCTTTAACACATCTAACTCCCTAGTAAGCATCTCGACCTTAGCTTTTAGGTTGTCCTCTTCCCTAAGATGGTAAATTTCACCACCATTTTGGTTTCCTACAGGTCGTGACCTGTTTGTGCTTTCAATAGCACTAGGTCTAGTCCAAGTGTAAGCTTTTTCAGCAAGCTCATTGAGGTATTCTATGGCCTCATCATGATCTTTTTATAAAAACTCACCATTACACATCATATCTACAAATTAGTGCTCACTATATGTAAGTCCCTCATAAAAATAGCTCACTAAGTGTCAATTCTCATACCCATAGTAAGGGCACATACTCAACAACTCCTTAAATCTCTCCTAAGACTAATACAAAGTCTCACTGTCCTTTTGTGCAAAGGTGGAGATTTGCCTTTTTAAAGCATTAGTCTTATGTTGGGGAAAGTATTTATTAAAGAAGATTCGAGTCATCTCAGTCCACGACCCAATAGATCGTGGTCTCAGTGAGTATAGCCAACTCTTAGCTCTATCCTTCAAAGCGAAAGGAAAGAACTTAAGTCTCACAATGTCAATAGTTGCATCTTGACTATGAAAAGTCATAGCTACTTCCTCAAACTCCCTAATGTGCACATATGGGTTTTCATTTTCCAATCCATGAAACGTAGGGAGTAATTGTATCATCCCTGTTTTAAAATCTTGATGGTGAGTATTGGCTGGAAGCATGATGCATGATGGTGTGGCTGTGAATGTAGGGTGGAGGTAATCCTGAAGGGTCCTAGGGGGTTGATATTCATGTTCACTCATTTCTTCGAGACTAGATGGATTGCCAAATAAAGGATTTAGAAAAGACTTTAATTCTGACTCTAACATAAGCCTACAAGCAAATCTACCTAAAGTATCTCTATGTCTAGGCATTCAAGGTAAAATAATAAAAAAAGCAAAGAAACAAAAAAAAATAATGCAGCAAGCTAAAAGGGGGAATGAAGTTACCGCCTTTACAAACTACTGAAAAGAAAAACTTTTCACAATTCTTCTACCATCATGTCTCAAGGTTGAGAATGTTCCTTGTACTTAAGTGTGTCTCCCCGACAACGGCACCAAAATTTGATTACGCCAAAAGTATAACGTTGTGATTTTAGCACAGCTTTGGGGTGTCAATTCCATAGAGAGACAAGCGATCTACAAGAGAAAGTGCAAACCTTAAAACGAACAATAAAAGTTAAATGAGAGAATTTGAGTTTTGATATTGAAGTAATGTGAAGTAGTGTAAATATAATGGAAGCAACAAGGTTTCGAGAATCTTCCCTAGGTTCGTTGCCTTATTCTAATCTCAATTTAGTTGTTTTTATCTCGATTGCAAGTTTCACATCCCAAACAAGCAATCGGCAAATATTCAATCAAGCATATATATAAACCCTAATGTAATTGATATGAATTACTCTTTACTTTCGAGTTAAGCACACATAACCTATCCTATAGATTTATCAAGAAACGACAATATATCTTTAATGAAAATATTGCAGTAATGGACAAACCTAAAAGATAAATCTACCGGACTCAATCATACCCAAACAACGTCACATAAGAAAAGCATGACTAGCCTTGTATGGAGAAGAAAGATACAATCACCATATTAAGAGAAAAATCTTCTAATTAAATTAAAGAGTAACTCGTACAATTTTTTGATATTAAAACCAAACTACAACTGAATCAATAAAGGAAAATAAGAACGACTACACCTAGAGATTCATCCCTTCGCCTTGCTTGGAGATTAGTTGATCATGGGGGAGAATGTGGCAGCCTTCATGATGTTTTTCGACCTTTGGCCCCCTTCCTCTATGCCCTTTTCTCAAACTCTAAGTGATCTATTTATAATACAAAAAGGTCCAAGGGTGTTTTAGGGTTTAAACAATCATTAAAGTCCTAATTAGGTAATAACTCGGAGAATGGAATCGTGTGCACGCCACGGCTCTCACTTATGTGCGCCATGACCCTCCCTAATCCTTGGTTGGATATGCCTCTAGGCGCCATGGCCCTGGCTGGTTCAGGCCGCAGCTTGGCCTGATTTTTGGTGAAGCAGCTTCTGGGTGCCTAGGCTTTGTCTGAGTACCTAGGCTATCTCTTATGGGCACCTAGGCTCTCACTGAAGGCTTCCTTGCCCATAAACCCTTCATCTTGTCCTTTCGAAAGCACTCCTTCACTCCGGTACGCATGGAATCTTTGAACTTTAAGCAATGATAGCTTTTCCATCTCTTTTAAACTCAAAGTACCTGAAAATGCACCGAAATAGATCAATGATCCAAGAAAATCACTTTAGAGTTATTAAGGTATAAAAGTGCGATTAAAACCTAGACCAACCCTAAAATGCTAACAATTAAGTACTGTGAAGATGCATTTTATGACTCTCATCAGTTTCCTTTGTGGGCTCCTTAATGAGGTCAAACTAACAAGACTTAACTAAGAGAAAATCCACTATTTTGGGCCAACCAAAACCCAACATTGAGCTTAATTGATTTGATTATTATTCAATAAAATGAAACACTAAATTACTAAATATATTATCAAACAAATTGATTTTATCTTTTTCTAACATGAAAGATGAGAGAAAACACATGCAAGCAAGAAAAGGGATATAAAAGGTTCTTGTCCTAGATGGGAAGGTTCCAAAGTTTGCTTAAAAAGTTAGGTTCGTCTTATAACTCCAGTGGGCTTGGGTACCTCATGGCTAGAAGGATGCTATCATGCTCCTCTAGTGGCCCAAAAGGTGGACCACAAGAGTACAAATGTGTTGGGAAAATTTGTTACATGGACAAGAACCAAGAGGAACCTATCCCACATCAAGGGCTAACGATAAGCAAATGAGGTTTATACCATAAACCAAGAGGAAACAAGCCCCCTAATTTACTCTGTTGAGAGAAAATGGTAAATGCTAGTGTATATAGTGAAGTATGACATAATGACTTAAAATTAAAGTTTCAAAAATTTCCAAGAAACAATTTAAGGTTAAATCTCACAAGTGGAGTCAACAAATATAGTTACTGCTATTTTCCACCTAAGACCCATGCATCTGGATCATTTCCCAATGCCACTCCCTTAAAGGTGGAAATGGTGAGGATGCAGATTACGATAATTAGACATATGAAAACCAATGAAACATATTAAGTCTAATACAAACCCTTTATAAGTAGTAAGGAGGCTCCCCTGATGGGTGCGCTTTTAATGAATTAGACAAGGGACCATTTGTCATCTAAGCATAAAGCAAGAATTATAGGTAAGGAGCTTATATTCGACCTTGAAGAGGGTCAAATCCTTTGTCAGTAGTCTATGTGAGAAATTCCAAGGCTTGAGAGATTTGAGTGGAAAAGAGTGAGGATTTGAAGCTCCCTCTCTTATCTAAACTGAATTCTAGCCCTTTCTATTTCAAGGAAATTAATTGAAATTTTAAGTCAAATATTATTATCATACACTACTAATAAATCCAAGCACACATTTTGCAATTTATATTCGAACAAAACGACATTGAATATCAAATTTAAAATAATGCGGTTAAAGTAAGCATGTAAAGGAAAAGAATGACTTTAACTATGAAGTAAATAAAAAATATTAAAAATACTCACAAAGTATGGATTAAAAACGAGAAGTAAATTAAAGTGCGTGCATTTAAACTAAGTTGATTAATTATGGATTAGGACTAAGTTATTTTAAATTAGATGAATTAAATTTGAAGATTAAATTAAATATGTGCAACATGCGTACAAATTAATTCTAAGTGTGTGCACGTGCATAGAGGTTGTGCGCAAAAGTGTGCAAGTGTGTGCGGGACAGTGTGCAATAGTGTATGCATGCATGCAATAGTGTATATGTGGATGCAATGTGCACGAAAAAGAGTGTAAGTGCGTGTGATGTGCATGCAAAATTATGTAAGTGTATGTGATGTGCGCGCAAAAGTGTGTTAGTGTGTGCAATGTGTGCAAAAAAAGTGCGTGAGTGCGTGTGGATTTAGATTGAAATTAAGTTAATTAGACTTAGTCAAATTAAACTTAAAGATTAAATTAAATAAATTAAACTAAGCTATTTTAAAGAGAATATTAAAAAATAACTAGTAACATTTTTAATGAGCCAAAGGGGACCAAAAATTAACAAGGACCAAAGAGGTCCAAAATTCTCCATAAAGAATTAAAGTGTACATATAGTTAATGAAACCTTAAAATATAACATATAATATAGAAGACATAAAAATTCTTAAGGTACTAAACTAAAGGAAAGAACATTAAAATACCATTGACTCAAAATTACATTTATCAAAGAGATACTACATTATGACTAGTAGCTAACTAAAGAAAGACATATAACTAGTGAAAAATAAAATGCTAAGAAACTAGTAAGTATCTTAAGACGAAAATTTTTAAGTGCACTAAATTAATCTAGTCCATTTTCAAGGTGGTTTAAACACATAAATCATGCTAATGATTTATTTTGCAATTGAAAGAGGTTTAACTAACCCTTTTAGTTAAAGAAAATTTCCACGTATAGTTTGATTGAAGATTAGAAAACCAAAACAAGAAGGGTGGCCAAAATTGATGAAGAACTCTCACTAATTCTTAATTCTTGGTTTCACTATTTTATTTATTTTCTTGAATATTTCTATCTTATTTTGTTGTGTTTCTCTCCTTAATCTTCCTATTCTTCTCTTTTTTCTCTCTTTCTTACTTCTTTCTTTCTCATAAACTTTCATTTTTTTACTTTTCTTTTCCTTAGCTTCTCTTGGTGTCTTGTGTTAGCAAAGGGTGGGTATTTTTAGGAGGAGATGGGTTGTCTAAGGGATTAAAAACAAAATAAATGGGGAGAAGAAGCATATGGCCAGCTATAAGGAAGAAATAGGGAAAAGGTTATAACTTTTGAGGTGAAAAAGGTGGGGCTAAGAAGGGTGATGTGTAGTAAACCAAGTAAAAAGTGAGAGGGAAAAGGCTTTTTTAAGATGGCGGGCCATGGAGAAGAGAAATGGGGCTTTTGAGGTGAAAAAGTGAAGAAGAGAAGTTTTTTTTGTCAATAAAGCAAAAAGTGAGCAAGAAAGTACAAGTGTGGAGTTTTCAATAAATAAAAAAAAAAAGTGAGAGGAAATGTTCCCTTGGTGTGGGCCGGCCATGGGGGAGGGAAATGGCTCAAATTTTTGGTGTTTTGACACTTAGGTAATTGAGAGAACTTAAGGAAAAAAATGTGCAATTAACAAAGAAAAAGATGGCTTCCAATTTGCATTTTCATATAAAAAAAACTGTTTTTTTTAGTTAATTATGGTGCTGTTTTGGGGTATAAAATGTGACTTTTTAGGTAGAAAAATGTGGTATTTAGCGTATAGGAAAGGGTGGAAGCTCAAGAAGGTAATGTCCAATTAACCAAGAAAAAAGAGAAGAAGATTTACTCCTTCTTTTGGTACATATGGCTGTCCAAAGAGGGAGAAAAATCTGCTATTTTTTAAGTGCATAGTTGTTGTTTTTTAGGTGAAAAATGTGTTGTTTCTTATGTAGAAAATGTGGTATTTAGTACATAGGAAGGTGGAGGAACCTAGGAGGGAAAGGTAAATTCAAAAATTAACACACTGTATGGTTAGCCACATAGGGGAGAAGAGAGAGAGAACTTTTCTTTTTGTAAAAAAGAGAGTTGAACTTGAGAAAAGTGAATCAATTAAAAAGTGTCAAGTGGAGGATGAAAGTGGAAGTGCACCCATAAAAATTGAGAGTCTCTTGAGCTTGAAATTTGGGTAAAAAGTGTTTGTTATTAGTAAAAATCAATGAGCTTTAGTGGGTTTTGGATTGGACCAAAATTTAATTGAAGACTTTGGTCTTGAATTTGATTAAATGAAATAAGACCAAATTAATTTAAACTCAAAATGGATTTAATGGATTGAACAAAAAGGTCTTGCAAGTGGTCATACTCCTCAATTAAATTCATACATACCCATTTATCAAGTTTGAGCATTCTATGATCAAAGATTTGTCACAGGAACCTACGCGTGGTCCATTCAAATATTTTGGAATGAAAATGGGTGTCTACAATCCCTTTTTCTTTTCCCTTGTTATTGTATCCCCACTCTATCTATCCCTTTCTTGAAAAAAAAGAAGAAAAAAAAAATAAAATAGCTTGCTAAGTTGAAAACCTAAAACGTTGGATTAGGCAAAAGTTAGACCATTATGAAAGAGAGCTTGCTAAGTTGAAAACCCAAAAGGGTGGCTTAGGCAAATGTTACAACATTTCGCTAGACCAAAAACCCTAAAGGGTGGTTTTCGTAAAAGAAAAGTTAATTTCCTCAAGGATAGTTGTGGTTATCTTATTTTCTTGAACTGTACAAAAGCTGGATTCCGTTTGCGGATGCATAGGCAACAACCTTGGTGTAACCATACCTTCTTGGAAACCCCTACTCTCCCCTATTCCATATTTGTAATTTCTATGTGAGTACATCTTTTGTGCAAAAATTAAAAGAAAATATATTGCATGCATTGTTTTTTAAAAGTCATCTATTGAATGCATTGTTTTCCAAAACTTTAAAATCAAATAAGATAATATCCTAATGCCATGGCTCAATTCGCTCCCATGAAATTTGAAATTTAATGTTTGAAATTGAAAAGACTCTGTAGAATCAACTCAAAGTCCTTATAGCAGGTAAACCAGAAGTCCTCTCAACAAGCAAACCTAAAGTCCTCCCAGTAAGCAAACTAAAAGTCCTCCTAGTAGGAAAACAAAAGTTCTCTCAACAAGCAAACCAAAAGTCCTCTCAGCAAGCAAACCAAAAGTCCTTGTAGAAGGCAAACCAAAATTCTCATAGTAGACAAACCAAAGTCCTACTTGCAGGCAAATCAAAAGTCCTTCCAGCAGACAAAGCAAAGTCCTCACAATAGGAAAACCAAAAGTCCACCCACCAAGCAAACCAAAGTCCTTCTAGCAGGAAAACGAAAGTCCTTACAATTGGCAAACCAAAAGTTCTCATAGCAGGCAAACCCAAAGTCCTTCCAACAAGCAACCCAAAGTCCTTCCAACTGGCAAAACAAAAGTCCTCCCAGCAGACAAACCAAAAGTCCTTCTAGCAAGAAAATAAAAGTCCTCATAGTTAGAAAATCACCAAAAATCCTCATAACAAGCAAATCACAAGTTCTCACACCAAGCACTAGTCAATCCAAAATTATCACACCAATGAACGGATTTGAACTCTATCACTTCAGGTATGGACCATTTTCATGTGTGTTCCTATGATGCCAACTTTGCCAACAACATGTTTGCTTTTATGCCAACATCACGTATTTATCGTTCTAAATTTTTGAAACGAAACAACAATCACTCACAGTCTTTGATTAGAACTCTCAATGGAGCCCCAATCAAAGGGGACCAAACTCTAAACATCCAATTTTGTTCCAAAATTTTTAACGGGCCACGTGCAGGTTTTTATGACGAATCTTTGATCCCAATGCCCTCAGACTTGGTAAATATAGAGGTTTTGAATTTAATTTTGAATAAAACCAATTGCTTTTTTGTTTAATCAACTAAATGTACCTTAAGTTCAAATCAATTAAACCATATTTGATTCCATCAAATTCAATTCATTTTTTGCCTAACCTAAAATCGACTAAAATTTATTGACTTTAAACTAGCCCAAAACATTTTTGGCCCAAAATCCAAGCCCTAGAAGGCCATCTAATTTTGTAAGTGAATTTCCAATTGCACCTTTCATTTGGAAACTTATGATTGGATCTACTTTTCAAGACAAGCTCTCTCGTTTGAACCAAAAACTTGTTTCTTTCTCTCCCCGATGTTGTCAACCACCTATGTTGAGAATGAAGAAGTTTTTCTCTTCCTTTTAGTCTTGTCAAATCCATATTACCTCTTTACGTTCTCAAATTTCCTATGCATCAAAGACCACCTTTTATACCTAAAAATAACACCTTTCTCTACAACAAAAAGAATCAGCTCATTATATTAAAAAAAAAACTGCAGTTTTTCTCCCTTCAATGGTTGGCCATGTGTGCCATAGAAAGAGAACCTCTTTCTCCCTTTTTTCTTAGTTAATTGGACATTCTCCTTTAACCCACCCTTTTACATGTGTGAAAATCCTTAAAAAATTGTCCCCTTCCTCCCCTAAAGAATCGGCCATGTGTGTCACCAAAGAGGAAAGTCTTCCTCTCTTTTTGCTTTGTTAAATTACCATAAAAATTTGAGCTTTCAGCTTTCGACCATTCTAAAGAGAAAAAGTCTTCCTCTCCCTTTTCCATCATTAACCACACCTTGCTCCTTCAAGCCTCCACCTCACCATATCAAAAACCAACCCATCTTTCCCTCCGTGGCCGACCACTAAAGAGAGAAATTCTCCTTTTTCTTTTCTTTTCTTTTTCTTTGTTTACCACACCTCATCATTTCTAGCTTTCTTTTTGCTACCTAAAAAAATCCCCTTTTTATTCCCAATGTGTGCAGCAAAGAGGACCGTCTTCCTCCCCCTTTCTTGCTTTTTTTATGACATTTACAACTTCATCTCTTAACCTAAAAATCCACCCCATATCTCTCTCAAAGAACTGGCCATGCTTCCTCCTCTTTTTATTTTATTGAAACCACCTTACTTGTTCCTAGTTTCCACTTCAAAATTCTCATTTTCTCTTCCCCATGGC
The DNA here is from genome assembly GCA_023935145.1 of Bretschneidera sinensis. NCBI lineage: Eukaryota > Viridiplantae > Streptophyta > Magnoliopsida > Brassicales > Akaniaceae > Bretschneidera > Bretschneidera sinensis. The sequence continues at coordinate 95,078,730 of CM043702.1, forward strand.
CGACCATAAAGAGAAGAAATCTTCTTCATCTTATTGCTTTTTTAAGACCACCATAACACTTTAAGATTATACCTTCTTCAAGAATCACCAAAGAGAAAGTCTTCCACTTCCTTTCTTGATTTGTTAAACACACCTCTTACTTCAAGCTTTGACCTCAAAAAGTTTATTTTCTCTTCCTCATGTCTAACCACTAAGAGAGGAAGTTTTCTACTTCTATTTTGGCTTTGTTTACCACACTTATCATTCTTAGCTTTCATTTTGTCACCTCAGCAAACTGCACCCTTCCCTCTCTTACACATATGGTCAGCCACCCTTTCTTCCTTCCTTTATTTTTGTTGTTTTTTGTTCACTTGGACATCATCTCTTATACTATAGATACCCCTCCATTGCTAACACTAGAGGACACCAAAACATACTAAGGCAAAGTAATTAAGGAATGAAAAAAAGAGAATAAAGAGATAAGTTTAGAGAGAAACAAGAGAGAAGTTTAGATAGAGTAAAGAGAGAAGCATCACAAAAAAGAGGGAAAAGAACCCAAAAAAAGAGAGTTTCTCACATCTTTATATTCGGCCACCCCTTGCATTTAGTTTTCTAATCCTTAACTAAACCAATCCTCCTAATTCATAAAGTCCATAAGAGTGTGCGGAATATCCGAGGATTATCCCCTGACGTGGAAACTTTCTTTAGCCAAAAAGGTTAGTTAAATTTCTTTTGATTATGGAATAAAATTGCTAATATGCTTTACATATTTAAACCACTTTGAAAATGGATTAAACTATTTAGCTCACATTCATTTAATGAAATCCATGATAGTTTCACCTTAGTTCCTTTATGGTGCTCATTTAATTCCTTCTAAGTTATATGCTTTCTTTCATGTTATTACTAATCACATGCTTAGTTTCTTAAGATCATTTATCTTTTAGTCTGCACATGCCCACACACGCTTAGTAATAATCTAAACACACTCACACACACCCGCACACATTTGGTACTAATCTGAACATATTCGCACACATGCCACATATGCTTAGTTCTAATCCACACATGATTAATTTAATCCACATATTCAATCCACTCATTTGAATCAATTTGTTTAAATAAGTTCTAGTTCACACATTAAATCCTCGTGTATCTAGTTTACTTATTTGAATTTGCATTCTTTAATCTATTTTCTTTTTTTAATTCACACATTACAATTGATTTTAATCATTTCTTTATTTCATGGTTAAAGTATCTTTGTTATGTATTTACCTTAATCGCACCACTTTAAATGTAGTATTTGGTGTGCTCTTATTTGAATATAAATTGTGAATGTGTGCTTCCTTACTTTTTTTAATGGATGGTAATAAGATTTAAATTAAAGTTTTGATAATTTTCCTTTAAACACAAAGAGCTAAACTTCAATCTAGGTAAGAAATGAGCTTTAATTCCTCACTCTCTTGCACCCAAATATCCCGAGTTTCAGAATCTCTTACGCAAACCAATGAAAAGGGATTTGACTCCCTTCAAGGTCAAATGGTAACTCCTTACTCGCCATCTTTGCTTTGTGCTCGAATGACAATAATCACTTGTCTAATACATTAAAAGCACCCTCGTAATGGGAGTGTCCTTACTATTTATAAATTAGATTTGGTAATCTGCTTCCATATATGTACTCATCGTTATAGATATCTTGTGTATAGGTTATCATGCTTTGATGCTACCTAAATGTGATTCTAATCATGGGTCACAATAAGATAGTAACTGGGTATGACCACTTATGCATGGAGTTATATGACTGTACAATAGAGTATCTGTCACTCTTAGTAAAAGAGAAAGAATGTCCTATGTGATCTAATTAAGTCATAGCTTGGAAATTCCTTGGCTAAGGTGGCGTAGAATTAGAAAAGAGTTTGTAATTTCACCATTTAAGTTATGAACTTGAGATCGAGGTACATATGATAAAATAATTTAGGCTTAATAGTAAATCCATGTCTTACATGTAATCAGGAATATTGTGTGATGGAAGGATTGAATTGTACAATAATTGCCAATGGAAAGGTTCACATTAATTCATATTGCTTAGGTAATCATGGTATATTGCTAGATATCAATCTTGACTTGTAGAAGCCCTTACAAATTAGTTGTTATTAATTCTTAATTAAAGGGATAATTAAAATGAGTTTTAATAAAGAGAATTCTAAGAATTAATTAAACTAGGGGTTTAAAAACAATTCTAGAAGTGTTGTAGCTTCTAGGAGCAAAGGCTTTATATAAAGGTTCTATTTGATAGAAACCCTAATAGTTAATGTAGAAAATTATTTTCTCTCTTTCTCTCTAGAAATCGAAAATACTTAGACCTAGCACTCTAAATTTTTCTCCAATAATAGTCCTCTTCCTCGCGTGGTGGTTAACACCCCAGGGAAGGAGATTCTTGTTTTTCGTTGTTGGTGTGGATACACTTAGAGATCAAATGCTTAAATGGCTTCTGAGCTCTCCAAGGAATTCACAACCAGAATCTTTATAAAGGTATAAATCTCTAACTTTGTATGAAAACAAAAATATTGTTCTAATAGATCCATAGAGAGTTTCTTGGAATTAAGTTTATTGGTATAAAAAATTTAAATTTTCTCTACATTTACATACCAGTAGACTTACACAGAGGACTAGGCCCAATTGATCGGCTACACTATAAGGTCGACCAACTAGGCTCCATAGTTGATGGGCTGGGTCTCGGACCTGACTAGGTGCCACCACTCAATTTTTCCATTTCATCTCCTAAGCTTCTAGAATTCATCCTTTTGACACCCACATCATAAAAGCGGCTTAAAACCCTAGGTTTTTTTTTTTACTTCTACAACAAACCTAGCCATCGACAGATTAAATCTGATGTATCCGGATCATTTGTCTGTCAAAACCCTAGCTCCCTGATTTCCTATATAAACCCCATTTAAGCCATAGTAAAAACACAGACTAACTATCTAAGATAAGTTGCAAAGAGACCAAAACTCTCTACAGATTTTCTCCAACAAAATTTCTAACTCATATTTTTCCAAACCCCAAATTTTGAAACCTTAAATTCTTCTATAAACCCTAACCATCGCAAAATTTGTACAAACACAATAACTAATTTATCTTACAAACTTGCAACCCTAAGACAATTTTCGTGCTCAATTCAATTTCTAAAACAAGATTCTGTGTGCGTTAATCTACTATGCACAACAAATCAAAGATCTTAGGGAATACACACCACACGTGGAGATTCACAAACAAATATGGTATTAACTTGTCGTTAATCCCTCTACAACACATAAAGAGACCGAATCACAAAAGTTAAATTATTTTCTTCTTGTAATTTATTCTTCCTTGCATAAATGATGATTATTTATTTTGAACCACCATGAATTAATATGCTTATTCATGATTTATTGTTTGCATATTTATATATCATATAGAAACATACTTTAGGTTTGTATTCGAGTTGTGTACGTCATGTAGATTAGGTTTCTTTGCATCTAATCAATTACTTAAAATAGCTTTTCATGCAGAAATAATATTCTTAGGGTTGTTTTCATAATCACATGTCATTTAGATTAAGGTTTTGCATAAATCTTATTGTTCCAATTACGTTAAAGCTTGTCAAAAGCATAAAAAAAAAGACTAAAGAAATTTGAAACTACTAGAACCCAAAGTAGTAGAGACGATCGGCTCCTCACTAGGGTCGATCGACCGTGGGCCCTAGCCAATTCGGCACTATTTGGACCCGACCGACTAACCTGAACTCAATTTCCAATTTCTCATTTTTTTTTGTTCCTATTTGCTCTTTCGATTTTATGAGCTAACATGTTTTCTCTGCTGCAAGAAGAATTTTTTTTTAACTTGTTTTGACTATCTTCTTTTTCATTAAATAGTCATGCATCATTATTTCGTGTTTCTTTCTATAATCGATGCTTTGGCAAATTGTTTGTCATAACTGCTATTGTATTTTTTTTGCATGCTAATGTGTAGTAAAAATAGTCTTAGTTAATTATTATATATTTTTCTAAGCACATGAGGGCTAGGTTTAGACCTAGGTTAGAGAGGAAGCTTTAATTCTTTCTTCTCCTATACCCCAATCATTTGCCACGGGACCTAGGGATTTTGGCCTTCTTTAAGGTCAAATAGCAACTCCAAAATTACATGTTATCTCTACTTTGTGCCTAGATGGCACGTCCCTTGAAAAATTTCCCTTGGTAAGACCTAAAACCATATAATAGTGAAGCAATTGCTAGTCCAATCCTTCCATATGCCAACCCATTTTGATATATACCCTCACTTATTCATCCTTCCTAGAAGGGAATTGCCTTGGGTATTAAGCTTGGAGTTGGCAACTCTGCTGGGGAGATTGAACCTCAATATGTTATTGAAAAAATATTTAAAAAATAACTTGAACTTATTTTTGTTACACTTCACTTGCACTTATCCTTGTTTTGCTAGGACAGAGTAGGTTAGGGGCCCGTTACCCAGTCAATATCTTGGTGTGACTCTTATCTAATTTCACCAACCCTTAGAGTGTGACATGATTCACTCAATCATGTCAAGATAACGAAGGTTTGCCGCCATGTTCGTACTCTTGTGGTCCATCTAATTCGGTCACTCAAGAAGCAAAAATGAATCCTTCTAGCCATAGGGTATCAAGCTATCCAAAGTTATAATGTTGAGCCTACCCTTTCTATCCCTTTTTGCATGTTTGATGAAAGTGTTTGATTTCACCTCACATGTGAAAAATAAATTTGGTTGTTTGACAAGACGGTTGTTAATTTTTTTGTTTCAAGATTTTGTTTGATTAAACACGAATTAAATTTATACTAATCCAAATTAATATTTAGCCTCGAATTGATCTTAATTTTCTTGTAGATAAATAATATTAAATTGATATCAATAAATGAACCAGACTATAGTTGGAGCCCCAATTGATTAGGCTTTAATCAAAAGACATTTGCATAAGTAAATTTTATTAAACATTGTCAAAAACCCTATGGATCAAGTGGATTGGATTCATCTCAAAATGGGCCAATTTTTCCATATTTAACCTCATTCATTTAAGCGTAATGTATTTAGTCTTAATCATTTTGGGCTTCACTCTTATGGAACAGATATTGATATCAGTTCAACACTATTTAATTGCAAGAAAAGTTAAAATCAAAGATGGGTAAAATAACAAGTTTTGACTTGGAACGATTTGAATTGGGCTTAATCAAATAAAATCTTCATGCATTGAATAATTTTTGTTGCTCCTATAGTAATTTGCATACTTCTTGAGTCACATGTTGTGTTTGCATACACCTTCTTGGTTTGAATTACAAATTATTTGGAAATTTGATTTTTCTTACTTATTTCCAAATTAGTCACCACTAATGGAAGAATTTTTTCGTATCAGCTAGGGGCATAAATTTGAAAAATCAAAACCTTGAATTACCCTTTCAAATTAATTTTCACTAATTGAAAAATTCCTCTATTTAGATATTAGAAATTAACCTTTGTCATAAATTTCTTGGATTAAATCTTTAAATTGGACCAAATCAAGTTGATAAATCAAAAAATAGGGATTAGCTACTTTAGATTTTGAAAAATCGTTAATAAAGAATAATTGAATCTATTTAACTGTCAAAATTTTGTTAATCGCAATTAATCTCTTAGATCTAAGTTTAGGGATTATTTGGATTGGTGCAAGTTAATAGGAAAATAATTTGAGAAATTTTTTTAAGTTCTTTTATAAACTTTTGAAAATAATAAATCCTTGGAAAAGTTTTATGTCTTCATTCGATTGGTATCAACGAAAAATCCTTTCGGAAGAGGTTGATTTAAGTCATGAGGTATCTCCAATTAATTTTTTAAATTATGCCTAATTGCAAATATGATGTTACTTAATTCCACTCGATTTGAGTAAATCGTTGATGAAGTATAATTAAGTGATTTTGATTTTTGAAATTAAATGACTGAGATCAATTAACCAAAGACTAAGATTTTGATTGGATACCAACCTTATGAGAGTGGTGTTTGAATCAGATATTTTTTTTCTTTTTTTTTTACCTTTCATATATAAAAATATGTGATTTATGTGGACTAACTGAAACCAATTTTAAGTTGATTCGAATCTAATGATGGGCTTAGACTGAAAAAAATGTTTTGGTTTCTCATTTTGAAAAAATCATTTTTTTTAAAAGAAAAGAATTGTCGAACATATGATTCAAGTAAAACTGAGATTGATCAAGAGGAAGTTATGGGTTTCGAGCATGACTCATGAACTGGCACATGAACTTTAACTGGACATTCCCTTTTCATGCATATTACGCAGATTTAGACCATTTGATGGGTTTGCAAAACATACTTTCACAAAATCCATTTTTACTTTCTAAAAGACTCAAACCCAACATATGGTTCAAGCAATAATAGAGATGGTTTCAAACATGCATCTCATGAAATTAATTTGAAATTTTGTTTTCGAAATAAAGATATTTTTCCTCACCACATTTCAAATTAGGAGATTAGGGGAGAACAATTCAATTTAAGTGGAAGCAATGGCCCAAAAAGAGAAAAAAAAAAAAAGATACAAGAACTCACACGCATGTTGATCACCATGATTGCTAACATGACAAAAAGTGTGAGGAACCTCAAATCAATTTGCGGTGTCAAAAAGAATCCAATCTAAAAGGGTGAAAGGGTTGTCCTTAATGAAGAAGACCAACTGGGCCATCTGAGAATGAAGCAAGTCAATGACCTTAGTGGACCAAATAGTGTACAAGAGGACCCTATGATTTCACTCCCTTAGGAATGACTCTAACTCTAGCCCTTTAAATGATGATGAGGTAACGCAGGATAGGAACTCAGACTAGACGAAGCAAAATCTAACCCAACCCGAAAACTAGACCTAACCCACCCAAACCCAAAACTACAATAAAATGTTATGACCCGATACCTAAACAATCTGAAACCGAAATAATTCATAACCCATCAAACCTAAAACCTAAATAATTTGAACCCCAAATGATCCAAAACCTGAACGAATTGTGACCCAAATGACCCGTGACCCGAACGACCTGAAGCCTAGATGACTCGAACCTAAGACTTGAACTAACCTGATTTTTCTGAAGCAGAAAAACTAATTGTTTGTTTTTTTTCAACTGAGTCACAAATTAACGGTATCAAGTATAAAGCCATAACTTGTTAAAAAATTATAAAACCATAAAGTAATTATCTTATGTTATATATTCATAAATAAATTTTTATATTCATTTATAACAAATATCATATACAAGCATTTTTTAGACCGAATGCCACAGAGACATGATGTATGACTTGATATATTATTAATTATCCAATATTTGTATCTTAATAAAAATCATGAGTAATTTTGCATATTTTATAACAACTTGATAAGATTTTTGAAGATAAAATTTTATTTATCTAATTAAATTTATTCTTTCTTTAAAGAAAATACTTTATTTCATTGAAAAAATTACAAATTAGCCACAAAAGCACATAATACAAAATGTAGTGGTTGACCATTAATGCTCCCCAGCATAAGAAGCAACCACTAACAAAGAAAATTTTGTAGGAGTATAAGCCTAAAAATTACAGAACCTGGGGAGAAAAAAAATTGAACAATTACTAAACTCGAAGTCTTCAACAATCACTATCCATGTGATCCGATAAGAATTTAAATATGCAACTCAATTTTTGAAAGATATATTTCTATGTTGTCACCATTAATAAAAGTTGATTAAAAGTTCTTTAGAACGAATACACTTTACAAAAAAACTTCTAATACTTTACCAACAATAATTTCAACAAAAATTCCTTAAAATTTTAAAACTAACTTTGAATTTTGTGTTGCATACAATTGGATATTAATCATTATATTGTATCTTGTGTTAAGCTTAAAGAAAATAGTGATAAAATGAACAATCATGGCCAGTAAGACCAAACTAAATGAAACTCAATACAAATAAACTGAGTAAAATATTATGGATCAAATGACTTTATTTTTAGTGACACTCAATATATTAAATTAAATTAAAATAAGAAAAATAATAAAATTAAGCTAAATGCTCGATATAGGTGGTCAAATGCTAAAACGACTCAAACTGAACTTAATTTGCACCTAAATCAAAGTTAAAATAGTAAAGTATATTTTAGCATGATTCCATTTTTTTTTAAAAAGGAATAATGATTTGACATGAAGGGTCAACTTGAATCCACCCGAAACTTGAGTTAAGCATTATATATGTATATAATAATAAATGTTTGCTATATTTATTTGTTTACACAATTACACTTTATTATAGACGATTTGAATTAATATATATCAATGTTTAAGTTGGCCAAAAATAGGTTACATTTTATTATTTTAAATAAACAATTAACATGATTTAACAAGGGTGAAAAAACTATTGGGTTTTAAATATAATTTTTTATTTCTTAAAATATTTTTCAAGATCGAATACATCGATAATGTACTAAAATTTTCAATTAGATTCTACCCATACAAATGACTTTATCATCCTATAATTAATTGTTTTTTTATGTTAAAGTATTATTAGTTGCTTAGTTAAATAGAAACAGGTTTTAAGTAAACTTTATTGGTTGAATCCAAGTTACTTTAGATAGAAAAATAACATGATTTATGAAGGGTAAACCACAACTAGATTCTAAATATAATCCTTTTAAAAATATTTTTCACGATACAATACATCAATAATGTACTACAATTGTCAATTGGATTCTACTCATAAAAATGTATTTATTATCCTATAATTAATTTTTGTTACGTTAAAGTATTATTAGTTGCTTAATTAAATAGAAACAAGTTTTAAATAAATTTTATAGGTTGGATCCATGTTATAATCTTGGGCATGGCCATCCAAATTATACGATTTTAGACCGGGTCAATAAAACCCGACTCAGTTATAGCCTAAATGCTCAGTTCTTACTCCTAAGGGTTAGAGAAATGGGTAAGGTAATGGATTCAATCCGGGTTGAACGTGACCTGGTTTTTAAGTTCTAATGGGTTTGAGAGTTTTAAATGATAATGGGCTTGGCTTTTGGTCATTTAAGTAAGAATGGGTTGGGTTCTAATGGATTTGGGATTTTTAAACCATAATAGTCTTGGATTTTGGTCATTAAAGTAATAATGGGATGAGTTGGGTTAGTTTGGGATTTTTAAATATAAGTTATACTTATATTAAATATATATATATATATATATATATATACATATATCAATAAATGTTTAATTATTTCAAAGAAGTACAATAAATATATATTTTTATGATAAATCTAGTTTGGTTTATAATAAAAAAAAAATTAATTTTAACTTCACATATTTAATTATTTATAAATTTCTTGTTCATGGAGAAATATATAATAATAAAGTTCAAAACATCACATTAGTGTAAGATGTGTTAGAGATTATTAATATTATTTCTTGAGCAACATATATATATATATATAAATATATAATAAATGTTTTCTCTATTTATTTGTTTACACAATTACACTTCATTATAGATGATTTCAATTTATATTTATCAATGTTTACATCGGCTAAAAAATAGGTCACATTTTATTATTTTAAATAGAAAAATAACATGATTTAACAAGGGTAAAAAAGAACAGGTTTCTAAATATAATTTTTAATTTTTAAAATATTTTTTAAGATCCAATACATCAATAATGTACTAAAATTTTCAATTGGATTATACCTATACAAATGCATTTATCATCCTATAATTAATTTTTTTTGTTTATGTTAAAGTATTATTAATTGCTTAATTAAATAGAAACAAGTTTTAAATAAATTTTATCGGTTGGATCCAAGTTATAATCTTGTGCATGGCCATCCAAATTATACAATATAAGACCATGTCAGCCGAACTCGACCCAATTATAACCTAAATACTCAATTTTATACTCTTAAGGTTAGAGAAATGGGTAAGGTAATGGATTCAAACCAGGTTGGGCCTAGCCGTTTTTTAAGTTCTAATGGGTTTTGGGTTTTGTTAACAATAATGGGCTAGTCTTTTGGTCATTTAAGTAATAATAGGTTAGATTGGGTTCTTTCAGGATTTTTAAAGCTAAGTTATACTTATATTAAAAAATATATACATATATCAATAAATGTTTAATTATTTAAAATAAGTACAAAAAATATATTTTTTTATGAAAAATCCAATTTGGTTTATGGCTAAATTTTTTTAATATTAACTTTATATATTTAATTATTTATAAATTTCTTGTTCATAAAGAAATATATAATAATAAAGTTCAAAACTTTACATTGGTGAAGGATGTGTTGGAGATTTTTAATATTATTTCTTGAGCATTATATATATATATATATATATATATATATATATATAAAATAAATGTCTTCTTTATATATTCATTTACACAATTACACTCTATTATAGAAGATTTCAATTAATATTTGTCAATGTTTAAGTTGGCTAAAAAAAAGGCTACATTTTTATTATTTTTAAATAGAAAAATAACGTGATTTATCAAGGGTAAAAAAAAAATTGGGTTCTAATTATAATTTTTTGTTGGTATTTGTCTAAGATTTAAACATAGTTAAGGTTTAAACAAGGTTAGAAGATGTCAAGCATCAAGTCATTGAAGCCTCAGCACACTTGGAGTGCCTCAGCACAAAGCAACCAAATGAGTGAAGGTCCAGCATCATGTGGCGATGCACCTTTGTTCACCCCAGGCCGCGGTGCCCCCTACCCAAGGCCACGGAGCCCAAAACCTTGAGGAAGTGTTATCTGCCTTGGGCCGCGACACCCCTTGTTCTAGGCTGCGGCGCCAGGCACACTGATGCACACATGTGTAAACCTCTTACATGGTTTGTTAGACATGTCCAAAACGCACAGCTTGACGAAGGAATGATCAAAGGCTATGGTTGATTGGTCATCAAGATCTAAGGGTGGAGAATGACACTCAAGATTGGACAAGAAGTTGGTGCACTATATAAAGGATCACCTAGCTTCAATCTCAACAACAACAAGACAAGTTGTGAATGTAATGTGATAGAAACAAAAGTGTGTGTGTGTGACAGAACATGTGAATGAGAGAATTGTGTGAGAGTTCAAAGACACAGATATACAAGAGGGACTCATTAGAGAGGCTGGTTGGAAAGAGAGAGATTAGTATAGAAAGGGGATTCAAGGGACTTGTAAGTGAAATTTCCAAGGGGGAAAGTTCCAGGGTAACTCAAAACCTTATCACTTTCTTGTTCTCTTCTTTGTTTCTTCAAAAACTTGTGGATTCTTGGAGAGGTGTTGCTGGATTATAAGAACTCATTGGTTTAGTGCAGAGAATTCGGAGGAACTCACGGGGACGTAGGCTATTGCCGAACCACGATAACAATTACTGTGTCTTTCTTTCTTGCTTCGTGTGTTGTTTCTTCTCTTTACAAGTCATTCTAGACTTGGGTGTTTGGAAGACCATCACCTGGGCATCATTGAGGTGGTTTCCCAATGATGGTATCAGAGTCGGAGGAGCTAGGATAGCCGGGTGTCAGAGCAAGAACAGAAGGTATCGGAGCAAGACTCCAAGAATCAAATAACAAACTTCTTGGGTGATTCAAGAATGGAGTAAAGATCAAGATCAGATTGTGTTCTTGAGGGTGATTCAAGAACGGTGTTGAGATCAATCTTAGATTGTGGTCTTGACGTTTAGAAGAAGTTGGAAAGCATTTGTGGGTGCTGCATAAATCTGGGATCATCTCCGCAAGATGGGTTCAAATTTCGTTGTTGAGAAGCTTGATGGAAAGAGATATTTTTCCCTACGGAAGCAAAAGATCAAGGCTATTCTTATGTAACAGAAAGTGGACTTGCTGATTGGAGAAGATGATACTTTTCCAGCAAGTACCACAGAGGTCCAGCGGAATGAGATGAAGAAGATGGCATACAACATCATCTTCTTGCACATGTCGGATACTGTCATAAGGGAGTGCGGAGACTCAGAAGATCTAGCTGTTATATGGAACAAACTAGATGAGTTGTGTCTTGCCAAGATTCTTCCTAATAAGAGGTATCTTCGTAAACAAATCTTTGCTTTTAAATTTGATCCTAATGAGAAGTGAATCAAGTGGAGAAGGGTTGGTCATTAGAAGAAGGTCAGCAACTCAGTATGGCAGCAACATCAATGGCTACTACCGGGATAGAGCTAGAGAAGAGAGCTATGGGAGAGTGCATAGCAAAATACATGACTACTACTGGGACAAAGGTAGAGGAGAGAGCCATAGGAGAGTGCACAACAACATGCATGGCTACTACCAGGACAGAGGTAGAGGAGAGAGCCATGGGAGAGTGCACAACAACATACATGGCTACTACCAAGACAGAGATAGAGGAGAGAGCCATGGGAGAGTGCACAACAACATATATAGCTACTATCAGGACGGCGGTAGAGGAGAAAGCCATGGGAAAGAACACTCCAAACTGAGATTTGGAGGGAAGAGATGTTACTACTGCCACAAGGAGGGTCACTTCAAGAAAGATTGCAAGAAGAAGATGAGGGATGTAGGAAGAAGCCATACCAAGAATGGAGAGGCTTCGGTTGCCAAGACAGAACAGCAAGATGATGATGTTCTTGTTGTGTGCTCGGATGTGAGCAAAGGGCAAGAAGGCAGCAGGAAATGGATCTTGGATACCGGGTGCACTCATCACATGTGTCCTCACCGGGATTGGTTAAAGAATTTCAAGGAAACCAATAATGAAAGGGTTTTTTTGGGGAATGATATTTCTTGCCAAGTGAGGTGGATTGGAGACATCCAGTTGAGGATATTTGATGGAGTCACAAGGCTGCTGCGGAATGTGAGGTATCTTCCTGATTTGAAGAGGAATTTGATCTCATTGGGGCAACTGGATTCCTTGGGCTATACATACAAAGTAGAGAGAGGAAAGATCAAGGTGACCAAGGGATCTATGGTAATGATCAAAGCAGCAATAAAAGGTGGACTCTATGAGATGATTGGAGAGACAGAAATCAAGGATCAAGCAGCAAGCTTGATGGCTGAGATTGATAGGGCAGCCCTTTCGCACACTCGCTTGGGACATATGAGCGAAGAGGGCCTGCAAGTTCTCAGAAAGAATGGATTACTTGATGATGACAAGGTATATAAACTAGATTTCTACGAGTATTGAATTCTTGGGAAGCAACACCAGGTCAGCTTCAACACCGGAGTGCACAAGTCTAAGGGCATTCTTGACTACATTCATTTGGACCTTTAGGGACCAGCAAGAACACCAACACAGGGAGGTAATCTTTACTTTTTGTCTTTAATTGATGATTATTCAAGAAAGGTTTGGGTTTATTTGATTAAAAATAAATCAAATACTTTGAATAAATTAGTGGTGTGGAAAAAGCTGGTAGAGACTCAAATGGGGAGGGTAGTTAAGAGGATAAGAACCTATAATGGCTTAGAAATTTTTAACCAAGAACTTGATCAATTCTGTGGGTTAAATGGGATTCTAAGACATAGAACGGTTGTGAAAACCCCAGCAAAGTGGAGTTGCTGAGAGGATGAATAAGACCCTTATGGAAAAGGTTAGGTGCATGTTAGATGGATCCGGATTACCCAAATGTTGTTGGGGAGAAGCGGTGTCTACTGTTGTGTATTTGGTTAATAGATCACCCTCTAGGACTGTGGACCTTAAGACTCCCGAGTTGGACAACCTTAGGACTTTTGGGTGTGCTGCGTTTGGACATCAAAAAGATGATAGACTTAGCCCAGGATCTAGAAAATATGTGTTTCTAGGATATGGGGAATGTAATGGATTCAATCCAGGTTGGTATTGACCCGGTTTTTAAGCTCTAATGGGTTCGAGATTTTTAAACGATAATGGGCTTGGAATTTGGTCATTTAAGTAAGAATTGGTTGGGTTCTAATGGGTTTAGGATTTTTTTAACCATAATGGGCTTTTTTTGGTCATTTAAGTAATAATGGGTTTGGTTAGGTTGGGTTTGGATTTTTAAATATAAGTTATACTTATATTAAAAAAAATACATATATTAATAAATGTTTAATTATTTAAAATAAGTACAATAAATATATTTTTTATAATAAATCCAATTTGTTTTATGATTAAAAAATTAATATTAACTTCACATATTTAATTATTTATAAATTTCTTGTTCCTAGAGATTTATATAATAATAAAGTTCAACACTTCACATTAGTGAAGGATGTGTTAGAGATTATTAATATTATTTCTTGAGCATCATATATATACATAACAATTGTTGAAACTAAGAATGGAAACAAAAAATTTTGTGTTATTGATTTATTGATCTAAATACAATTCAACAGTTCTATATATAGACGTATGAATATTAAATCTAATAGGACTATGAGACATCAACTAGATAAGATAAATATAAACTAATTAAGACTAAGAAACCTATTAGGACACATAATAGGAAACCTAATTAGGACTCTCAACACTCCCCCTCAAGTTTGAGCAAACACATGCACCAACTTGTTACAAAGATACCCGCACCAACTTGTTACAAAGATACCCATACCAACAACAAATTTCATCCAATCTGAAACAAATAAACTCAAACCTATAAATTACAATAACCCATGACAACACATCGGGGTTCCATACTCATGACAAACATTTAAGTCACCATGTCGGTACCGCCTAACGAGACAAGATCTGAGAACACTGGATCGACAAGACTTTATGTTTTGATTTTTTACTAACTTTGACTTTAACTTCAATGGGCTGCAATCATTGAGTCTGGAGGAAACAACATCAAAACAGGTTGGATCGGGTTAACAACATCAACATGTATAGGTCAACAATATCAGTATCGGGGTGATGGGCTCTTTCTCTTCTTCTTTTTTAAACTGCTTTTTTTTTAATATTGAAGCTTTTTTGTACTGCACTTTTTTTTGTATGTTCTGTTTTTCTACAGCCTTCTTTTTTTTATTGCCCTTTTCTCACACTTTTTTATCCATACGAATCTATTTTTCAAACTTTCTCTACTACCTATGAACAATATCCGAAAATAGTGTCGTGAACAGTACTCAAGAACAGTGTTGTGAACAGTACCCAAAAACTCTTGTGAATAGTGCTGTGAACAGTACCTGAGAATAATTTTTCTTAGAATTAAAGACCACATGAAAGACATTAAGCAGCCCACCAAAATTGCGAAAGCTCAAAAGACGACTCTTAAAACAAGTTTAATAGCTTGATGCCATGTTGAAATTAAGAATTGAAATAGAAATTTTTTATTATTGAATGAATGATATAATTCAACAGTCCTATAAATAGACTTATGAATATCAAATCTAATAGGACTAAGAAACATTAACTAGATAAGATAGACATAAACTAAGTAAGACTAAGAAACCTACTAGGACGCATAATAGGAAACCTAATTAGGACTCTCAACATAAATGTCTGCTTTATTTATTTGTTTACACAATTACAATATATTATAATTGATTTCAATTAGTATTTATAAATGTTTAAGTTGGCTAAAAAATGGGTTACATTTTATTATTTTAAATAGAAAAGGTTAATGGTTCAATATGTTTAATATTACTCAATCAACCAATTGGTGTAAATATAGCTTAATGGTTACATGACATATTAGCTCACTACCAATACATGGGTTCGATATTTACAATTGCTTGTTTTTGAAATTTGTAGTTTTTACTAATTAAAGAAATTTCTACCATATAAATTAGTCCCAATTTGAATATGTCAAAATCGCTATTTTTTTCAATTAATAGGACACTTAGATGCTGCTTGTTTTTTTTTTTAAGTGTTAAGTGTTGAATACCTAATAAACATCTGAATAGTGCTGAACAAATAAGAGGTAGTGCCTGAATGCTGAATAGTTAAGTTTTTAGATTGTATGATAATTGAACTGATTGAAACATCCGAATATGTGTACTTTTCCTTTTTAACCATCTTAACTGTTAAGAATATGATTGTTTGTAGCACATAAGAGTCAAGTATTAATTTGAATAAAGTTTGCATATTTTATAACAAAAATATTTTCAATTGTTTTATTTATTTTTTTAGTAGATTGGACCATAATCCCAGTTTATTTAAATAACCAATTTAAAAATAAAAATTGGCTAGGTTAACCATGAATCCATATTACTTAATGATTAAATAGTCAATAAAATTAGATAAAAATTTAAAATATTCACCAATAAAAGTAGAGAAGTAAGGGATGCGTAAACTGGAAGAGAGTAATTTCACCAATAAGAAAAAGTGGGAAGTGAAAGCTTCTCCTTTAAAACACCATGAAGAGAGTAATTTCGATCAAAGATCATGAGCAAAAATATCAAATTGAGCTGAAACTCCTCTTTAATCAGAGAAGCATCTTCCGTAGTAGCAACGACTCTCATCAACACGAAGCCCAAGGACCCAACCTTCAACCGGATCTCCATAAACCTCACCTCCTTGAAGCTCAACCTACCCGTCCTCAACGCTGAGCTAATCTTGACCGTACACATCACCAACCTAAATGTCGCCACCGTTAACTACTCCTCCACCACTGTGTCCATCTTTATTGTTGAAAATTTTTAAAGGGATGAGTAAATTATGCGACCTTTGAGTCCGTGACATTAAAATTGGAATCGTTACCGTCATTGATAAGGATAGAGATCACGTAGTCGTCGCAGTCACTTCCACCTTATAGGTCGTGGTCACTTCCACTGTAGAGGTCGTAGTCGAAGGTAGTAATGTAAGGGATGCGAGCTTCTACTCTATCTATTTATGTTCCTCTTGGGTTTTGGCTATCTCTAGATCCACATACACCATTTAGATTTGGTTTCAATAGAATCTGAGGATGCAATCGATATAAGAAATGTATAGAGTAAGAAATTCCAAAGATAAAATAGATTTAACAAGTTTGATAAAGTGTATAGGTACTGAGAAAGTATGAGAAAACTTGTTTGGGTACTAAGAAAGTGTGAGAAACTTGTTTGGGTACTAAGAAAGTGTGAGAAAACAAATGTCCTTTTGTGACATTATGAGAAAATAGTGAGGGTATTTTTGTCCAAAATGCATATGAATGGTATTAAGACTTAATTTTAAGTCTGATTTGGCCTAACCCATTAAGTACATTAAGAAGTAAAAAACAAACGAACTTAATAGCACCACATATGACCGATTAAGATGTGGTGCGATTAAAGGGTCCATTAAGTGCAAACAAACATCCCCTTAGCATATAACTTTCAAGTTAATATTGTTTTCCTATTTTATGAGATTGTATAAATTCTTATATTGTACCTTTGGTCAATATAATGTATGATGAATAATATCCTTTGGCTAAATTTATTTATTTTTAAATCATTAATTGGAGTTAAGTTAAGTACTTAAGTATTCACGTGAAAAAAAATATTGAACAAAAGTTATTTATTATCATTGAATTGCATAAGCTTATTTAATTAAATTTAAATTGGCTCCCCACCACTAGGAGAGGGTGATCTCTTGTTATTATAAAAAAAATGTAATTTAGAAAAAAAAAAATCATAAAATTAAGCCAAGTCCAATAAAGGTGATCAAGTACTAAAGTCAAATGACTCAAACCGAACATAATTTGTATCTAAATCAAAGTTAAAATAGTAATATAGATTTTTTCTATTTTTAGGGGAAAAAAGGATAATGAAATAACATGAACATTATAGGTTAACCCGAATCCGCCTGAAACCCGAGTTAACCAGAACCAAACTGACCTGAGGCTTGAACGACTCGAAACACACATGACCGAAACCTTAGCGACCATTGACCTGAGACCCACATGACTCAAAATCTGCTTGACCCAAAACTTGAACGACTCTTGACCCGAATGACCCACGACCTAAATAATTTATGACCTGAAACTCGAAATGACCCACCCTAAACCCAACTTGACCCACCCGTTTGCCACTTGTAGCTCTAACCTAAGAAAATCTACCTAACCCAATTCTTTCCCACTACGAACTCACCAAGTATTCTGTGTTCCACCAATGTTTTGGCCTCAATATTGAAGAATGCTTCAGGCCCCTCAACGAGATTCAAGACATCATCGATTCCAAACACAATCTCTTTTCTAACCATGACTCATCCACTCCCTTAAATACCCCACGTGATGAACACTTTACATTTTCTCACAACCGACACCACAAAGTACAATAAGCCCGCCGCCAATGAGTTTGTTGGGAAGGAAGGTGCTTTGTTAGATTACTCAATTAATGGCATTCATAATGACAATGGTGATTCTTGGGGTCAAAAGGATAAAATTTTCTCAGGAATGTGGTTCGTTCTTAGAGAAGGAAAAAGTGTGATGACATCAATAGTCAAGTCTTATTATACAATCCAATATTTTTTTGGAGTGCCTTGAGCCATTGTTGTTTTATTTTGTTGAGGTTTTCAATGAGGATTGAGAGTTCTTCATTTTTCTTTCCATCAATAAAATAATCTTTTGTTCTATAGCATTTTGAGATAGCTCCAAAGAATTGTTGAATGAACATGGAAACATAATCAAATATGAGAACTCTTACTATTAATCCAGTCATTAAAGAAAATTCCCAAACTCATATGATTTCACTTTGCTTGAAAATTAGACTTTCACTTAATTATAAAGATGCATTTACAAATTTATACTAAATGTGTAAATCTTTATATTTCACATGGTTCACTTGCTAACAACAAATGGCACAAGTCATTCTGGGCAGAAATAAAAATAAGAAGACAAGTTCCAATCTAAGAAAAACCTTAAGTTCATGCGGGTGATCTAGTTCTGAAATGCACCTGAAGTTGTACGCTCAAGAGAATACCAAACTCAGTCAATTTCTCAACTAAGAAGAAAAACCCAAAACCATTTGGGCTAATCATGGAAGTCTTAGTCTAAGAAAGGAAACTCAAATCCATTAAGGCTAATTGAATAGATCCTAGTCAAAGAAGAAGGTCCAAATCTATATGTGCCACACAAAGAGGCTTGGAAGAAAATCTAAATTTACTCGATCTTACCTAGGATGGCTAGACACATTATGTGCTTAATTGAAGCAAATGAACCATGGTCTTTTTGTAAAAACAAAAAACAAAAAAGTCTCATTCCCACATTAAAGATTCCAATTTTATTTGTTCATTGATTTCTTGAACCAAACAACTGTGTTTGGGAAGGCTAAGCAATTTGACTGGAAAAAAAAAAAGGTCATCATTTCTATTATCCTATCATTTAAAAATTTTCCTTTGTCAAATGTCTTTGTGCCTTAATGAAATTCTTTCATAAACTCTTTTACCAAGGACTATTCTTTTGCTCAGAAGTTGTTCATCCCTGCATGAGATTGAGGAAATGTTTGGAAAAGAAAGGAACAAAATTTTCACAAAAAGAGAAAAGCATAGGAAATAAGAAAATTTCGAGAAAAAAAAGAAGAAGAAAAGTTCGAAGCAAACATTCAAAGTTAACAAACACGAGCAAAATGATAAACAATAGTCATTGATTTCTTAGGAATCATCAAAACACTTTTAAGCTTCTGATCATCCATGTTGAAATTGAGAATTGAAAAAAAAATTTGTATTATTGATTGATAATCTGAATACAATTCAACAGTTATATATATAGACTTATGAATATCAAATCTAATAAGACTAGGAGACGTAACTAGATAAGACAGACATAAAATAGATAAGATTTAGGAAACCTACTATGACACATAATAGGAAACCTAATTAAGACTCTCAACACTCCCCCTCAAGTTGGAGCATAGATGTCATATGCACCCAACTTGGTACAAATAGATCTAACTCGCGGACCATCCAATGGTTTAGTGAATAAGTTTGCTAGCTGATCTGCTCACTTTATATGTTTGATACTGATCACATTTTGCACAAGTATTTATTTAACAACATGACAATCAACTTCAATATGCTTTGTTCTCTCATAAAACACTGGATCATTTGCAATATGAATCGCCGATTGATTGTCATACAAGAAACTCATAGGACCTATTTGCTTAATCCCAAGTTATGTTAATAACTGTTTCAGCCAAACTAACTCACAAGTACTGTGCGCCATTGCTCTATATTCAAACTCAACACTCGATCTAGCAACCACAGATTGCTTCTTACTCTTCTATGGCACCAAATTACCTTTAACAAACACACAATATCTAGTAGTAGACCTCCTATCAAATGGAGAGCCTGCCTAATTTGCATCAGTATAACCCTTAACCTGTGTATGACCATGATTTTGATAAAGTAAACCATGACCAGGAGCAATCTTCAGATATCTCAAAATACGAATAACAACATCCCAATGACTAGTCTGTGGACCATCTAGAAATTGACAAACTATTCTTGTTGCAAATGAAATATATGGTCTAGTAACAGTCAAATAATTCAATTTCCCAACCTATCATCTAAACTTTTCTGGATCAAATAATAATTCACCTTGATCAACTACAAGTTTTGTGTTGGGATTCATAGGATTATCTATAGGTTACACCCAACATTCCAGTATCACTCAACAAATCAAGAACATATTTACACTGAGATAAAGAAATATCATGATGAGATCTAGCAACTTCGATACCCAAAAAATATCTCAGTTGTCCTAGATCTTTTGTCTGAAACTTAGTACTGAGGAACTATTTTAGATTTAGAATTCCCTCCCTGTCATCTCTTGTGATCACAATATCATCCACATACACAATCAACAATATCCTACCTACTTGACTATGTTTATAAAAGACAGAATGATCTACACCACCTTTACTTAGACCAAAATCAATCATTACTTCACTAAACTTGCCAAACCATGCTCGAGGATATTGTTTCAAACCATATAGGGACTTCTTCAACCGATTAACTAACCCATACTCCCTTTGAGCAACAAATTCAAGATGTTACTCCATATAAGCCGTCTCTTATAGAGAGCCATTGAGGAAAGCATTCTTGACATTTAACTGATGTAGCAACCAATTAAACATAGTCGGCAAAGAGACAAAAACATGAACAAATGTAATCTTAGTCACAGGAGAATATGTTTCAGCATAATCATTACCATATACTTGTGTATATCCTTTTGCAACTAGAAGAGCTTTCAATATATAAATAGTACCATCAGGATGAACTTTTACAGTATAAACCCAACGACATCCAACAACAGATTTCCCAAACGAGATTGAAACCAAGTCTCGGGTATCATTAGTACTAAAGCCACAAATAAAGCATATAAAGGAGATAGATGATCATAAGACACAAATTAGCACTAGGATAAGCGGTGCATAAATACTTACCCTTTCGAAGAGAAAAGAGAAGATCATTCTCAAATGATGTAATTAAAGATGGATCTGAATCTGTTAACAAGGAAGTAATTGGTGGAGCAACCGAGACTAAAGGTTCTGAACGACAAGTGCAAACTTGTAGTGGAGATACCAACCTAGGAGAAATTGAAGAAGGGGAAACCTGATTACGCCCAAAGAATAACGCGGTAGTTATAGCACAGCTTTGGGGTGTCGATTCCACATGGAGACAAATTAAAAGAATAGTAGAAGGCATAAAGAAACTAAAGAAAAATATCAAGTGATTAATGAAGAACAAAGATTGACTGTAAATGCAAATTTAAAACAAAGTAAAGTGAAACAGTAAAGTGTCGGGAATCCCTTGCACAAATCTAATTTTTTAATTATTCTTAATTCATTGAATAACTCAATTGGGAACGCAATTTTTATTAATGATCATCATGAGCTTTTTTCTCTTTTTGTGCAAAATATATATTTTTTTTCAAAGTGTTTATCCAACAAGTCATCCAGTTTCATTTGGGTCATGAAAACATACACATTAAAATCATATGTCATACCTTACACTATTTTGTGCTAATGTGCTATTGTCAGATTAGATCAAACATGTGAATTCTCAAATGCCTAAAGTAACAAAATTTTAAAACTCTATCATTAAATCATGTGTTCAAGATTTTAAGCTCGCCAATGACATCACATCACAGTATTTGTTTAGATTAACTAAAATTTCAAAATAACATGAGCATGCATTTATCTTCTCTTTAATAAATAATAAATAAATAACTAGGACAAAATGTGTGTGAATGTGTCTCCCATACCCCTAAACTTAAATTATACATTGCCCCCAATGTATGAACAACATGGAAAGAGCTGAATTGGGAGATGGAGAACTAGCTCGGCTAGCATGGCTCATAGCACACTCCTAAACTTGAACTGATGTGCACATTTGTCCTTGAAAAAGAAATACAAAGGTAATACTGGAAAACAACAAAATACTAATAATAAACAAGAAAAAGAAATATAAAAAACAATAAAAATAAAAGAATAAGCTGTGGGTTGCCTCAATGAGCGCTAAGTTTTACATCTTCAGCCAGACTATCTTACTTTCCCAGATAAGCATAAGTTAGATGCTTTGTCAACTGCTTCAATTCAACTTTGGGTGCTTCCACACTTGAAGGAATTTGTTTTGCATTGTTCTTAGGCAACTCCTCAAACTTCGGTTGCCATGCCCGAGTGCCATAATCCAGGGTTCGCTTGCTTGATTTTAAAGCTTGAGGGAATGGTACCTTAACATAACTCTTTGTCACCTCAGGTTCCTTAGGCAGCCCAGCATCACTATTATCTTGACCCTTTTCCACATCCTCTGATTTGTTCGTTGTTGCGATGTGTAATGACTTACCACTTTGTGTCATAATGGCATTCACATGTGCCATGTGTTGATCATAGGGTGTGGATTGAGCTTGAGAAGGGAACTTACCTCGTTCATTCACACTCAAAGAGCTCATCAATTTGGATACTTGGCTCTTTATCTCCTTATTTTCTTCAACAGCCTGGGTAATCAACGCTTCAAATCTTTGGTTAGTCTTACCCTATGCCTCAATAAAAGCCTGCAAGGTGTCTTTTAAAGGACTCCTAGAAGATGCAGGTGCATGATATGGTGCAGGATATTATTTAGGGGGTTGTGCAGGCGGCTGGTTTTCAGGCTTCCAGCTAAAATTGGGGTGATTGCGCCACCCCGGAGTATAGATATTAGAGAAAGGTGAAAAAGGCTTCTTGTACATACCGAAGGCATTACATTGTCCCTCATATATCCCTCTCATCTCAGCAAATGTGAGACACTCTTGGGTGAGATGATCGACCCCGCCACACACAAAACATGGTCCAAAAGACTCTACATGATTAGCCACGTGTGTTGGCTTTAAGCCCTTAGTCTTTAACACATCTAGCTCCCTAGTAAGCATCTCGACCTTAGCCTTTAGGCTATCATCTTCTCTAAGATGGTAAATGCCACCACCATTTGGGTTCCCTGCAGGTCGTGACCTATTTATGCTTTTAGTAGCACTAGGTCCAGTCCAAGTGTGAGCTTTTTCAGCAAGCTCATTAAGGTATTTTATGGCCTCATCAGGATCTTTCTGTAAGAACTCGCCATTACACATCATCTCCACAAATTGGCGCTCTCTATAAGTAAGTTCTTCATAAAAATAGCTCACTAAGCGCCAATTCTCATACCTATGGTGAGGACACATACTCAACAACTCCTTAAATCACTCCCAAGACTGATACAAAGTCTCATTGTCCTTTTGTGTAAAGGTGGAGATTTGCCACTTTAAAGCATTGATCTTACGCTGGAGAAAGTATTTATTAAAGAAAACTTTAGTCATCTCATTCCATGACCCAATAGATCGTGGTCTCAATGAGTATAGCCAACTCTTAGCTTTATCCTTCAAAGAGAAAGGAACGAACTTAAGTCTCACAATGTCATCAGATGCATTTTGACTACGAAAAGTCCCAACTACTTCCTCAAACTCCTTAATGTGCACATATGGGTTTTCATTTTCCAAGCTATGAATGTAGGGAGTAACTGTATCATCCCTATTTTAAAATCTAGTTGGCGAGTATTAGCTGGAAACATGATGTATGATGGTGTGGCTATGTGTGTAGGGTGGAGGTAATCCTGAAGGGTCCTGGTGGGTTGATCTCCGTCTTCACTCATTTCTTCAGGACTAGATTGATTGTCAAATAAAGGATCTAAAAAGTTTGGTTTTGGCTCTAGCACAGGCTTACAAGCAAATCTACCTAAAGCATCTCTATATCTGGCCAAGCAAGGTCACAAAATAATAATAATAAATAAAAAAAGCATACTATAAAAAGAAAGAAGAGAAAAAAAAAATAATGCAACAAGCTAAAATAAGGAACGAAGTTACCGCCTTTACAACTGCTGAAAAGAAAAACTATCTAGCTATTCTTCTACTGTCTCCCCGTCAATGGCACCAAAATTTGATTACGACCAAAGAATAACGCTGTAGTTGTAGCACAACTTTGGGGTGTCGATTCCACAGGGAGACAAATTAAAAGAATAGTAGAAGGTACAAAGAAACTAAAAAAAATATCAAGTGATTAATGGAGAACAAAGATTGATTGTAAATGCAAATTTAAGACAAAGTAAAGTGAAACAGTAAAGCGTTGGGAATCTCTTGCACAAATCTGGTATTTTAATTATTCTTAATTCATTAAATAACTCAATTGAAAACTCAATTCCAAAATTCCCCATCGGAAGGTGTAGATTTATGAACCAAGATTAAACCAATTGTAGAGATATCATTCACCACTTTTAATATACGTAAATTATTATCACTATTGAGAAAATCAAACGATGATAATATACTCAGGAAGTGATATTGTAGCAAAGAACTAAATCAATATAGATAAATAATTGATCCTAGCATAATCAAAGAGCTAATTCATTCAATAGAAAAAGCATGACTGAATCCATCAACAAAATAAACTCTATAACTATTCGGAAAGAAAACATCACTAATGAATTGCAAATAATAAAACAAAAGAGTTTTAATAATTAAAGATCAAATACATAAATTAAAAATAAACAAAAATACCGCCAACTGTGCAAGTTCATCCCTATCCCTACTTGAAAATTTAGTTACCCATAAATATAATGGACAACAAAAATCTTAAGGGAAAATTTGAACACGTCGTGAGCATCACTGCTTGGTAGTGGAGATTCCCCAGATTTCTCCCAAAAGCTCTCCAGATTGCTCCAAGTGGTAGCAAAGTCCTCCAGACTGCGCACTGTTTGGTAATAAAGCCTTGGAGATTGCACATTGATTGATGATGTGAGGTGGGGCTTTTATAGGGTAACTCCACGAGTTCAATGTGTTTCTAATCCGATGTGGGATACTGCGCGAGTGTGCTCGAGCGCAGGTGTGATACAAAGTGTTTCGAATCGATGTGGGATGTCGCAGGTGCGGTCGATTATAGTCTTGTGCGCTCGAGTACAGCTTGGTGCACTGCCTGACCTTTGTCTACTAAAACTACCATAACTTTCTCTAGAAAAATCATATTTATGAGCCGTAAAAATATCCAAAAGATAGACATCCGGATCTTCCTAAGCATATATGGCTCATCTCCTGGTTCTTCCTAAAACAATATAGTTTAATATGCAAAAATGAGTGATCTGTATGAGAAATTCTGGAAATTTAGTGAAACTTCTTTCCAAGTGCTAGTGAACCTGTAAAACAACGAAAAACAACTCAAAGTAAAAAATTCCTAAGGTAAACAAATAACAACCTAGAAAAACAAGTAAACACATAAATGAGATAAAATATGATGAAATAACACAAACTAAGAGCTTAACAAATATAAATTAAGGGGCTTAAATATGAATATTTAAGCACTTATAAAAACCATAGTAGGCGGATCTGACCATTTAAGGGGCATTAGAATGGGTAATGAAAATATAAAAAGGATTAGCCATATTAGATACAGAGTGACTCAGAATAGAATGGAGTTGTCTCAAAGAATGTAATATCATCACAACAAAATACATTTTTTCAGCGACGGACTATAACACAGATAACCCTTTTGTTTGAGAGAATAACCCAAGAAAATACATTTAATGGAGCAATGATCAAGTTTGTAAATGCCTAGACTAAGCTGATGAACAAAACAAACGGCCCAAAAAATATGAAGAGGTGTATCGCTAGGAAATAACACAGAATATGAGGATTTGCCATTAAGAACAGAGAACAATGTACGATTAATTAAGTAACAGGTAGTAAGAATAGCATCACTCCAAAACAATTTAGGAACATGCGTATGAAATAAAAAAGTATTAGAAATATCTAAAAGATGATGTTTTTTCCACTCTGCAACCCCATCTTGTTGAGATGAATGAGAGCAGGATTACTGATGGATGATGCCACAATTGGTCATGAAAGTAGTGAAAGGATCTGAATTGGGGTTTGATAGACAAACTAAATTGGGTTTTTACCTCAGCACAAAAAATATAAAATAACTCATAACAGTCTTTCATTAAATAAAGTGAGGTGAGTCTAGAATAATCATCCACAAAAGTAAGAAAATACTGAAAGCCAAGTTTAGAAGACACACGACTCGGACCCCAGACATCAGAATGTACTAACATAAAAGAACTAGACATATTTTTATTAATACAGGAAGGAAAAGACACGCAATGATGCTTACCTAGCTGACACGACTCACACTCCAAAGATGAAACTTGATTCAAAGTCGGGACTAACTTCTTAAGTTTCTCCAAAAATGGATGACCATGACACTAGTGAAGCTGGAAAGGAAACACATCAACCAAGCAGACAATATGTGATGGGACATGATCAAATTAATAAAGACCATTGGATTCATGCCCTCCACCAATTATATTTTGTGTCCCCAGATCCTGAATAAGAACAGAATTAGGGAGAAAGGTAACAAAACAGTTTAGATCTTTTCCAAGCAGAATAATAGATAGCAAATTATATTGAGAAAAAGGAACATAAAGTATAGATGATAAAGACATAGAAGAATTAGGATGCACAGTGTTAATACCACTAGCATTAGTTTTAGATCCATTAGCAAGAGTAACATTAGGTAAGGATGATGCTAAGAAAAAGTACAAAAAACATCAACGGTACTTGACAAATGATCAGTGGCTGCATAATCAAGAACCTAAGGTTTAGATGAAGAACTACTAAAGGCTAAACAAGCAACTAGTGTACCATTCTAAGTTAAAAGAATAGTCATGGAAGATCCTTGGTGAGCTGCCTTATACTGTAAGAACTCATCATACTCAGCTTTAGAAACCGTCAACAATTGCTAACATGTCTCCCAAGTATGCGCATAATGGTGATAGTGAGAGCACTGATGAACCAAACCCCTACCATCACCACCATGACAAATAAATGTATCACTACCACCAATTTCACGACCACCTCTGCCATTACGACGACTAAGATCACTAAAACTATATCCTCTACTACTACTAACATCAACTCGACCACCTTGCCAAGCCTAAGTCACCAAGGCAGATTTATCTGGAGCCATAAGGATGACCCTTTTTGTGTTGCCCTCTTTTTTTTTTTTTTTTTTTTTTTTGAACTGCTACTTTTTTTGAACTGTTTTCTTTTAACTGCTTTTTTTATACTAAGGATTTTTTTACAGCCTTTTCTTTATAGCCTGTTCTTTTATTCTTTTTTTGTTTGACACCATTCATTTTTTTACTACTTGTTTTTTCTTTTTTTTATTCTCTTTTTTCAAATGAATTTATTTATCAAACTTTCTCTGTTACCAGTGAACAGTACTCGAAAATAGTGTTGTGAATAGTATTCGAGAACAGTGTTGTGAACAACACGTGAGAGTAGTGACATGAACAGTACCATTGAACAATTTTTTTTTTTTGGAAAAGAAAGAAGAAAATTTATTTAGGATCCCAAGAGAGATCTTGCTCTAATACCATGTTGAAATTGAGAATTGAAAAGAATTGGTATTATTGATTGATAATCTGAATACAATTCAAGAGTTATATATATAGACTTATGAATATCAAATCTAATAAGACTAAGAGACATAACTAGATAAGATAGACATAAATCAGATAAGATTTAGAAAACCTACTATAACACATAATAGGAAACCTAATGAGGACTCACAATAATCCATTTCTTGGTTAACATAGTATCCATTGGCCTATAATATAACCCTTGAAAGACCTCTTTGATCAATGAAAATCACTTAATCCCATATACCATTATTTTGGGTAGAGCTAGAACTTAATTTTCCCAAACAAGATCTACTAACCCTCTCTACACTCAAGAAGAACTGCTTTACTTATCAAATACCTTCACCCAGTTCAAAGTGACCCACATTTGCACCACTTGCAAGGATGCCCCATATTAGTTACATTCTTCCTTATCATTCCCTTGCCATAGTCTTTCGCATTAATCCACTACAACTCTCATAAAGGATAACCAAAGTTACGATCACCGTTTTTTTCATTCATAAAACTATCTCACACTTTTGCACTGCTTAAAAAAGTGCCCAAAACTTTGAAACAATTCTCAAAATAACCCCTACGCCGCTTCTTAAAATTACTTAAAAAATAATCACCATTCGAAAATGAAGCCATGTTTCTTTAATGTGTGAATAAGTTTAGTTATGCCCGTTAAGTTAAAAACTCAAAAGTATGACTTAGGAACATTAGGCCAAGATCACTAAACTGAAAATCTAAATGGGGTTTAGGTGACAAGTGTGTGCATTGTTTTTCACAACTACAACTGGGTTGATCCCTCTTAGGGTATGTAGGCAACCACTTTGGTGCAACCACATTTCTTTACATCTGTTCGCATTGATTTCTCTTTGCAAAGTTGTGTAAATACATTTCTATACTCATGGGAAAGGAACAATTGAAAAAGAAGTGAATATAATGACTGTGAGAGGATTTATTTAGTAACTAGCTTAATGAACGAAATTCTCAATAAGTTATGTTACTTGTTCATAAGACAATTAAAAGAGCTTTCTCATTGTGAAAATGCATTGAGTAAAATACGCTTTCTTTGTGTGCTTTTCTTGCTTTCTTTCTTTCCACCTTTCTATTCGTTTCTTCTACATCATGCATACATAATCATACTTAGATTCCCCAAGAAAAAATAAAGACTTTCCAGACATGAACTTTGGTGCTTCCATAGTGGTGATTCATGAAGAATGGGGGCAAGAAAAAGAGTTATGACCATATCCAAGAGTGGATTTCTCTCATTGAAACATTTGTGTTTGCATCTCCTGATTCACCTAATCATACCTGTATTGGACTTAAACCTTGGTTATGAGTCAAGGAAAGTGGGGGTCAGAAGAGAAGTTATATACTAAAGAGTGGTCAAGCCACCATTGTTAGGGGCATATATCATGATGCTTTTGTGTGCCATTTAACCACTTTAACTTTGTTCAACTAAAATCTCTCTCTTGCTTGTTTCATCATTGAAGTGAAAAAAGAAATCTTTTGAAAATTTTTCATGTGCTATTTGCATTTCACTTATCATACAAGAAGATCCTCCACCACTTACACATGGAAACAAGTTCCCTTTGAAAGTTTATAGACATCATTTTTACTTGCATTTAAGCTATTCTTGATTATGCCAAAAGAATAATGCAGTAGTTGTAGTACAGCTTTGGGGTGTCGATTCCACAGAGAGACAAATTTAAAGAAGAATGGAAGGAAAAAAGAAACTAAAGAAAAATATTAAATAATTAGTGGAGAACAAAGATTAATTTTAAATGCAAATTAAAGTGAAGCAAACTAACTAACGGAGAAAGTACTCAAATTTGACAAACAGTAAAGTGTCGGGAATCCCTTGCACAAATATGGTATTTTAATTATTCTTAATTCATTGAATAACTCAATTGGGAACTCAATTCCTAAAATTCCCAATCGGAAGGTGTAGATTTATAAACCAAGATTAAACCAAATGTAACCCATTGAAAAATCATTCACCACTTTTAAAATACGAAAATTATTACGACTATTGAGAAAATCCAACGACGACAATATACTCAGGAAGCGATATTGCAGCAAAGAATTAAATCAATATAGATAAATAATTGCTCCAACCATAATCAAAGAGCTAATCTATTCAATAGAGAAAGCATGACTGAATCCATAAACCAAATAAATTCTACGATTATTCGGAGAAGAAAACATCACCAATGAATTGAGAATGATAAAACAAAAGAGTTTTAGTAATTGAAAATCAAATATATAAATTTAAAAATAAATAAAAATACCATCTACTATGCAAGTTCATCCCTAGCCCCACTTGAGAATTTAATTACCCATCAATATAATGGACAACAAAAATCTCAAGGGAAAAATTAGAGCAAACATTAAAGTGCTAAACATTAAACTTTAAAACTTAAAAGAATTAAATTAAAACTAACAATACACGGAGAGAGAAATTCGACTTGCAGCTGCTGTGCGGCACTCCCCCTGATTGGTAGCAAAATCCTCCAGATTGCACCCCTTGGTAGCAAAGCCTCCGAGATTGCACACCTTTTTGATGAAGTGAAATAGGGCTTTTATAGGGGAACTCCATGAGTGCAATGTGTTTCCAATCCGATGTGCGATATGAGATGTAGAATGTGTTTCCAACTGATGTGGGATGTGGGATTTAAACCTTCACATGCCCTTCAAAACTTCTGCCCACACTGAAATCACGCACAGCCTTACCTTTGTCTACTAAAACTGCCATAACTTTCTCTAAAAAAATCATATGTACGAGTCGTAAAATTTCCTAGAAAATAGACATCCGGATCTTTCCAAACATACATGGTTCATCTCTTGGTTCTTCCTAAATCATTTTAGTTTAATCCGCAAAAATCACTTCTGCCACACTGAAATCACGTGCAGCCTAACCTTTGTCTACTAAAACTGCCATAACTTTCCCTAGAAAAATCATATTTACAAGCCGTAAAATTCTCTAGAAAATAGACATCCGGATCTTTCCAAGAATATATGGTTCATCTCCTGGTTCTTCCTGAATCAATACATTTTAATCCGTGAAAATGACTGATCTGTACGGGCAATTCGGGCAATTTAGTGAAACTCCTTTCCAAGTGCTTGTAAAAATGTAAAAAAATGAAAAAAACAACTCAAAGTAACAAATTCCTAAGCTAACAAATGTAAATTAAGAGGCCAAAATATACAATGTTTGGCACTCATCAAATACCCCCAAACTTACATTTTGCTAGTCCCTTAGCAAAACAAAATAAAATAAAATAAACTAAATAAAAAAAAAAGAACGCAAAGATAAATCCATCATTCATGGTGTCCAAAAATTTAAATAGCACACAAAACCATGATATTCATTCATGAGCAAGCTTAAAATATAAATCCATCTTCACAATGAATAGGAATTTTAAAATCTAATTACTTACAAAAGGCAGGCTAAGGCATCACAAGTTTGACTTAGTGTAAAGTGAATTAGCATATAAAGATGAGGCTTCCAAATAACTTCAATGTGCAATGTCTCCATGTCTCAAGATTCACAGAATTTCTCATCAAAATGAACAATGATGGCATAATTTTATTTTCGTCACTCTTTTATTATAAGGCTCTGTAATGTTTAGTTCCCTTAAGCTTTCTAATTGACCCATGTAGCGAGTGTTGAGTCAATGACTCCCAAACCAAATGGTTTTAGGGCATTAGGTGTAAATACACCCCTAAGGACTTACTAATTCGAGTCAAAAAGGCTACGAAACTAAACTGGCCTTAATGCTACCAAGAAAAATTCCCACCTTTTGAAGTGAACACTCACTGCTTACTGAGGTAAGAGGTCCAGTTACTCAGAAAAAAGTTTATCAATGATCATTACAAATAAAATTCCCACCTTTTGACATGAACACTCACTTCTTACTGAAACAAGAGGTCCAATTACTCAGTGGAAAGTTTTTTAATGATCATCATGAGCATTTTCTCTTTTCGTGCAAATTTTTATTTTTATTTATATTTATACTTTTCTATGTCAAAGTGTTTATCCAACAAGTCATCCAGTTTCAGTTAAGTCATGGAAACATACACATTAAAATCACATGCCATACCTCACACTATTTTGTGCTAATGTGCTCGTGTCAGATTAGATCAAACATGTGAATTCTCAAATACCTAAAGTAAGTAATAAAATTTGAAAACTCTATCATCAAATCATATGTTTAAGATTTGAAGCTCACCAATGACATCACATCAGAGTATTCGTTTAGATCAACCAAAATTTCAAAACAATCATGAACATGCATTTATCTTTTCAATAATATATAAAAAGAAAACTGGGACAAAATGTGCGTGAATGTGTCTCCCATACCCCCAAACTTAAAGTACACAGTATCCCCAATGTGTGAATAACATGGAAAGAGCTGACCTGGGAGATGGAGAACTAGCTGGACTGGCATGGCTCATAGCACACCCCCAAACTTGAACTGATGCACACTTTTTCCCTGAAAAAGAAATACTAAAGTAATCCTGGAAAACAAAAAATATTAAAAATAAACAGTAACAAGAAATATGAAAAACAAAAGGATATTTTGTGGGGTGCCTCCCATGAGCGCTAAGTTTAATGTCTTCAGCCAGACTCAAGTGTCATCTGGACCAAGGAAAACATACTTTAAACCCTTAGGCAGAGGCTTCAATTCAACTTTGGGTGCTTCCACACTTGAAAGAATTTGTTTTGCACTTCTCTCAGACAACTTTTCAAACTTCAGTTGCCATGCTTAAGTGCCATAATCCTGAGTTCTATCAAAAATAACACAAACATCAACTACATCAGATGGATCACTGATAGAATCAAACTCATAATTAACAAGAAAATATTCAGGGGGATCAAAATAATGAGCTACAGAAACTCCCCTATCCATGAGTGAGTCAATCATGTATGCCTGATGGCTCTCGTCATCATCTTCTAGTTGTTTTGCAATATGGAAGATATTCACCTTGAGGGTCATGTTTCCAAAAGACAGCTTCATGAGCCCATTCCTGCAATTAATAAGAGCATTAGCAGTGGCAAGGAATGGCCTACCTAAAATCAAAGGAATTTGAGAAGTAGTATCAACAACAGAGCTAGTGTTAAGGATTAGGAAATCAACAGGATAATAAAATTTGTCAATTTGAATTAGAACATCCTCTACCACACCCCGGGGTACTTTGACTGAATGGTCAGCCAATTGCAATACCACAGTGATTGATTTGATTTCTGCCAACCCCAACTGCAAATAAATAGAATATGGCATTAGATTCAGCTAGCTCCTAAATCTAGCAAAGCTTGCCTAAACTCATGATTTCCAGTGCTGCATGCAATGGTTGGACAACTAAGATCCTTGTACTTGGGAGGAATTCGTTGCTCAATTAGACCATTAAATTGCTCTGTCAGGAACACTGTCTTCTTCACATGGTGCTTCCTCTTAACTGTACACAAATCCTTGAGAACTTTTGTATAAGTAGGAACTTGTTTAATCACATGCAAAAGAGGAAGATGGATTTTTACATGCCTTAGATTCTCTAGGATTTCATCGTTTGGATCCAGAGTTCACTTGCTTGATTTTAAAGCTTGAGGGAATGGTACCTTAACAGGACTCTTTCTCACCTCAGGTTCCTTAGGCAGCTCGGCATCACTACTATCTTGACCCTTTTCCACATCGTTTGATTTGTTCGTTGTTGGGATGTGTAATGACTTAGCACTTCGTGTCACAATGGCATTCACATCCTTGAAATTCTTTTACTCCATGTGTTGGCCATGGGGTGTGGACTGAGCTTGAGAAGGGAACTTACCTCGCTCATTCACACTCAAGGAGTTCATCAATTTGGACACTTGGCTCTTTATCTCCTTATTTTCTTCAACAACCTACATAATCAAAGATTCACATTTTTGGTTAGTCTTACCCTGTGCCTCAATAAAAGCATGCAAAGTGTCTTCTAAAGGACTACTAAAAGATGAAGATGCATGATATGGTGCAGGATATGATCTAGGGGGTTGTGCAGGCGGCTGGTTTTCAAACTTTCAACTAAAATTGGGGTGATTGCACCACCCTGGATTATAGGTATCAGAGAAAGGTGAAAAAGGCTTCTTGCACATACCTAAGGCATTACATTGTTCCTCATACATCCCCCTCATCTCAGTAAATGTGGGACACTCTTGAGCGAGATGATCTACCTCGCCACACACAAAAAATGGTCCAAAAGACTCTGCATGATTAGCTACGTGTGTTGGCTTTAAGTCCTTAGTCTTTAACACATCTAGCTCCATGGTGAGTATCTCGACCTTAGCCTTTAGGCTATCCTCTTCCATGTGATGGTAAATTCCACCACTATTTGGGTTTCCTGCAGGTCGGGACCTATTTTTGCTCTCAGTAGCACTAGGTCCAGTCCATGTGTGAGCTTTTTTAGCAAGCTCGTTGAGGTATTCTATGGCCTCATCAGGATCTTTCTGTAAGAACTCACCATTACACATCATCTCCACAAATTGGTGCTCTCTAGGTGTAAGTCCCTCATAAAAATAGCTCACTAAACGTCAATTCTCATACCTATGGTGAGGACACATACTCAACAACTCCTTAAATCTCTCCCAAGACTGATACAAAGTCTCACTGTCCTTTTGTGCAAAGGTGGAGATTTTCCTTTTTAAAGTATTGGTCTTATGTTGAGGAAATTATTTATTAAAGAAAACCTGAGTCATCACATTCCATGACCCAATAGATCGTGGTCTTAGTGAGTATAGCTAACTTTTACCTCTATCCTTCAAAGAGAAAGGAAATAACTTAAGTCTCAAAATGTCATCAGTTGCATTTTGACTATGAAAAGTCGCAACTACTTCCTCAAACTCCCTAATGTGCACATATGGATTTTCATTTTCCAAGCCATTAAACATAGGGAGTAACTGTATCATCCATGTTTTAAAATCCAGTTGGCGAGTATTAGCTGGAAACATGATGTATGATGGTGTGGCTATGCATGTAGGGTGGAGGTAATCCTAAAGGGTCCTACTGGGTTGATCTCTATGTTCACTCATTTCTTTAGGAGTAGATGGATTGTCAAATAAATGATTTAAAAAGTTTGATTCTGACTCTAGCACAGACTTACAAACAAATCTACCAAAGGCATCTCTATATCTGTGCATGCAAGGTAACAAAATAATAAATAAAAAAAAACTATAAAAAGAAAGAAGGGAAAAATAAAAAAATAATGCAGCAAGCGAAAAGAAGGAACGAAGTTACCGCCTTTACAAACTATTGAAAAGAAAAACTATCTAGCAATTCTTCTACCGACTCCTCGGCAACGGTGCCAGAATTTGATTACATCCAAAGAATAACGCAGTAGTTGTAGCACAGCTTTGTGGTGTCGATTCCACAGAGAGAAAAATTTAAAGAATAGTAGAAGGAACAAAGAAACTAAAGAAAAATATTAAACAATTAATGAAGAACAAAGATTAATTTTAAATGCAAATTAAAGTGAAGCAAACTGACTAACGGAGAAAGTACTCAAATTTGACAAACGGTAAAGCGTCAGGAATCCCTTGCACAAATCTGGTATTTTAATTATTCTTAATTCATTGAATAACTCAATTGGGAACTCAATTCCGAAAATTCCCAATCGGAAGGTGTAGATTTATAAACCAAGATTAAACCAAATGTAACCCTTTGAAAATCATTCAGCACTTTTAAAATACACAAATTATTATCACTATTAAGAAAATCCAATGACGACAATATACTCAGGAAGCGATATTGCAGCAAAGAATTAAATCAATATAGATAAATAATTGATCCAAACATAATCAAAGAGCTAATCCATTCAATAGAGAAAGCTTGACTGAATCCATAAACAGAATAAATTCTGCAATTATTCAGAGAAGAAAACATCACCAAAGAATTGAGAATGATAAAACAAAAGAGTTTTCGTAATTGAAAATCAAATACATTAATTAAAAAATAAACAAAAATACTATCTACTGTGCAAGTTCATCCCTAGCGCCACTTGAGAATTTAGTTACCCATAAATATAATGGACAACAAAAATCCCAGAGGAAAAATTAGAGCAAGCATTAAAGTGCTAAACATTAAACTTTAAAACTTAAAAGAAATAAATTAAAACTAACAATATATGGAGAGAGAAATCCACTCGCAGTTGTTATGCGGCGCTTCCCCCGATTGGTAGCAAAATCGTCCAGATTGCACCCCTTGGTAGCAAAGCCTCCGAGATTGCACACCTTTTTTTATAAAGTGAAATGGGGCTTCCATAGGGGAACTCCATGAGTGCAATGTGTTTCCAATCCGATGTGGGATGTGGGATTTAAGCCTTCACATGCCCTTCAAAACTTCTGCCCACGCTGTAATCACGCACAGCTTGACTTTTGTCTCCTAAAACTACCATAACTTTTTCTAGAAAAATCATATTTATGAGCCGTAAAATTCCCTAGAAAATAGACATCTGGATCTTTTCGAGCATAATCTCCTGGTTCTTCCTAAATCAAAACAGTTTAATCCGCAAAAATGACTGATCTGCACGCGTAATTCTGGCAATTTAGTGAAATTCCTTTCCAAGTGCTTGTAAACCTGTAAAACAACGAAAAAAATAACTCAAAGTAACAAATTTCTAAGCTAACAAATGTAAATTAAGGGGCCAAAATATGCAATATTTGGCACTCATCACTATTCTTTTCATAAAAAGACAAAAAAAAAGTACATGGATTTTTGTTCGTTTAAAAATATGCATACGCAACTCCCACTTGCATATCATCTATAAAAATCAACAAAGTCTTCATTCTTCATCACCTAAAAAATAAAGGTTTTAGTGCTCATTCATGAGATTGACCATCTCCTCCTTGTTCCTTGTTTGCCCTGAACTTTTTTTTTTTTTTTTTTTGCATGTAAAGCTTACAAATTCTATATGACTCATATTCAAGCATGCAAAACAAGCTTGACAATAAAAAATAAGTAAGCATTTTACAATCAGATGCCACACTTGGGGACATCTTTTTTCCAACTCAACCCATAAGAGGGCAAGTCAAGCCAACCTAAAAAAGAGAGACTCAAGACAACCCTCAACCAATTCCCCAACCAAAATCCAGCCATGATTCAAACAAAATCTCCACAAGAGTTAGAATACTATCAACAAAGTCAACAATTGCCTTCAATAAGTCAAACAAACATAATCCTTGTGCAACATTGATAACTTTGACTAAATCATGTTATTATACTACTTTTAGGCACGTTTTTGGTGTTGATCTTAAGCATTAGAATTGTGTTGCATGTGTTTTTAGCAATTTGAGTTTAGTTTATTTTATTCTACTAATAAGTTGTTTTAGTTGAATGATCAATGCTAAGTCATGGAAATCTATTGTGCAGACACTTGCTGGAGCACTGGAGAGCACTAGAAGGCCAAAATGCACAAAGGGGACAGAAACTCAAGGCTGCAGTGCTAGGATGTTGGCACTGTAGTGCTGGTAGCTGACAAAAAGAGAGGATTTGGACAGAAAGTTGGTGCTGCAGCCCTGGAAAGTGGAAGCTGCAGCGCCAGACTAGGGTTAGAAATACGTCTTGAAGCTGCAGCACTGGGATGTTGGCGCTGCAATGCTAGCCCGCGGATTCTGAAAGTTATAAATAAAAACCCTAGCTGAACAAGAGGGGAGAGCACGACCATAGAAGAAAAAATGAGAATTTGGAGAAGAGGAGACGCAAAAGGATAGTTGGAGATACTCCGGGAGGCTACGCATCAAGCTTTTCGATCATTCTTCTCCGGTTTTGTATTATTCTTATCTAGCTATGTTGATGTTTTATAATATGAACATGGTTTGTTTGAATATTATCATGGAGTAGATATTTTTGTGTTAAGGATAGATGGATCCTAAACCTATGTTTTGAGTGCTATGTGGACAAGTTGGAATTTACTTTGTTTTTCAAAGAGTGTGTTTTATTGTTCTTAATGTTGTTTATTATTTTGATTCCATCTTGAGGCATAGTGATGTGTCGAATAGAGAAGCTATGCTTTTATGAATGGTTGAATTAATAAATATGATGTTGGATTATTATCTATGCAAAGCCAGGGTAAAACATGCCATGAATGAAATAGGAGTAATCGAATAAGGATTCGAGGAAGTTCATGTGGTCCGTTTAAACCGTAACCGAATAGGGAGATTTAACTGTAAGGAATTCCATTGAACTTAATGCTTCTTAAGTTGAATTAATCTAGAATAGACCTGGAATATGGATATTTGAAGTTGATGATTCTTGAGATTGTGGTTAGACCTGAATAAGGATAACCAATTTATTGGGGATTCCACCATCTTGAAAAACATAGTAAGTGAAACTTGTCCATTCAAAACTCTTGTCAATTATAGTTTAGGTGAAGTCGAGTCCTTAGCACATTAGTTCATAAGAGTCTTCATTCCAAAGTTTGCAAATCTTCCGTTAATTATTAGTGCTTCCGTTTTTTTTCTTTAGTTAATTGCTAGTAAACTTTTCTACTACAATTATTCATTTGCTCAAATAACAGCAAGAGTTGAGTCATAATTTCTGTAGTATTTTCTCAGTCCTCGTTGGGAACGATATTTACTCATCATTTTATTACTTGAACAATTAGTGCACTTGCTAGTTTTAATTTCATCGCATCAAACACCAAGACTAAAAAATGATAACTATGGCCCTGTCAAATAGTTATAGCAATTCACACCTCAAAAAGATGGATATAGCCTCTGTGCAACCTTTGAAGTTTGACAGACACCTCGAAAAGGAAGTTTGATAGCTTTCTCAATAAGACGAACCTTCGTGTGTCATCTAAAATTCAAGAATGATAACTACCTCGAAAAAATGGATATAGTCAACATATGACTCCTTTGAAGGCAATCACAAAATCAAATAACAATCAATAATTATTCTCCACAATCGAGCCTAAATGTATCGAAAATCCCCAGTAAAGTCCAAAAAATGATAAATCACTCCCTATCAGAGTCCAAAAACATTTTTTCCTTGAGGCATTATTATAAGCCCTCGTTTTCCCAAAGCATCACTATAAGCTCTTGTTTCTTTAAGGAATCACTGTAAGCCCATATTTCTTTAAGGAATCACTTTAAGCCTTCACTTTCCCAAGGCATCATCGTAACCCTTTATTTCTTTGAGGTATCACTGTAAGCCTTTAGTTTCCTAAGGAATCATCGTAAGCCCTCATTTTCCTAAGACATCATTGTAAGCCCTTGTTTCCTTCAGGCATCATTGTAAGCCCTCATTTTCAAAATTCCTTTAGACAAAAGTCAACCACAAAGACCTTTAGACAAGTGTTCATCATTAAAGTCCTCAATCAAGAGCACTTTTCTTTTCGGGAATTCCCAATGTATTTTTCATGGTGAATTCTTTGATGAAATTCCACAATGGAGATATACAAGAATAAAAAATATGGAGAATGGACTCCGTAGCTATTAGGTACATGTCACTATCATTGGTTTTCCCATGATGTATTTTGTTTCCCATGGCATGTTTCATTTTGCATTGCATACACTGCACTTTGTCGTTCTAATATTTGAAAAGAAATTATGGTCTCTCACAGCCTTTGATTATCGTTTACTAAGAATCTCAATCAAATGGGGGCAAACTGTAGACATTCAATTTTGTTCCAAATATTATAATGAACCATGTGTGGGACCTGATGATGAAACTTTGATCCCGAGAAATTAAAAGTGGATGAATGTATGCTAGGAAATTAATTTTGGACAAATATTTATCAAAGAAACTCTAAATATATCAATCCAGATAAAAATGAAACAGAACAGACTAAAAAAAGAATAAATTCTGGAGCAAAGGAGCAGACCGAGCCATCCAACTAGGCGCGCCACCACTCAATTTCTTTTTTTGTCTCTTAAGCTTATAGAATTCATACTTTTGACTCCTTTAAACACTAGTTTTTCAACCTTTGCAAGAAACTCTGGCCACCGCCAGATTAAATTTGATGCAACCAGGTCATTTGTGAATCAAAACTCTAGCTCCCCGATTTCTTATACAAACCCCTTTTAACTTACAACAAAAACACACACCAACTAACTGAGAGAATCTACAGATAAACGAAAACTCTACAAATTTTCTCTAACAAAATTTCAATCCCATATTTTCTTAAACCCCAAATTTCCAAACTCTAAATCCTTCCATAAGCCTTAGCCATCGCAAAATTGGTACAAACACAAGAACCAATTTTTCTTTCAAACTCATAACTCTAAAATAATTTTCATTATCAATTTAAGTTTTAAATCAAGATTCTATGTCTGTTCATATACTATGCACAACAAATCAAAGATCTGAGGGCAGTCCAAACCACACATGGAGATTCACAAACAAATGCGATATTAACTCGTCGTTAATCCCTCTGCAAAACATGGAAAGACCGAATCACAAATGATAAATTATTTCTTTCTAGTAATTTAATCTCACTTATCAAGATGATGATTATTTATTTAGAACCATCATGAATTAATATGCCATATAGAAACATGCTTTAGGTTTGTATTCGATTTGTGTACGTCATGTAGATTAGGGTTCTTTAATCTAAACAATTATTTAAAATAGTATGTCATGTAGAAATAATATTCTTACGGTTGTTTTTATAATCATGTGTCATTTAGACTAGGGTTCTGCATAAAATTATGTTGTTCCAATTAGGTAAAAACTTATTGAAAACATAAAAAAAAAAAACAAAGGAATTTGAAATTTGAAATTTCCAAAACTTATGCTAATAGAACTGATCAGCTTCTCATTTGGGCCAACCGACCATGGACCCTAACCAGTCGAGTCCTATCTAGACCCAGTCAGCTAATCAGATCTAAGTTTCTATTTCACGTTTTTTTTTTCGTTTCTATTTGCACTATTGATTTTCTGAGCTAACATGTTTTCTCTATTGCAATATTAATTTTTTTGTTTTTTTTTATTTTGACTATGTCTTTTTCATTACACAACTATGCATAGTTATTTATTGTTGCTTACTATATTCGATGCTTTTCCAAATTGTTTGATATATCTGCTATTGGATTTTGTTTCATGCTAGTGTGTAGTAAAAATAATTAGTTAATTATTAAATATTTTTCCAAAAACATATGGGCTAGGTTTCGACCTAAGTGAGAGAGGAAGCTTTAATTCTTTCTTCTCTTGTACCCCAATCACTTGCCATGAATTTCTCATAGACCAATGATTAGGGATTTTGGCTCCTTTTAAGGTCAAATTAGGACTCCAAAATTACATGTCATCTCTGATTTATGGTTAAATGAAGCATCTCTCAAAAAATATCCCATTGTAAGGCCTAATGTCATATAACAGTGAAGTAATCACTAATCTAACACTTAAAAAGTGCACCTATCATGGGGGCCTCCATACTAGTCATAAAAGGTAGTGCAAGACCTAGCAAGCACTAATCCTTCCATATACCAACCCACTTCGATACACACCCTCACTTATTCATCATTCCTCAAATGGAATGGCCTTATATATTAAGCTCGGAGTTGTGGGGGATGACGAAAAGGTATGTTACCCATACTTGGTCTTGAGCCCATTTATTTTACCTCAACCCCACCAGCTTGAATAGAAAGTAAAGAGAAACTTTCAACTTTAGAAGATCAAACAAAGATGGTTTTGAGATCAAATTGTTTTCTAGAAAAAATTTCAAAACACCATTTAAGCTGAAACTCAAACCTAGAAACCGTTTTTTGAATTCATTTGGTGAAAACCAGAATTTTCCTTTTATTTTCTTATTTAACAAAAAAATCTCTACTACAGCTTTAGGAATGCAGTGGGAATTTTTAATGAATCAAAAGTCTCAAAATTTTTACAAAAATGAAAAACTAATAGATTTTTAAGGGGTTCACCTAGAACAAAGGAGTTTTATTCAACCTAGAACAAAGGAGAAGAAAAAAAAATGATTTTAAGATTTAGAAGAGAAGTAGAGAGCTGAGCTATGTTATTCAAGCCTCAAACAATCACATTTCTTCTATACCAAATGCATAGAAAGCCTAAGGCAAAAGAGAAATCTAAACATCGAGATCTCATGAGCTCAAAAAAAAAAAAATTAAACTCTTTAAAGCTTAAGCAACAAAAAACAAATCTATAAGTTCATCTAAGAGAGCTTAAGCGATTGAGTAAAGAAAATGCTACACGAAGTTCTAGGGTCTCAAATCCCAACATTTTATTCGATATTTTTTTTAAAATAAATTAAAACTTCCATATAAAGCACAAGAAATTATATCGCAACCCAAAACAGATAAAATACAATTAAAATAAAAAAGAAAGAGTATAGAAGTGTATAACTGAGAGTAGCTCAAATATGATATTACATACATGAAATCGATATAGAAAGCACAATGAAAATTTAAAATTTTTCTTCGATTACTTTTAAACCATAATCATCTTATGATTTACATAGAACACATATTTAACTACAAGAACATATAAGGATAGAATTATTACATTATATTTGTAGTGTTCTTGATTCGTTGAATTTGTTGTTGCCGAATTCAATTGCACTATTGAATCCAAAGTCTTTCACATTCTTGTATTCACAACAATCGAAAAATTATGCGATCTCTAAAGTTGATCCATAATGGGAAAATTTTGAATTAAGATTTCCCTCTATGATTTTCGTTATTTGTTTTGGGAAGAAGAAGAAGCTTAAATCTATTTGGACAAACTTATGTGTAAAATAATGTGCTAGAAAAAATCTACACACTAATAAACTATTAATAGTGTTAAGGTTATTTGCTATTAATTATTAATAGCAAACTAAACCCCTGCAATTATTGCCTCTTTTGTGTGGACCCATTAGGTTCAAACTAATCTAGTTGTAGGTCATAACTTTTATGTAATTGCAATTAAAACTCTTTCCAATTAATTAGAACTCATTCTAATTTAATTTTGAATAAAAACCACTTTTGAGTCTCTCTTTTAAAAGAATTAATTAATTATCCATTAAATTAATCCTTAAGGCTTCTATAATCATGAGTGCACCTAATAGCGTATCATGACTACCCAAACATCGTGAATTTGGTTGTCAAACTTGAACCTTTTCATTATCAATTACTGTGCAATTCGATCATTCCATCATGCAATGTCCTAATTAAACTAATTAGGTTATAGAATCATTGTTAAACTCTTAGCATTAATTATATAGATCTAGATATGAAGACTATAACTCTAATGGTGAAATTAGAAACTTCTTTCTAATTCTCACCCTATTTTGGCTAAGGAACTTCCTGAGTTATATCTTAGTAAATCACATAAGACATTCTCTATTTACTTAAAAGTGATAGATCCCTTATGTACACCCACATATTTGTAATGACCTATCCTGGTATCGTTACTAATCAGCGCTAAACACTTGAATTCTGATATACAACATACAATTCCTACTCTTTCCATTACATAATACATTCTTATATACAATTTTTCAAAATAGAGATATGATCATTACACTAAATTCCCAAACAACTAAGGCCAGGAGACCTCAAGTAAGAACTCATCTAGAGATAATTTTCTCCTACAATTCTCTTAACAACTTGCTTTTATATTATTCATCAACTTTCTTGAAATGTTAGAAAGGGAAAGTGAGCTCGAAAGCTCAGCTAGTAATCACATTACTCGAAGTAATCGCCATTTCAAACACTAATATCATAAATTCACAATTTAATATAAGTAAACCAATATAATTATTCCTTACCATAATGTATACCAAAGTAAATATAAACTAAATAAAAACATCCTCGTCAC
Source organism: Bretschneidera sinensis (assembly GCA_023935145.1). Lineage (NCBI taxonomy): Eukaryota > Viridiplantae > Streptophyta > Magnoliopsida > Brassicales > Akaniaceae > Bretschneidera > Bretschneidera sinensis. Next base: position 95,122,303 of record CM043702.1, read on the forward strand.
ATCCATATATAATATATACCTTTCATTGGGTAAATTCGATCATTTATATTCCATACATCAACATAACCATTCTAAATAAAAAGTTATGCAATGAAAATGTCAAAAAGGACCATTCATTTCCAATTTTAAATTTCTTTCCCTTCTTTGGATTAGTTATAACACAATGGGAACGTCTCCCCATGTACCGGTACATTTCACATTTTTTCAAAACATCAGATCCCCTCTACCTAGGTAACAACCTACTCTAGGTGGGGTCCTACCATCCACTCCACCCAAGTAACAACATACTCTAGGCAAGGTCCATACATTTCCTCTACCTAAGTAATAACCTATATTAGGCATGTTCTATATATCTCCTCCACCTAGGTAACAACCTACACTAGGTAAGGTCATGCATCTTCAGATCCCTTTCACCTAGGTAACAACTTACTCTAGGTGGGATCATACTCTTTCAAATATTTTTATTTTCCATAATATCATTACAAATCATGTCTATATAATGCATTTAAAATAAAACTAGTTTCCATACAAAATCCACAACCAAACATATCACAATCATTCCATCTATAACAATTTCAAAAATAGCAAGATATTCCTATCAACATTCCTTTATACATTCATAGAGCAATAAAAAATATTATAAATTTATAAATGCATTTTCATGATAATTTATTGCATTACACTTACTAAGAGTAAGGTGGCACTCACCTTAATAGCACTGAGTGTTATTCTTGGGCTTTCTCCTTGCCTTTCTTATGTTCTTCCACCACACCTAAAGTATATATAATTTAGTATAACAAATCAAGAAGTAAGAAATTTCAAAGTAAGTCATAAGAAAGTTTACACTCCCCAAGACTTAAGACTAATTTACTTACTTTACTTCATTTCTCTTAATTTTGCTTCCTTCCAACTTCTTTATTTAATAATTTTTACCTTCAATTTAGTAACTCTTACAATTAAAGAAACTATACCAACCTAGTAGTCTTTACATCCCAATATCTCATATTTTAAAAAATAAATCATTCCCAACACTTTATTAAATTCAAAAGCCATACTTTTCCATCTAGTACTCCTTCTAAGCTTACTTTATCATTAAAACCTTCTAATTAAGAGCCTTTCCTTTTAAAACTAACGAGAATTAAACTTTAAGAAGGTTTGATAATTCTATAAGTCTATAAATCCATTTATATTATTAAAATCCCAATTTCATATACTAATCATTCCTCAAATTCTAACTTAAAGGATTCATTCAAGACTTTAACTATATAAGGATATTCTTCCTAAACACTTGATTTCAACAAGAAAGTATTGTAATCAAAGAGTTTCCTTTAACTCCAAGAAGGTTTTATACTTCAAACCTAGTGTTTTCATTTTAACGACACCCAACACCAAATTAAGCAATTCCATAATAAAATTAACAATTTCAAACCAACAATTTCACTATAACTATCTTTCAATTTCCACAACTTACAAACCCATCAATCTTAATACTTCTCTAGTATCTAAACTTATAAATTTTAACAATACCCAATCATATAATCTCATTAATTCCTTTCAAAACTTTCTTATCTCCACAAATTCCATGAAAAAGTCATAACTTTAACAAAACAAAATCTCTAGTTTATGACATTAAAACAAATTCAATTAAACCTATAACCTTTTAGGTCTCAACTTTTATATTTTACAATATCCACAACTCAAATCAAGCTCCAACATCACAAATCTACAATATAAATTTCTAGAAATTCTTAAGAATTTCTTACAACTTCATAAACATCTAATTAATTCAATTTAAACTCAAATCATCTCAAACAAAGTTCTATAATCAACTTTAAGAAGTCTACTTTAACATAGAAAAGATTAAAACTCAAAACTACCTCAAATTCTTGCTGAAAAATAGCCTAGAAAACTGCCCAAAAAAACATCCTCTGCCCAGCTCATAGGGCCCATGTGTCGTCTCCGTCCGTTTATGGCAACCGACCTCTAACACTAGCTTCCAGTAGCTGTTCTATGAAGTTTGGGAGCATTTAGACATAAAGTGGATGGGTTACGGCTAAGTCAAAGCAAGAAGAAATGGGTTTGTCTCAACTTTTGCCTTTCTCTCTCTCTGACACTCTCTCTACCAAAAAATTCAAGAAGAAAAATGAGAGATTACACTATTGATTTATTTACTTCTTGTTTATATAAACCCACTAAACTTAAGTCATTTACATCTTTGCCTCTTTTTTTCCTCTTTAGTTAAATTGCAATTTATTTCCTCCATTTTTCTAAGTAAAACTACTAAGGCCCAAGAGTATATATTTAAACCAAATTGAACCTTAGCTTTTACACAATTACTTCCTTTGATCTTCGATATTATGTCTAATTTTCCCCTCAATCAACAAGTCATATAAATGTAAATTAAATCTTAAAGTTCTCTTATACACTAATTTACATGTCAAACCCCGATTTAAATATCCCAATCGAGGTACCGAGCTCTACAATTCTTCCCCACTAACAAAAGTTTTGTCCCATAATTTCTTGACCAGAGTCTACAAAAGAGTTAGGATTATCATTCTCCTAACTTTGTCTTTACATCCTCAATACACTTACCAAATTTCCATAATTTTCTTGCCCAATAATATCTTTGTTTAATGTTCCAAAATTTTATATCTCACAATGTTTTCAACCCTTTATACCCTACCTCATTGATATTCTTTATAAGTAGTAATCTCATTTTCCAAAAATGCATCCCATGCTATCACTAGTCACCATCCTTTAATAAACAATTCTCAAGCTCAAACAATATTAATTTATTTTAAGGATTTACCCTTCAATTTCCCAAATTCAATTAACTTGTATTTAACAAGATAAAATTTCCAAATAATTAGAATTACCCATTCTCATCACGTTTCCAGACCTTCATTATGTTATCATTACATAATCATCAACCATATCACAACATGATCCACATACCCTTACATATACATATCAAACACTTTCAAATTAGATATAATTTTATTATGAATTCTTTGCTCAAAAGCATTAGCAAGATCAATTTTAACAAACTTAACAAATCACTTCACATAGCACAAAATTATTCAATACAACATAGAATCCATCCTTTTTAATCTTCAAGACTCTTACCACATCCTATTCCAATTTTCACCTTGATTTTCTAAATGACATTCCCTCTGTTGGGAAACCACCTTGGAGATGCCCAGGTGGTGATCTTCCAAACACCCAAGTCTAGAATGACTTGTAAAGATGAATCGGAAACAGAAACATAAATCAAATAAAGGAAAGGACACAGCAATTATTATTGAGGTTCGGCAATAGCCTACGTCCCCATGAGTTCCTCTGAACTCTCTGCACTAAATCAATGGTTATTTACAAATACAACAACCCTCTCCAAGAAACTCAAGTTCTTGAAGAACAAAAGAAGAGAAGAAAGAAAGTGGTAAGAACTAAACCTAGAATTTTCCTAAGAAAATTCCCTTTACAAGCCCTTGAATCCCCTTTCTATTCCTCTCCATGTTTCTAAACAACCAGCCTTTATAATGAGTCTTTCCTATTTTGTGTCTTTGCACTCTTACAATTGATCTCACTTTCAATCACAAGTTATGTCTCTTTGAAGCTAGGTGACCCTTTATATGGTGCACCATCTTCTTGTCCCATCTTAAGGATCAATATCCACCCTTAGATCTTGAGGACTAATCAACCTTAGCCCTCAATCAATTCTAAGTGATCTTGTGCATTTTGAACATGCCTCATGCACTTAACAAAAGGCTGAACCAAAAGGCATCAGTGTGCCTTCAGGCCGCGGCCTCGAATAGGGCATGTCGCGGCCTGAAGTGTGCTGAAACTTCACCATGTTGCATCCATTATGGGCGCCGCAGCCTGGGGAAGGCCGAGCCATGACGCACACCTCCTCTATATCTTCTCCCTTGCTGGGTGCCGCACCTTGGAAGAGTCAGGCCGCGGCGCACAATTGTGTGCACTTGATGCTGATTTTTCCTTGTTTAAACCTTAGACAAACACCAACAATCTCTACCTTTGTCTAAGTATTTAAACCCGAACCCATTGTGCAGAGAACTTAGGATCCAAACTCATCATATCAACCGACTCCAATCCTAAGTAGTCCAAGGAAATGATTGAACTTACTTAGAGGTAGAACCTTGGTGCCTAAATCCGCAAGATTTTCCTCTATGGCTACCTTATCCACATGAATGCATCATTCCGTAACATTTTCCAGAATGAAATGATACCGAACATCCATGTGCTTTATCCTCTCATGGAATACCGGATTCTTACACAAGTGCAATGCACTTTGACTATCCAAATACACCACCACCTGCTCTTTCAGGACCTTCAACTCTTCCAACAAGCCTTTGCACCACATAGCCTCCTTAATGGCTTCCATTGCCGCTATGTACTCAACCTTGGTTGTTGAGAGTGCTACCACCAGCTGCAACTGAGCCTTCCAACTTATACATCATCCGTTTAAGTTGAAAAAGTAGGAGGTAATCGATCTTCTTTTATCCCGGTCTGCTCCATAGTCTGAATCCGCATAACCCTCAAGACAGATGGACTTACCCCTCTTCTCATAAATCAGCCCTACTTCTAGGCTTCCCTTCAAGTGCCTCAGCAACCACTTCATCCCAAGCCAATGCTCATTTCTAGAATTACTCATAAACCTACTGAGGACACTTATTGCATGAGCAATATCAGGTCTAGTGCTTACCATGGTGAACATAACTTAACCAACCGCACTAGATTAAGGGACCTTTTCCATTTCCTTCTTCTCCACCTCCGATCTCAGATATTGATCGCTAGAGAACTTGAAATGACCAGCAAAGAGAACCTTCACTAGTTTGCTATCTTCTATAGAGAACTTAGATATCATTTTCTCTATGTAAGAAGTCTGAGAAATCTTCAATCTGTTTTTCTCCATTTCCCAGATTATATTCATCCCAAGGATCTTTTATGCATGGCCAAGATCCTTCATCTCAAACTCCGAACCGAGTTGAGACTTCAATTTTTCTATCCTCTCCCTGCTATTCCCAACCAACAGCATATCATCGACATAGATGAGGATGATCACCACTTCCTCCACCTTGTGCCCCTTGTAAAACAAGCATGAATCATAGTAGCTCCTCATGAAACCTAGGCTGGTTACAAAGGAATCAAACCTCTTATTCCATTACCGAGGTGATTACTTCAGGCCATAGAGTGATTTCTTCAATTTACACACCAACTCTCCCTGCCTTCTTTCCTCATAGCCTTTGGGTTGCCTAATGTAGATGGTCTCATCAAGCTCTCCATGTAAGAACATTGTCTTCACATCTATTTGCATGATCTCCCAATCAAATTGGACCACCATAGCCAATACTATCCATATCGTCTTGTATTTCACAACCGGTGAGAATATTTCGGTGAAATCTATGCCTTCTCTTTGTGTGAACCATTTCGCCACCAGCCTAGCTTTATACCGGACTTCATCTCCTGGAGTGTTTCCTTATTTGATCTTGTAGATCCACTTACAATCCACAAACTCTCTATTTTTCTGATTTGGGCACCAATTCCCAAGAGTTGTTCTTCCTCAAAGAATCCATTTCTTCCTCCATAGCTAGCTGCCACTTTGGCGACTCCTTACATTCCATGGCATCCATGTAAGTTTCTAGTTCAACCTCTCCTTCTATCCAATGAGCTGCTACATTAGCATCCACAAACCTATATCTCAAAGGTAATCTGACCACCCTCATTTCCCGGTCCCTTGTGAGCTTGTAGTCATTCTGACTTGCTGCATCAACCTCTTCTAGTTTAGCCTCCTCTTGAGTATCCTGAGCATGGCCTTCACTAATGGGCTTTACTTGGTCTGAACCCTCTTGCCTTCCTTGCTCTACCTGAACTGAATTTTCCTTGATGCGATGCTCCATAAATTTCGGACTGGTTTGCTCACTAGCTCCTGTAGGGTTAGTTTTCTCCAAATAGGGAAATAATAATTCATTAAAAATAACATCCCTACTTATTATGAGTTTCATTCCTTTTGATTCTAAGGACCACAACCTATACCCCTTCACCCAATCACCATACCCTAGAAATACACATTTTCTAGACTTTGGGTTAAGTTTATCATCCTTTTGATGTGCAAATACAGCACACCCAAAAGTCCTAAGGTTGCTCAATTCAGGGGGTTTCCCACTCCACATCTCAATGGGAGTCTTGAGCTCTAAAACTCTAGAGGGTGATCTATTTACCAAGTATACAGCAGTAGACACAACTTCCCCCAGAAAATAATTTGGTAAACCGGACCCAATTGACATGCACCTAACCTTTTCTATAAGGGCTCTATTCATCCTCTTAGCAACTCCATTTTGCTAAGGTGTTTTTACAACCGTTCTATATCTTAGAATGGCATTTAACTCACAGAATTTATCAAAATCCTTATTGCAAAATTCTAAGCCATTATCGTTCATAAAGCCTTAACTACCCTACCCGTTTGAGTCTCCAACAACTTTTTCCACACCAAAAATTTATTCAAAGCATCTGATTTATTTTTAAGCAAATAAACCTAAACCTTTCTTGAATAATCATCAATTAAAAACAGAAAGTAAAAGTTGCATCCCTGTGTTGTTGTTCTTGTTGGTCCCCAAAGGTCCGAATGAATGTAGTCAAGAATGCCCTTAGACTTATGCACTCCGGTGTTGAAGCTGATCCAGTGTTGCTTCCCAAGAACGCAACACTCACAGAAATCAAATTTCTCTACTTTGTCACCATTAAGTAGACCATCCTTACTGAGAACTTACAAGCCCTTTTCGCTCATATATCCCAAGCGAGTGTGCCAAAGGGTTACCTTATCCATCGCCCTCAAGAACACGACCTAATCTTGATCTTTACTCCATTCCTGAATCACCCAAGAAGTTGATATTTGATTCTTGGAGTCTTGACTCTGTCACCGTCTGTTCCAGCTCCGGTACTGATGAGAGTCATAAAATGCTTCTCAACAGTGGTTAATTGTTAGCATTTTAGGATTGATCTCGGTCTTTATTGCACTTTTATGTGTTAATAACTCTAAAGTAATATTATTGGACCACTGACTTATGTCAGTGCAATTTTCAGGTACTTTGAGTTCAAAAGAGAAAAAGAAGCGATTGTTGCTTAAAAGGCCAAGATCCCATACTTCTTGAAGGACAAGATGGACTGCTGCATGTACTGTGATCGAGCGCACAAGCAGTGCGATCGAGCGCACATCCCACATCGACCAAGAAGTACTCTGTAGTGCAACTGCGATCGAGTGTGAAAATCAACGATCGAGCGCACTCGGGCAGTATCCCATATCAGTTAGAAAACATATATCACTCCGGGAGTTTGCCTATAAGACCCACTCCACTTAAGCTTTAGGCATCAATTGGAGCTCATCTGAAATCATCAGAGAGTGAATCTAGAGGGCCTTTAGAAGCAATTCAGAGGGCCTTTAGTAGGAATCCGAAGTATACTTTTTGAGGGCAAACTAAGAAATCGCTGAAGCTTTCGCTACCAAGGAGGAGATGATCATGGAGAGGCCAGAGGTAACTCAAGGAAGCATGAGCTTCATAGCCGGCTAGTCTCTAAGCTAGGCGAAGGGATGAATCCCTAGGTGTAGTTGTTCTTATTTTCCTTTATTTGATTCAGTTGTAGTTTGCTATTATTTTCATTAAACATTGTTATATTTTATTCTTTAATTTAATTAGTAGATTTCTTATTAGTCCGATGATTGTATACTTCTTTTCCATATAAGTCTAGTCATGCTCTTCTTATGTGTATTTGTTTGGGTGTGATTGAGTTCAGTAAATCTCTTTTATAGATTTGTCCATTGCTACGGTATTGTCATTTAGATATATCGTCGTCTTTTGATAATTTATAAGTTAGGTCATGTGTGCTTAAAAGTAAAGAATAATTCATATCAATTACATTAGGGTTTATACATGCACTTTAATTGAATATTTACCGATTGGCTGTTTGGGATGTGAAACTTGCAATCGAGATAAAAACAGCTGAATCAAGTTAGGATTAGGGCAACGAACCTAGGAAGGATTTCCAGAATCTTGTTGTTTCTTATTAATATCCATCAATTATTTATACAATTTTCAAACAATCAACAAATCAGATTCTTTCAATCAATCTTTTATCGTTTGTGTTGAGGTTTATACCTTCTTTTGTAATTAGTTTGTTTCCTTGTGGAATCGACACCCCAAAGATGTACTACAATACCGCATTATGTTTTGGGCGTAATCAAATTTTGGTGCCATTGCCGGGGAAACGTGCTTAAGTACAAGGAAGCTTGTCAACTTTGAGTATAACGGTAGAAGAATTGTAAATATTTTTCTTTTCAGCAGTTTGTAAATACGGTAATATTGTTTCTTTACCTTAGTTTTGATTTTTGGATTTATTTTTTTTTATTTATTTTCTCTCTAATTCATTTGGTGTATGCTTAGACCGAGAGATTTGCGAGATAGATTCATTAGAGGACTTGAACTAGAATTACCCTCTCCTTCCGAGTCTGATAGTGAAACCTCGCCTAGATCAACCAATGGTGGAAACCCAAGTGAGAATTTAGAGGATTTTGTTAACATGGCTGATAACCTTAATGAGAATGTTGCTAGGACACTTCAGGATTACCTCCACCCTACACGCACAGCCACACCATCATGCATCATGTTTCCAGCCAATACTCGCCAATTAGATCTTAAACCAGGGATGATTCAATTACTCCCTACATTTCATGGCTTGGATAATGAAAACTCATATGTGCACACTAGAGAGTTTGAGGAAGTAGTCGCGACTTTTCATAGTCAAGATGAAACCGATGACATTGTGAGGCTTAAGTTCTTTCCTTTCACTTTGAAGGATAGAGCTAAGAGTTAGTTATACTCACTAAGACCACGATCTATGGGGTCATGGACTGAGATGACTCAGGCTTTCTTTAATAAATACTTTCCCCAACATAAGATCATTGCCTTAAAAAGATAAATCTCCACCTTTGCACAAAATGACAGCGAGACTTTGTATCAATCTTGGGAGAGATTTAAGGAGTTGTTGAGTATGTGTCCTCACCATGGGTATGAGAATTAGCGTTTAGTGAGCTATTTCTATGAGGGTCTTACCTATAGAGAACGCCAATTTGTAGAGATGATGTGTAATGGTGGGTTCTTGGAGAAAGATCCTGATGAGGCCATAGAGTACCTCAATGAGCTTGCTGAAAAAGCTCACACTTGGACTGCACCTAGTGCTACTGAGAGCACAAATAGGTCACAAACTATAAAGGACCCAAATGGTTTTGGAACTTACCATCTTAGGGAAGAGGATAACCTTAAGGCCAAGGTCGAGATGCTCACTAGGGAACTAGAGGTATTAAAGACTAAAAGTTCAAAGCTAACACACATGGTTAATAATGCAAAATCTTTTGAACCATGTTTTGTGTGTGGCGGGGTAGATCATCTCGCCCAAGAGTGTCCTACATTTGCTGATATGAGAGGGATGTATAAGGAACAATGTAATGCCTTAGGCATATACACGAAGCCTTCTACACCTTTCACTAATACTTATAATCCGAGATGGCGAAATCACCCCAATTTTAGCTGGAAGTCTGAAAACCAGTAGCTTGTACAACCCCCTGCACCTTATCATGAACCATATCATGCACCTGTATCTTCTAGGAGTCCTTTAGAAAACACTTTGCATGCTTTTATTGAGGTACAGGGTAAGACTAATCAAAGGCTTGAATCTTTAATTATACAGGTTGTTGAAGAACATAAAGAGATAAAAAGCCTAGTGTCCAAGCTGACAAGCTACTTGAGTGTGACGGAGCGAGGCAAGTTCCCTTCCCAAGCTCAGTCCACATCTTATGGTCAACACCAAATGCAACAGAATAAAAAAGAGGTGAATGCCATTATGACACTTAGTGGTAAGTCATTATACATCCCAACACCGAACAAATCAGAGGATGTGAACGAGAACCACCAAGTATACATGATTGACTGATTCATGGAAAAGGTCCATCACCTTAATCCATTGGAGTCCACCCTCACCCGTGGCTTCACAAGAGCATACATCGAGCCAGAATCTGCGGGTGTTACTGATGAAATCCTTGAGGCCTCTCAAAAACATACAAGCACCAAATTTAGCAATAAAGCAGTGGTTGGTGCATCCAACTCATGTTTTTCGAGGAGGGAATAAAAGTGTCTGGTTGAAGACTTAAAACTTAGCGCTCATGGGAGGCAACCCACAACATATCCTTTTACTTTTACTGTTTTTCATATTTCTTTTTCTTGTTTATTATTATTATTTTGTTGTTTTCCAATTTTACTTTAGTATTTATTTTTCAGGGACAAATAAACGAAGCAGTTCAAATGATCGTGCACAATTTTCAGCGTCTATGAACCTTTGGCTACAAAGAGAGTCTCCTTTACTCTTTCTTGTAAATTGAGGTCAATGCAATTTTTAAGTTGGGGGTGGAGGAAAGGCATCTCTTTGTTTCTATATTCTTTATTTCCATACATTTTTTTCTTTCATTGAACTGCTTGGTGTCATCTTTGTTTTTGTTTAGCATGCTTTGTGTTAGCCTTAGAGTCAATTTATATGTCATTGATATAAACTTAATTGAGATAGCAGATAGTATGTAAAAGAAGTTAAATCTTGCTTCAGTTTGAAATTAATTTAAGCATCAATCTTCATTTGGTTTGAGACTCTAGTTTGTGGTAAGATAGTACGATTAGTCTTAAACATTTAGAAAAGTTTTATGTGTGATTATTTTTGTGAATATTTTTGGGGTCTCGACAAGCTCTAGAACTTACTTGATAACCACTTGAGGCAAATTCCTAGAATGCACACTACTTAGGATATGATAGGCCATTTTTGAACTGTTTGAGCCTTTCAAACCTACCATTGCTATATTTATCACTAGTCATCTATTTGAGCCTTTTTCTTGAAAAGAAAAATTGAGCCTTGTTTCTTTCAATAAACCATTTACTTACCTTTATGAGCCTAAAAATATTTTATCCTTACTTTTCTTTTAAAAGAACTTAGTTATACACATGTTGTGAGAAGCACTTAAAAGGAGTAAGGGTGGAAATATGAAAAAAAAAATATCGCTACCACAACCCAAGTACATTAAAGGAGATAAGTTGGGAGTTGTGGAAAAGAAAAGGAAAAAAATGATGAAAAAGAAGGTGAATAGTTATGTGCCAAAATAAATAAATAAATGAATTATGACAAAGAAAGAAGAAAGAAAGAAAAAGAAAAGAAAAAAATGGTGATTTGTTGAAAGAAATGCTCGAAAAATGGTTGAAAGAGTTGGGTGTTGAAGTAAAGGTTATGAAGTGCTTAAAGTGATTGTGTTTAAAGTTAAGAGATTGAGTTCTTTTACTTATAAATCCTTCCCATTCTTCCTTAGCCTTTACCTTCGCCTAACGTTACAAGCTTGTTAAAGACCTTTTGATCCAATGTAGTGTGATTTTTCTAAAATAGTGGAGAATGGTTTGAAATGTAAGCATATGGAGCTTGTTTTTGTGATTGATGTCACAAAATTTATTATGTTTTTAGAGGCCAAGACTTGTATTCATGAATGTTATGCATAAAATCATCCGGTGTTTGGATTAATGGATTGTGGTAAGATGGATGTTAAGAGTCAATAACGATTTTAAGATTGATGTTTGGATTATTTTTGGACTTGAGTGATATTTAATGATTCTATATGCCGTGTGCTATGTGCGATTTTTGAGACAAAAGTGAATTACTCTTGCTTTAACACTAATATTGCTTTTCATTTACTTTGATTCCCACTGTAGAATTCATCCTTTGTTTTCGCTTGAATTTCTAGGGACTAGCAATAAGCTTGTTGGGGGTTGTGATAAGAGTCATAAAATGCTTCTCAACAGTGGTTAATTGTTAGCATTTTAGGATTGATCTCGGTCTTTATTGCGCTTTTATGTGTTAATAACTCTAAAGTAATATTATTTGACCGCTAACTTATTTCAGTGCAATTTTCAGGTACTTTGAGTTTAAAAGAGAAAAAGAAGTGATTGTTGCTTAAAAGGCCAAGATCCCATGCTTCTGGAAGGACAAGATGGACTGCTGCATGTACTGCGATCCAGCGCACAAGCAGTGCGATCGAGCGTATATCCCACGTCGACCAAGAAGTACTCTGCAGTGCAACTGCGATCGAGCGCACTCGGGCAGTATCCCACATCGGTTAGAAAACACATATCACTCCGGGAGTTTGCCTATATAAGACCCACTCCACTTCAGCTTTAGGCATCAATCGGAGCTCATCTGAAATCATCAGAGAGTGAATCCAGAGGGCCTTTAAGAGCAATCCAGAGGGCCTTTAGGAGGAATCCAAAGTATACTTTTGGAGGGCAAGCTGATGAATCACCGAAGCTTTCGCTACCAAGGAGGAGATGATCGTTGAGAGGCCGGAGGCAACTCAAGGAAGCATGAGCTCCATGGCCAGCTAGTCTCCAAGCAAGGCGAAGGGATGAATCCCTAGGTGTAGTTGTTCTTATTTTCCTTTATTTGATTCAGTTGTAGTTTGGCATTATTTTCATTAAACATTGTTATGTTTTATTCTTTAATTTAATTAGTAGATTTCTTATTAGCCTGGTGATTGCATGCTTCTTTTCCATATAAGTCTAGTCATGCTCTTCTTATGTGTATTTGTTTGGGTGTGATTGAGTCCAGTAGATCTCTTTTATAGATTTGTCCATTGCTGCGGTATTGTTATTTAGATATATCGTCGTCTTTTGATAATTTATAAGTTAGGTCATGTGTACTTGAAAGTAAAGAATAATTCATATCAATTACATTAGGATTTTTACATGCACTTTAATTGAATATTTGTCGATTGCCTGTTTGGGTTGTGAAACTTACAATCGAGATAAAAACAGTTGAATCAAGTTAGGATTAGGGCAACGAACCTAGGGTGGATTTTCGGAACCTTTTATCGTTTGTGTTGAGGTTTATACATTCTTTTGTAATTAGTTTGTTTCCCTATGGAATCGACACCCCAAAGCTGTACTACAATACCGCGTTATGTTTTGGGCGTAATGAGGTACCTGCTGTCCAAAGCTCTTCCGGCTCTGATACCACTATTGGGAAATCACCTTGGAGATGCCCAGGTGGTGATCTTCCAAGCACCCAAGTCTAGAATGACTTGTAAAGATGAATTGAAAACAGAAACATAAATCAAATAAAGGAAAGGACACAGCAATTGTTATCATGGTTTGACAATAGTTTACATCTCCGTGAGTTTCTCTGAACTCTTTGCACTAAATCAATGGTTCTTTACAAATACAGCAACCCTCTCCAAGAAACTCAAGTTCTTGAAGGACCAAAGAAGAGAAGAAAGAAAGTGATAAGAACTAACCCTGGAATTTTCCTAAGAAAATTCCCCTTAGAAGCCCTTGAATCCCCTTTCTATTCTACTCTCTCTTTCTAAACAACCAACCTTTACAATGAGTCTCTCTTATTTTGTGTCTTTCCACTCTTACAATTGATCTCACTTTCAATCACAAGTTATATCTCTTTGAAGCTATGTGACCCTTTATATAGTGCACCATCTTCTTGTCCCATCTTGAGGATCAATATCCACCCTTAGATCTTGAGGATCAATCAACCTTAGCCCTCAATCAATTCTAAGTGATCCTATGCATTTTGAACATGCCTTATGCACTTAACAAAAGGCTGAACCAAAAGGCATTAGTGTGCCTTCAGGCCGCGGCCTAGAACAGGGCATGTTGTAGCATGGAGTGTGCTGAAGCTTCACCATGTTGCATCCATTCTGGGTGCCACGGCCTGGGGAGGCTGAGCCACAACGCACACCTCCTCCAGGTCTTCTCCCTTGCTGGGTGTCGCACCTTTGAAAAGCAAGGCCGCGGCGCACACTGGTGTGCACTAGATGCTAATTTTTCTTTGTTTAAACCTTAGACAAACACCAACACCCTCTAATCCTCTATATTACCACAATTTCATGAAAAAATAAATTATCCATTAATCCTTAAGTTCTAAACATCACATAATTGAAATCATCATCATATACCGTTTACAAGATTCCAATTAATATTTCCTTAATTTCTTTAAATCTCCAAGTAAAGCAAAACTTTTGGGTTCTAATAACTAACACCCACTATTTATGTAGAGACTAGTATTTTAAATTAGAATATTTTAATTTTGGGGTTTTCACTTTGATGCGTGAAAGTGTGTACCTGTTCAGTTTTGAGTAATAAATAAATTATACTTGCTTGTCTAGAGCCTGCAAACAAGCAAATAAAGAAAATTTGTAATAAAAAACTAGTGTTGGTGAATTTTGGAGCTTTGAACAAAGTAAATAAAATATAAGTTGAGTAATTAATATGTATCTTGGAGGAATTATTAAATTTTTAAAGAGTATTGGGTACTTAGTGAAAGAAAGGAAGATTAGTGAAGTGAAAATGATAAAATAGAAATGAGGCAAGGTGAATGAGTAAATAGGCAAGAGTTATAGTATTAAATGGGTGACTGGGATCAAATTTTTTTTTGTGTGGAAAGTCCCAAAAAAACTAAGAAGGAGAAGAGAGAAAGAGAGAAAGGAAATTAAAAAAGAGAAAAGAAAGGGGGAGAAGGAAAAGGAAGAAAACGGGAGAATTTGGCAAAGATCTTGGGTAAGAACGCGATTTCCTTTACTATGATTGTTAAATAGTTTCATTTCTTAAAGGTTTATGTTCTTGGAGATGATATTTTTGGAGAAAATTTGTGGAAGATTAAGGTTTTGGTTTAAAAAATGTTTTATACAAAAGTTGGGTGATTTGAAAGCTTTAAGTCAAAATTTTGTTGTGGGTATCGTAAAGATTCATCTAAAAACCTTGAAAGTTTGTTCTTCAAAATATTTGGGTAAGGATCAAATTTGAAAGATAAAAAGGTTGATTTTCATTCTTTTTCAAAGCTTTAGACCTCAAGACAATAGATTGTTGTGATTACACTGTCGACTATAAAAGAGGTAGAGAGTTTAAGTCCTTAACACAGTCAACTATGAAAATAAGACATCGACTGTAATTTTATTTTCTGGAACCCACAGTCGACTGTTGAGTTAAGCAGTCGACTCTGAAACTCTTTGGAAATCTTACAGTCGACTGTGCGAATAAGACAGTCGATTGCAACCCTATTTCCAAAAATTTTCATCAAATTTTCTTGCTCTTTTCAAATTCTAAACCCTTAAGGGTAGCTTAATGATTTTAATCGAGGTTTTGGTCCTTCGGCTTGAGTAAAAATGCTTAAATTACTTATGCCTTTGGTTGTTGGTTTTAATTAACATTATGTTAGGATGATTTGGTGATTTATCCAGAGGCTAAAAAGTGGTTCGTGGCTAAGGTTGGTTCTAAAAGGTGAGTACTCCTTACTTTTAGTAAGTGTGTTAAACTGTATAATAGAAATAAAAGTCTAAAAATATGATATGATAGTACAAATCATAAATAATAGAATTATAAGAAATGTGAGTAAATAAGATTTCATTACGTAAATGATAAAGAGAAATGTTATGAGAATTATATATATATATATACACATTGAGATACGAGTTTAGAAATGATTTGATGTGGTTGTCGTTGAGAAATTATGATGATCTGGTTGTAATGAAAGTGATTGATTTGAATGCTATAAGATTGTGATGCGTATAATTTCAATGAACATGATCTACTGGATTGGTATGAAAATTTTAAGTACTTAATTTTGGAATGCTTGTTTGAATATTAGTTGCTTAGTGAATGCATTGTCATGCTATATATATATATGGCTAACATATTATAAAAGAAGATTCATGTTTTTGAGGACCCGACACTAAAAGAAGTATGGAGGGATCTGAGATATATTATTGTATATGAGAATCCTAGTAAGAGATAGGAGAGAATTTAAATGATGAAAGGACCTCACCTAGTAAGGGGTAGGGGAGGATCCGACTTGTATTGTGAAGATTGATATATAGATATGTTGGGAGACCTCCCCGTTGTTACATGATTTTCCCAATGAAGGGGTGTTATAATGATATGAAAATATATACATGATTATACATCTAATTAATTTTCCATTAATGCATTGAAATGATTGGCCCATGAGCGGCATGTTTTATGATTGGCTCATGAAAGGCATACTATAGACCCCTTCTTTATAATTTATTTATGTTTTCTATAAGTTAGAAATATTTAAATACCTTATGTTAGTTCATTAATACTTACGTTTTAAAAATGAGGTAAAAAATTTTCTTTTTAGGGGTTTTTCTTTTAAAGAATATAAAACTATAGGGGTTAAGGTGAACCCAGAGTAAACTTAGGGGGGCTTAGTGGCAAGGTAAATAAAGGTTTAAAGAAGGGTTATGAGGGTCTTTTATACTTTTAAGAGGTAGTATAAATAAAAAAAGGATAGCTTGTTCTTTATTTATTTTCTAGCACCTTCTTCCCTCACTCTAGAACTCTCTAGTTTTTCTTCGTTCTTTTGGCTCTTAGGTTGATTTCAAGCGCAAGAAACTCATGTAAGTTGTCTTCTTATCTTTATACTCTATTAGTTAAGAAACTTTGATTTTTATTTCAAGAATCATGATTTTCAAGTGTATTAAAGAAAAGTTAGGTTTTTGAGTTAAAGAAAGAGTTTGTGCTTGATTTTGAGTTTTAATATGCGAAAATTGAGATTTTTGTTATAAGTGAAGTAAAAGTTTGATCCAAAGTCTTGAGAAACTAGTGTGTTGAAAGGAATTTGGGTTTCTTGAAAGATTTAAGTGGTTTTGGAAAAGGAAGAGAAATTTTTTTATGGAAATTTTCGCTGAAATTAGAAGGACTAGTCGACTAGAAGTAATGACCAATCGACTGGGAGCTTTCTGGGGTATGACCAGTTGACTAGTATGGAGCACCTAGTCTATTAGTAAAAGGGGTATAATGTTTTTGGACAAAATCCAGTCAACTGGGTCAGTTCTATTTTGGGTTTTTCTTGGTTTTTCACTAAAAGTTTTAGTTTTAATCCTTTCTAAGACATCCCAAAGTAATTATAGGTTAGAAAATTGGCTCAGTTAGTTTTAAAAACACATATTTTGAGGAAGTAAACTTTTCAAATAAAAATAGAATTTTTCATCCTTTGTTTTTCCATTTATCTAGGCAATTAATGATTATATATAGATGCCTTGTTTTGAGTTAAATAATATTTTTATTAGGTGTAAGTGAATATCATTTGAAAGGCAAAAGAGTGATCTAAGGCTAGGATTTGACTCTCGAAGTGAGTATCATCCTACCTTTAGTAAGTGTGAAGGCTAATAAAGAATCTAAATTAATAAAGACATATAAGAATATATGGTTATGATAATAAAATACAATAGTTGTATGTATAAATTATGTGGTAAGTTTAAGTTAATTGTTTTATTATGTGAAATTGTTTAATAGAAATCCTTTGTGTTCGAATGTTATGTGAATGTATTGAATAATTAGAATTGATTGACAATTACGATTTGTTTTCCTCTTATTTCATGCATTGAAATATAATGGCACTTTATTCAAAGAGGAGTGATGGGTGAGGTCTGTAGGTCCTTTTCAACAAGGGCTGTAAGGGTATCAAACGTATTTGGATTAGTAGATTTCCTCCTGGACCAAAAGGGGATCCGAAGATTTGATGATTATGATGATTCAATTGTGAAACATACCGGTACGTGGGGAGACATCCCTAGTGGATTATAATTGATAATGAGATGAGACATTATGCATTGCATCATGTTGCATTGCATATTATACATGAATTGAATTGATTGACCCTTAAGAGGCATGTGAATTGTTTGGTTATGTGGAGAACTTGTGATATATTGATTGACTATGAATTGGTGAATGCAATTGGTAGTGAACCCCGTCAAAATTGTATTATTTCACTATAATATTTTGATATATGAAATGTTGTATGACTATACATAAAAATTTAATATAAGTTAATAAACATATACTAAAAAGCGATTACTTTGTGTAGAGTGTGAACTCACTGAGCTTTATAGCTCACCCTCCTCCATTTGATTAAAAACATTTCAGGTAAGTTTTCAAAAAATCTTAGATCCTGAGTGGTGAAGTTTCTAAAATTAGGCAAAGTTTCCTAGGTGGATCCAGTGAAGCATCCTCGATCATGTCCCTTTTTGTATTAGATGTTTACATTTTCTATTATGTATGTGAAGTTGTAACCTTAAAGGTTGTGTCCCATGAGACACCTTTTGTAAAGTTAAAGCTTTGCGGTTGTAATAACTGTATAACCTTAAATTTATTATTATTATTATTATCCTATTGTATTATATTAATTATGTGTCCAAGTGCTTGACTCTAAAAGGTAATTGATGCCATCCTTAGTAGAGCCCGCTCAGGATGGGTCATTACTTTATGATTAGCCCATGAGAGGTACATTTTATGATTGGCCCATGAGAGGTGTGCTTTATGATTGGCCCATGAGAGGCATGCTTTACGATTAGCCCCTAAGAGGTATATGTTATGATTGGCCCATGAGAGGCATGTGATGTGTTAGCCCTGGTGAAGGGCATGAATGATTATTGTGATGATGGAATAATATTTAATTGGAAGTTTCTTTACTCTTATTGAATTTATAATTGAGTGCAATGTTGTAAGCTTTGTATGCTTAAAAGGCTTGTAAGGATCTTGGTGAATCCTTGCTTAATTGTTATTTCTTCTTATTAAGAAATAGAGATAAATGATTGGAGGAAGCTCAATAAAAACTTAGATTTGAGTACTTTTGAAATTTGATGAATTATATGCTACAGTTATAGTTAAAACAAAAATTTTTCATCTAATACGATTATTTTTAGCAATGTGTTTATCATTGGGCTTTTTAGCTCACTCATTTATTTACTAATATTTTAGGTAGTACCGGAAGATTTATGGTCAAATTGAAGGAAGTCCTTCATAAGGCTTTCGTCTATGACATCCTCATCTTTTGGGTTTTTCATTAGGAGTCCATTTAATAATTTTGTAGTCGAGAGTTTTCCCTTTATTTATGATTTCAAAGTTTTAAAATTTGACTCTCATGAGTTGTAAAGGTTGTTTTTTTTTTTTTTTATGTAAATTGTGATTTTTTGACTTGTGATTTGTTGAGCATAAGGTTGTTTGTCTTATAAATATGTGTGTTTGCATATAGGTTAGTGTGACCATAGCTGAAAGGTGATGATACCTCATCGGGTAGAACCTACTGATAACACTCGAACTAACACACGATTATTGTGTATAGCTGAGGTGTCGATCCCACGAGGAAAGCAAACTACAAGAGAAAGTGTAAGCCTTAACACTAAACAATAAAGTTCAAATAAGAAAATTTGAGTTTTACGAATAAAATTATATAAGAGAGTTGTGTAAATATGATGAAGAATTCAATAAAGAAATAACAAGTTTCTAAGAATCCTTCCTAAGTTCGTTGCCTTATTCCTATCTCGACTCAAATGTTTTCTCTCAATTACTAGTTTCACATCCCAAACAAGCAATTGGTAAATATTCAATCAAAGCACATAAATACCCTAATGTAATTGCTATAAATTACTCCTTAATTCTAATTCAAACACACAAGATCTATCTTATAAATTATCAAGAAGCAACAATACATTTCAATAATAATACTACAGTAATAGACAAACCTATAAGATAGATCTACCGAAATCAATTGCATCTAACAACTTTGACATAAGAAAAGCTTGACTAGACTTACATGGAGAAGAAGAATGCGATCAATGGATTAAGAAAATCTAAGAGAAGAAGAACATAAATTACAACTGTCACATGAATTCAATCCTTCTTATTTAATCGAAGAGTAAATCATAAACAATGTTTAACAATCAATCCATAAAACTGAATTAAAGATAGAAATAAGAACAACTACACCTAGAAACTCATTCTTTCGCTTTGCTTGGAGTTTAGTTGGACATGGAGTTCATCCTTGATCACCTTGAGGAAGAAGAAGATGGAAGCTCTCTTCAAAAACTCTTCTCTCCTGTTCTCTGAGTCTAAATTCCTATATATAGTTGTATGGAGATGGCTTTGTAGACAGAAAAGTCACCCGAAGGTTTCTATTTAGGCTATGTGTTTTTGCTGTTGTCCAGGCCCGATTCTGCAGCTGTCCAGGCCTGGTTCTCTCTGACCTTTGTCTACTAAAACAGCTATAACTTTCTCTAGAAAAATTATATTTACGAGCCATAAAATACTCCAGAAAATAAACATCTGGATCTTTCTAAGCATATATGGCTCATCTCCTGGTTCTTATTGAATCAATACAGTTTAATCTACAACAATGACTGATGTTAAGACCAAGCTTATTTCATGAGTTTTCTATTATAAGTTTTATTGATATAGAAACCAATTTGTTAGTTTGTTATGCCAGCTAGCAGAGTTGTATATTAGCTGGAGTTCAGGTGGTTTGTTTCTATTGGTTTAGGCTTCTTGTATATAAGAGCCAGCTTGTAACTGTTTTGTTTATTCAATGAGATTTGTTTCTTTTCTTCTCTTTTGTAAGATGGTATCAGAGCACCATTTTTGCTCAGCTGCAAATTGCAGAAAAAAATATTTCGTTTATTCTCATTGCTCAGCTGCCATTTTTGCAACAGTGGCGTAATCGGAATAACAAAAATTCCTTTTCAGTCTTGGATTCTGTTGATCGCGTCCATGAAGATTTAAACAGCTCTTTCTATCTTACTAATGGTGATCATCCAGGTCTAAGCTTGGTTTTGAGTCCTTTGACAGATAGCAACTATAACTCTTAGCATCGTTCTATTGTAATAGCTCTTATTGCTAAGAACAAAATTGGATTTGTTGATGGATCAATTGCTAAACCAGAAATTGGTTATAATCTGCACAATTTTTTGTCTCATTGTAATAACCTGGTTATGTCATAGATCTTGAATGCTGTTTGTAAGGACATAGAAGATAGTATAATGTCTAACCCTACTTTCTAAAATAGGTTCTGCCATTTTACTGCACGTGTGCGCTCGATTTTCTGTTGGTGCGCTCAAGCGAAAGGTTGCGGTTAAGCCTTCTTCTTATGCACATGAGTGCTAGTGCGCTCGATCGGACTCTTCCGTGCTTGATCGCACTACGAATCTGCTAGTTCTTGCAAGTGTTTGGTTTTCAATCCTGATAATGCTCCCTTTTCTTCAATATCCTAGGAAAACACAGAAAACACAAAAAAGAAATAAAATAGCACAAAATAACACGACTAGTAACTTAACAAATGTAAATTAAGGGGCTTAAATACAAATATTTAAGCACTTATCACCTAGTATTGATAAAGTACTAGTTATGCCACCACCAAAAAGAAAACTTGAATGGATCTGATTCTCAAGTACTTAATGGATGGTATACTCCTTGATAACGAAAGTAAGGCCAAGAAACTCATCTCCTATGCCTCATGATATGCTATCATTGATGAAAAACTGTACAAAAAAGGTCTGACCATCCCTCATCTAAAATGCATAGAGACCACCAATGCGAATTATGCTATCATACACCAAGGGATATAAGATAATCACCTAGGAGGTCGAAGCCCTCGCATGAATTAGTTGAACCGCTTCAGTACAGTAGTTTCAGTACTACTGCTCGGATAGTCCCTGCCTCCAGTGCGCTCGATCGCACTAAGCACTGCACTCAATCGCAGTGCTAGGGATTACTCTGCTGCACACCTGGGATAGAAAAACAGAGAACAAAAAGAAGAAACAAATTAGATTTTTGATGAAACAAAATAAAACTGAACAGAAAATAATTCCAAATAGAATTTTAAAGTAATCCCCGGCAACAGCGCCAAAAACTTGTTGTGCAATTATGTACCTAAATAAATAAGAAAATATTTGTACAGTTTTACTTGCAAGTGCACAACGTCAACTTAGTAGTATAGTGTGCAAAATGCGAGATCATCTCCATAGGGATTGGTAAAGTTCGATTTAAATTTAAATTCGTAATATAAAACGATAGAAATAAGTGTTGAGTTTGAATTGATAACGATGGAAACATAGGGCTTTAATATCCACAACTAATCATACTTTCCCAATAAGTAATGTGCCAATGCTCTAACCATACTATGAATACCTAATGTTGTCAACCTAAGGGCATGGTGTATACTCCTTAAGCTATTGATTTCCCTAAGCCATGAGTCAGGCATGTTGTATACTCTAACTCCTTTTTTCTTAAAGGATTTAGCATGGTGTATACTAAGTTGTTCTTTAAGAGAGCATAAGTTCTATCAAAATCGACAAACATACAAGACCTATGGCGTGTTACATACTCCTGGTTTCCCATGTTGATTAACCCAAGAATCCGGCATGGATTTCTATTGTTACTATTGTCAGACCCAGGACTCGGTCATCCAAATTGATCTAACTAACTAATCCATATCATACACATATGTTGATCAGACAAACACATATAGGGAATTCAATAAAACAGGTATTAATCAATTAAAGCATCATAATATAGCAATTGCAAAGGCAACAATAATCATATATGGAAAAGTATAATTAGGGCTTCAATCGAGCCCTACTAAGAAGTTAGTTACACATGGTTCTGATGATAAACATCTTCATAAATAAAATATTGGAAAGAAGAAACCCAAAAAATACTGGCTAGAAGAGTCATCAATTCTTCTCTCCAAATCTCTTTTCCAAAAGCTAAAACTAAAAAGAAGATGTGGTTTCTGTGTTTACAGGCCTATTTATAAGGTTCAAAGACATCGGGAAACCATAACTCGAAAAACAGAACCCTAACCCTACTTTCTAAAATAGGTTCTGCCATTTTACTGCATGTGTGCGCTCGATCTAACGTTGGTGCGCTCGAGCGTAAGGTTGCGCTCGAGCCTTCTTCTTGTGCGCACGAGTGCTGGTGCGCTCGATCGCACTCTTCTGTGCTCGATCGCACTATGCATCTGCCAGTTCTTGCAAGTGTTTGGTTTCCAATCCTGATAATGCTCCATTTTCCTCAATATCCTAAGAAAACACAAAAAAGAAATAAAATAGCACAAAATAACACGACTAGGAACTTAACAAATGTAAATTAAAGGGCTTAAATATAAATATTTAAGCACTTATCACACAGTATTGATAAAGTACTAGTTAAGCCACCACTAAAAAGCAAACTTGGATGGATCTAATTCTCAAGTACTTAATGGATGGCATACTCCTTGATAACACAAGTAAGGCCAAGAAACTCATCTCCCATGCTTCAAGATATGCTATCATTGATGTAAAACAGTACAAAAAAGGTCTGACCAACCCTTATCTAAAATGTGCAGAGACCACCAATGCGAATTATGCTCTCAGGAAAGTACACCAAGGGATATGTGACATTCACCTTAGAGGTCGAAGCTCTTGAATGAATTAGGTGAACCGCTTCAGTGCAGCAGTTTCAGTACTGCTGCTCGGGTAGTCCCTACTACGAGTGCTTTCGATCTCACTAAGCACTGTGCTCAATCGCAGTGCTAGGGATTACTCTGCTGCACACTTGGGACAAAAAGACAAAGAACAAAAAGAATAAACAAATTAGATTTTTGATGAAACAAAATAAAATTGAACGAAAAATAATTCTAAATAGAAATTTAACACAAACCCCAGCAACGGCGCCAAAAACTTGTTATGCAATTATCTACTTAAATAAATAAGCAAATATTTGTACAATTTTACTTGCAAGTGCACAAGGTCAACTTAGTAGTATAGTGTGCAAAATACAAGATCATCTCCACGGGGATTGGTAAAATTCGATTTAAAATTAAATTCGTAATATAAAATGATAGAAATAAGTGTTAAGTATGACTTGATAATGATAGAAACATAGGGCTTTGATATCCACCGCTAATCATACTTTCCCAATAAGTAATGTGCCAATGCTCTAACCATACTATGAATACCTAATGTTGTCAACCTAAGGGCATGGTGTATACTCCTTAAGCTATTGATTTCCCTAAGCCATGAGTCAGGCATGATGTATACTCTAACTATTTTATTTCTTAAAGGATTTAACAGGGTGTGTACTGAGTTGTTCTTTAAGAGAGCATAAGTTTTGTGAAAATCGGCAAACACACAAGACCTATGGCATGTTATATACTCCCGGTTTCCCATGTTGATTAACCCAGGAATCCGACGTGGATTTCTTTTTTTGATTAGGCAAACACATTTGAAGAATTCAATACAACAGGCATTAATCAATTAAAGCATCATAATATAGCTATTGCAAAGGCAACAATACTCATATATGGAAAAGCATAATTAAGAATTTAATCGAGCCCTACTAAGAAGTTATTTACACATGGTTCTGATGATAAACATCTTCATAAGTAAAATAAAGGAAAGAAGAAACCCGAAAAATACTCGCTAGAAGAGTTGTCAATTCTCCTCTCCAAATCTCTTTTCCAAAAGCTAAAACTCAAAAGAAGATGTTTCTGTGTTTACCAGCCTATTTATAAGGTTCAAAGACATCTGGAAAACCTAACTCGAAAAACAGAACCCTAACCCTACTTTCCAAAATAGGTTCTGCCATTTTACTGCACGTTTGCGCTCGATGTCATATTGGTGTGCTCGAGCGTAAGGTTGCGCTCGAGCCTTCTTCTTGTGCGCATGAGAGCTGGTGCGCTCAATCGCACTCTTCTGTGCTCGATCGTACTATGCATCTACTAGTTCTTGCAAGTGTTTAGTTTCCAATCTTAATAATGCTCTCTTTTCTTCAATATCCTAAGAAAACTCATAAAACACAGAAAAGAAATAAAATAGCACAAAATAACATGACAAGGAACTTAACAAATGTAAATTAAGGGACTTAAATACGAATATTTAAGCTCTTATCACACAGTATTGATAAAGTACTAGTTATGCCACCACCAAAAAGCAAACTTGGATGGATCTGATTCTCAAGTACTTAATGGATGGCATACTAAGAAACTCATCTCCCAAGCCTCATGATATGCTATCATTGATGAAAAACTGTACAATAAAGGTCTGACCATCCCTTATCTAAAATGCTTAGAGACCACCAATGCGAATTATGCTGTCAAGAAAGTACACAAAAGGATATTTGACAATCACCTTGGAGGTCGAAGCTCTTGCATGAATTAGTTAAACCGCTTCAGTTCAACAGTTTTAGTACTGCTACTCGGGTAGTCCCTACCTCAAGTGCGTTCGATCGCAGTGCTAGGGATTACTCGGCTGCACACTTGGGACAGAAAAAAAGAGAACAAAAAGAAGACACAAATTAGATTTTTGATGAAACAAAATAAAATTGAACGAAAAGTAATTCTAAACAGAAATTTAATGCAATCCCTGGAAACAGCGCCAAAAACTTGTTGTGCAATTATCTACCTAAATAAATGATCAAATATTTGTACAATTTTACTTGCAAGTGCACAAGGTCAACTTAGTGGTATAGTGTGCAAAATGCGAGATCATCTCCACAAGGATTGGTAAAGTTTGATATAAAATTAAATTCGTAATATAAAATGATAGAAATAAGTGTTGAGTTTGAATTAATACTGATAGAAACATAGGGCTTTGATATCCACCACTAATCATACTTTCCCAGTAAGTAATGTGCCAAAGCTCTAACCATGCTATGAATACCTAATGTTGTCAACCTAAGGGCATGGTGCATACTCCTTAAGCTATTGATTTCCCTAAGCCATCAGTCAGGCATGGTGTATACTCTAACTATGTTTTTTCTTAAAAGATTTAGCATGGTGTTTACAAAGTTGTTCTTTAAGAGAGCATATGTTCATTGAAAATCGACAAACACACAAGATCTATGGCAAGTTATATACTCTCGGTTTCCCATGTTGGTTAAGCCAGGAATCCGGCGTGGATTTCTTTTGTTACTATTGTCAGACCCAGGACTCGGTCATCCAAATTAATGTAACTAACTAATCCATACCACATGCATATATTGATCAGGCAAACACATATGAGGAATTCAATAAAATAGGCATTAATCAATTAAAACATCATAATATAGCTATTGCAAAGGCAACAATACTCCTATATGGAAAAGCATAATTAGGGCGTTAATCGAGCCCTACTAAGAAGTTAGTTACACATGGTTCTGATGATAAACATCTTCATAAGTAAAATAAAGGAAAGAAGAAACCCGATAAATACTGGCTAGAAGAGTCATCAATTTTCCTCTCCAAATCTCTTTTCCAAAAGCGAAAACTCAAAAGAATATGTGGTTTCTGTATTTATAGGCCTATTTATAAGGTTCAAAGACATCTGAAAACCCTAACTCGAAAAATAGAAACCTAACCCTACTTTCCAAAATAGATTCTGCCGTTTTACTGCACGTGTGTGCCCGATCTCATGTTATTGTGCTCAAGTGTAAGGTTGCGCTCGAGCCTTCTTCTTGTGCACACGAGTGCTGGTGCGCTCGATCACACTCTTTTGTGCTCGATCGCACTATGCATCTGCCATTTCTTGCAAGTGTTTGGTTTCCAATCCTGATAATGCTCCATTTTCTTCAATATCCTAGGAAAAATCAGAAAACATAGAAAAGAAATAAAATAGCACGAAATTACACGACTAGGAACTTAACAAATGTAAATTAAGGGGCTTAAATACGAATATTTAAGCACTTATCACACACTATTGATAAAGTACTAGTTATGCCACCACCAAAAAGCAAACTTGGATGGATCTGATTCTCAAGTACTTAATGGATGGTATACTCCCTGATAACAAAAGTAAGGCGAAGAAACTTATCTCCCATGCCTCATGATATGCTATCATTGATGAAAAACTGTACAAAAAAGGTCTGACCATCCCTTTTCTAAAATGCGTTGAGACCATCAATGCGAATTATGCTCTCAGGAAAGTACACCAAGGTATGTGTGACAATCACCTTGGAGGTCAAAGCCCTCGCATGAATTAGTTGAACCGCTTCAGTGTAGCAGTTTCAGTACTGCTGCTCGGATAGTCCCTACCTTGAGTGCACTCACTCGCACTAAGCACTGCACTCGATCGCAGTGCTAGGGATTACTCTGCTACACACCTAGGACAGAAAAACGGAGAACAAAAAGAAGAAACAAATTAGATTTTTAATGAAACAAAGTAAAACTGAACAAAAATTTAACGCAATCTCTAGTAACGGCGCCAAAAATTTGTTGTGTGATTATCTACCTAAATACATAGGCAAATATTTGTACAGTTTTATTTGCAAGTGCATAAGGTCAACTTAGTAGTATAGTGTGCAAATTGTGAGATCATCAGGGGATGGTAAAGTTCGATTGAAAATTAAATTGGTAATATAAAATGATAGAAATAATTGTTGAGTTTGAACTGATAATGATAGAAACATAGGGCTTTGATATCCACCACTAATCATACTTTCCCAATATGTAATGTGCCAATGCTCTAACAATACAATGAATACCTAATGTTGTCAACCTAAGGGCATAGTGTATACTCCTTAAGCTATTGAGTTCCCTAATCCATGAGGTAGGCATGGTGTATACTCTTAACTCTTTTTTTTTCTTAAAGGATTTAGCATGGTGTACACTAAGTTGTTTTTTAAGAGAGCATAAGTTCTCTGAAAATTAACAAACACACAAGACCTATGGAATGTTATATACTCCCGGTTTTTCATGTTGATTAAACTAAGAATCCAACGTGGATTTCTTTTGTTACTATTGTCAAACCCATGACTCAGTCATTCATATTGATCTAACTAACTAATTCATACCACATGCATATGTTGATCAGGCAAACACATATGAGGAATTCAATAAAGCAGGCATTAATCAATTAAAGCATCATAATATAGCTATTGCAAGGGCAACAATACTCATATATGGAAAAGTATAATTAGGGATTCAATTGAGCCCTACTGTGAAGTTAGCTACACATGGTTCTGATGATAAACTTCTTCATAAGTAAAATAAAGGAAAGAAGAAACCCAAAAAATACTGGCTAGAAAAGTTGTCAATTCTCCTCTCCAAATCTCTTTTCCAAAAGCTAAAACTCAAAAAAAAAAAGATGTGACTTCTGTGTTTACAGGACTATTTATAAGGTTCAAAGACATCTGGAAACCCTAACTCAAAAAACAGAACCCTAACCCTACTTTCTAAAATAGGTTCTGCCGTTTTACTGCACTTGTGCACTCGATCTCATGTTGGTGCACTCGAGCGTAAGGTTGCGCTTGAGCCTTCTTCTTGTGTGCACGAGTGCTGGTGCACTCGATCACACTCTTCTGTACTCGATCGCGCTATGCATCTGCCAGTTCTTGCAAGTGTTTGGTTTCCAATCTTGATAATGCTCCCTTTTCTTCAATATCCTAGGAAAACTCAGAAAACACAAAAAAAAAAAAATAGCACGAAATAACATGACTAGAAACTTAATAAATGTAAATTAAGGGGCTTAAATACAAATATTTAAGCACTTATCACACAATATTGATAAAGTACTAGTTATGCCACCACCAAAAAGCAAACTTGGATGGATCTGATTCTCAAGTACTTAATGGATGGTATACTCCCTGATAACAAAAGTAAGGCCAAGAAACTCATCTCCCATGACTCATGATATGCTATCATTGATGAAAAACTTTACAAAAAAGGTCTGACCATCCCTTATCAAAAATGTGTAGAGACTACCAATGCAAATTATGCTCTTAAGAAAGTACACCAAGGGATATGTGACAATCACCTTGGAGGTCGGGTGTTAGGATTCAAAATATTTCGATATGGTTACTATTGGACCTAAATGAGTCGCTACATGGCTGAGATTGTAAAAAAATGTAAGACTTGTTAATAACATGCCTTCATACCCTAGTGACTGGCCAATCTCTTGACTTCAATCACCAGTTCTCTTCCCATCACCATGTGGGGAATGGATATCCTTGGTCTATTTCGAGAAGCTCCAAGACAAAATAAGCATCTGATAGTAGCCATCGACTATTTCACCAAGTGGGTAGAGGCTGAACCTCTCACCAGCATATCTGATCACCAAACCCAAGGTTTCGTCTGGAAGTCGATTGTCTGTAGATTTGGCATACCTAGGATACTATTCACTGATAATGGTACGCAGTTTGACAGCACCTGTTTCAAGTCTTTTTGAAAAGACCTCCAGATTGAACGAAAGTTTTCCTTGGTAGGCTAGCCCCAGACTAATTGGCAGGCCAAAGTAACCAACAGAACCCTTTGTAGGGCATCAAGAAAAGGCTTTACGATGCCGATCAACAATGAGTCAATCACCTCCCGAATGTCCTTTAGGCCTATAGGACTACCTCTTAAACGCCCACTAGAGAGACCCTGTTTTTCTTAGCTTATCGATTTGAGGTTGTCATACCCCTTGAGATAGGAACGCCATCGTTACAAGTGTAAAGCTTCAACGAAGCCGGTAACGAAGAGGCTCTCAAGATGAACACTGATTTGATTGATGAAGCAAAGGATAGAGCTCATATCAAACTTACCGCCTACCACCAGAGGGTATCAATATGCTACAACTCCTGACTTCGATAGAGAGCATTTAGATTGCACGACCCGGTTCTGAGAAAGAACAAGGTATCTTACCCTTGGAAGACGAAAAAACTCCTCCCAAACATGGAAGGTCCCAACTGTATTAAAAGGTTTTATCGAGCTGGCATGTTTAAGCTTGAAGACTTAGATGGTAAGCCAATACCACAAACTTGGAACGTCGAGAATCTCTGCAAGTTCTACTAGTAGAACACCTCTGAGATCCCCTCTAGTTATCGCCAAGTTTTTTCTAAGTCAAGTTTTGTTTCTCCAATTTCTTCGCCAAGATGTTTATATAATCTTCAGATATTTACAATAAAATAGCGATATACCATTTTCACCAAATTCATCTCCAAAATTGCTTCTATACCGAGGAGAAGGCATAGAGCCTTTCTTCCTTGGACTCTTCTATTTTGA
Organism: Bretschneidera sinensis; assembly: GCA_023935145.1. Lineage (NCBI taxonomy): Eukaryota > Viridiplantae > Streptophyta > Magnoliopsida > Brassicales > Akaniaceae > Bretschneidera > Bretschneidera sinensis. Next base: position 95,152,189 of record CM043702.1, read on the forward strand.
TCCACCAAGCATGATAATACAAAACAAAAACAAGCTGAATGGGAAATGAAAAGGAATTCTCCAATAAGTTAGACAAAAAGGCTCTAATGGCTAGGAATACAGGAAAAGTGAAAAAGAAAAATCCAAATCTAGGTCCATCTCTTCCTCTTCCTCCTCAACAGTAAGAGCTTGGCCCTCACCTTGGGCTCTAACACTCTCATCGTCAAAGGGAATCTCCACCATGGGGAAGTCCTAGTTGGGGTAGGCCACCGAAGCTTATTGCTTAGCTTCCTCGAAGCTCCCTCAGATAGAAGTCTCCGACTGCAACTTCCATAGCAAACTTAACCTCTTGGGATTCATTAAAATCCGCCAAAGCCTTCTCCATAACATCCCTTTTCGGGTCAGACCTTCTTCATCGAAGCCTAAGTTGCATTTGGCTTTGACTAGGCCTCCTCCAAGTCCTTGATTAGTAAGACTTTTCTCCTCTCCAAATGTCCAGCCTATACCACGTGCTTCTTAAGGGATTCCCGCAAAGTCCAGATGAAGTTATGGCAATCCCCCAACTTCCTATCTAGGTCGAGGCATCGGCGTGAAAGGATGCCCGAGGCTATACTCTACTGAAAAATAAAACAAGTTAGAATTCCACAGATTTAAGCAAAAACACTATGGAAAAGTTAAAACGTTTAGAAGTTACCTGAGAGGCTAAACCCTCGGCCATCACTACAAGACCCTCTATGGGCTCCTAGGTCAGCCTGGCCATATCCTTCGGAAGGACTCCCCTGATCAAGTGCTCCCGAGCAACATTGGCGCTCCCGAAGTACGAGTCGATGACTTTAACATACCAGTCAGGCTTGAAAACTTGGCGAGGGTAAGCTTGAATGGGTGTAGTAACCTTTACCGAAAGAGAAGGAGTGGAAATAACATCATCGTCCACCATGATAGGAGTAGGCAGAAGAGTTTGGCTCTAGGAACCTCTAGAGTTGGTCTTCTTCCCAAAAGGCTTGCTGGTTCTAGCTTGAGTCTTTTCGTCGAGCTTTCTCTATTGGGTTTGCTTCGCTACCCTCTGAGCGGCTCTCAATGCATCCATAGCTATAAAAAGGAACAAGACATAAGTACTAGAAGAAATAAAGAAAAAATAAATATAAGGGAAAGAAGTCAGACATATCTTCTCGTCTGGACCGTCAAGGTAAAGTCCGAGCTTGGCTAACTTAGAATTTTTATATAAAAGCTCAACATCCATCCGTCCACCGACCATTTCCTTCATTGTTACAATCTCCCTTCTCATAAGGTTTGGCTTCTTGTTAGACCTCACCATGTCCATACTCCATTTCGAAGGGAGATCGAAGCCCTACCACTTCGAATAAAAAAGAAGTTCCTCTTCCACTACTTGATATAGGAAGGCGTTTTCTGAAAAAAAAAAAAAAACCATTCTTTACCCTTGGACTCAACACCACCCCACCATTCTACTTATACTTACTAATGAAGAGGTCTATGAAGACACTAATGTTTAACACTTCCTTCACCATTATGTTAACATAGATAAATTCCATTAAAATGCGTATGACATTGGGTACTAGTTGGCATAGAGTTATATCATAGTACTTAAGTATAGTATGCACAAAAGGGTGGAAAGGAAACCTAAGCCTAGCCTCTAAGTAGTGTGTATACACAAAAAGCTCTAATTCCTTCAAGTTGTCACAAGCACAATCCCTAGCTCTAGCATTCCTAAATGTGTACTCCTCAAGGATCCTATACATGATTCTTATCTCCTCGAGCTCACCCTCCGTTAGTTTATTTGGATCCAGATTTACCACAAACCCTAGGTTAGGCCTCTCATCCTCTCCTATATCCTCTCGAAGTACATACAAGGCATGGTTGCCCTTGGAAGAGGTGGAAGATGATTCATCCCCCTCATAAAGAACCAAGTCAAGTGATTCCCCTAAAGTATCATCTGCTTCATTCTCTAAACTATAACTACTCCTACTATCCTCACTACCACTACTACTCCTATCATCTTCACTACCTTTAGCATCATCCTTACTCCAACCACTATTACTACTGCTATCTCTATCATGGTAAATATCAAAGGAAGACATGGGAGAAAGAAAGATATGACTCACCAATAAAAACTCAAAGGATTAGCTTCTTCAAGATTTCAAACTCTTCACGATTACTAGAACTTCAAGGCTTTTAAACTCCGAAAGATACCAAACTCCAAAGATTCTCAAATTCTGAAGGCTCTCAATCTTTGAGGCTCTCAAATCTTTTTATGATTACAAATGAACAAGTGAAAAACGAAAAGAATCCTCCTCCCTTATATAAGGCTCATTGCATAAAGAACGAAGAGGCATGATTACCCCAGTAGTATTCTCCAACCTCAAAGCATCATTTTTCTCCAAAAACCAAGAAAGATCCTGACTCTTTAAAAACCCGAGGACTTGTGCTGCCACTTTTCAGCATTTAAGATGATGACTCAATACACCCTCATTAAAAGCTTGAAAAAGTGTTCTAGAAAGCTCCTAACCTTAACAGTGGGCTTGAAAAATTCAAGGCCAAGACCAAATCACAAGTTCTATAATTTGACATCTAGGGCCCAATGGGCCTATATAGAGAAAAGACTGAATCATAGCCCACAACAAGAAAAACCTATAAAAATCAAATGGAACAAAAAGCCCAAGGAAAAGTTACTTTGTGTAGACTGGGGTTCTAACCTAAGAGGGGGGTCAATTGGATTTTTATAAATTTTTGCTAATTACTTACAAGTTCATAAAAATAGTTAAATGCTTAAGCATACAAACAAGTAATGTTCTTTAAGTAAAATATTTTAAGGAAAAGAAAGTGCAAACTCAGTTTATAGTGGTTCGGCAATATCGGATTCCTTCCGACCCTACGTCTACTCTCTTCAAGGAACCTCCTTGAAGTAATCCACTAAAACTTTTAGTCGTACAACTTCATGGGTGTTGTACAAACCTTACGACCAATCTCTTCCTCTCAAAAGCCATTCCCTTCCCCACAAAAGCTAATCCCTTCCTTTCGGAAGCTTACAAAGAAGTGTTTAATCCTAAACACTCTAAGAGTTATCACAACTCTTTCTCCTTTATAATGCATGAGATTTACTATAAAGTAAATAGTAGAGAGATAGCAATGAATGCTTTTATAAATGAACAATATCTCTCTTTCAAGAATACGCTTGAAGAATGGCTCAATAATAAATTTTTCAAAGCTTTTGAGAATTAATGAGCGAACTTGTGAATTGAATGCGTTCTCTTCTTCTTTCAAATGCTCATTGAAATGGGTTTATATAGCCTTGAATTAATATAGCCATTAGACACTAACTTAGTAGGTTTGATGCATTAAATGCTCAAGTCCCGCGTCTCAAACGGCAATATTTTCAAATTACCAGTCGACTGGGTCCTTGTACCAGTCGACTGGGTCAAGTGAGAAATATCACTTTTAGGCTGTGGAAGAGTACCAGTCGACTGGGAACTCATTGTCCCAGTTGCTAGTTGACTCGGTGCTTTACACCAGTCGACTAGGGACTTTCTATCCTATACCTCAATCGACTGGTATATTGAGCCAGTCGATTAGGTTGCTCTTCAACCCAATTTTTCATGCTTCAAAACTGTTTTTGACTTAGAAGTATTTGAATTAATAGTTTTGTCAAAATCCTTTTGTGAAAAGAGCCATAGGACAAGATAAGTACTTGAACATGAGAGATTTATAGTTGGTTTCAATACCTTAATGCCTATTCTATATCTTTTGTCTTGTCTTGGCGTCTGAAACTGGTTGATTTCTTGCATCTTGTTTCTTTGCTGAAAGCTTTTGCCGCTTAAACACTTATATAAAACTGTTAGTACAATTAGAGTAGTGCTTTGTCATTATTAAAATCCTATAAGGGTCAACAATCTCCTCTTTTTTGATGATGACAAAATTACTGAGAGAAAACAGTTTTAAAAACTAAGTGTTTGGTATTTAGAAAAAATTGGGCAGAGTTTCCTCTATTTTTTGGATAAAACGAACCTGTTAAGCAGTTTAAACGCAGTTTATAAACAACCCAACCAAGTAAAGTAAGAAATAGTTATATTCATCAATGTTTTTAGAGCAATGCTCCCCCTAAATCTATGCTCTATTATAAGTTTACATTGATATTTCTCTTTTTCTCATTTTTCTCCCTTGTTTTGACAACAACAAAAAAGGGGGTGTAAACTTGAAAAATAAGCAATATACTTAAACCAAGTAATCATATAACTTAAAAGTAAAGCAAGTATATGAACCATAAGCTAGATAACTGAAAAATTGGCAAATACATACAAGTATCCATACATCACAGGCTTCTAGAAGCCAAATATCGAGTACAATAAAAAAAATGTATGATAAAGCATTAAATGTTTGTGCTAAGATCATCTAACAACTATATATACAAGAAAAAGGATTAAACAGGAAGCTCAATGAGCGGGGGAATCAGAGCCATCTCGAATAAGATCCCGAAGCTCAGCCAAGGAGCCCTCTGTGTGCTCCCGGTGCAGCTCGAAATCATCACGAAGTGTGCGAAAGTCACAGTGCATGGAATCAACAGAAGAGCTCAAGCTTAGAACCTGTACTGCATGGATAGCTGGAGGCTCAAAATAGCCTGTAGTAGATCATCTTACCCAGCCTAACTAGTGCTAGAACCACCATGCTGTGGTGCTCAGTCATCAATATCCATAACAGTGGGAAGGGTTGCAGCACCATGAACCTCATCATACTCTTCGCTACTATCATCACCATCACCAATCCATATGTTTCTCCCTGCCTTGGAGTAAATAAACCCATCTTGAATCGTGCACCCTATCTTCTTCAAAGAAGAGACGTTGAAGATGTCATTTGGACCAATGTCCTGAGCCTCAAAGACAGGTAAAGGTACATAATGTTATAGAATGAGGGTGATGAGCATCCCATAGGGAAGGCACCCAGAGTCACTAGCTTCGCTGTTTATAATGTTGGCAAGTAGTAGGGGGTAGATATTGAAATAGTGTCCAGTTTTGAGACACCAAATCAATACTATGTCAATCTTTGAGAGATAGCCCTGATTCCCAAGTCGTGGATGGATGGTCCAACTCACGATGAGGTTGAATAGCTTCGAATCGAGGGGCATATCATTACATGTGTGAAATGTAATAAGCCAAAAGATGTAGTTAAGGTCTCCCTTAACAATTTGGCAAGGCTCCTCATAGTCGAAGTTATTCGACCATTCATCTAGACTCCATTGGATTTCTCCCACTGGGATCCTCAAAATGCTCACCAGGAGGTCAGTGTTCACCTCAAACTCCATGCCCATCACACTGGTTCTGAACCAAAGAGCCAGTGGACTAGGCTTCACCAAGTTTGCGTAGAACTGGTGAATGAGGCGTGGGTAGTACTGTTGGTAAATCTTGATAAGTGGTGTCAAGTGCACTGCCTAGAAAGGAGGTAAAATGTCACAATTTGCTTAACGAATAGAATTAAAGTCAACGAATCTACCCATCATGATCTTTTTGTGCCGAATGATGAAATTATATCTTTCTTTGGCGGCTAGACTCCAGAAGAGTGAGTCATCAAGCTCAGTCCTCGCCTTTTTGCTCAAGGAACCCACCAAGCCTTTTCCTTTGGCATCCGATGTCGTAGATTTCTTAAACCATGGCCTTGTAGGTGCGTGAGGTCCTCTAATGGTGGTTTTGATCCGAATTCTCTCAAACATTTTGAAAATTGTGTTTTTAGGGAGATTTGAGAGATTTTTGGGAAAAACAAAATTTCTTACCGTGGAAAGTTGAAATGAAGGTGATTGGGGGTGAGATTAAGGTTTTTATGGAGTGTTTTTGTGAGATAGTGGACAGAAGTAAGAGATTTTCTAAAAAGAGAAAGCTTCAAGGTTTTGAAAATGGCGTGAAATTTTTGAAAAACGGAAGCGACTATTTATAGAATCACGATAACAGTCGTCTGGGTTAGGGCACCAGTCGATTGGGTCCTTCACTAATTCGGAAGTTTTGTCATACCAGTCGACTGGGTCAGGACACCAATCGACTGGGTAAACTGGCATAGATATGCCAGTCGACTAGGTCAACCATACAGTTGACTAGGTGGTTACCAGAATTTCAAATTTTGGCTCCAACTAAGGTCTTGTGCTACCAATCGACTGGTTACTTGGACTAGTCAACTGGTTGAAAAGGCAATGAATTACCAATCGACCAGGGTCATCTTACCAGTCGACTTGACCCTTTAAGAAACAACAAAAAAAAGCTTTAGCTTAGAGTTGTAACACGAAATTTGTTTATCTATGCCATCTTGAGTAAGGGAAATATTAAATAAGGTTTAATACTCATTCACTATATGTCTAATATGCATATGATGAATGTTGAGCAATCAAACATACAGTTTATCATAGTCTATTAAGCCCATTAACAGTTTAATCTTACAAAAACTAACTTCACTTAAGGGTTTGTAAGAATATCAGCTATTTAATCTTCTTATATCAACCTTTTGAGCATGATCTCTTATGAAATGATGTCTAATTTCTATGTGATTGGTTTTAGAATGCTGAATAGGGTTTTTGGTTAAGTTAATGGCACTGGTGTTATCACAATGAATTGGAATTTCTTTAAAGTTCATGCCATAGTCTTCTAGTTGTTGTTTCATCCACAACACTTGCACACAACAACTTCTGGCTACTACGTATTCCACCTCGACGATTGATAGCACGACCAAGTTTTGTTTCTTAGAAAACCAAGAGGTTAGCATTGCACCTAAGAATTGATATGTTCCACTAGTACTTTTTCTATCTAGCCTACATCCCGCAAAATCAGCATCTGAATATCCTATAAGATCAAAAGATGAATTTCTAGAGTACCATAATCCTAGGTTTTAAGTCCCTTATAGTTATCTAAGGATTCTTTTTTACTGCAATCACATGTGATTCCTTAGGATTAGATTGAAATCTAGCACTCATGCATGCACTGAACATTATATCAGGCCTACTTGCAGTTAAATAAAGTAAAGCTCCTATCATGCTTCTATAAGTTTTAGTGTCTACACACTTACCTCCTTCATCAAGGTCAAGTTTTGTAGAAGTGCTCATAGGAGTGCCAAGTGACTTTGAGATTTCCATCCCAACCTCTTTAATAGGTCCTTGGTGTATTTTGATTGATCGATGAAGATGCCTCCTCTCAATTGTTTGATTTGAAGTCAAAGAAAGTAGGTAAGCTCTCCCATCATGCTCATTTCAAATTCTCCCTGCATACACTTAGCAAACTCTTGACACATAGATTCATTAGTAGCACCAAAATGATATCATCAACATATATTTGGACTAGTAGTGTGCCATTTTTGTGAAGAGGGTTGTGTCTATTTTTCCTCTTGTAAAATTATTTTCAAGTAAAAATTTACTTAGTCTGTCATACCATGCTCTTGGAGATTGCTTCAACCCATATAAAGCTTTAGAAAGCTTATAGACATGATTTGGAAGACTAGGATTTTCAAATCTAAGAGGTTGCTCAACATACACCTCTTATTCTATAAAGCCATTTAAAAAAGCAATTTTTACATCCATTTGAAATAATTTAAACTTGTTAAAGCATGCAAATACTAATAACATTCGAATAGCTTCTAATCTAGGTACGAGAGCATAGCTTTCATCAAAGTGTCCCTTAGCAACTAGTCTAGCCTTGATCCTAGTTACTATTCTATTTTTATCCATCTTATTTCTAAATACCCATTTAGTTACTATTATAGTATGATTCTTTGGTCTAGGAATTAGATTTCATACATTGTTTATTTCAAATTGATTTATTTCTTCTTGCATAGCATTTATCCAATCAACATCCTTCTCAGCTTCTACAAACGTCTCAGGTTCTATTTGAGATAAATAGGCTACACAATTGCAAATATTTCTAATAGAGGAACGAGTTCTTACCCCTTGTGAAGGATCACCAATCACTTGATCGATTGGGTGATAATTTACATACCTCAAATCTTTGGGAAGACTATCCTCTTGTTGACTTATAGATGGTTGATTGGGATTTAGAGCTTCTACATCTTGACTTGTTTGAGGTGGGCTCTCCTTTGGGTCAACAATGGGAGTAAGTATTTCCGTTCTTGGAATGAAATCAACTTTTCCATGCCCGATGATCTTTATTTTTGTGTTGTCTCCAATGGTGACATGTCTGCCATCTCTTAGAGTTAGCTCTTTGAATACACTTCGATCACCAGTCATGTGCTTTGAGCATCCACTATCAAGGTACCAATAGTTACCTTTTTCTTTGGTGTTAAGACATATCTACATCACATAAGGATACTCAATTGCACTCTTAGGTACCCAAAATTTCTTGGGTCCTTTGGTGTTAGTCCAAGAAAATACGATTCCTTTAGGGACCCATACTTTCTTAATATTGTAAGGTGTTCTATATTTATAGATATGTTGATGATGCACAATCCTAGGATAATAGTTATTGAAATTTCAAGGATTTCTTAGTTGTGCGTGTCTATAGTTACTTGGATAAGTATTCCTAGGATAGATGTTTCTATTGTGAAGATTATGAACATGCATGTCATTTCTTCGAAATTTATTATGATGATTTCTAGGATATATGCTTGCATTGTTATGAACATGCATATTATTTCTAGGATACACATGATGGTAATTCCTAGGAATTGCATGTGTAGTGTGTAAGTTTTGAGTATACATATTATCTCTAGGATGCACATGATGGTTACTCCTAGGATGTGTATATGCATTTCTTGAATGATTGTTCTTAGCATTTTCATTTATTGAGTGAGCAGACATATATGCGTGAGTATTTCTAGGATGATTAATTCTTGTATATGCATTGGAATCAGTATTTTTAGACCTACTAGCATTCATTGAAGGAGTGCTTTTAACCTTGCTAGTGATCTTTGAAGTAGAGGCTTCATTCACACATGATGCTTTCATGAATAAGGTCTCTTTTGATTTTTGCTTGCCTAATAGAGAATAACCCAACCCGGATATTCCTACACTTAATCTTTGGCAAGATAACAATTCATCTAGCTTTTCTTTTCCAAGCATAAGTCTTGATATAGTGCCATTCAATTCTATTATTTTCTTCTTTAAGTTTTCATTTTCATCTTTAAGAAAATCTTGAGAAGAATTATAAAGCAAGGAAGATAGTTTTTCTTTTTCTTCATCTAAGCCTTCCATCTCTTTAGAAAGAGATGACATTATTAATAGTTTTTCTTCCTTTAAGTCTTGATAGTTTTCTTTTTTTTTTTTTTTTTTGAGAATGGTGTTCCTATAATCAAATTTCTTCAATTCTTCACGGATTTCATTTATGACCTCTATTAATTCTTCACTACTACTAACAATGTTATTATTAGAAGTCTCATTCTCACCATTGATTTCCATTAGACATAGGTTGGCAATCTCCTCCTATCTGACCTCATTGTCCGAGGATTCTTCTTCTTCGTCATCACTCCAAGTGGTTGCAATCATAGCTTTCTTTTGTGAAGCTATTATATGGTTTGCTTGTCGCTGTACAATCGGCCTTAAAGTGATCGGGCTTCTTGCAACCATAACACACAAGCAGCTCCCTTTTTGAAGTGGGATCCTTTGTGTAAGGTTTCTTACTTTTCTTCAAGAATCTGTGAAACCTCTTGGTGATTAGAGCCATCTCACCATCTTCTTCGCTGCTCTCCACCTCTTCTTCTGTTTCTTCCTCTTTGTTGCTCGTAGAGGCTTTGAGAGCAATCACTGTTTTCTTATTACCATCATCATTGACAATGAGATTCATTTCTTCCATCTCGTATGTCAATAGTGATCCAAGAAGTGGTTCGACATCAAGTTTGTTGAGATCTTTGGCCTTCGTGATGGTCGTCTTCTTTGCTTTCCAAGTGGATGGCAAAGACCTTAAGATTTTCCTTGTTAGTTCAAATTCCTCAATGTTCCAACCAAGAAGCTTTAAACCATTAACAATAGTGGTGAAACGTGAGTGCATTTGAGAAATTGTTTCGTTAGGAGACATTTTGAAAGATTCATACTCAGACACTAGCATATATATTTTTGATTTTTTAACTTCACTAGTTCCTTCATATGTAACTTGTAACTTGTCCCAAATCTCCTTAGCCGAAACACAAGTAGAAATTTTATTATATTCAAAAATATCTAAAGTATAATGTAAAATACTTGTGGCTCTACTATTTAGAGACGTCATTCTACAATTCTCTTCATTGAACTCAATTTTGAGTTTAGGCATTGTATGATTGATTTCTCCAATAGTTATTTTCTTTGTAGGAATTTTAGGTTTTTCCTCAATGACTTTCCATAGATTGTAATCTTGTCTTTCGACAAAGATTTTCATCCTATTTTTTCAATATTTATAGTTGGAGCCATTGAACAAGGGAGGCCTAGTATAGAAATGTTCTTCAGAATAGCTATTAGATGCCATCGAATCAACTCAATGATTTTAAGCCTGAAATTGAGTACGAGTGATAAACCGTTTATTTCGGTCATCAACAAACCCTGCAGAAGATTGCAGCAAAGTGATTAGTAGGGTATCGTTATTGGCCGGGGATTGCGGGTAGTGCTATACTAAAGAGTCATAAAAATAATAAAAAATGATTTAATTGGTTTAATTAGCAGTTTATACACAAATATAAATCTACATCTATTAACATTACACAAGATTAGGGGGTTTTCATGATCTGATTTTTCTTTTTACTAATTTTACTAAGCAAATTAAAGAACAATTATTTACAATTGATCATTTTCTCTCACAATTCAGAAAATCAAGTTTGTTAAATGACTAATCAAATTGTTTCAATGTAGACAACGAATTCGTGCCTCAATCACATATCAGAATTGAATCAAAGTGCAAGCCTAAAGAGATCATGCACTTTATAAATTCCTTCTTAGATAATCACTAAGCTTAGGAAAAGTCCATCTGCTAGTTATTTTGTTTAAGCAATCAAGTTAATACTCCGCGCATCCTTACAATTACTTAAACAAATCATTACGAGCAAAGGAATTATGATTCAATAACCTGTTCCTTATTCCTATGAAAAAGTCCATGGATAAAGAACATGCAATTTCCAGAACATTGGCTATTGTTCATAGTTTTTACCACTTTAAATCGTACTGCAGATTAATTAGGTGATCGAAAGTGCGATTATGGCTTCAATGATTTGCAATATCAAAGTTTTCAATATAACAGAACTGAAAATTCAACATATGTAATAAAGATCACAAATTCATATGTCTACATATCATGAACAATTCGAAAACATCAATGAATAAATCTGAAAATTAACCAACTCATTGAATTAACAATAATCTCCAACATAAGAATCCAATGCTGAAACAATTAAAAAGAATAGCCGTAAGGGGTACACTTCTTGAACACACTCAAGGAAGCTTGAGATGTTAAAGGTGATGATCCTCACGGCTATGATGATCGATGAAAGAGAACACATTTTGGAAAAGTCCTAATGTGCTCACAATTGGAGATGGAATGGTGGAGTGTTTCAGCCTTTTGCTTCTTGAATTTTGAGTAGAGATGGTTCCAAGAAATGATGATCTTTTTCAGCTTACAAACATCCTATTTATAGAGCTTAGAACAACCCTCTAAGCTTAGGAAAAGCAAGAAAAAATGCTAAAAACAAGCCATGAAACATGCAAGGAAACAATCCCTAAAACATGCAAGGAATCAAGGAATGGCCAAAAGTAAGAAAGAGGAATACAATCCTGAAAATTCAGGAGGAGCCAACTGGCAGAATTCAAATGGTCATATCTTCTTCCACACAACTCCAAATGAGCTGAAACTTTTTGGGCTGGAAAGATGACGTCTTGAACTTCAATTTGGACTAAAGAAAGTCTTTAAAATGATATTGTTTGGGCCTGTTATGATGGGTCTAAACCCAGTAGGCTGTTGCATCCGAATCTTCCTCCACTTTGGGCTTGGACCTTGCACCTTGCTTAGTTGACAAGAGATTATGTGATTTTTGTTAGGCAAGCCCACATTAGGTTGGACATGCCCATGTCACTAATGGAATCCAATATTCTCTTGTGTTTTGAAACATCATCCAAATAATTCCAAGGTGGAAATTCCCTACAAAGAAATCAGAAAAATAATAGACAAGGAAAGTTTCCATAATTGGAAAAGTTTCTTAGAATGATAAGACTATTTTCTCAATCCACTTAGATTTCCTAAAGTAACTAAGAAAACTCATTTTAGCATCTTATTTTACCATTCCCACGTTCACAAGCTTTCTAAATACTAAGAAAAGAAACTAAGCTCAAAATAACAAAGTTTAAGGGAATTACAAAGCCAATTAGGGTAGGAAAGGCATTAAAAACGTAACACAAAGTGTTCCTATCAAATTCCCACACACTTAGCTTTGGCTAGTCCCTTAGCAAAACAAAATAGTAAGTAACCTAGTAGAATCTCAAGAGAAACAGTAGAAACTAAATGGCACCACAATGACATAACACAAATTAAATGACTCTAATCCTTTCAACTTATATCTCATAGATCCCTTAGGCAATATGGCATAATAAAGTACGAAGAGCACAAGTTTACCTCAAAAACAAGCCACAGAGTTATTAAGATTATATAACATTTGTACTTTGAGTGTCTGTGTGAAAAATCAGCCAAGAGTAAGTGTAATATGCCACCCTCGAGTTAATGCACAAATAGTATCAAATTTTACTTCTCACAATGCATCACTCTGGTTTTCACTCATTTAAATGTGGTGCTAGCTATACTAATCACTCAATCACTTGTGAAAATAGTTTAAACCATAGGCTTGCTTGTACACCCACTCTCCACATCAAAAACAGAACATCAAAGGATCAGGAGGTCTTTGAAAAGGTTGTAATGGGGCTAAGGGGTTAAAGTTTCATAAAAAAGAAGAGAAAGGATGTCACAAAATTTCCTCAGAACTATAAAGCATTCAATAACATCATAAATAGATCATCATTATTAAGTACCATGTTTCCATCACAATAGGGCAGTTTTAATCACTTTGACTTTCAACTTGGTTTAAAGACTCATAATACTCCCAATTCTTCAGAATTTGTATTCTTTGAATCACAACACTTTTTTTTTATGTCCCTACTACTCCTTTTATCTATTTTTTTTTTTTTTTTTTCTTTTCGAAACAACCACCTTAGAACCACATGAAATTCCCCCACATTTATGCTTTTCCACCATCTCCACGTTACAAATCAACATAAACAAGATCCAAGCTCACTAGTTACAATGAAAAAGGGTAGGTAAAGTGTTTAAGTTCGTAAAGGTAAGTGAATGTGGGTTAATGAAGAAAATAGGCTAATTCAGGCTCAAAATGCTATCTAGGGGTCAAATCATGATCAGGATAAAGGTCATTTAGTCATGGTGGTAAAATCCTAATTTGCCTCCGTCTTCTCCAAATCAGAACATGTACGATCGTCTCAAGCGGTTTAAAAGCAAGTTCTAGAAAACATTTTATTCACAAGATGCACTTAGAAGAGAATTTGAATTGATATGTATAATGAATCAATTATAAGGCTCGAAAAACTCACAAATATTGCGGGATTATGCAAGTATCATTCAATATGTCTCAATGCTTCACTCTAAGACCACAGATTACTCAAATCAAGGCTAATGTGCAGCAAAATTTCCAAGTATGACTACGATATAAGCAAATTAACTCCATTTCTTGTTTTATCTTTAAAAGTATGCTCAAACTCTTTCAAAAAAAAAATATCTATCTAAAGAATCAGTTTCATCATTGAGTTGGAAGTGGTCCTAAAAGCAACAATATGACTCAAAAAGATGTAAATCCCTCCCCTACACTTAAATCCTACATTGTCCTCAATGTATAGCAGAATAAGCATGCAATATAGGATATAAACCTGGGCAAGATATTTACAAAAATCGCACAAAACAAATATCATATAAAGATCAACCAAAGTAAAGGGAAGAGAGAAAGAGAATGCAAATCTGTGTTGATGGCTCCTCCACAGCTTCGGTTGAATTGGGTTGCCTCCCAAGCAACGCTTTAATGTTTACAGTCTTTCAGCCTAGACTTTGTACCTCGTTTTTAGTCCTTTGTGAGTGGTGCCTCCAGGAGGGGTACATCCTCCACAGTGTGCTCCTCACAAGCCTCATAGTAAGGCTTCAAGCGATGACCATTCACCTTGAATTCATTTCCAGTTTTGTCAGTTTTTATCTGCATAGAACCATGAGGAAAAATATTAGTGACAATGAATGGACCAACCCATCTAGAATGTAACTTACCAGGAAAAAGTTTAAGTCTAGAATGGAAGAGAAGAACTTTTTGGCCCACAACAAAGGCCTTGCCATGGATCATCTTATCACGAAAAGCTCTAGTTTTCTCCTTGTAGATCCATGCACTATCATATGCCTTGTTTCTGATTTCCTCAAGTTCATTCAGTT